>OY987265.1:26144626-26744626 GCA_963920665.1 Straminergon stramineum | reverse complement strand
AGATCAATTCCTAAGGGTCCCTTAGTGGCTCAGATTAAAAGAAGGGATGACAAAATATAAACTATAACTCTAGGATGGAATGAGAGGCAACAAACCTGCCCCTCACTTAAAAACTCAAAACAACCAAAGCGAAGAAGGCAAATAGGGCACCCGGAAATCCAAGTGACCACTCATAGACTCCCCGAGAAATCCGAAAAAGTGAGATCCTACAAATCCGGTCCCACACTTGGAAATCTAGATCTGATTCAAAATTTTAAATCCTAACTTCCTAAAGAAAGGTCCTAACTACTTTGCCTTCCGCGCTTTCTTCTCGCTGCTCCCGCCTTGATTCACTGGTGCTTGCGTGGATGACCTCGGTGTTGCCTTCGGAGTTGCCTTGATAGGTGTCATCCGCAACGCTGCCCAGATCTGGATCTTCCGGATTTCTAGAGGAGAGTAGTCCCCTTCTTCCTCGTCCTCATCCTCCGATCCGGTCCGATACTCTTCTTCTTCAAATTTCTCAATCTGAGTTATCTCCCTCTCGTTCTCCTCACCTGGAGATGTCTCATCCAACACGATGGGCTCGATCTCCTTCCTTGGTTGCTGCTCTTCCAGCATGTGCTCGAATTCCTCCGGATGAGTCCGGGCCGGATTCTTTAATCCTCTAATCCGCTCCGTCAATTCACCCTGGGTCTGCGTGCAAGGTGTCGAAAGTGGCTCCTTCTCCGGAAGATGGAATACCGAAACTGGCGGTGAAATCGTAATCTCCGGCGGTGCTAACTCTTGTGTCATATCCGGCTGCTTACTTGTGTCGGGTGTTGTCTTGACACTCCCCCGAATTGTCTTCTCCAGTTGCTTGGAGAAGGGTTCCATCAAGTACCGGAGAGTTTCCCCCGGGGCTTCCGATTTCAACGGTAGTGGCATCGAGGTTGTGAACTTGAGTGGGGTTTCCGTGTTGAAATGGATCTCTGGAAAGTTGGAGAAGTCCATTACACGGTCAAGGTCGATCCGCCTTAGCAATTGCCTCATCTCCTTCAACGTAATCTCCATCCAGGAGGAGAAGTCCACCAGTATTCGGATTACCTTGGATCCAGTGAGGTGCCCCTCCTCGGTCAACTGGTTCTGAACTAGAGCCGCCTTCATCACCAGGTCGGCCGGCTCGTCCACCAACCTGGATAAGTTCTTCAGTAGCTGTAGGGCCTCCTTCTCCCTTTGCTTTACTGCGGCCATCTCCCCTTGAACCCAGCTCAGTCTTGCTTGAAGGTCTGCTTTCTCCTTCTCCAGGGCTTCAATCTGCTTGTCTTTTTTCTGGAGAACTTCCGGATTCGGAAGTTTCTTCAAGACGTCGAGGATGTCTTTCGGCTCCGTCTTCAACTCCCAGCTAATCCTCCTCAACAGATCCACCAAGTTCTCATGGTACTCTTGTGCTTGTAGTACCTAGTTGAACTCGGTCTTGAAGAATCTGGATATGCTTCCTTCTTCTTCCTCGGATATCTTCTGTTGGGTCGGAAGCTTCCCCCGAGATGTCGGATCCATGGACTTCCGTCGCCTGCACTCCAGGAGTTGTTCATCTTCTTCCGGATCCTCTTCCTCCTCTACCGGTGGCTATTCTACTCTCACTTCTTCCGTGAGGCCGTATTGGAGGATGGTGGCTCTGGTGTTGTACTCTATCATTTCTGCATCACTTAGAAGCTCTACGTAGTGGTAGAGATGGAAAAGATACGGCCCTATAGGGCTGGTCTTTCCTTTTCCTACATTGGTGGCAAGCTTGGAGACCACTGACCCAATTACCTTGCCCCAACTTACTGGTCTACCCTCCATAGCACCAAATATAGTATTCACTACCGTAACCATAACCCGGATAGGCTTTTCTGGATAGAGGATGGGTATGAGGAACTCTAGAACATGCCTTTGCCTTGCATCCAGGTAGTCACTAATAGCATACCCTTCCTTAGAATAGGTTGCGTTCTTGAATTTCCCTACTGTAAACTTGTTTGTTCGGGAAGCTAAACTGGATCCCTTTTTAGGGAGTCCGTAAACCTTAGCCCAGACTTCATTAGTCTAGGTTGCAGGCCTTCCTCTCACTATCAACTCGTATTGGTTTGACGCTCCTACAATCAGCTCATGGATCATTCAGTTGTTCTTACGGTCCACAGTCGCATGAACAGACCAACACACCCTATCTCACTGAGGTCGTCCTCTAGTTGTGACCTCTCTCTCAACCTTTCCGGAATGGTTGGACAAACCATCCGGCCCATGACCAAAGTCTTCCGGATATCTCCCTCCGCCATCACAAACTACTCTGAAATCTTTAACACACGATAACCTCTCACCCGATCACTAATTCACCACTCTTTCACTCAACTATATGTGCACAAAACAATTGTGGGAAAAAGAGGAAGAACAAATGAGGGTGGCAGGGTTAAGTACCCATCAAAATACCGACCGTTCGTAAAGCGGACCGTTTACTCGTAACGGGTCCCTATTTTCTAGACCGGAAGTCTAGTTAGTAGGTTGTCGCTATTCGGGTTTCCGGAATCCGAATCCGTCCTGGATCCCGTTATGGATTACCTGGAGTATCCTCTTAGTCTTAATGAGTTGTTTTAGGCTAAGGGGATTCTAATCCTTTTTGTCTATGAGAAATTTTGAAAAATTCTATATAGTTATACACTCCTAAATACTAACATGGTGACTTCTACGATAACGGCTCACGACACTCCCATAATTTGAAGTTAGCAAGACATGGTTGCGAGCATTTCTTTGAGGATATCGGGAATTGCAGTGGTAGTGGTGTCTTGTATAGCAAGCACCACCCATTCACGATGAAACTATTCAAGCTACGTACATATATATGACTTAATTCAAATTCTTGTATGGAAGTTGTACAAGATTTTGCATATATTCTTCTTATACTATTGCACTCTTGCGCGTAGTTTCGCCCTTCATTTCCTAAATCGAATATAGATTGATATCCAAGCAAGGATTCTCGGGAAGTAGTTTCATTCTGCATTAATTAACCGAATTCGCACTATTGTCATGGATGGCATGACAAGTCAGAATCTCAGCTAGTGATCATTTTTAATGAATTTCCAGCCTCAACCCCAACTACAGTGATTGCTTTGTTATGATGGGGGAAATTAGAGTCACCCTGGAAACTAGAGTGGAAATAGGTTCAAAATAGTAAAGTTGCAACATGAATCAAACAAACTCTTAAAAACGGTAATTCAAACTTTCATGATAACGACATTACTATGGACCGTCCTCTATCTGGGTGAGAAAAGTGTTTCCAAACGGATTGAAATATTTATCTACTTCTTCATCAACTAAAACATCTATTTCCGTTGAGTTTTTTCTAAGTGACCACCTTCATTAAGTAAGTGATACCATGGCTACAGACAACATTTGCCATGAATATCATGTCATGAATTTCATATTTGTCTACCGTTCTCTTCCTTATATCTTCACTACCTCTGAAGTCTGGAGGAAAATCTCTTGCATTACCTAAGTGCACCCTACCCACTCCTGTTGTTCATGATTGAGTGACCAACTGTGCACTATAGAAAACAAAAGAAAAACAACAAGAGTGATTTAATCATCTTTGGCTATACTTTCTCAAAGCTCTATAATATTTCATTTCTTGAGTTATGCTTTCACTGCAACAAGCATTATTTTCGATGGAATAGTGGCCACTACACATGCATCAGCCATCTGAAAACTCAAGAACATGAAATGCATCACAAATTTATAATTTCAAGTACTTCAAGTGGTAATGCCAAGGCAGTTGAAGACAAAGGACATAGCACTGAGGAGATTTACTTGCTTTGTGCAGTTGTGGTGCAGAAACTCACAGAAACACAGAGAATCCCACCATTCCTTAAAGACAACAAGTCATAAGCATTGTCACAGCTGTGGATATCATTGCAGAACAATATTGTTTCATTTTTTAAGAAATCATGATGCCTGCACTGACAAGGGGTCTACTGAATTGCACTCATCATCTGGTACATTAAACAATAGTTCATGAGGTAAGGCATGACCATATTTGAATGTCACTTTCTTGTATTTCTCTGTATATTGATGTTCACAAAAGCATTGTTAGATGAGGCGGAGGCCCACATTTGTCCATCGAACTCAAACTTCACCCTGTTTAGTTTTACACACATCAATAGCTCATAGAGTCACAATCCACGTTTAGAACATTCCCATGTCAACAAGAAGGTCGGCGTGAACTATCCTCTTCACTCAACTCCTTCAGGTCATTCCAAAGGTGCTAGTTAAAAAAAGTCCCCTCCTCTGTGCTTGATTAATTTACCTTGTCAACCTCTCCAGGCTAAATGGAGGTCTTTGATTGCAAATATGAATTCAACATTTCAAAATCTTATCATGCGTGTAGAATAGAGAATTCCTGCGTTTTTCCAAGGACTCGAGCAAAGGGGCTAGTTCATCCCGGCCAACTACAACACATACAAAATCCCTAATACTACTTCTCTCTGACAACAGATTCTTTGCAAAAGGAAGTCCAAGGAAGAAGGAAAAAAAGGGCATCTCTAACGGCTTCTAATAGAACTTCTATAAAGTTATGTAATCTATAGGACAAGCAATCAATGATGTATACTAGAAAGCAACAAAAGCATGTTCAAAAATGAAAATTTCTACATATTCCTCTAGTGATGTTGTACATGCATTCTGGATTCCACAATTTTTCCGTGGTCCACTTTTCAATCTTGTGGAAAACATTGCCCCAGTGTTACCACCCAACATGATTAGCAAATCATGCTATAATCAACCTTACTCTACTACATTCTCCATATGAAAATTAGAACGTGCAAAATGAATTCCATCAAATGCAAAGACATCTAACTTGCAGAGCAGTTGAAAACATGATTCCTTGAGAAGGTTATAAGGTGTACCAGGAAAGACATAATCCACACATGTTCGGAGAAGGTCATATGCACCCACAATATTTGAAAAACAGTAAGACTTGTTTTCCTGCAACTCAACACAATACGAGGTTAGGGAGGTGAGGGAAGTAGTCAAGTCATGGAATGTTCGGTAACCTGTGATTTCTGATTCATATCTTTCCCTCTCTACTTTCTAAAAAGCTAAACGACAAAGAACTCTAATGACAATCCTGTGTTGTTCAATTGCAGTCAATTGTGGCGGGCAATGTCTCCTATGGATTAAAACTCAGTCCTATCTAATGCCTTCGATTGTTCCTCTGCCAAGAGTAATACAAAATGAAACAACTCTTGCAGTCACATGAAAGGAATCAATATTCAAACATTCCTTACTTAGGCAACTTTCATGTGTCGAGATTTCCCATTAATAGGAGCTCATGAGACAACAACATGTCCATAAACTAACCTCCAATTCACATACATTGCACAGGAGTTGATAGAAATCATTTAAGACCTAGTGAATCATGATGCTACATTTTTCGATAGTGATTTGAATTTTGTAGAATTGACAAAAGCATGTTGCACATTATTCACTAATTTCAAATTCCTTGAAGTAATTTTTCATTTCCAAATAGATTGCCGCAATATTTTTTTTCCAAGCTCAAAGACAGATTCAAAAAGGTCAAAATAACTCATTCGCTTGTAAGCCTGCATCCGCAATGACAACAATTCCCTACCTCCACCTCATAAATGTCTTCCATATAATTCTTAACCATACATCAAATAAGCAATGTTGTTGACAGTTGTCTCCATTGATAATAGCCGAACACCAAGTAAGCACTTCACTAAAGGGAATGCACAAATGAAAATGACGAGAGAGGTCATGATTACAACCTTGGCAACAACATTAATTGTGGATTGAAGAAGACAGCTTGGAAACCGGAATTTCCTTTAGTGTCTCAAGTCACCATAAATTTAAATAGAAGACATTTTGAGTTAGTGTACCATTTAAGATGGTAAGCATTGTGCAATGAACATGTTAGTGCATTATCAATTGACAAGAACGGTCTTGAAGATGTAGTGCTCCTTCTTACTACTTGCGTAAGAACTTGCTTGCATTTGCGTATTGTAGAATTGCTCATCAATGTGGCTTGAAGTATATACCTGTGTAGAATGCTTTCATTTCTCTCTAAATTTCTGTAGGTCTAGCTACAAAGAACAACATCCACAGAGCTACAAAGTAATCGACAATTTGAAGCAAATACAATGCCAATTCCGATGGAGTATGAGGTATTCCGCCTAAAATGCATCATTGATAACCACAAGGAGCTTCAAGACGCTCTACACCACATAGACTCAATGTGAGTTTCGCTTACGTACCTCCAACATTTGTACAACAAGTCCCTTGAGTCCTTTCTGTCGTAGAGAAATTCAAGCTTGGTCCTTTGCACATACAAAATGGCACTAGCCTACGGTGGTCATGGTCTCCTAAAGCGGTGCTCACATTTTTTGTAATTGGCTTATGGATGACTTCGTAAAGCACCTTGCTGCCAACAATTACATAACCTGCAGGAAACACCAAATATAGTGAATTACCCAAATGGAATAGCTAGGTGTCGTACTAGAGTTCTTACGTGTTGTTATTTCTCGAAAAATTCTAATTGCACCATAGTATGTGTTGGACCACTTGGTTGAATGTCTGGAAATAGTCATTGTCAGAGTGAAATAACATAGTGTGCCGTAGTAATCATAGTTTCAGGGTTGCTAGCATGCGAGCTTGGAGCAGCGAGCTTGTGAGCCTGTGAACATAGGAGCGGGAATTTTTTTCTAGAAAATAATTGGAAGGGACCTATGACCGTGGATTTTGAAAACCCTATATTTCTCTGAAAGAAGGGTCATTTTTATGAAATATAATGTACTTTTAACTTTTAGTTCACTTTTTGAAGAAACAACTAGATTTAGTCCAATATGGTCCAATCTTGAAAATGATAAATGCGAAGTAAAATAACAAACATGCAATATATAGCCATAAAACACACAAATCCAATCACAATAGAAATCAATACATAATAGCATGACTCATGAAATTTGTCAATCTCGTGAGTCTAGGTCTCTGCAGACTTGGTTGCAGAATCAGAAGTCTTGGATGAGTTTGAAGACTTTGTACCCTCAAACGCAGACCCATCTATAAATTGCAAGACATTCAAAGCGTAAGTGTCTTTACGACGTTTAGGTTTAGAGCAACCAAAATCCGCGAAGGCCTTAGCCATTTGCTAAGCACAAATTGGAAGGTCGAAAGGCTTCTCTGGACTGATGAGAACACTTTGTTTCTTCAACTTTACTGGTGCTGACATCAATCCTCGATGACTGCAACCCAATATGATTCCATGTAAGAGGGTGACAATTTGGAAATCACCATATGAAGAAAGAATTTAGAAAGTGCCAACTTACTTACTGAATTTTCCCTTCCGAGTGAATTTTTGAGGTATGACGAGCATATCGTCTAGGTCTTGTGAAACCAAAGCAATTGTCTATGGTTGTGTCGCCACCATAGTTGGAGTGGACTTTTTCATCGGGGTGAGGATGGCATCGAAAATGTCCTTATTCTCCTCCAAAGCCACAATGTGGCGGCCTGTTCCACGGCAAGCGGTAATCGATGCACTTGAAGGCAAGAGAAAAAAATAATTATTTCAAGGACTTCCACCATAAGTAAGGGCTTGGAATACAACAAATGAAAAAGTTCAACCCTAACCTGTGGATGCACTACAATCCAACACCAAATCGCCTTCAACACTCGTAGCTTCCAATAGGATTTGGAAGAATCGTGGGTCTTTCTCGTGAGCACCCCGCCATGGCTTTCCACCGTTCATTGCCATGTCATCTGGATGGGTGTAGTTCATCAACATGTCGTCTCGTGCAATGTCTACACCATCTTTCTTCATCGTTCGTGTGCGTCTGAATGAGAAATTGGACTCCCCTTTCACACCTAAGTCCTTCACTGCAAGTGTGATTCCAAATTTCTACGTCTACAATCATCTGAAAGAGGTATATAATCATGAGGAATGCAAGGAACATAATGCCCTATGAAGTGGTTGTGAATGCTACAAAGGTCCAATGGAATTTACGGTTTTGGAATTGTCTATAGCCGAGGTTAAGTGCATGCGGTTCATGCCCATCCACTCCTTTTCTTGACCATCTGATACGTCTCACACAATCCAGCGATGTCGAACTTTGCTTTGGCACTCCACGAGTAAAACAATATGATGCATCCATGGTCCTGCAGGTGCTTCAAGGCGAAATTGAATGCAGATTGGAGAGCTTCATCTTCCAAATCTTCGTTCCATTCCAGCACATCTCGTGGCGGAGAAGATAGCCTCGGCACTGGCAAGTTTTCCAGGTAGTCAAAAAACACGACATCCACCCCCGGCCTAGCGTTTGGCACACCATAGAACATGCAAGGCTTTCCCCCTGACAACTGCCATTATGAAGAAGGTCAAAAAACAAATGATGAGCATACCCTATATTCACAATAATTCGAACATGGAAATGCACTTTTAATTTAAACTCTAAGAACATTACCTTCTTTAGAAAGGCCAAGACTTCTTTGTAGCATTTCGGATTCTTGGACTCCATGTCGTCCACGAGGTCTTCAATGGAGATGTTGAGGATTAAATCCTCAGAGTTGGTTAAATCATCATCATTAAGAACTATTGCTTGTGTAACATGAGTAATGACATCTTCTGTGAGCTGGGATAGAGTGGCCTTCCTCTTGATTCCGCTCTAAGATTTGGCTTGCATCTCAGAGCCTTGATCCACCGTGGAAGATGCTGGATTTTGGTTGTCTGCTTCGACCTTCTTCTTGCCTTTGGCCTTGGCCTTCTCTTCCTTCTCTTTTTCCTTTTCCTTTTCTTTCTCCGCCAACTTGGCCAGTCGCTCCGCTTCCTTCTTTTCCTTGGCGGTCAGAAGAACTTGGACCTACACCTCCTTCTTTCTGTCATTTTCATCCCTCTTCGCAATGGCCTTCCTCCTCTGCCTGTCCGTCATGCCTGAGAACTCGTCCACGTCCAAATCAATGGCACCTTTGCCATCCAAAGATGCCCGGAGCTCCACCTCGGACGGATGAGTGAATGCTAGTGCACAGTCCAAATATGTCGCTCCCCTTAGTGACACTTACCACCGTAAGCTCACTTTCCAAACACTTAACACCTCAATGCCACCAAGGTTCACGCTCCCCTAACACTGCACATGCCACGCACCCACAATGTTAGGTTCCAACTCAAGTCACAGGGTTCCCCATTCCTCCGTGACTCCCAATCCTTTCCTTCCAATACTTAACTCCCACAAGACACCGGGCATGTCATTTGATGACATGGGGCGGAACTTCCATTGATGTCCAAGCACTTGGTGAGGCACTACTCCCACCGGTGCTAACCGCCCTTGAATGGGACCCAACTCCCCAATAGGCCCAGCTCAACTCATTTCGGGACTCACTAATCGGGACTCACCAAACGGGACTCACACCATGGCCTAGTGTGGAGTGGGACACCACCCAACCGGTATCAAGGAGTGCACAAGCACTCCATGGTAACACACAAGTGGTGGTGAGGCTCCAACACTAACCTCACCACCTGGGGTCACTTAGGCTCACTATGGCACCATCCGGGAGTGAGGAGGGAGACCACCCCTCCTCATAGTACTCTCTGCAGGATTCGGCAGCCCCCCCCCTTGTATGTCAAGGGGGACTCCCAAACACCCTTTGGTTTTGGAAGACCACCCCGTTTCTCCCGATTCGCACTACTTTGGGACTCCCGAACTTCCACCCGGCATAACTTTGCGGTCCGGGATCCAAATTGCACATGCGACCCTATTTTCGACATCTACGCGACGCGTAGATGCCGATGGACTACTCACTTGCTCCATTCGGACAAGTACTCGCAAAGATATCGCCCGCCAAAGATTCGGGACACTCCCGGCGCGGCCAGGGCACTCCCAGCGCGACCAGGGCGCTCCCGGCGCGACCGGGACACCCCCAACTTTAAACGCGCATAACTTTTGACTCGCAAGTCCAAATTACGCGTTCTTTGGACGGCTAGAAGCGTCTTCTCAATACCTTTCCAAGCACGTATCACACGCCCTCAAATTCGTCCGGATTAGAGCACTACATCGCTCTGATCGCTCGGGACTCCTAGTCCCCCTCACCTCATCTCTTGCAAGGCTTGGGGAGTCACCCCCAATGCCCCCCTTGCTCACCAAGGTGGCACGGGCACGCCTTGTGATGAGGGTCGTGACAAAATACCACGCTCCTCCACTGAGATGAGCCGTGGTGAATGTTCTCATCTGGCTCGGCGTGAACATGTAGTCGGTGGAGCTTCGATCGAGCCATGTGGACAAGAACAGAGGCAATTTCTTCCGGTCGATTGCACCCTTTGCCTCTAGCTCGTACTTGAAGTATCTATAGCGCAAGAACTTACAATCATTAAGGTCAAGCGGACAAATGTAGATGCAAATCAGAAGAGTGCAAGCACTACAATAAAAAGAAGGAAAGAATGACTTGCAAAAATGACTGGAAATCAGTCATTGTGGTCACATTTTACTGATAAATGACTTCAGGGCCCTGCAGTCATTGTGGTCAAGTCGTTTACATAAATGACTGCGATTGTATTATCACCATCCGTTTGTACCTTGGATGTACAAAGGATGATATAGAGGATGATACATGTATACGTGGAGATTGAGGTGGCAAGGGCGTGTGTTGGGCACACACCCTAACATTAGGTGATGTGGCAACCTCTAATTGGTTGGAAACATCCATGTGTCCAATCGTTTCTGAGTCATTCTTCAGTCAACGAGACCAGCTGGCAAGGTGACGTGCATTGCCACGTTGGAAGTCATTTGTGAGTCATTCTTTAGTGAGTGTTGCTTTCTTTTGCTGACATAGAATGTTTTCTTTGAAGTCATTTCTTAGTCATTATTGAGTTCCATACAAGTACGCCAGAAGTGAAGTCGTTGACTTCACTAGTCTTCTATAAGTCATGGCAGAGTCACTTCTTTGTCATTCTGAGTTGCTAATTCACATGCCAATTACTATATTTACTACTTCTAGGGTTCACTAGTAATTTTTTAGTTCACCTGATATAGATATGACTTACTTCCTACATTTAGTTCAGTTCAATTGGAGTTGACTACTAGTTGAGGGCAAGTGCCGGATTACTGTCCTATAAGGGTTTAGGTTCTACCTCATGCAATGACGGCAATAGGCATGCAGAAGAAATTACTGACCGAGTTGTTACTGACTTGCCACTAGTACAAGAATTTGGGGACTTGCCTAGCAATACAAAATTGGTAAAAGTGACCAGAACTACAATGACTCATGATTTGCTGCATACCAATAGTGACATGCATCGTTAATCAGAATGTGCACCACTCAATCATAGAGGAATTTAAAAAAGAAATCGTAATTTCTGAAAACACATTAGTACAGTTTCTGAAAAACGATTTCATGAAGGACTCTAATGGTGGCATATGCCCACCAAAATCTACCTCTCATTGCCGAGCTTGCACGCCATGCCTCAAGAAGCCCTTTCAAGTGTATGACTTTATGTACTTATCCACCCACATTGCAGCGGAGCCCTTTGCGTCCTCAATTAGAGATTGATCTGCCTTGTCATTGGGGTACATGAGCAGCACGGATTCCTGCAGAATCTCATGCACATCCACCTTAAACCACCCCTCTGGAATCTCCTCAAAGTGGAACTTGTACTCCCCTGCCACTCCGCTAATGGTCCCCACAGCCACTTTCTGCCTCACGGATCGCGGATTCATCAAGAATACTTCGTCCCTGACGTTGAACTACACAATACCATACATCACATACTTGTTATGCTAGTGTTCCTATAGTTGAATAAGACAACAACCTAATTCGCTCAAATCCACTTTAAGTTGACTTATACATAACTTCTCATTAACAGTAGGATGACTTTGAAGTCGCCAGTAACTCCGGCTTCACTACTGTGCGACTTAGTGCTCACCGGAGAATGACTTCATCCAGTATATTGAGCAGACACGAAGGCACTAAAAAAGACAGACACGGTAAACTAAGAAGGTAGTCACTACATGTACATACACCTTCACAATTTGAACGTAGAGTACCTACTACGAGTTTAGTACGTCAACTTTCATGTGGTGCGAACTAGGACACATGTAACCACATTTGCATAAGAAAATGACTACTGCTTTGAAGACATTTTCATGTGGGCTCACCTCACCTCATATGGCACATGGTATTCGCCTTCTTGCATTCCCTCTGTTGAGAGAATATTTTGAGAACGGTGTCCTACATGTAGGACTTCTTTAACCGTAGTTACAAGTTTCATCAATTTCTATGGGTAAAGTTCACCAATTCCTAGATAGAAATTACTTGTTTACGGAACATTTGCAAACTTAGCCCTGCTTACAAGTTCTACACACTTGCACAATATGTGGAAGGCACGTCTGCCTATTGATTATATTGTCTTACACCTCAACTCTCATTTCATACTACACTGCGGCGCCAGTTCTAAAACAGTTAGACTCGACTAGTCCGTCACTTGCCCACGACTAAGACATCCCGGTCACTCCTAATTTAATTCCAAGTGACATTTGAAAGACTAAGACACGACCTGAGCCTCAACAAATAATGAAAAGCACATAGGAATTTCATAGACAAACCTTCTTCGAAATGACATCTCGTTTCTTCTCAGGGGCCGACGCTACCTTGCTTCTCGTCTCCCGCTTCAGCAGTTTTCCCTGCATAGATATACAAGCTGTTAAAAATGCAATGCCTTTGAAGGTGAGGGGGAGCACAGGGTTGCAACCACGTGGTTTGCTTTCATTTCCCCCTCACCTTCCAAAATGTCAAGGAATTCATACGGTGATCCATTTCGACGTTTCTGAAGCATTTGTGCTAGTGATTCGTGGACAATTTCAGGTTACTTCAAACAGAACGCTGGGACGTCAGGGCATTTAAGAAGCGCCTCCAGCAAAGGCCACAAGTAACACTTCAAGTAGTCCTTGTCATTAGCCACTGTGCTTAGCCACTTCACATAAAACGGTGTACTGATGATTACATTTGCATTTGGATTGCAAGTGACTCTACTGATCTTGCTATCTACAATCACTGTGTTCAATGCACTAAAACGAGGCCAATTCTCATACACCTTTGACAAATTCTTCCCCCGATCCATTGTCTTATCCTCTTCCACCTCATGTACCTCATAATGCTTACTGGACCAGGAAAATAGTGGCACTGCATTAAAGGGACACTTCAACCCTGCAAGCATTGTGGGGACAATGTCATCCATGTAAGATGCAGTGGTACTACCCCAAAACCCAACTGCAAAATGAGTGAAACATCGGGATAGAAACGGTTTTAGCTAAGGCCTGAAGACCACTCTCCTCAAATCAGTTTTGGTTGTCCCCCGGATTCTACTATTAGGATTCCCCGCAGCAAGAGAACTACAATCCAACAGTGTGCCATGGACATTAAAAACTACTAATTTCGATTGCCGATGCATACGTTTCTTGAGGATGTCACACACTAACAAGGTAGGCCTCACCTCACTTGACGTACACGGACGAACGTCTGAGGGGGCGGTTACCTTGACAGGAGATTTCGGCACTTTCCTCCCCTTCCTCTACTGCGGATCGACAACACTGGTTGCAAGCTACGGAAGCTTGTCATTATCTGTAGGCACCACCTCCATGTTGGCTGCAGAAGTCACAGCGTGCCCAATCTCAGGGACGGTAGAGCGCACTTCCTCTAGGGTCGGTGTCTTGGCGCTATTGCCAATGTCTACGGGTTCAAGATTCTTGCAAGCTCTGGCTACTTCAACAAGGCTCTCGACACTAACGTCACTTGCAGGGTTAGGACATTCTGGGAGGGCGTAAGCACATGGACTGCCTGTAGTCGCCACCACTATCAGCACAAGTTCAACCTCCGGGCTTTCCATTCCCGTCACCTTGCACTCCGGACCAATCTCAGGGAAATTAGTACCAGGACTGTCCTTCAATGTCAACTCTGTGTCTGAAGACAATGTTACTTCTGCAGCTGTGGCTGTGATGTGGCCATCAGAAGTCTTCTCCTCTACATGTTCAGGCGTCATTTTCTCTGTCGTTTCTACCGCCTTCTTCCTTAGAAGGGCATCGACGGACACTCCCTTCTTCCTGGAATTCGGAAGCGCCCGAGTAGCCTCCTGGCCTTGAGAGTCTTGGTTCTCCAACGCCGATTGAGTGATGGATGGGCTGCCTTCCTCACTGTCTGCCAATTTCCCCATAAAGCTACGGAACATGCACCGGAGGGCGTCAATTGCAGCTGACTGAGCTGTTGAGAAAGCCAGGAATTGTGTGAACTTGACGTCCACATCCTTCTTCCAAGCAACCATCTCTGAACGCTGAGTCGAGTCAATTGCACCCCCGCTCTATTCCCCCCAAAGAATACACAACAAAGAGGGCAGTCATTCTTTAGTGTAATATAAGTCACTATGAAGTTCCTCCAAAGTGACCACTAATGACTTCGAGACTTCTGCGCAACTCCAGAACAACTTCACTTCAACTTCTCCAGAGCCAACATAGTCCTACAGTCCTACAAGATGATTGTATTTGTGACAACTATTGACTTTCATGTATCCATCAAATTGAGCGCCTACTAGAAGCTTCAGGCTTCTGTGGAACAAAATGGACTACCCTTCAGGAAGACAGAGTACCGACAATATTGGAGAAGAGATGGCGTTCACATGACCAAGGGACAAACGATGATCCAGACACATGTACCGTGTTTGAGTAAATGTCATAAAAATGTATGAAGAACATGAGGTTGGAGATAGTTACCATTGGTGCTGCAACTTGCACTGCAGCTGACCGCATCCCCTCTGCGAGGGCAGTTATTCTAGGGCTGGTTGCCCTCCCTCCTCTCTGCAATTGTGTCGTCAGCTATCATTGTAGTGACATTACATTCTAAAAGCTAAACCTGCATAACTAAATTGTTTGCGTATGGATATGCTTGAGATCATGGAAATAATTCCAATTGCAACAACTAACAAAGATGAATCCTGAGTATGCTTACCAACTGTGCTTCGACGCCTGCTTTGCCTTTCCTCCCCACTCCACTATAATTTTTCACATTCTGTCGCGCAACAACCATCTTCTGCGACTTCAGCTTCTGGGCATCTGTCTTCCAATAAGCAATCAAGCGCTTCCACTGCTCGTCGTCCACATGGATAGGAGGGGTCTTGATGCCTTTCAAGTACCGCGCCTTCAAACGAGATCGCTCTGACTTCATGTATCGAGTCACTGTGCTGCGAAACCCAGACATGCTTAACGGATGACCCATGTAGTCAAACTCGTTGTCCAGTGCCTCCCGCAATTTCTGGAGCGTATGTGGCTTGTGCTTCGACCACTCCACCACACTCATATCCAAAATCTTGGGGACGAAATTCCTCACTGCTTCGTCCTAAGCATTCTTGCCCTTGCAGCCTGCATCTACCTCACCTCCCTCTTGTACATATATGAAGTTTGGTTTCCCCCCCGCAATGGAACGTTCACGGCTTCCAAGCTCGTAAGCTGTTCGTTTTTTCCTCCTAAATGTGGAAGAAGAAACAGGATCTTCACCCACTTCACTTGCTGGCGACGCCCCTTGGAAAGGTGTTGGCGGACCTGCGGACCAGGGTGGAGGTGCTTGACTGGGTTGTTGCGGCATCCATTGCCCCGGCACCCATGACCAGCCAGACCCATAAGGTCTAGTCTGCGATGGTGGTTGCTGTGTACATGGCCCCCCAGCATCTACCTTTACAGGCGACTTGAAAATTGTTGTTGGTTTAGGTCTCTTCTTCCTTCGATCTATGAGAGGCTCCTCCTCCTCGAGCTCCTCGTCACTGGAGTCAAACTCCTCTCTCTCTGCATCTGCGCTAACCAAAAAGAAGAGATGCATTAGTTGTAGGGATTGTACAAAACCCCATGCCAATTGAAAGCAATGCTTGACTAAGGACTAAAAAGACCAGTCGTACTTCTTGGAGCGCACTCAATGCAATAGTTGAAATGGGGAAACCGCTCAAAATTCACAACAAGGACTCTAAGCCGCAGAGGATTGCTTAAAGTGGGATGGAACCTAACAATGACCATATAGCCGGCTGCCCTAAACCCTAACTTAGCAACGAGAAGGCGTTACTACGAATTACCTACAGCAGTTGCCTCCTCCTTGGATTGTTGCTGAACATGTGTACAAGCAATTGCTAAATTCATCATACTTGCTGCTATGGCCTCTTCATTGGACCTTGTCGCCTCGGAGGAGGAATCATGGTCGCTACTCATGTTCTGTGCGTCGTCTCCTTCTGCGTCGTCGCCAGGATTCTACTTCTTTCGTCCTCGGAGGCCCTGCCGCCCCGAACTCCTGCGCAGACCCTCACTGCGCTTTGCCTCAGCAATCGTTTTGTCCTTCTGTAGCATCTTTGCTACTTCCTCATTCTTGTGTCGCTAGATTCCGACCATCAAAAAAGTGTGTTGCTACATCACATAGCAATAGGAGGGAAGAGCATCCAACAATTGGCGGTAACATTAACATAAGAACAAAACACGGCATAGACGAAAGACGGAAAGTTAGGGTTGCGCCTGGACTCGTAGAAGGCAACGACAACTTCAACTTGAACGTCATTAGGAGTTACACGTGGCCAGAAGGTGGGCGTACCTAATATAGGAGGCTTTTCATTCATACTGTCACTGCAACGACGCTTCTAAATGACTTGAAAATGACTACCACCAGTTGCTCTAGAGATGAAGGCATGAACAATGACTTGAATACAACTAGTAAACAACTGACTAACTCTTGCGGGTCGATTCTGGCCCTTTTTTTAAAGCAAAGTGCACGTTGAACCCTAGCGCGCTGCCAAAACATAGTCCTTCGGAAAACCGAGACTTCAATGAATGAAATTAAGAAAGTTAGTCAAAGAGAACTTCCGGACGGCCTACAAGAGTCCGTGGGACATCCTGGAACGAGTGTGCAGTGTTCTACGGCGTTCATGTCCGAAGTACGAGACCTAGAATGCTACGCATTCTTGGAGAGGACACAGAAATTGAGACGCAGTAGATGAGAACGAGTTCAGGCATAGCTTACAGTTTTTTTTTTACAAGAAGGATTGGCTCTATCGCCTTGGCCACCTCAGCGACTCGCTTGTCCCGGAGAAGCTCATACTCTGTCTTCGGATTTTCAAGGCTCGACATTGTTGAATCAATCTTCTTCTGCGCTACGATTCCTCTACAGATTTCCCGATGTTCTCTTCGTTGTGGTACAATTTCTACACGCTATTGCATGCCTATGACTGCTAGGAACAACAAACGGAAATTTCCTCATACAAGAGCGACGATGCAGAGCTTAACGATCGCCTTCTACATTAACTCTGCATCAAAGGCAGCCTGCACTTCGATTCTTCTATGCACGTGCGTATTCGTAAAGTCGGTCAGAAAAAGTAGAAGTGGAGGGCATGATGAGGGAAGTGGCATGCGGCGGCTGGCAATTAATTTTTGGAGCACTTAATTACTAAGAAATGCTCTCCGATGAGACTAAGTAGAGACGGTTGATCTTCGCTATGATTTCGTTTAGTATGTAGTACAGCTAAACCAATGATTCAAAGAGATCGGAATGATGAGGCAGGTAGTCGTACAAACACAGACTGATCAATAGGGTTTATTAGGGTAGAAGACATGAAGTCCTCTTCTTCATGTAGCAAGAGGCGGCGTTCATGATGCTTGTCATGCTTGCTACTTCCATACGACTAGGTGGAGTCATATCTAAGTCGTTATTTGCACAGAATGACTTACTTGTCACTAGTATCAGTCGTTTTCCATTCATTTCTCGAAGAAAAAGACTGGGGGGTGACTGCAGGCTATTATTGATATGTTCTTCTGATTCATGTTTCACACATTCAGCTTCATTTTATCGTTTCTTTCTGTGTAGAATAGTAGTTTTCTAAGGTTCCCTGATTGTTTTGTGGCAAAAGTATGAGTGTTGTCCATGGTCTTATAGACCACCTCGTTGCATTGACGAATCAGTTGCCCTATGTCAAAAATGAAGCGGTTTTGAGTAGTCTTAGTTATGAGAGAATTGTACACGACTTTCTCACTGGAGAAGCAATTTCCACTCACTTGTCTAAAGGATTTTATTATGAACTTCTAGTTTTTTTGGTGAACTCCATATGTTTTTGGGTACCTGCCTCCCTCCCAATGATTCCGGCCCCTTTCTGTAAGAGCTTCGTGAGGAAGTTTCTATTTGTTATTGGAAGTACATAAGGGAGTCGAAGAGCCTGTAGTATATTTTAATAAGCTTTGAGTGTTTTCTAATGTACATGGACGGGTTTTTTGGCATGGATTCGTGATTTCACCATGCATATGTCTGAATTCTGCTAGTCTAATTGTAGTAGGTGGGCAAACATGTCAAATTCATTCCTAGTATAAGGAACTCCACGTAAGCAACGTATAGGCTGCTTATCGCGATCAGAGCAAGAACTTGGCACTATTGCAGTTCCTCAGCTCAGGTATTTCATCTGTGTGCTTGAAGTAAAAGTTCTCTTAAAAGTTCTAGTATTGTCCACTTGCAGAAACTACAAAGCGAATTAATGATTGACGCAATGCCCTGTGAAAGAATTCTTAGAGCTACACCATTGTTCCGTAGAAAGAGACGTAGAATGCTTACCCTGGATTCAGAGGAGGAAAGACAGTCACGAAACACATCTGGATCTATTCCAACATTTAGTTCGGTTTTACAGTTCGTACATGTCAAGGAAATGAGTAGCTCCAAGAAGTAGACCTTGGTACAGTCCACTGTCGCAGATGCATCCAAGAAAGACGAAGCGGATGATATAGAGTCATTCTGCGAATGTCCAAATGACCCTCAATTCATAGTTAGTCCTCTAGCATTAAGGATGTCTCTGCCCACACTGAATTTCAAAGCTAGGGTAGAGCAAGCACTGGCTGAAAGTATTGCTATACAAGCAGAAATCGTCTCTGTAACCAATGCAGAGTTGGTGGGAGGGGTAGGAACATAGGACCACTCTTGTGGAGAGTGTCTGTGTACTCCCACAAAAAAATAATTTTCATTGGCTGATTTGTTACTTATTCCCATGTAATGCAAATAGGTTTGGAATTCACTTGTTCTATTGGATGGCATTGTGAGTTTTACTGGAATTTTGAACCACATGTAGAGGATCACCCACTCTGTCTCTCACTTCTTCATGTGACCCTCTTGAATGTGAATATGGTCAAATTGAAGAAGTAAAACATAATGAAAGAACATGAGTATGTAGAATGATTTTGAGTTCTTTGTTCATACGCATGGCTGACCTATGTTCCGTGATTTAATAGTATACAGTCATATTGATGTCACACCATAGTGACAAAAGTCATATTGATGTCATACCATAGTGACAAAAGTCATATTGTAGTTGAATCGGAGTTGTTCATGAAATTTTTGCCCTTCAAGGTTGTTAGTCGAATATGAATTTCAATTCTGACATGACCATTGTCATGTCTTGTAGCGGAGGAGTAAAAACCAAAATCTGTCTCATACAGAAGATGATACCGACCAGACTGCCTTTGAGCAATACTCACAGGCAACAACTATGAGATGACCGGTTGTGGAGTAGGGAATTGGAGAGGGCTACATTGTACCATGTCAAGAGACTACATTGCCCGTGCACCAAATGCCGGGGGTGCAGGAGATTACTCATACGTAACGTAAGAGACCACCTAATCCGCAATGGTAGAGATCCGGGTTCTTGAATTTGGAGAGGTCCTGGCCCCAGAGACTCCTCCGACGAGGAGTGGGAGTAGCAATTCTGGAGACCAGTTGAAGAGCCTGCGGTCCACCTGGATGCCAATGTTGATACTCGTGGCATGATAGACCAAGCGATAGGGGAAGTGGAAGGCACTGAAAGTTCTGTAGAGCAAGTTCACCGTGAAGTTAGCGATGCTTTTGCCACTACAGACTCCATCCATGAAGACTGTAGAGAAGGGGGCACGGAAGACAATGCAAAGGCTGAAGAATGTAGGGATGATCTGCCCACTGCTGAAAGTACCTCAGATGGAGAAGGTCAGGACGGCAACTTTGATGCCTGAGTATTGGAAGACTCCATGGAGGGTCTGTAAGTTGACTCCAGGTCTAGCAAACTTGCAGCAACAGTCTTGCTTATGAACCTTTGTACAGTGCACGGGGTGTCTGAGCAATCATTGTGCAAATGAGGTATTCAGCATTTTGCATTTCCATCTTCTTCCAGAGGGAAATACATTGCCTAAAACGTACCATGCGGCAAAGACATTGACAGCAAAACTAGGCCTCACATACAAGACCATCCATGCGTGTGAGAAAGGATGTGTGCTATTTCGTGGCGAACATGAAAATGCCTTGAGGTGCCCTAAGTGCAATGGTCGCAGATATAGAGATGAAGATCGACGGGCCTTCCCAATGAAAGTTCTCCGTCACTTCCCCATTATTCCACGTCTACAAAGGATGTTCAGGAGTCCTAGTATCTCGAAGTTGATGGTATGGCATGCTGAAAATCGAAGCAACCGAGAAGGAGGGGATGGCCTTGTGCGTCATCCTTGTGACTCAAAGGCTTGGCAACACTTCCACGACAATGTGGATCCTACGTTTGGAAGCGATGCACAGAACACTCACTTTGCCTTGGCCGCTGATGGGGTGAATCCTTTCAAGCAAAACCGATCATCATGGTCCACGTGGCCAGTGTTACTACTGAATTATAATCTTCCCCCATGGTTGACGACGAAGAAGTTTTTTGTGTTGTTGGCATTGTTGATTCCCGGGAGGGAATCCATTACAGCTAATGTATTTGATGTATATTTGGAGCCACTTGTCGAAGAGTTGCTAGAGTTATGGGGAGGGGTTCCTACACACGACATCACGAAGGAGCTTGGGTGTAGGTCATTCACGCTGCGAGGTATGCTCTTGTGGACTATTCATGACTTTCCGGGCTATGGCACGGTAGGAGGATTTGCCCATCAAGGATACGCAGCTTGTCTTCCGTGTGGAGAAGACTTAGGTGCCGAGCATTCTATAGAGTTGGGGAAGCAAACGAACGACGAGACTCGTCGGTGGTTGCCTTCTGAGCAAGAAATCCATGCCAGCAACTCATGTCTAGATAGTGTAGAGCAGGGTGCCTTAGAGCATCCATTGACCAGTAATATGAGAGGGACTATGACCCTCCCATCTCTGCCAGAAAACCAAGTCTTAGCTAGAAGATTTCAGAAGATCCAATTACACTTAGGTGTGAGCCGCTTCAAACGCTAAACCATGATCTACCTTATGCATTCTAACTTCGTCTTGCATGCGAGTTCATGTACTGGACTTCCTTCTCATGACTACAAGTGTATTCCATTAAGGAGAAGACACTAGACAGAAGCAGGTCCCAGAAGTGCATTGTTTTTAGTCACGCGAAATTTAACGGTACGTACTACGAACAGGTGAGTAATCCTAGAGTCATTTTTTAGTCTCTATACAGTAAACCATAGTTACCATATATGACAGTGGATCCACTACATATCAACTGAGAGTCCACGTCGGAATTTTAAACTACCACCTCAGAATGTCTACGACGCTGTCCATGGAAACTGGCGGATGAAACTTTTCTTTCATCCACTGCTCATCTTCAAGTCGCGATCGAGACTCTAAAATGACTTGAACGCTGGAGAAAAAGTAGAGCTGGTGCAATTAGAGAGCTTTACTCATTCTTTAGTCATTGTGGTCAAGAAGTCATTCCTTCGCAATCACATATTTGCCCATTTTCTTGTAGTGAAGCACTTCGTCATCCACGGTAATGCAATCTGAAGATCCTTCAACTATACAAATAATGAGAGCATTTGAAAACCTTGGAAGAGAACCAGTACGACCACAATATCAACATGGAGCCATCTTTTATAGTATTGGAAGACATGTAATGTCCTTCAATTGTGATGAACTACAATCATACCTGAAAAGAACCCTTCTAACTATCAAGTTAGACCCCTCATGATTCATGAAGGAGCCCCCTTTCTTGAAGTAATTTGCCCCTTTGAAGTATGGTCCAAAACCTTGGTCCCAAATCTTCCTCCTCCATCCCTCCACGTATTCTTGTAATGTCTCTGGTTGTTGTGAGACAATCATGTCTATTTTAATGTTGTCCTGTTTGACCTCCCCCTTGAAGTACTCCACTGCTGCATCTTCGATCTAGACCAATCATTCAGTGTGACTAACATAGTATAAATGAAGGAGATGAAAGAGTCCTAATCAATTACAATTCCGAGTATTGGACAATATACATCATTCCATGAAATGCATTTACTTTTGATACAAGTGTACTTACCCCGGCATACCAAACACAGTTGTTTAAGAAAGGTCCGAGGTGTGTTTCAAAGATAGGCTTGGGAGGGAACTTCCTTGCTTCTCGAGATGGAAGTAAGGAGTTCCACCATTTCAGGAACTTCACTTTGTGGTCGGCCGTGGTGTTGCAAGTGGCTACCATCTGCAATTTCTCCAAGGTCATTTCTAGCACTTTGTTGGAGCTCCAATGCCTCTCCACCTGTGCCAACAAAAAGTAATTTTCTCATATGTTTAAACTCTAGTCCTAACTCCAAGAGAAAACAAACGCAACATAATTTTCCAAATTTGTGTACTCACCTCTTGAAGAAATCCAGCCCCATGAGCAGGATTGGCCACTGTCAACAACTTTATCATCTTGACATAGAGCTTCACGTTTTTGTCCTTTGCCCCTACCCTCATGGCTTGAGCGGCCCCTTCCATGGACTTCTCATCAATTGGTGTGGTCTCGTGGTATCTTTTGAGGGTTGCATCTATTGCCAAAGCAATTTCGTGTTGCCAAAATCCAAATACATTTGAAAAATTGAATAAAACAAGTAATTCCATAACTTAGAGGACCACAGAAATGAAGTGGAATAGTTTCCTAACTCCAATCTCACCTTGAAGACAAATGAGATGAACACCTCTGCTGGCATGGAGTACCAAGTCTTCCTTTGTGGTTGGGAGACACATCTCTTCCTCTTTGATGGTCGCAACATTTCATTGAACCTCTCCATTGGGAGAAGGCCGTACTTTTGAACCCGATATAGGATATGTACCAAGTTTGTCTTCACATGGGAATCCTCTATAGACCTTCACGATTTTGAATGGACCATGCCTTTAGAATTCCATCAAAAAATGACACAACTATACGACCCCCTCCAAAAAAACATTCATTTCAAAATCCAAATGTGAAGCATGTACTCACTTGTTGATGTTGTGCATAACCTATATGACAAGCTTGATCTTCCCTTTCGTGTCCAATAGTATGCAATCCACTGCATCATGCCAATCAAGGTTCGTGGAATACATCTTTGAGATGACGTTCATCCAAGCTAGGCGTTGATGGTTTCCATCGCAAACGAAGAACTTCATATTCTTGAGAAACTTCAACGCCGGCTCGGAATCCACATACTCCTTGAAAATGTCATTCTTCTGCTTCCAGATAGGATCCCAGTTAGCCATCTCTTGCGTTGTGAACACCGCACTCTCGCCGGCCTCATTCGTAGTAGATACATAGAAGACGACTGCCCCATCCTGGTAGCCACAAGCAAATTCCCGCTCCAACAATTGTATGTCACACGAGAGCGTGGGACGTACCATTGGCATAGTGACAAGCCTGCAAAGTGGTATTGAAAGTTGAAAGGTTTTCTCTGGCTTCATTCTCAGAGCATTGATAGTTGAAACTGAGTCTACCTTTTGTAGCCGGTGTAGGTCATCTTCTAACAACTCCTTCTCCTCCTCATCAACCACGTCCTCCTCCATGAATTGTCCTTCCTCTATGTTGATTTCAGGTTGCATGGTGTCATCAGTCTCTGGAGTCTCTAGTAATGTGTCTTCTTGTATTTGATTGATAGGCGACACATCCATCTACAAAGCCAATTCGGGACTTGAGAACGAAGAACATTTAAATGGGAGAATGAAAAGAAGAACACAAAGGCTATGTGAAAACCAATAGAATTTCACTTTATTGAAACCAAAGGTCCAACAACACCTACAATGAAAGATAAGGGAAATGTTCATTACCAAAAGCACACTGTAGCCTCCACATTAGATAGAGAATGTATCTAAATACAAAAGAATGAGTTACACTCAATCATCTATGATCTCCACATCACTCTCTGAATCAGAGCTGAGAAGAATGATCACATCACCAATCCGATCCACACTCTCACTACCATCACATTGACAAAAG
The DNA here is from genome assembly GCA_963920665.1 of Straminergon stramineum. Lineage (NCBI taxonomy): Eukaryota > Viridiplantae > Streptophyta > Bryopsida > Hypnales > Calliergonaceae > Straminergon > Straminergon stramineum. The sequence goes on along the minus strand of OY987265.1, from coordinate 26,720,463 downwards.
TCCTCATACTCTGGAGTGACAATCGGAAGGGAAACTTATGGTTCGGAACTATACTTAATCTCTGAGCTCTCAGAAGAAAACTCAAGCCTTTTTCGTTTATGAGTGTAACTTGCAATGAGATGGCTTGGCCAATTGGTGTTCCAGCTAAGCTTCGAGAGCACTAAGGTGTCAGAAGTTGGGTTGGTGGACTTCTTTTGACCCTCAAGTCTTACCAGGTCTTGGTCTTCCTCTTCTTCGTCTTGAGAATCGCTTGACACCTCCTCTTCCTCGTTAATGGAAGTCTTTGGTTTCAAGGGACTAGAAACCTCTTGGACTTGTTCAGGTGCAATTGGATCATTGGATGATGGAGTAATGCATAGGAGTTTGCTTCCTTCCACCTGAAAAACGTACTAGAAGAAATCTATGTAACAACTACAAAAGAAGGATAAACAATAATTAAATAACCACCATACAATATAAAAAAATCTACAAGAACACGAAAACTAGCAACTAGACATCTTATAACATTCTCCACGAACACATGAAATACTAATAACTACAACCAATATTCAACATCCAACAACGGGTGCCCTTCAATCATATCACGGCCGTGACAAGGAGGTCGCGCCGCGAGCAAGTCACCCGGGAGTGAGAGTAATCTAAACGAGTGTCACAACATGCAATTTTCAATTTTTTTGGTTTATCTAGTCAAGCTAACCGGAAAATACATATAGGTATCCGGAATTAGCTAAGGAACCATCTAGATCTAAATAAGAAGCGGAAAATGAGATAGTGGAAAGATCTACTCAATCCCGGTTCCAAGGAGTGAACGGATAGGAGCGGATGTCTAACCGGACAGGGATGGACCGGATACCTTAGACGAACCGGATCCGGAATGAGTCAAGATGAGGTGGTAGGGAGTCCAACGGCTATAAAAGAACTAGAGCTACCTAAATCAAACTCTTTCTCATTTTCGTTTGCCCAGCGTTGTCTGTGCTCTGTGTTTGCCTCTACGCCTATCGATTAGTTTTCCATGACAGTCTTTCGTGCCAGTGTCCATTGCGAGACTTGTGGTCTTTAAGCGTTCGAGCTTTAATTACCGGTTGAGATCGGGGAGTGAAAGCGAGAATAAGGCGTGCAGCTAGGAGAGATAGCGAGGGAGTATCGGAAAGGGTCCCGAGCACACCAATCTGTGTCCATGCTGCAGCTTAGGAGGAATAGAGGCGAACAGGCCAGTTCTAGTATACCACTAGCGGAGGTGAAGCTCCGGAAGGTAGTTCCGGTTGTTCCCTCCACCGAACCAGCCAAGTTCCAACTCATGGAAGATTTAACCTCCATGGGTTGCCTAGGGTTTGTGGAGAAACCCTAGGGCTTCAAAGAAGTGTCCATAGTCAGAGAACTCTTGGGCAAGCTGTCCAATGAGTTTGACAACACTCCGAGAGCCGTTCCACATCTGTGGATGGAAGACATGTGGAGAACAGCCTATAGTTTCCGCGCAGGAGGGCTAGGAATGGCAAGCCGGAAGGATGAGTTCTGCCGCGAAAAGTTCGGGGGAGCGGTAAACCCGAAAGACGGATATGCGGTGGATGATTGCATTTATGAGCGGCAACGCCGACTGTCGAAGTTCTTAGTTCCAGTCCTTCATCCGGAAAAACCAACGAGGGTGACTATCTCCTTCGCCAACACTATTTTCGGCTCTCTGAGAGGAGACCAGAAAGTTGACTGGGCTCGGATCATTTCCGAGCTAGTCACCCAACTCATAGGAAGAGTGGGGAAGAGTAGGGCCACTCCGGTGTGCCCCTATCTCATGCACCTCTATCATTCTCACCAGCTCTTGAGCGCACCAAAGGAGAAGAGGTGGAAGGCTCAGGAAACTCTCCTGAAATACGGAGAATCGGAAACGGATGAGGAGATGGAATCCGGTTCCGACCCCGAGGAGAATAGTGAGTCAGAGGAAGAAGAGGCGCCAATGCCGCCCATCAAACGGCAGAAGACGACCTCTCCCAACAAGAGGGGAACGCCGCCCGCTCGCGACACCTCGGCCCCAGAGGAGAAGCTGGAGGTCAAGAAGACGGTGTCAGAAGAATTGGATCCCGAGGATCCGTTCAGATCACTCGTAAAAACCTTATGTGACATACGAGCGGATTGGGAGATGAAAAGGAAGATGCTCGTAGCAATCGGGAGGATGGTGGGAGCAGCACCCGACCGGGAGCTACTGGAAAAGGTGGCGAGCTGTATTTCTGATCTGGTCGAGGCCTGGAAGCAAGAAGCAGAGATTCACCGGCTACAAGAGGAGGTGGATCGGATGAAGAGGGAGATCCTGGTGCACAAGGAGAACTTCGTAGCCACCAAATCTATTACAGAGGATGCTCGGCAAATGATGGAGCAAGTGAAGGCCACGTTCGGGGAGACCGGAACGGCCCTCACCAAAGCCAAGTTGTTTGACGAGCGGGTGCACGAGGAGAACAAGCTATCCGGTTCCTGGATGGTGAGGATTCTCAACGACTATGCCGAGCACGTAGAAGTGACAATGAAGGAGGCACGAAAGGCAGCGGACCGGATGGAGGAGAGTACCCGGATACTGTCGGGAGCAACTTGCTCTCGCGGTATTCGACTCTCGGTTATCTCCCTCCCGGATTCGTTCCCGAAAGTGACAACAGGAGAGGGGAAGGATACGACCCCTAAGTCCAAGAGAACGACCCAAGCCGGCACCCTGGAACCGCCATTGACTTGGACTCACCACCCGCGTCCACAGAAGGCAATCCGGTTCCTCGACCTCAGGAGGTAGAGAGGAGTTGGAACCTAAACAAGGTTTTTGAGCATATGGACCCGGGAGCGGACACCGCGACCATCGGATCGCGAATAGGGGCTTAGGATGTACAGAGTAGGTAGAGTAGGAACAGATTCGGAAACTGTTCCGATCTAGTTGGGAGTAGATAGGACCGGAAAGTCCGACCGAGATGGCGGTGGAACTTTTGCGAGTTTTCCCGCCCATTTGTAACTTTTTGAAATGTATATAGTCAGCGCCCGCGAGGAACGCTGGGAGTCTTCTTTTTGCAATTTTTGTTGTACCTTTGTATGTGCTCTCTTGTTGTGTGTGTCTCCCAAGCTTGGCAGGTTTGCATGAGGTGGAGTTAGGAAGGCGTAAGGCAGAGTTGTGGTTAGATTTCTCCCCTTAGTGCGATGGTTTCCGATCCTTAGTGTGGGTGGAGGTTGCATAAGAGTTGGGAGTGTATTTCAGTGCCTCAGCAAGATCTAGGGTTTAGAAGTTCTGGATGAGATAGCTACTGTTAGGCTAGGCGAATAGGGAGGGTATCCTTAGTCGCGCTAGAACTCCTGGACGGGTAGTCCGGTTGAGTGTCCGACCTTCTAAGAGGTCTCACCACCTTAGTCGGTAAATGGAATGATCCTAGTTACTGTTGGAATGGACGAATACACTTGTAACCACCTAGCTTCGCACGAGTAGGAGCTGGCATTGAGGTCGTTGTAGTAAGAACGGATCGTATGGGGGATCTCTATGTAACCTGCATTCCGGATCGCTGTCCGGATTGCTCTGAGGGATCAAACCGGATTCAAGTTAGATAGGAAAGGAGGGGGGAGAACAATGGATCTTCAACCACTATAATCCGCAGAAGGAGTGGTGGGCCTACCACTCAGAAACCTAAGCGGCGAACCCTCTGATGGTCCAATAGAGGCAAAACTAAACCGGAAGAGTGTTGAGGAGATACGGGAACCAGTAGGAGCGGATTGGTTCGTTGTAGTACCAGGACCAGAATTGTTTAGGTCCTAGAGATTGGGAGAATTGGGTTAATCGGACGATTTATGAATCGGATGGGAAGTAATTCGGTCCTGATCCTCTTGGTGGTTGTTTGTTTCCGGTTTTAGATCTAGGATCGGAAAGGAAGTTTTAAAGGGTGAGAGCGCTTACTCGCCCAAATCAAATAAATACTTCACAGAATCTCGTGGGTTCGATCTTTAGAGTTAGTTCGTTATGCCTTAGAGTGATTTTTGTGAGCATAATAGGGAATTTACTTATCCTGTGCTGCGACAACGAGACATCCGCTATGGGGTCCCATTTTGGGCAGTAGTAGGGGTACCCGGGATGAGCCTAGTTGGGTCCGACTAATGACATGGGCGAAGCTCAAGGTACCCCTGAAAACGGGTCCTCACCGCGCGTCTCCACGTCACCGACCCACATTGACAGGCTTCTGAATGCCACGGCAACTCCCTCGCGCTCCAAGTGCTCGTGGTGATGAGGCCTCGCGGTAGAACCAACGAATTCAAAAGCTCACTCCCATCGGGGCAGCCCCGTCTCCCACACCATAGGCATTGCTCCACGGTTGTAACGAGGAGATCGCGCCGCCCAAGTCACCCAAGAGTGAGAGTAAACAAAACGAGACATCCAGAGTGGGGTGGAAGTATGAAGGTGTTTGAAGGTGACTGGATTACCTCATGGACGCATTTCCTTTGCGGTGTCCTCGTTGGATTCTCTTCTTGAGTTTCGTCCTCTCCGTCACGTGCTTGACTACGTGTCCTCCTCATCTTGCCAGCTTACTCCTTGCGCTGGACAGTCGACATTAGTTCTTATGTCAAGTGCTAAAGAAATATGCGGATTCAAGCGCAAGTTCAGTAGGGAGAGCATGAGCAAAGCGGAAGGAGACTTCATTCCAATCGTGATTCCCAAGGCGAGGGCTCGGCATTTCCTAGACAGATCTACGAGGGATCAGGTGAACAAGAAATTCGTCCCTAGAGGCTCCCGAGTTTTTAGTCAGCGGGATACTGGAGAGACGAAAGTAGTATTCCCCAGTACTTTCCGCTTGTTGCTGTTCAGTTCTCTGAACCGGCTAGGCTGGTCTCCAGTACTTTCCACATGTTGTTGTCCAATACGTGGACCAGCGTGGATGGTCCCCACGGTGGTCCCCATTCCAGAGGCCTAACCTAATCTTCCTTTTTCGGCAAATGTGACCAATTTCCCAAATTTCGAATTCATACTTTCATTTGGATGACCAAATTTAGCTTGGCGAGGTAGAGAAGATAAACTAATAAAGCACGAAAAAGGGTTGCTCATTTTTTAAATGCACCCCTGGACTAAGCCATGGAGGACAAGCAAGAGGGTCAATCCACCCCGAACATCTCAGAGGTACCAAAGATCTGGAAATTCTCCAAATAGTCGTCGGCCTCGCATTCACTCACTGTGCCATACTATTTCTATGATACAGCTATCCAGAAGCTCATATGAATGAATTAGTATTCTAATGCTCTTAACAATGGAATTCAAACTACGAGAGTCCGGGAAATGGTCGACTGAAGGGAGACCTTATTAACAATCCCAAAAATGCTAAAACCCTTACGAAGTGACTATGCAAAGGATACCTATACCCTCAGAAACTATTGGACGTGACTCAATCTAACAAACTGTGAGACAAGTTGGATAGCTCTTCACTCCTCCTAAATACCATGGTTCCCACTTTAAGGGTGAAAAAGTTTGATTTGTGCATCCTATTCACTTATTGGAAAAGAATAATGTACTCTAGTTTCCATGAGACAATGAAGAAACTTTGAAATGTAGTAATGAATGGAAAAGGATTCCTCTAAAAGCAATATGAACGATGGATGCTTACACTGTCAAAAATTGTGAAGTTGTCAGCAGCTTCATTTTGTGTGCTCCTTGGACCGCGTGACACCTGCCACACTATTGCCAAGCTGTGCGCTCGAACGTCCTCCTCCATAGCGCCACTAACTTCTCCAAAGCTCAGTATTCTGCGAAGATCATCTGGTGTTGAGTGGCTTGTCTTGGACAATACTTTCTTGGCACGAGTCATCCTTGACCTTCTAAGTGTTTTGGAAGATGAAAAAAGAAAGGAACTATGCTTCCTCCTCTTTTTTGTCTGTTCTGCTACGATAATTGAGGTGCTATTGTCTTCTAGGTGCATGAGGGGATGCAAGATCAAGTGGAACAACTGAATCTCTTCTACAAATGCGAAACTACCAGAAGACACTAGAATGGCTACAGGATGCTAAAATGCCCATTACTTCTATGCTAGCCAACATCCATAGAAATGCAAGTGAAAACGGCCTACTGAAACATTAAAATTATAGATGCATACTTTGAATTTCAAAACATCGTCCCCTGCCGCCTTATTTTATGTGTCGTCCAAACCGATTGGATACCATTCAAGGCAATCCTAGCCTCTTCATGTGGGCAGGTTGTTGGGAGTTACCAACTCTACATCCTCACACACTTTAGAGCATTTATGACAGACGCCTACATCGAAATTGGCAACCATGCCATTTGGAATTACCATGAAGGTGTTGTCCTTATTTTGAATGTACTCATGCTACATCCAATTTCTTGATGACGTTGTGTTCATCAATTCAACCTCCAAACAAATGAGGAATGCATCATTACTCCTAAAACCGCACATTCCTTCCAAACTAATCCTATTGAAATCTCGTCAACAATGGCGCATGTATGCCATTATTGAAATTCTAGGAGTACGCAATGGAAGAGGCCGTATGTGGTGGTGCATACATTGTTATTCTAAATGAGAGTCCATAATTTTGCCATCACCCTCTTTCATAGCTGGACACCGAACTAGACATTATAAAATAGTGTCTTCCAAGTTCATTTCTTGGCAAGCCCATCACTTGGACCATTTCCATTCAATCCCTATATCCACTGAGCCCATTGTATTCTCATGGCTTGCATACAAGTAGACGGTCATGAGGTTCCCCTAGTGTTTCCTGTAGACAGCAAAGGATTTGCCAAGGTCACGAGTCACTTGCTACACGTTCGTTTCAAGTTTGTAGAGTCTTCCATCTATGTCGAAGAAGAGAGGAAGTCAGAATTAGGTGAGTTGCAGGAATCCGTCCCTATAATAAAGCTCTTGGAAGAAGAAGGGCATTGTTGGCACCTCTCTTCTGGAAACTATAGGGCCTACGGATTTCCTCTATCTATACTTGCTGCATCTACGGAGATTCTTAGCCACCAATCCGATGCATCGACAGTAGATATGCCGTATGTCACACATACCATTTCACCTAGTTCTCCTCGAGAAGTTGAGACGATCCTGCCCCAATCTACAATACTTCATACAGTGAAAGTAGAGAAACTAGATCCTATCATAGAAGTGTCATCTGAATCAGAAGGAGAGTCTTCGGATTTAATGCTCCGCCACCAACTACGCTCTGTCAAAATTCCATGGGAAGGACCAACTCATGTCAATTCGGTCTCTAGTATCCCGTCCAATACTCTAATGCAGTCATTGTTCTCATGTCCTCCTTTGCACCCAAGTCCACCTGAGGGAATGAGCATCATGGATAGCTTGAGGAGACTCGCCACCATGCATCGCTCGCGGAATGAATTGTCTGCAACTGATCTAAATGCCGTCAAGCATCACCGCGTAGAATTCTTGCCTCCAACTTTTAATGGCGAAGTCATCTTCGAGTTGCCTCCGTGTCGCTCCTCTTCATCTTCCTCGGCAGCCAAGAACTTAGAAGGAATGGACAAGCGATACGATGGACACCTGTGGTACAAGTTGGTGACAACAAACATCAACAACTCTAACAATCTCAAATTCCGTAAGTCCTACTATGTTGGGCATCTATCTTGTCAAAATCTTGAGTGTGATTATTTGAAGAGGGCTTTGAAAGGGAAAGAAACAGAGTGGAGTGGCTATACAATCTTCCCGTTTGTTGTCGGGGTCAATCCGCCCAAAGATTCTACTCTAGTTTGTAAGGTGTGCAAAATGGCCCCTGCATGCTTGAAAACATGCAATGCTAGGATATACTACTCCTATAGTGATAATCCGAATATGAGTAGGGCTGCAATTCACTTCAGAGATCATGCTCACCTTGTTGCGAAAGGCATGTACAGAGATTCCACAAAGAAAATATGTGGACTCATTGTAGAGCAAGTGGCCAAAACACCAATGGCCACGAATTCCGCTATCGCGCTCTCTGCTAGCAAAGATTTCCTTACCAATTATCTATTTCACAAAGGAGAGGGAGAAAAGGAAATGTTGAAGGGGGAGGAACTAGAGGAAGTCATGGACCGATTCCAATATTTGAGTAGTCCGAATATTAGGAATTTGATCTCTTCATTTCGCTCTAACAACTAAAGAGGTGTCATCGACAACATCATGACTATAAAGAAAGAATCAAAGTTTGAATTCGTCCATGACAACGTATTTTTGGGCCAAGGCAAAGAGAAGGTGTACGTTTTCAAAATGCTCACCAAAGGACCCGAAAGTGATGTTGATCTAGTGAGGCGAATGCAATCGGGAGGTGATCTTCAAAATGCGTAGATGATGTTTGACCACGTCAAGCGCGTGAAGGAGTGGACCACGATGGCTTGCCACGTGTATGATCCTCAATACAAAAAGGTGATGACCATTTCAACCTGCGATATGCAATTTGAGGATATTGAGATCCAAGTGAAATTCTGGAGGTGCTTGAATGATGTCATGTCAAAAAATGGTGTTCACCATCCAAACTTCAAGGGATTCATGGCAGACAGTGCAATGGCTAATTGGAATGCGGTTCGCATCGTCTACGGTAGTGGTTCTGCCGAGGAGAAAATGGAGAACTGTGAAAGGACTTGTTTGTTGCATTGGACTACTTCACTTTAGAAGCACACACAGAAACATATAAAGTTAGCGTTCCAACAACAACACAATACATTGTGCAAGCAATAGAAAGATTCCAAAACTACAGAGGAGGCAGAGACGCAGTATCTAGCGATTCGATCATGGTGGTTGTCATCTGGAGCTACCAATGAAGAATCACTTCATCACTTAGACCACTGGCTGGCATTCTAGCATTTTCGGTACCGTCAATGGGGAGGCTTCATGCAAATGGTAAGTATCTATTTGTATTTAATTTTATATAATCATTTTGTTGCTTGCAAATTGTGGTCTATGATAGATTATATGTGTCATTATCGATAGAGGATTTGAGAAAGTCATCCACTTTTTTCAATTTCATAAAAATCTGAGGAACATGGAGTTGGGACCCCAAAATGGAAGTACCTCAACATTCAACCGAAACATTAGTCGGATCTGACTGATGTGTTCAAGGGGTGTACAAGTATCCCTTTTTGGAGTACCGTCCTCTAAAAAGAGTATTTTTTTGGCCACAGCTCTAGGAAGTGATCATGTATTGTTAACAATGAAGAATCCAATTCTTCAAGTGTTCATTTCTAGTGTAGTAATGCATTCATTGTATAGTGGTGAAATGTCTTTGTCTATCCATCTTCAGTAGATTACACCCTTAGTCAACAAAACAGTTCAAGCATACTGAAAGACTTGAAATATGTCCTTGCAAGTAGTAATTGAAGTGTTGTTGTGGATGGATTTAAAGGATTTGAGCTTGGAGGAAATGGCAGACATGCCTTTGTGCAATCTATTAGAAACAGTTCACAACAAGTGGCTTCAAATGTCTGGTAATCGAGGAAACAATTTGTTTGATGCCACTTGTGACGACAGTATCCGAGCTTGGATGCAAATGACAAACTACTGTGCATACTTGAGAGGCCACACATCTAGGTCTCGTCCATCAAATGGGGAGTTGAAGTTGAGAGCTACAAGACGAAGTGGAGATCCCAAGAAGATGGCTGAGGCGTTAAACACATTGCCTAGAGCCGTCGGGATTGGAACTCGAGTACTACATCTAGAAGGAGAAGAAATTTTTGGAAGCACAAAGAGAAAGCTGGATGTACCTATTGGTGATGCTGAAGACTCACATCGACCAGATAAAGTTAATTTTTCTCAACCTCGTGTTCACACGAGATCCACTACGGCTTCTACACAAGTCATGCAAGATTTAGAAAAACAACATGTGGTGAACCCTTCTCAACATGTCACTGTTGCATTTGAAAGCGATTGTGACACATCGAAATGGCACATAGCAAGAATCAAACACAAATCAAACGCAAAATGTCAAGCTCAACAACATGGGTCCAACATCAAGTGCACCGCCAAAATTTCAAGGGGACAAAAGGGATCACCAGCTCCCACCTATCGCGGGAGGAAAGAAGATTAAGGGAGTAAACAAGAGGTAGTGGTGGACTTCTGGTTCTGTTGGGATGACATAGAAAGATGTGTGAAAGGTACAAAAAGGAAGTGGGTCATTGATTGGCTACAGGTACCAGAAGTTTGGCCAGTTCTAAGTGGGACCAATATCAATCGAGAGGAGACCTTGCTACTACAACATGCAGGCTTCCGTCTCCAAGAACGTCCTATACTATCGCCACGTCGCTTATTCAACATGTCCAAGATTTTCGAAAGTGTTGTATATGATAGTAAGCCACCCACGAATGCGGATGCGTACCCAACGGTTAGGAACAATCAAACCATTCGGCGAATTGCAAATGCACCATCTACAGAACAACGAAACAAATGGGAAAGCGCTAGTAATGTTAAAAGACAAATCCTTGGAGTCACATTACTTCCCTTTCCAAGCCTCGGTGCAATTGTGTCGTTGGAGACAAAGGTAGACCATAACAAAAATGTCTATCAAATTACAATGGGTATGTTTCCTATGTGCACATGCCCCGACTTTGTGAACATGGTTGTCTCAGCTATTGGAGGTCGTCATCAATATGTGAATTGCAAGCACTTATACTACTTATACCGCTACTTTTGTAAGATGGACCTACATGATGACAAATTCATTCATGCACCAAGTTATAGCTTCAACAAGTTGAAGCTACTTTTAGTTCGAGCAGGACTTATCACAGTTCTAGAGTAGGCATGAACTCATTTATCGATGTACTTTACTTGGATTGTATTCATTCATATATATTATAATTGAAATGATTTGGAGTGTATGGAATTGAAAATTTGAATGCATTCATGAAATAGAAAAGCATGTCTCATTGGTCTATTATTTTGTAGTTAGTTCATATAAATGATTGAAATATAGCACCGTAATCCCTATTTCACTAAGGCATATATGAATACATAATTTAGTCTTCCCCCTTTGCCCTAGTGTTTTCCCATTTTTTTAACTTCCTCATAGTCTTCTTAATTCCATTGTTTTTCCCTTCATTTCCGCTTTTTATTTCGGGTTTTTTTCATTATACATTCTTGTTGGTTTTCCTTTGCTCCAAATTCTTCCTTCCACCATTATTTTCTTCTTTAATCCATTTTTTTCCCTTTCCCCATTTTTTTTCTTCTCCCATTTTTTTCTCTTTCCCCATTTTTTTCCTTCTACCATTTCTTTCTCTTTCCCCATTTTTTCCCTTTCCCCGTTTGTTTCTTCCCTTTCCTCATTTGTTTCTTCCCTTTCCCCTTTTGGTTTTCCCTGTACCCATTTGTTTTTCCTTTTCCCATTTTTTGGTCATCACCCATTTCATTTTATTTTCCCATTTTTTTCCTTTCCCCATCTTCTTTTTCTTCCACCAATTTCTGGAGCCAATTATTACAATTTCTTTTGAGGATGTCAGCATTTGGTAGTAAATTTCAATCATCACAAAAAAACTATTTCAAAATAGAAAATTATGTAAAGAAAATAATCTGAAGATTTCAGTGAAATGTCTACCACAAATCCACAGTGGCTTGTGGACGTCATCTCATCCAAACCTTCAGATTGTCTACTCATCCTACACATGTGCACATACACTATTGCTCATGGAAATCCCATTAGGTATGGGATATTCGGAACCCTCAATCCTATGTATTCAAATTAGGTAGACAAAAAAATGCAATGGAGTTGTGTCCAAATGACATCTACCTACAAAACTCACACCGTCCAGCATATTTCCCATTGTAATCATTGAACCAAGTGGCAAAACTTTTCACCTAAGTTCCAAGGTCTTTTCTAATAGTAGTAAGCAATTTCAAAAGGATAAAAAATGACTCATTCCACAATCCACGGTTTTAGGGGACACGGTCTTAGGTCATAATAATTACTATAAATAGGATGTTTTCTTCTATTTTTTGGAAAAAAGGTGGAAAAAAAAGGGTGGCAAAAAAAACTAAAAAAAGAGGTTTTGTGGGCTCTAGGCTCACAAACTCCACGCTCACAGCTCACAGGCTCATGGCTCCAAGCTCGCATGCTAGCGTCGTTGTCACACTTTGGAAGCCATTGATGAGTTTCTCTTGGGACACGTGCCTTCTAGGAACCCTAATTTGATCTGTAATTTGAGTCCATAAGTCTGCAATTTCCTTGCTATGACGGTTGTTTTACTTACTGCCTGCTTGTCTTATTCTGGACATGGAGCTGATTGACTCACATTCTAGGCATTGGCCCTCAGTAACCTTTCTCGGCGGTCATTTGTTGCACAGTTATGTGCATCTTCTATGTGTAACATTAGAATTTCTAACTGAAGACAATGCAGTTACGAAAGATTAAACAAGGAAGCCTTGTTTGACGCCAACTTACATGCTTGAATTGGGAGAGTGAGGAGCCCTTCCGCCCAAGCTTTTAGTGACTCCGAAGTTCAAGTCCTTATAGACTCCAGTAAGTCCACACGGTTCACCTTTGAAAATGCCAAAGACGACACTCAGGACAGGGAAAACATATGTCTTTGCCAAAAGCCAAGTTCGATTACAGCAGAGTCTCCATTGAAGTCGGAACTAATTGTACTGGACATCCATTGGGTACCTGTTGTACGAGCTTCGTAGGAGAAGACTCCAAAATTATCAAATTTGTCTAAGGAAGCAGAGATGTCATCCTTTAGCAGCACCGATAGTGTGCATGAAGTCGATTCAGACCATGGTTGTTCGGCCAAACAACTCGACAACACGACGAACACAACGTCCAACACGTCTAGTAGACCCCTTTGTCTGTCTAATAAAGTCAACTTTAAGGTTGACTTTCAAATAAAGCACTTTCTATTTTCAATCTTGACATATTTGAGTTTCATTTTATTGAAGTGTCTCAATTTAATAATCACTTATTACATTATTAATTATGGATCATAACTAAAATGAGATTTCAAATTATCTTTGCTGTTAGGATAAGGCCTTATTTGTCAAAATTGTCATGTATACACAACACTCGTCTTGTACGACATGTGATATCAGACGAACAACTCGACACCCGAACCCCAAAATGTGTTTGACAGAACAACCCTGATTCAGACTTCTTACCAAGCCAAGCGGAAGATGATATGCTGACCTCGATGACTTCAAGTTCATCAGGAGACCAAGAAACTAAGGAAGAAGAACTGTCGCCGTCAAGGGAAACAATTGCAAGAGACTTTGCTTCTGATTTCATGCAAGCTTGTTCACGAGTACATTTTTATGTTTTCGAGAGCATGAGTGTGCAAAGGCTGAAGTTGTTAGGCTTGCTATTACGTAACACTTTTATATTTAAGTTGAAGTTGTTTAGTGAACCTTGTCAAGGCATTGAAGCCTATATAGGGACTGATCAAGTCACCTACGGGATTCCCTTACGACTCTCTGTTCAGTACCTCAAAAAATAAAGCTTCTTTGCAACATGGTGTTTCTTTCACATAGACAAATTGTAGCGTTTCTTTGCCTTCATATGTTGCTATAGGTAGGGCAAAAAGACGAGGTCACTTCAGTAGTAGCGATGGACGTACCAAAACCTTGGTTTCCCTAGGAGAAACGAAAAAAAAAAACATAGGGGCAAAAAAGAGTTGCGACTGAAGTGATCGTTGTAGAAGATTCAAAGGAGGAGAAGTTGCTACAGGATCCTCCAAAGAAGGGGCGAGGACGACCAAAGGGAAAAGAAAAGGTTGGAGTCCGAACCAAGGGAAACAAGATAGTGAAATCTCTACCTCAATCCACCATAGAGGTAGTTCTGGGGCAGTGTAGAACTCCTATATAAGATGTGGACAAACTCCATCAGAAGAGGGAGGAGGACGCAGTAGCGTGCAGACAAAGTGTTCGAACAGTTTGTGCACCTTCGAAGCTAAGAACTTCTTTGAAGACAAAGACAATTAGTTCAAGTGGTATGGATTCCACCTAAGACGGAAACACAACTTCACAATCTGGAGTTCATGGTACTCTGCCGAAATGGTTGGGACTTCCAACATTGACAAGTGAGAGACATTAGCCTTCGAGACTTATAATTCAATCAACCATGAAAATGAACGATGTATCAAATTTTTTTATAGAATTGGCTATGAGTTATTTAGTAGTTCTTAATGTGTGATGTTATTGTTTTTAACAACAATACTTAGAAGCCTTGTATTTATTGTACTCCTTATGGTCAAATGACAAGGTGACTTCCCAATGCAATGACCATGTCCACACTTCTAGCTGTGAAGGTCATTTTCAAGAAATGTGGCATAAAAGAATGGCATGATGTTGTTTTGTGCAGATGAGTGCACAAAGAATTGTCATGTTCACTATGTGTGAGTCAATCGCTTGTCATGTGTTTTCTTCGGTTTCATTTGTTTTAGGTGTCGTCCGATTCTTGAGAATGATGAATTATTCATTTCAATGTGAAGAGAATCCTACTGTGGTATACTTCTTATGTTCTTAATTTTTTTCAGAGAAAGGCAAGGAACTGGAAGTTGATGACCATGTTATCTTTGAAGGAGAGGCGGAAATCCATGAGACAACCTTCTTGCAATGTCCGGGGAAGGAGCTCGTTGCATACGATTAGCAACCTTCAGTCACTACTGCTGACAGATTGCAAGATAGGGCTTGTGGAAAACCAATGGAGCTGGAGAGAGAGAGTGACCTCGATTTGAAGGGTAGACATGGGAGAGATCGGGTAGGAAGCCCAAGACGGAGTCAGTCACCAACAAGAAAGTACTTTGACAGTGTAAGTGAATTCGGTGTATACGTATGTCTGTGCACAGTCGACTTCACTAGGATGTGAATAGCTCTTCTGAGACTAGGCTTCCTATGCGAAAATGATGATTGATATTGATTCTTTTATTTTCCTAGAAGAAGCACATTCTTGTTGTTGCATTCTTGTTCATATATTTACTTCCACCGGGGAGTGTAAATGCATTGCGGTCTTGGAAAACATAGTGACCCTATTGATGTTGGTTTCGTATTTTGTTCTGCAGAGTCTTCTATTACTGCTGTCATTCCAATGCGTTCGTGTTCAAGTCCTCAATTGTATTCTGTCAAGGTTTAATTTATTCACATTGAATTACATCGAAGAAACACTAGCAGTCATATTGTTGTATGGCAGGGGAAATTCAAAGTAGCACTTCGATTCCTTTTCAATAAATAAGTCGAATTCATATTCAAGGAGTTGTTGGTATACTTAAAAACTCATAAAATGTTTATTGTCAAATTTGTGGCAATCACAGTCATCAACATTCACCCTGAAGAGAGAGCGAAGAGAAGTTAGTCATTGAATAAAGAAGTAGTAAGTGCATTCACAGTAATTGAGAAGACGATTGTATTGTAAACATGAACTGGATTCTATTCTCTGTATGCTTATACTGCCATTGACATCTTCCTCCTAATTTATCCTGAAGAACATTAACTTTCAAGCATGACCATTATTTCATACTTTGAAATGAAATTTGCATATCATAAATACCAGAATTGACTCTTCACAACGGGAATTGAAAATGCAAATGACCTTGGCTAATACCTCGTAAATCTTTGTGCAGCACAATTGAGAAAGACAATTGCGCTAGAGCAAGTCATCGATAGGAGGGCAGAGATCATATGGAGAACACTATGGAAGCCCTCGGAAGAGTCGGTCGCCTGATTATCGAAGGTACGAATCTCATAGCCCACAACATAGTCGTTCCTAGAGCCTTGGGCATTGGAGAGGAGGGTGCTATGACAGGTCAGACAGGAGAGGTCACGTGGAAATTGAGTATCTCGAAGACCATCGTATAGTGGACCAGGTTTATTATGGTAAGCTCTTCAAATATTTCTCCATGTATTAGAGCAGAGTTATCTTTGATTCATGAGGAGGTGACCTCCTCAATGCACTCTTGGTCATGTAATTCAATCCAATTATGAATGTGATAATCTTGGGAAGTCTTTACATAGGAGGGGTACCTACAATTCTCGATCAGTAAAGAGAAAACAATGCAATTCATGAGGTGCCTAAAGAACAGAGAAATAGTTGTCCTTCACATGTTCCCGCATTCTAGCATTGCTACGAAGATATTCTATTATCAGAATATTAGCATGGGGTCTGCAGCATGAGTTGTTTAGGAACGAGCTGATCGTATTGTTGTGAATTTTTCGTCCCATTGTAATGCCTTGGTCGTAGGTGAGTTTGTTTGCAATGAGTAAATCCTGTGGACTCATTTGGTAATGTCTTCCTCTATACAACCATCAGATTTGTTGCTACTGTGAACTTCTACAAAAAGAGGATCATGATTACATGAAAAATCATTTCTTCATATTTGATTATAGTATGTATAGTTAATTGGTAGAGTTAGAAAATAACAAATGTTGACATTCTTTGTTTGTACAAAAGAGAACCTCAACTCAAGGAAATTCTCCAATGCTGACCACCATCATTGTCATAAGTATCAGTTGTCATCTCCAGTTTGTGGTACTTGGCACAGAAGATACATGTCACCAGGAAACGATGAAGGACTTCTGGGGTCACCCCCGAAGATGTCACAAACAGTAATTGAGGGCAGACAGAGGGATAGGCTAGATCCCAGTGGCATGAAGGAAGAAAGAATTGTCGAATTGTCGACAGCTATGGATAGAAAACAACGTTGACAGAGTCACGCCATTCGCGAGTCAGAGAGATCAAGATGACAAAGAGAAGGAAAGAAGCTGTTCTATCTAACACTTGATCCCGACAAGAGACCATATGTCCATATGGCCCAGGCAAGCCTGCATAGGTAGCTGAGATAAACAAGTTGGCTCGTGGGTTGGATCCTTCGTGCACAAACATCAGGAAGTAGACATTTGAAGACATACAAACACTGAAGAATCGTCTGAATGATCATTTTGAGTATTCAGGAACATTGAATGAAGACTACTTAAGAGGATTGATGGGCCGGGCAGTTACAAAGAGAAGAGGAGAACTAATTGCCTTTATTAAAAACAAAGGAGAACAACCCTTAAACATTGACAAGGGAATTTGGCAATGTTTAGAGAAGCTTGCGGATAGCAAGCAAAGGGAGGAAAAGTCGGGGCAAGGACGTTATGCTAACTCTTGCTGGAAGGTAGTAGGTCGAACAAGATCAATCGAAGTGAATGGTGAAAGGGAGAAACTACGGTCTTTGTTACGAAGGTCACCTGATCCCAAAGAAGTGGAAGAAGAAGTCCAACGTGACAAGGGTTATGGAGGTCAAAGGAAAAAGAAGTCAAGAATGTCTTTGGAATTTGAGAAGAGCTCCGGAGATGTTATATTGTCTGCTCAACAACTAGTTTCCAAAGAAGACGGAGAGCATCCAGATCGAAATTCAATTGATTCTGTCGTGAGCCGTAATCGTAGAAGTCACCATGTTAGTATTTAAGAGTGTATAACTATATAGAATTTTTCAAAATTTCTCATAGACAAAAAGGATTAGAACACTCTTAGCCTAAACAACTCATTAAGACTAAGAGGATACTCCAAGTAATCCGTAACAAGATCTAGGACGAATCCAGAATCTCGAAAACCCGGATAGCAACAGCCTACTGACTAGACTTCCGGCCTAGGAAAATAGAGACCCGTTACGGGTAAACGGTCCACTTTATGAATGATCGGTATTTTGACGGGTACTTAACCCCACCACTCTCATTTGTTCTTCCTCTTTCTTCCACAATTGTCTTGTGCACATGTAGTTGAGTGAAAGAGTGGTGAGTTAGTGATCCAGTAAAAAGCTATTGTGTATTCAGATTTCAAAGTAGTTTGTGATGGCAGAGGGAGATATCCAGAAAACGTTGGTCACGGGCCGGATGGTTTGTCCAACCATTCCGGAAAGGTTGAGAGAAAGATCACAATTGGAGGATGATCTGAGTGAGATAGGGTGTGTTGGTATGTTCATGCGACCATGGACCATAAAGAACAACTGGATGATCCAGGAGCTGATTGTAGATGCCTCAAACCAGTACGAGTTGATAATGAGAGGAAGGCCTGCAACCGAGACTAACGAAGTCTGGGCTAAGGTTTACGGATTCCCTAAAAAGGGATCCGGTTTAGCTTCCCGGACAGACAAGTTTACGGTCGGGAAGTTCAAGAATGCAGCCCATTCTAAGGAAGGGTATGCTATTAGTGACTACCTGGATGCAAGGCAGAGGTATGTTCTAGAGTTCCTCATACCCATCCTCTATCCGGAAAAGCCTACCCAGGTTACGGTTACGATAGCAAACACCATCTTTGGTGCTATGGAGGGTAGGCCAATCAGTTGGGGTAAGGTAATTGGGTCAATTGTCTCCAAGCTTGCCACCAACGTAGGAAAAGGAAAGACTAGTCCCATAGGGCCGTATCTTTTCCACCTCTACCACTACGCAAAAATTTTAAGTGATGCAGAAATGGTAGAGTACAACACCGGAGCCACCATCCTCCAATACGGCCTCACGAAAGAAGTGAGAGCAGAACAGCCACCGGTAGAGGAGGAAGAGGATTCGGAAGAAGACGAACAACTTCTAGAGCGCAGGCGACGGAAGTCCACAGATCCGACGTCCCGGGGGAAGCTTCCGGCCCAACAGAAGATATCCGAGGAAGAAGAAGGTAGCATATCCGGATTCTTTAAGACCGGGTTCAACTGGATTCTACAAGCGCAAGAGTACCACGAGAACCTGGTGGATCTGCTGAGGAGGATTAGCCAGGAGTTGAAGACAGAGCCGGAAGACATCCTCGACGTCTTGAAGAAACTTCCGAATCCGAAAGTACTAGAAAAGAAAGACAAGCAGATTGAAGGCTTGGAGAAGGAAAAGACGGACCTTCAAGCAAAACTGAGTTGGGCTCAAGGGGAGATGGCTACAACGAAGCAATGGGAGAAGGAAGCCCTGCAACTACTGAAGAACTTATTCGGGTTGGTGGACAAGCCGGCCGACCTTGTGATGAAGGCGGCTCTAGTGTAGAACCGGTTGGAAGAAGAAAGGCACCTCACCGAATCCAAGGTAATCTAGATACTAGTGGACTTCTCCTCGCGGATGGAGACTACGCTGAAGGAGATGAGGTAGTTGCTAAGGCAGATCAACCCTGACCGTGTAATGGACTTCTCCAACTTTTCGAAGATCCATTTCAACATGGAAACCCCACTCAAGGTCACAACCTCGATGCCACTACCTTCGAAACCGGAAGCCCCGGGGGAAACTCTCTGGTATTCGACAGAACCCTTCTCTAAGCAACTGGAGAAGACAATCCGGGGGAGTATAAAGACAACACCCGAGTTAAGTACGCAGCCAGATACAACACGAGAGTTAGCACCGCTAGAGATTACAGTTTCACCACAGTACAAGAAAACGGGTGTTTTATGACTACAAAAATATGACTGAGGATGACTGGCGACTATTCGTAGTCATATTTTTGGAGGCCAATTCTTTGAAAAAAAATATGACTACAAATATGACTGCTAGTCATGTTTTGGCCTTGTACGTTGCGGGCGTATAGTATATGTTCGTTGGGAACTCCAAAATACTTCATAGAGCTTCATAGGAAACATGTTTGGGAAACGCACAGTCATATTTATTAGTCATATTTTTGCATCAGTCATATTTTGTAGTCATATTTATATGATAGTCACATTTTTTTTCTTTTGGGCAACTTAAAGAAAATTTGGGCGGGAAATATATTTGGAGAGTGCTAAATCATATTTGTTAGTCATAATTTCACTTTAGTCATATTTTGCAGTCATATGTTTGAGTCAATCATATTTTATAGTTATATTTTTATGATAGTCACATTTTTTTTTCTTTGGGGCAGCTTGAAGAAAATTTGGGCGGGAAATATATTTGGAGAGTGCTAAATCATATTTGCTAGTCATAATTTCACTTTAGTCATATTTTGCAGTCATATGTTTGAGTCAATCATATTTTATAGTTATATTTTTATGATAGTCACATTTTTTTTTCTTTGGGGCAGCTTGAAGAAAATTTGGGCGGGAAATATATTTGGAGAGTGCTAAATCATATTTGCTAGTCGTAATTTCACTTTAGTCATATTTTGCAGTCATATTTTTGAGTCAGTCATATTTTATAGTCATATTTTTATAATAGTCACATTTTTTTTCTTTTGGGCAGTTTGAAGAAAATTTGGGCGGGGATTGTATTTGGAGAGTGCTAAATCATATTTGCTAGTTATAATTTCACTTTAGTCATATTTTTGAGTCAGTCATATTTATTAGTCATATTTTTGCATTAGTCATATTTTGCAGTCATATTTTTGAGTCAATCATATTTATTAGTCATACTTTTGCATTAGTCATATTTTTGAGTCAATCATATTTATTAGTCATACTTTTGCATCAATCATATTTTTGAATCAATCATATTTATTAGTCATATTTTTGCATCAATCATATTTTGTAGTCATAATTATTAGTCATATTTTTGCATCAATCATATTTTGCAGTCATATTTTATGATAGTCACATTTTTTTTCTTTTAGGTAGCTTGAAGAAAATTTGGGCGGGAAATATATTTGGAGAGTACTAAATCATATTTGCTAGTCATAATTTCACTTTAGTCATATTTTGCAGTCATATTTTTTAGTCAATCATATTTTGTAGACACATTTCTTTGGTAGTTGTTTTTTGTTTCTTTGGTGGGAGCCTAAAGAAAAGGTTGGCAATGTAAGATGGATCTTCTATATTTTGTCCCTAGAGGCCATTCATTGGGATGACTTTGTTTAATACCTATTAAAAAAAATTATTTTCTTTTGTATAATGTGTCTATTATAGAATTAATGTCCAAACAATTTGGGATGGCACATGTTTATATTTTAATTAATATATTTAAAATTTTTATAGGAATTAGAAAAGGAATAGAGAGGAATAAAACAATTAATAATAGGAGATATTCAATTTTTATTTGAGTATTTAAGAAAAAATTAGAGAGGAATAAAAGTCTATAGACAAACCAAAGCACCAAGGTAGGATTAAGCTTGAGAATCCAAGATAGAAATCGAGCTTGCCTTGATTCATTATTGGAATTTGCTGTGGAATTGGCTACTTATGTTAATTGATTGTGGTGGCTAATGCGAAGCGAAATCTAATGCATTTAAACTAGTAATGTAGATTGAAGGCTGTAGAGTTTAGAAAAATTATTTGAAGATTGGAAAAAATCTAATCCAAAGAGAAGAAAGAACAGTGTGAGAAAAATTCATGCCCGAGTGGCCATGGAGCAAGAGTAAGTGAGGAGTGCGATTTGTGTTGAGAGTCTCTAAGTGTTTGAAGAAGAAGCATAGGTTCAAGTTGCTACTCCAAGCTTTGGACATGGTTAGGAGACAAATATGACCCCCTTATAAGAATTTGACTATGTATTAAACAAAGATTGTTGATTATAATACACGTAGTTGATCAAATGAATTTTTTAAGTCTTATGTAGATATTTAGTTATCACTTACGAGGTTGATGTCGTTACAATTGTTTGATTCTTAGAGTAATTAGAAATCAATTAGTAGTAGTAGAAGTCAAAGATTACAATTCTAAACCATTTCAAAAAATGAAGGAAAAAACAAAAAATGTTGAAAATAATTTGGAGAAAGTCAAGAGGGGGAAGTAGAAAGAAATAGATTGAAAGAAAAGAATGAGATCATATATCTAATTTATACTCCTTGTTGTAAAAGTTGTTATTTAAGTTGTATCCAAAAACACAAAAAATGTAACAAAAATGGATTAAAGCAGACTTCATGATACAATTACAATATACATGTTGAAAATAGAGATGTTATGGAAACAAATTTCAAGGCATGTCCTTAAATTTGGCACTTAGTTTATTCTCTTCTTATAGAAACTATAATTGTGCTAGAAATTAGAGGTTTAAATCAAACCTCTAAGAATTTATTAAATCCAATTTGGAATTCAAGAACACTTCATTACTTTGTAGAGGATTCCAGTAACATATCACACTTAAAAAAATAGAGAAAAACTATAGAAGATAGAGTACGATGAAATTGGATAATCTATTGCATTAGTTTTGGATAAAAAATACCAAAGTTCATCTAATTCAAGTAAAAAAAGAAAGTTGAAATTTAGTGACATTTAGAATTCAATTTTGAAAGTACGAATGAATTTAAAATTATAGGCTAAGAAAAAATGTTGGATGAAATCTTGAAGAATAAATTTAAAACAAACCTTTATCCATCTATATTTTTTTGCTAAAAACATTTCTTTATAAATATCTTTACGATTTTAGAATAAGCCTACAACGTTCTACAACTTAAATTAAAAAAATTTAAAATTTCTCAACTAAGATTTGGAAGTCTAGAGTTTTGACCGTGATTGGTCAAAACCATCTAAAACCTTTGACTTTTATAGGTTGAGTGTGTTTTAGTTTAGATGTGAATCACTTATAGTTTATCATTAGAAAAAAAATTGTTCATTGCTTAGAATACCCATTGAACAATATTTAAATATTCAACTTAGGATTTGAAGTCCAACAACAAAAAATATAGTTGTGTTTATTTTATCTCAAGGATATAGATAAAACACTCATATATTTCATATATTAAAGTTTTTTTCTTTTTTAGAAAGGTTCTCCGTAATGTCATATAAGCCGTACTTATAAAGAATCTCTATAGGGTTGTTTAGAAGTTATAGAATTATTTATATGAAGATTGACGCTCACTGTGATATACATGGTTGAATTGCAATTAAAAGATGATTGTTTGAATGTTTCTACAAGGATATAGAGTATAAAAACATAATCCCTTTTAAAAAATTCAAAGATGTTTTTCAATATTGCCTCTATAAAATACTTTTGCTCTTATATACTTAGTGCATGGATGTAGATACTTCGATTCATGCATGACATTTTTTTTGCTATAACTATAGGTGCTTAAGGCCTTGTAACTTCCCTTTACACATTTTGTAGAGTTGTATTGCAACATACATCCACTTTGTAGCAAATTTTGTTGTTAAAATAACTTAATTGCTTAGTATAGTCATATTTATTGACTTGCATGACTACGTCAAGTCGCATGACTAGAGCAAGTCATGTGCATGACTAGAGTTTTAAAACCTTAGTCGCCATTTCTTCTTCTTCTTCTTCTTCTTCTTCTTCTTCTTCTTCTTCTTCTTTGTTTTTTGTTGCCTCTTTTGTTTTGTTTCTTGTTGTTTTCTAGCTCTTGGTTCTTTTTGCCTCCTAGTCCTTACTTTTTGTTTCTTTTTAGTTCTTGATCTTTGCTTCTAGTTTCTTTTTGTTACCTCTTAATTCTTGCTTTGTAGTTCTTACTTTTTGTTGCCTCTTAGTTCTTGATCTTTGGTTTTTAGTTCTTGATCTTTGCTTCTAATTTCTTCTTATTACCTCTTAATTCTTGCTTCCTAGTTCTTGATTCTTGTTTGTAGTTTCTTCTTGTTACATCATAATTCTTATTTCTTAGTTTCTACTTTTTTTGCTTCTTAGTTCTTGATTATTGCTTCTAGTTTTTTCTTGTTCCATCTTAATTTTTGCTTCCTAGTTTTTGTCTTTTGTTGCTTCCTAATTGTTAATTATAATTTCTTTTTGATTCATTTTAACTTGTGTTTCTTGTTTTTTTTAATTCTTGTTTTTTTCTTGTTATTTATTGCATTTGATTGCATCTTAAATTGTGTTTTTTGTTGCTTCTTGTTGCATCTTAGTTCTTTTTTCTTCTTGTTATTTATTGCATCTTAAATCATATTTTTTGTTGCTTCTTGTTGCCTTTTAGTTCTTATTTTCTCTTGTTATTTGTTGCATTTTATTTTATTTTATTGCATCTGAAGTTGTGTTTCTTGTTTTGTTTTGTAGCACCTTAATTCTTACTTCTTCTTGTTTATTATTACCTCTTAACACTTACCACCTTCTAGTTTTTGTTTCTTTTATCACTATTGTTGTTATTTCTTCTTATTTATTTATGTTTTCTAAAGATATAGTGGTTATGAATTTTTCTTACTTTAAACTTGTGCTTCATATTTTTTGTTGCCTTAAATCTATGAAGGTTGAGCTATATTGTTCATTCACTAAAAATTAATCTCCTTCATTGTATATGTAGGCACTTAAAGCTGGATTGAAGTTATCGGAGGCTACTTACAACACTTGAGAGACAACTTCTTCAAATTTCAGTAAGAAATATAGGTCCTAAAGCTTATAGGAATATAGACTTATAGAATGTCATTGTCATATATTTTGTGTTAGTGACTATTAAATGCCATTGAAAAGAGTCACATTTTTTATGGCATTTTTTCTCTTTAATATGATTGTCTCTTATGCATCTCAAAAATCATATGTACTTAATTTTTATTTGATGGAGTCATTTATTTAGCTGCTAAACCATGTTGATGCATGATTGCAATGCCTCAAGTCGATTTAGAATGTATGGAATATGATTGTAGTTTATAACAAAAGCTACTATAAACCTCAAGTCACCCCAGTTACAAATATTACTTAGTTGAGTCATATTTTATAATATATCTTAGCCAAAATATGACTTGTAGTTATGTAATGCTCACAATCATGTTATTAATGTGACTCTATACTTTTAAAATTATGACTACATTCAATCATAAAATTATAAGTAATATTCCATGTGAACTACTACATGAATTAAAATATGACTTACATTAGTCATATTTCACATCAATAAAATTATGACTCATGAAGGTCATATTTCACATCAAGAAAAAATTATAACTTTCTAGAGTCATTTTTACATCAACATGTAGAGCATATGACTCATAAAAGTCATTTTTCATAATCACAAAAAATATGACTCACGAAAGTCATTTTTCACATCAACCAAAAATATGACTCATGAAGGTCATATTCCACATCAACAAAAAATACGACCCACTAGAGTCATTTTTACATCAACATATAAAGAATATGATTCATGAGAGTCATTTTTCGCATCGACAAAAAATATGACTCATGAGAGTCATTTTTCACATCAATCAAAAATATGACTCATAAAAGTCATATTCCACGTTAATAAAAAATATGACTACATAGAGTCATATGCCACATGAACCAAAATATGACTCAACGTAGTCATATTCCACGTCAGCCAAAAATATGACTACGTGGAGTCATATGCCACGTAGACTTTTTTCTTCTTTTGCCCGGGTAGTTCAAGGAAAAGTCAAGACTCTAAGGATAGTCAGCATATACGCTACATAGGCAATATATGGCTAAGTATACCCCCAATACAAATGACTGCAAATATGACTCATGAAAAATTTGACTAGTCGGTAATGACTAGACCCAGTCATATCGTGCGTCATCTACAGTGTTTTCTGTCTAAGTCATATTTTGAGATTTTACGACTCATTGCAGTCATTTTTTGCAGTCATAAAACACATGTTTTGTTGTAGTGCCACCGGCCCTAGTGTTCCATCTTCTGGAGAAGGAACCACTTCCAACACCTTGCACCCAGACCCAGGGTGAACTAACGGAGCGGATTGGAGGATTGTTGAATCGAGCCCGGACCCATCCGGAAGAATTCGAGCACATGCTGCAAGAGCAGCAACCAAGGAAGGAAATCAAGCCTATCGTGTTGGATGAGATGTCTCCAGGCAAGGAGAATGAGAGGGAGATAATTCAGATTGAGAAATTTGAGGAAGAAGAGTACCGAACCGGATCAGAAGACGAGGACAAGGAAGAAGGGGACTACTCTCCTTTGGAAATCCGGAAGATCCAGACCCAAGTAGCATTACGGATGACACATATCAAGGCAACTCCGAGGTCATCCACGCGAGCACCAGCGAATCAAGGCGAGAGCAACCAAAAGAAAGCGCGGAAGGCGAAGTAGTTAGGATTTTTCTTTAGGCAGTTAGGATTTAAATTTTGAATCAGATCTGGATTTCCAAGTGTGGGCCCGGTTTCTAGAATCGTAGGATCTCACTTTTCCGGGTTTCTCGGGGAGTTTGTGAGTGGTCACTTGGATTTCCGGGGGCCCTTTTTGCCTTTTTGGCTTTGGTTGTTTTGAGTTTTTAAAGTGTGAGGCAGGTTTGTTGCCTCTCATTCCATCCTAGCGTTATAGTTTACATCTTCTTATCCTTTCTTTAATCTGAGCCACTAAGTGGACCCTCAGGAATTGATCTGTCGCATATCCAACTTTCTGGTGTTGTCTTATAAGTGTGTGTAAGTATAAGAGAGGAGGAGGAAAGGAGGAATCCGAATCTAAGGGGACTTGGGTCTGAGTAGTGAGGAACGTCTAGGACGTAGTCTAGACTAGTGAATTTGGTCTTGAGCACGTGTCTTTAAACTCCTAAAACGGGAATCCGATTAGGAGTGGTGTGGATGCAGATCCAGAAGGCCAGGGAGGGTTCCGTGCGGAGATAAGCGAACACCAGTGGAAGAAATCCCCATACTACTTACCGGAAGGTCAGCCAAACCCTAGGATCAGTTTAGCAAACGACTTACAATCCCCATCTCAGTTCCTGTTCTTGCTGGATTTGTTGTTGTAGTAGAAAAGTCTAGAGGCGGCTCTGTGTGACCTACTTTCCGGATTGGCCATCTAGGTAGTTGTGAGAGTGTTTCCGGTCTGATCTAGTGCAACATTTGATCTAGGTGTGTTTTGTGTAGTTAGGTGAGGAGAGAGTGTGAGGAATACGAGTGGTGAGTCCCTACCCTTCTATACAATCAAAGGTGAACCCTTTGAGGGTAAAACGAAGGTACCAAAAACCAGTGTTTGTGAGTAAAGATACAAATCCGGATTCTGGATTGGAGTGGATCCAAATTTGATTCCGGAAAGAGAGTGCTTAAGTTGGTAGAACAGATAACCTAGGCTTGCAACAACATACTAGAATCCCCTAGGACGATATTTCAAGATAGTTTACACGTTTGGGTATTGTAAATGGTATTTACCGCACGCTA
Organism: Straminergon stramineum; assembly: GCA_963920665.1. Taxonomy (NCBI): domain Eukaryota; kingdom Viridiplantae; phylum Streptophyta; class Bryopsida; order Hypnales; family Calliergonaceae; genus Straminergon; species Straminergon stramineum. The sequence goes on along the minus strand of OY987265.1, from coordinate 26,693,641 downwards.
GGCGTACGATAGATTTAGATGACGCTGAACAATGCAAGTGGCATAGAGGAGATTTTCGTGAGGTTGTTGTCCATTTTCTTTCTCATCTCATGATTATTGGACGTGGTTCTTGAAAGCCCATATATTCTTTTCATGTTAACTTCCTTTCAGATAGTAGAGCTTCTGGAAGTGGAAGAGGCGAACTGAAGTGTAGTCTAACTAATTAATTTTTTTGTGGAATTGTTTTGTGACTGTGAAGAGGAGTCGAAGAAGCCGTGAGTATGGAACGCAAGAGTTTGATGTGATAAGAGGAAAGGTTGATGTTAAAGAAAAGAGTGGAGCGGGAACTGTGGAAGAAGACCTATCCAAAGAGCACTACATTGAAAAGTTGGAAGCTGAAATCTTGCGACTGTAGGCTACAAATACTAAGGCGTCAACATCACATGCTTTAACGCCGTCTCTATCGACAATGTAAGCGCAGTAGCAAGGGCGCATTTAAAGTAGGAAATTGAATACTTCAGCATGCACTTGTAATCCTCTTTGCTTTTGTCAATTGTTAGGAATAAAGTGGAGGGTGCGTTACTGCAAAGTGACGTCAATGATTTGAAGTGCTGGCTTTGATGACTATTTTCCTTTTCCATTTTTGTTTGCAATGGGTGATGTAGGAAATAGAAAGTGCGGTAGAAGTGAATTGTAGGGAAAGGAGGGAAGTCGACAACTTCTAGAAATTGAATACTCTATGTCACTGTGTGAGAAGTGCTTAAGACACTGAGTGGACAAGGTCGCACGGTGTAGTGGTCAATTTTCAAGACTATTCTTGGATGTGTGTCCATGCTCCTATTATGCATATTTATCATTGTCAAATATGAAGGCTAGACATTGTCATGTTGTACAGCATGGGTAGGGAGCTCGTTTGTTCGTAGTACATGTGTAGGAATGGGTGTTGCAATGCTAATAAAGCTTATTTGGAATGTAGAGTGTCGGCGTCATAGGAATGCAAGTCTCGAAGCTTTTACACATGTAAGAAGGAGTGTTTAGAGTTCAAAGGCTTCTAAACATAGAAAGCCAAATGTGCATATGGTACTGCAAAATGATGTAATTGTGTTTTTGTAGACCTTTTTGTAATTGCATAGTGTGGGTGCGTTGTTTATGCCATTGATAGTAGAAATTGTTATGCGTACAATCGTCCTTGCAGGAATAAAGAGAACTGTAGAAAGCATGGGGAGAGGAGGTCGGAGGTAAGAATAAACACGTAGTTGGTTCACAATGTCATGTGTAGTGATGTTGAAGTGGATGACACTTATTGAATGTCATGGACATTGAAGTGGTGTTGGTTGTCAACCAATTGAGGAGGTATGACTGCGATGTTCATGAAGTGATTTGATGTTCCATTCACATTTAGGGATGTGCATCACTGAAGTGTGGAAGCCAAAAAATGTTAAAGAAAGTGGAAGGTGAATGGAGTGAACAACCTGCCACAACTTCTTTGTAATGTGGATTGAGGATGTGGTAAGTGAAGTTTTGCATTGCTGTGGAATAAGTGTTGGAATTGTAAAGTTGTTTATCACTGTGCATCCATTTGTATTGGAGAGAACACATTATGAAGGCACATTATGCACTCTACAAAAAGGATATAACTTTCAATGGCTTCTGTAGTCCTATTCACATACAACTACATGCAATTATTTTCTCTATAATTGACGGAAGCAAGCACAATGGGATTGGAAATACAATTTTTGAAGCGGATAGTACTAGAGTATTTTTATTTGTAACAATTGCCGTCATGGAGGTCTTGTTAATTCCGACAGAGGGAACAGCGTCTGCCTTGGAGGTACATTTTAACCTTGTTCTCCTTCCATGTTCTGGCAGAAGATTGGAATAGAAGTGGAGGTGGAATCAAGGGTGCCTTCTAGAGAAAATTTTGTTGTACATGTCATAATGTCGCAGCATAGGATAAGTAAATTCCCTATTATGCTCACAAAAATCACTCTAGAACATAACGAAGTGACTCTAAAGATCGAACCCACGAGATTCTGTGAAGTATTTACTTGATTTGGGCGAGTAAGCTCTCTCACCCTCTAAAACTTCCTTTTCGGTCCTAGATCTAAAACCGGAAACAACCAACCACCAAGAGGATTAGGACCGGATTACTTCCCATCCGATTCTTTAATCCTCCGGTTAACCCAATTCTCCCAATCTCCAAGGCCTAAACAATTCCGATCCTGGTACTGCTCTGAACCAATCTGCTCCGGCTGGTTCCTGTACCTCCTCAACTCTCTTCCGGTTTAGTTTTGCCTCTATTGGACCATCAGAGGGTTCGCTGCTTCGGTTTCTGAGTGGTAGGCCCACCACTCCTTCTACGGATTATAGTGGTTGAAGACCCACTATTTTCTCCCTTCCTCTCCTAACTAACTCGAATCCGGTTTGATCCCTCACAACACTCCCGACATCAATCCGGAATGCAGGTCACACAGAGATCCCCCGTACGATCCATTCTTACTACAACGACCTCAATGCTAGCTCCTACCCGTGCGAAGCTAGGTGGTTACAAGTGTACTCGTCTATTCCAACAATAACTAGGATCATTCCATTTACCAACTAAGGTGGTGAGACCTCTCAGAAGATCAGACACTCAACCGGACTTCCGGTCCAGGAGTTCTAGCGCGACTAAGGATACCCTCCCTATCCGCCTAGCCTAACAGCAGCTATCTCACCCAAAACTTCAAAACCCTAGATCTTGCTGAGGCACTGAAATACACTCCCAACACTTACACAACCTGCACACACACTAAGGATTAGAAACTATCGCACTAAGGGGAGAAATCTAATCACAACTCTACCTTACGCCTTCCTAACTCCACATCATGCAAACCTGCCAAGCTTGGGAGACACACACAACAACAGAGCGTATACAAAGGTACAACAGAAATTGCAAAAAGAAGACTCCCAGTGTCCCTCGCGGGCGTTGACTATATATATTTCAAAAAGTTACAAATGGGCGAGAAAACTCGCGAAAGTTCTGCCGCCATCTCGGTTGGACTTTCCGGTCCTACCTACTCCCAACTAGATCAGAACAGTTTCCGTATCCGTTCCTATTCTACCTACTCTGTACATCCTAAGCCTCTATTCGCAATCTGATGGTCGCGCTGTCCGCTCCCGGGTCCATCTGCTCGAAAACCTCGTTTAGGTTCCAACTCTTCTCGACCTCTTGAGGTCGAGGAACCGGATTGCCTTCTATGGACGCAGGTGGTGAGTCCAAGTCGATGGCGGTTCCAAGCGTGCCGGCCTGGGTCGTTTTCTTGGACTTGGGGGTCGTATCCTTCCCCTCTCTTGTTGTCACTTCCGGGAACAAATCCGGGAGAGAGATATTCGAGAGTCGAATACCGCGAGAGCAAGTTGCTCCCGACAGTATCCGAGTACTCTCCTCCATCCGGTCCGCTGCCTTCCGTGCCTCCTTCATTATCGCTTCTACCTGCTCGGCAAAGTCGTTGAGAATCCTCACCATCCGGGAACCGGATAGCTTCTTCTCCTCGTGCACCCGCTCGTCAAACAACTTGGCTTTGGTGAGGGCCGTTCCGGTCTCCCCGAACGTGGCCTTCACTTGCTCCATCATCTGCCAAGCATCCTCTGCAATAGACTTGGTGGCTGCGAAGTTCTCCTTGTGCACCAGGATCTTCGTCTTCATCCGATCCACCTCCTCTTGTAACCGGCGGATCTCTGCTTCTTGCTTCCGAGCCTCGACCGGATCAGAAATACAACCCACCACCTTTTTCGATAGCTCTCTATCGAGTGCTGCTCCCACCATCTTCATGATTGCTACTAGGATCTTCCTCTTCAACTCCCAATCCGCTCGCATGTCGCATTATGTTTTTACGAGTGATCTGAACGGATCCTTGGGATCCGATTCTTCTGACACCGTCTTCTCGACCTCCGGCTTCTCCTCTGGGGCCGGGGTGTCACGAACAGGCGGCGTCCCCCGCTTGTTGGGAGAGGTCGTCTTTTGCCGTTTGATGGGCGGCATTGGCGCCTCCTCTTCCTCTAACTCACTATTCTCCTCGAGATCAGAACCGGATTCCATCTCCTCATCCGTTTCCGATTCTCCATATTTCAGGAGAGTTTCCTGAGCCTTCCACCTCTTCTCCTTTGGTGCGCTCAGGAGCTGGTGAGAATGATAGAGGTGCATGAGATAGGGGCACACTGGAGTGGCCCTACTCTTCCCCACTCTTCCTATGAGTTGGGTGACCAGCTCGGAAATGATCCGAGCCTAGTCAACTTTCCGGTCTCTTCTCAGAGCGCCGAAAATAGTGTTGGCAAGGGAGATAGTTACCCTCGTCGGGTTTTTCAGATGAAGGACCGGAACTAAGAACTTCAGCAGCCGGCGCTGCCACTCATCAATGCAATCATCCACCGCGTATCCGTCTTTCGAGTTGACTGCTCCCTCGAACTTTCCGCGGCAAAACTCATCCTTCCGGCTTGCCATTCCTAGCCCTCCTGCGCGGAAACTATAGGCTGTTCTCCACACGTTTTCCGTCCACAGATGTAGAATGGCTCTCAGAGTGTTGTCAAACTCACTAGATAGTTTGCCCTAGAGTTCTCTGACTATGGACTCTTCTTTGAAGCCCCAGGGTTTCTCCACAAACCCTAGGCAACCCATGGAGTTTAAATCTTCCATGAGTTGGAACTTGGCTGGTTCAGTGGAGGGAACAACCGGAACTACCTTCCGGAGCTTCACCTCCGCTGGTGGTATACTGGCATGTCCGCCTCTACTCCTCCTAAGTTGTGGCATGGACACGGATGAGTGTGCTCGGGACCCTTTCCGATACTCCCACACTGTCTCTCCTAGCCGCACGCCTCATTCTTGTTTTCGCTCCCCGATCTCAACCGGTAATTAAAGCTCGAACGCTCAAAGACCACAAGTCTCGCAACAGACACTGGCACAAAAGACTGTCACGGGAAACTAATCGACAGGCGCAGAGGCAAACGCAGAGCACAGATAGCGTTGGGCAAACGAAAATGAGAAAGAGTTTGATCTAGGTAGCTCTAGTTCTTTTATAGCCGTTGGACTCCCTGCCACCTCATCCTGACTCGTTCCGGATCCGGTTCGTCTAAGGTATCCGGTCCATCCTTGTCCGGTTAGACATCCGCTCCTATCCATTCACTCCCTAGAAACTGGATTGAGTAGATCTTTCCACTATCTCATTTTCCGCTTCATATTCAGATCTAAATGGTTCCTTAGCTAATTCCGGATAACTATATGTATTTTCCGGTTAGCTTGACTAGGTAAACCAAAAAAATCGAAAATTGCACGTTGTGACACATGACTCAATATGTATTGTGTTAAATGAGATATTGAAATTGATGTTGTATGTATAATGAAAGTAGGGGTCATGTGACAAGTGAGGAAAAGTATTTGGAAGATAGCATAGGTAAATCACTTCAATGTTGGGTAGTTCACAAGAAGTTAGTGAAACGGCAACCACATTTTCGAGTGATTTAGAAACCTCTGAAAGGTTCAAGGTAACGGTTCTCGTCATTACAGGAAAGGTTTGTTCAAGAAGATGGAAGCAATGAATGCAGTACAACAATGCCTTTCTCAGTGGGCATAAGGCATGGACCTTAGTAATCATGTCACAAGGAATCATGAGTTTTGGATTTAGTATGCAATGTTTTTGCGGTCGAGAAGAATTGATCTTGGAATAGGATATGCAGACGGTGGTGCCTTTCAGGTAAGTGAACTTTGTGATTGTTCAATACTTGTTGACAAAGAAGGGGGTCCAGTCCTTTTCAGGTTTGACTTCCATGTCCTTGCTAGTTCTTTCCCATGTGGCTCCTTTTGCAAGGTGGCATATGATGTACATGGAGCACATGGACATGAGGTTCGATCTTTCTTCCCTTTCAGTACTTGGAGATAGTGTGGGATGCATTGAAGTTTATGGAAAGTGAGTGGAGGCACCACAAACAATGTGTTCTTATTTAATTACTTCATATTAGTGAAAGGTGATGAAAAGAACCTGTAAATTGTGGAGTTGCAGTAAGAAGTTGTAACTAAGGTGTTCTAGAAGAAAAGTGTGTAGTCACATATTACATGTCTAACAGTTGTTGTAGTCTCTATCCTGGAGTTATGTAAAGCAGAAGGAGCTCAATGAAGGAACACGAGTAGGTGCTTCTCAGAGTGCACATGCCATGCACACTCTCATAATTCATTGACTACAATCGTGGTCTAACGGAAAAACAGGCAGTCATTTTTAGAGAGAAGCAACAACATACCATATCAAAAGCGGAGAAAGGCCAGTGTCATTGTTGTTTATGCATGTGCGTTGACCATGTTAGTGAAGTAGTCTAAATTTGTTTTTTTATTCTTCATTGGGCGGAGCGCAATGAGTAAATGAGCACATACATGTAGTTTGAATGTCGAAAATGTCAGTCTCTCTCGAAAAAGTCTATACTCATTGCACTGGATTTGGAAGCCCTTTAGGCCCTTCTGTATTTGTGGATGTTTTGAAGTTACGATGTACTTCACTAGGTTTTCTATCACAAACAGTGCGTAATTCGACTTTCGTGCTTTCCTTGGAGGTTCCATGTCCTCGGAAATTGAGTACTTTGAGAAATAGGCTTCATTGACTGAGATATGATCTATGACTGCAGTGTAAATGAGGATGTTGTTGTATGAACGAAAGAGGAATTGTAGGCATGATGGAAATTTAGCAAATGCAAAGGACATGTGAAGTGAAGGTGGGGGAATTTGTGCAGAGAAGTTAGTCATTGTCTGTCAAAATGTCCTACTCTGAGGAATTTCCATGCTATGTTTTGAATTATGTAATGTCATTAGAGTATTAAGTTACCCTTCTTTTGTAAGCCTTAAGTTTTGGACAACTTCATATGATAGAGGACAAGTTTTACAAGTGAAGGAAGGGAGGCATGGACTACCGTACGTAGTAATGATTCTTCTATTCAGCTAGAAGTCCATGCTATTCATGATTAATGGTAAGGTGTTTCGGAGGGGATTTTTGCATGTGAAGCAGCTACCTTTATGACTAATCATTTCTATTTTTTTAATTGTGAAGGCAGTGATAGAACCTAAATCCACTCCTATTGATTATTAGTTTACTATTTTGCACTAGTCTGTCTTTGTCTACAATATTGCTTTGCTGACGTGCTTTTCCATAAGGGAGTTGTGGAAGCTTATATATGCATGTTTGTGGATTTGTTTGGGCTCCGTGCAAGTTTGATATGGTGAAGAAGTCACAATTAATGAAAATTAGGTGCACGAATATGAAATGATTGGAAGTTTTGAATGACAACAGTAGATCCAGTGTGGAATTGCAAGAGTTGGAGCAGGGACTGTACAAATTTGGAGCTCTTGGAAATATTGTGGCAACTCCTGTACTTATTGATTTTGATAATCCAAGGATCCAGGTTTGTTCTTTTCTTTGCTACATATACATAGTATGCAACAATAGTTTCATTTCTAAAAAGTGAAGATTGACCTCACCTTCGGCAATGCACTCCACTAACAGGTTCTTGCAATGCTAACTAACCAAATGCTAACATTAATTTTTTTTCTCTAGAAAGCAGTGAAGTCACTGTCATCGTTGGGCTAGCGCATGTAGAGTGATGTCATTTGCCCCTTCATTGGCAATGTCATTTGTCGCACTTGGATTATGGTCCAAGTATATGAAAAAATTAGTGAACTAGTATCTGGACATGCATGGTGGAAGTGTAGATACAGGTCTTGAATATTGTAGTAGTTGATTGATCATACTATTTCACTAAATTGAATTCATATTCATGAGCACCATGTAGGACTTTGGGCGTGGAATCAGTGCAGTCAAAATTGGATGAAAATAATAGAGATGTGGAGGGTCTCTAACTTCTAGCAGTTGTACAAATGACTATCCGTATGTGCACTCACTGTATTGTCGTATTGTAAGTCTTGTATAGGTGTTGTCCTTACACAAACTTGAAGCCTACCATTCAGTGGAGAGATGCTGTTTGTTTACCACTTATGTATTGTGGTTATTTCAAAATCAAGTATACCACAACATCATGTACAAAGTGGAAAAGAAGTTCAAGACTTCTAGGAAAAATGCTAGTGGTATTCACTTGCAGGTTGAAGACAATGCCGGCAATCCATACAAAGAACCCTATGGAGGTAGGAGAGGTCTAATTATCATAGCCTCAGGCTAGAACGAAGAGACTTGCATTGTTGCCATTTTCATTTGAGAATACATTCTAATTTGCGAATGCATCATGATTAAAAGTTCTTGGGGAAACTATACCATGAGGTAAGTCTAACTACTGCATTCGCTCCATGCAGAACATTGCGTTGGTGGTTGACGACGGAGGGGATACATCATAGATGAATGACACGGGGTAGTCCATACATGTGTAGGATAAGTTTTAGAATATCTCTTATTTGAACTTTTCTTGGAATATCTCCGGCAAAATCTTCATCATGTAGTTCTACTTGAAGTAAGTGGTAGGAAGGGCGAAGATAACGCTTGAATGTGCATGTCAAATTTCTAGTAATGACTGTCGAGGGAATGTATCTCTGTAATCCAGCCCAATGTACAGTGTAGAGAAACCAAGACAAACTGCAGAAATGTTTCAGGAGGCCTCATCTATGCAAGACTTAGGCTATAGAATTCGAAGACTAAGACGATGTTGTAATATTATACAATGTACATCATGCGTGTGTTTGCACAATAAATAAAAATTATCTCCATTTACCCAACTCATTACAGCAATACACGTATCCATCCTCAATTTTACAGTGCTAGAATAATGAGCCACGTCATAGTCCATGTCAAGAAGCCTCTATAGAGTTGGCATATATAGTCAGCTTGCGGGGAATATTGGTGTGGGCAGTGACGGAACCAACAAATTGCGGACAATACATTTCTATAGAATTCTATCCAGTACAACACGACCGAATCAACTGACCTAGACAACACATTCCAGTTCAAAATCTGTTCTTTTGGTCACTAGTTTTCTACTAGTGACTTCATCTTCTTGTTTATGATCTTTACACGTCAAATGTATTCTATCAATGAATTTTTTTTACTTTTATAGATCAATCACATGGTGATGAACTACAAGATGGAGATGTCTATATGTGCTATTTTCAACTATGTTGATTAATTCATTTGGGTTTCATAATTAAAACAATTTGGTGAGTCCCTCAATCTTAGTATAGATCAAAGTAGCAAAATATTCCCCCCTACCACACATAATGAAATTTCTTAACCCTAGAAGGGCTTGAAGGCCCTTTGCGGCCGTATAGTATATTATGTATTTGGTGGTATTTGATTAGGGAAACATTGAGCAAATACTTTTCAGTACAAAGAAAATTAATGATTATGATAGTATGTAAATAAAAATGTATCATAACTCACCTATTAAACCACAATTGAAGAGTTATAAAGCAAAATACAGGTCGTATAGAGGGACCCCAAGGGCCTTCCAAGGGTTAAACCATCGTCACTTGCGTGTAGACTAGGTATGTTTTCATATGATAGGTCTGTCTAAAAATTCTTCACCTTGTTCATGTCTCATATATAGTCAATTAATTAATTACAAGTTATATTTTGGAGAAAGAATACTAATTTAGAGTCTACATAAACACATACATGATGCAGTAGGATATAAGCTTTATAAAATATTTAGAAGGACTAAGAACACCTTTCATTTGCTTTGGTTGTTGTGTCAAATCATCCCTACACTATTTAACATATGCTCTATAGTAGCCAATTCTATAAAAATTAGGAGTTGAAATTCGTTTTAGAAAATAATTTTTCTAATAATTATTTTTCATTCTTGAAATATATTCAATTAGAATTCCCCATATTTACTTTGGTTATTGTTTCTATTTAGATTGCAATTATAATTTCTTGAAATATTAATTGTTTTTAATCTTAGAGTCTCAAATTAATTGAATTTTTTTGTGATTGTACACCATACAATTAATAAATTATTGTCCTTGGTCATCAATTCAAATAAATCATATAGGACACTTTAAGGAAAGTAGCAAAATATGTGATTTAAAAGAAGAAACCATGGTGTAAGTAAATTAGAAATGTATTTTTGAAGTTATTATAATTGGTTATGATATTCAAAACCTCTTATTGGCTTCAAGATAAAAGAGCATGCATGTGATAAAAACAAAATTATGTCATATTGTCAAATTTTGGTATCAAATGATTGGTGTCATATCATATTAAATCACCTTATAATCCAAAAAAATGTATTAGATAATTCCCATACAAACAAATATCTTGGATTCAAACAAATTGTAGTGAAAATAATAGTTGAGGTCACTAAATACAAATTAAAATGGTTTGTATTAGTTTTATAATAGGACAAATATCTTCAAATCTATTTAAAGTAGATGCAACAATGTTTGAAATTTCAACCTATAAACCATCTATGATAGTAAATGAAATTTCAAGTCTTTGATTCATTAAGGATTTTCAAATTCAATTCAAATCAATATTGTCTATATTTTTTCTATATATAATTTTTAAAGCACATATATGTCAAATTTTTACAATACAAATTAGAGTGGGTCTTAAATATCTCCACTTTGACACTTTACATAATTTTTTTTAAAATCCCTTATTGTGGAGCAATTTTGGTGAAAACATAATCAAAAACCTTTAGGGGTTAAAGTATTGAAGTTATTGTGGCTCAAAAAAAAGCATAGGCAATTTGGGGAGTGATTTTTATAATCACTTCAAGAATTGTGTCTATGTGTGTGGTTCACTTTGGAATTCAATTACTTCCGAACCGATATTTCTTTTTTGCTTCAAGTTTTTTTAGAATTGTAATAAGCATAGGATAATACAACATTTGTGTTTGTTCATTTAGATTTTGTCCACTCGTTTTTAACATATGGTGGACAGAGTAAAACAAAACAAAGCATTGACTCAATTTTTGAAGTCCATGAAGTTTTGTGTATCATTTATACTACACATATAATATTGTTAACCCTAGGGGCTCTTTTTTGCTTCCATTGAAAGTGATAGCCCCCAACATGACAACTAGTTTTAGCTAGCCAATGATTATTTTGCAACTTTTTACTTAGCCAATTAAACTAGTGTTGCAACTTCCCAACAAACCAATGATTCTCCATACACTACAACCAAATTCACTCATAGGTATTCAAAGATGCATTATCCCTCCTCCCAAGAGAAAAGCTTTAAAGTATATAACCTATTCCAACAATGTCAAGTATTTTAGCATATGTTCGATTAAGCAATGGTGTGTAGTGGGGATAATTTCTTTGGTCAAGGAATAGAAATAATGAAGATTGCACTATTTTTTTTGCTAATTTTTCATCAAGTTTTCAAACAATAAAAATTGAAGTGTAAATTATAGTTTGACTTGTTTTCAATGCATCAATGCAAACCTATATCCAAGAAGTACAAAACTAGAAACTTGGTTTAGCAACTTCATTAGGTGTCAGTATGTTATTTATCATACAATATTGAAGTTGCTATATGCCACCATATTCCCTTCCTTCACTAAAAAAGGTCACCCTATCTTGTACAAATGGGGCCCTTGTTGGAAACAGGTTGTATACCTTAGGCTAGCTAACCCCTAAAGAATCGGGATTACAGAAAACCATGTTGTAGAAGCCACTTGGTCATCTTGTGGTCCTTCGGGGTTTCACAATGTTATAGAAGGATGTGTTTCAAAGGGGCGTTTCTGAGCAAAATTTCGATAACAAGAGATGATTTTTTTATTAGGAAATATTTGACAAAATATTATTGCTTTCCTATGGATGAAATTGCCACTTTGCTACCAAATTTGGGGATAGTATCGCTCTATTTTGGATGACTATGCATCATTTAAATGAATAAATGAAATTTCATCCATATATTCCAAGTTCCATCCATTTCCATGGATGTAAGTAGATTCATCCTTCCAGTGATTATCGCTTTCTGCACTGTCTAAAATAGATGAAAAAAAACCCCACAGGTGCAGATGCTCTTAGTGTACTATTTTCCTAGTAAATATGCTCTCAGTTGCTATTTGTTCCCATTAAGTTAGGGGTTTAGGCTGGCACTTCTCTTACAAACAACTGGTGAAGTCGTAAATGCTAATAAGCTTAGAGTGCGATGTTGTAACTTAATAACTTTTAGCTGGGCCGGGGGGAGGAGGATCCACCTGTCAACTGGTGATTGGCAGTAAGAAGTTAAGTTATTAACTATGGTCCTGATCAGATAGGAGTAATAAAGTTAGTGAAACTGCAGACAGCCAGGGGCTTGCCTGCCAAATAATAAGTTAACTTATCTTACTTACAGGGTATCCGATCAATCCTCTCATTATTTCTGAGCGTGACGAAATAGGACTAAATTAATTAAAAATAATAATTAGAGATTGGGGTGTAAGGAAGTCATCATGATGATAACAGCGACAGACAAGAGGGCCGGGAAACCATGCAGACTATGCGGGGAGGAGGCTACAGTAGGGGTCGGGGAAGCGAACTCGATGCTTTCATTATTGGGTTGAGGACCGGATCGGAGTATTGGACTTCAGGCCCCATGTTCAGGATCTCTATCCGGGTTTCACTGATTTAGGGCGGGATATTCGCGATGTTCGCGCCAAGCTGAAATCAGCTTTGGGGAACGGAAGGGAACGGAAGGGAACGGAAAGGATAGGAAAGGAAGGGAGGAGGTCCATGAAGCGCCCCACGGAGAGCTGACAATCAGTGGAGACTCTGTATGGGAATATCTTGTGGCTAGGGTGAAGGCACCCATAACCAATCAAATAAGCAATTTTGGACATGATGTGGAGTAGTGCCAAGGTGAAGCAAATATTTTCAAAGGTGCAATGATAGAAATGATGGTGATTACAAAAACTTTAGAAAGCCCAAAGTTGGTTTGGACCCATGTCCAATGTCTAAAGTCTTCCAAAACCGCTCACTTTAAGTTGCTCAAGGTGAGGGACATGTGTCATGTCACTTTCGTACTCTGACAAGCCATGGCATGCAAGATGTGGGACATGTGTCATTTTTTGAAGAACGGAAATGAGTCCCAACCTCTCTTGAATTCCAAACACCCTATTGATTGCCAATGGGATGTCGGTTGGTAATGGGTGCCTTCACCTTAGTTCAAAGTTAGCCGATGGAATTGGGAAAAAAAGAAGGTTGTAATTTAGAAACACTAGTAAACAACTTGTGAAAAAATCTATAAATTTTATATTTAGAGTAGAAAAGAAGGAATGAATTGGATTCCATACTTGGAAAAAAGATCAATTAGGGAACTGAAGAATAAATAACCTATAAAACTCAAAAAACTTTCCAAATGATACTAGGAAGGTTGTCCAAACTTGGATTTTAGAATCTTTCTAAAATGGGCATCAATGTAGCTTGTTCAAATGACTACTTAGTGATGAGATGTTGCCCTCCTCAAGGCCACGGACTACCATTAAGCTGTTATTTGAAAGTTGTTTTTTTAATCAAACTTTCTAATGCTAAAATGACAAATTCAAATTGTGATTCAAAATTGAAGACAAAGAGAATGATACGAAGGAAGATCATATGTAGTTGGATATTGGAGAAGTTTTACTAAAGATTATTTGAAAATCCTTTGAGTTAAGTATATCGTTTAAGGGTTAATTTGGAGAAGTTAGACTTCTTGAAATATTTTTCAGTGAAATTTCCTTGAAATAAATCTAGAATTGACATCTAATCCAAGTGGTTTCATGGTTGGGGGGAGCTTTGTGGAATTAATTATGAATATCTTAAGTTGAAATGCAATGGTTACAAAAGTGTCTACCTCTTGGAATGCACAACTATTTGTACATTGATGGTACGATGAGAAAACAAAGCATACCCATGTATTAGAGGATGTTTTTAGAGCTTGCACACTTTTTGGACTCCCTAACTTAGATGTGATAAAACAATCATTGGTTCGATTCTATGCATCATCAATTGGCTTCAAGGTTTAACCTAATTGTTTATATGGCTATTATGTACAAAATTAATTCGCCTATTTATGTAATTTTTTAATCCCTAAATGACAAGTTCAATAGGTCATTTGAACAACCAATTTGAAGTTTGGGTAGGTTCTTACAAAATTGAATTTGAATAGATCGCTTTGAAATTTCAACAGGAGGTTTGGATATGTACCCAAGTGTTTGCAAGAAGTGCTTGTTGATTTTGTTATATTTTCACAATACACGTGCTTAGTTTTCTAGAACACTTTAAAATTTAAATTTTTTTAAAATATGGATAATGTGTACACTTTTAAGGAGATTGTACCATAGGAAGATAAAGCATAGAAAAATTCTCTAAGTAGGAGAACCAAAAAAGTTCAATATCTCAAGAAAATAGATACATCAATACTTTAATTTGGAAAAAATAAGAAAAAATAAGAAAAAATAAAAATTGGTCATTTGTAACAACTCTATGGAGATGGTCATTCCCCCAAAGAACCACCAAAATAACATTTTAGATTTTTTGAAATGCAAGCAAAAAGAAGCTCACTTCATGGACTTCTATAAGACATAAAATTAACTATTTTAGATTTCTTTTAGAAAATAGCTTCAAGTCTACTTCTACTAGAAGACGATTTTCTCCAAATTCTAGCTCCGAAATCAATTTTGGGGGTATTGAAGAGTATTAAACCACCACAAATTGGCAAATGTTACAAAAATTGGGGGCTACTTTTGGATGGTAAAACATTTTTGAACCCCCCCCCCAAAAAAAAACCCCACTAGTTAGGTGTATAATAGTCATGAATACCTTACTAATGAATCTTGAGTCATTTGGAACCCAAATGCAAAAGTTATGGCCAAAAAATAAATCAACACACAAGGTGTGACAAAAAAATATAGATTTATTCAACCAAATAGATAGATTATCCTTATCTTGGACTTTGTGCTCAGTGTGATCACGTTAGTTGTCATTTTTTTCCAATGACTTATACGTGAGCTTCTATTGTAATATCATTTGTCAAAAAGTGCACAAAATTGTGTATTAAAATCAATGATTTTTTTAAATACAACATACACCCTCAATGCATTTTCAAAAAGATATTGAGAGAAGAATAGGGAATTACTGAAGTACTCCCTCTAGGATGAGTTAAAGTCATATTAGAATGAGGTATGATATTATCCTCTTGAAGCTTTTAATTGCTTGATTTTGGATAATATCCTTAACCCTAGAAGGGCTTGAAAGCCCTTTGTGGCTGTATAGTATATTATGTATTTGATGTTATTTGATCAAAAAAACATTGATCAAATATTTTTCAATACAAAGTAAATTAATGATCATGATAGTGCGTAAATAAAAATGTATCATAATTCATATATGAAACTACAATTGAAGAGTTATAAAGCTAAATACGGGTTGTGTATAGGGTCCCCAAGGGCCTTTCAAGGGTTGAGAATGTGCCTTCACCAAGTTCAAAGTATGGAACAATGATAAAGTAGACAATTGTCTCATTGGTAGGCTCTTCAATGCTATGGATACTGCTTTGGCTAGAGAAATATTTCATGATCAACATGCATTCTACTATGCAAACTGGAACATGCACCTTTGTGAATAGATACCACTCACTTTTTGTGATTGAGATGTTTTGTTATTAGTAATGACAACTACTAGTTTGGAGGGGTCCAACATATTGAAACCTACTATATTCCACCTTAAGTTTATGAGCAACAATACTAGATTATGATCCTTGATGAAATCATATAATTTAAATCCTAGTCCAAAGAATTATTTAGAGCATTGTTAGATTGGGGTAGATGCTTTTCTGCCATTGTTTTAGTAAGGTAATTAATTCTGTTTGTAATACAAATTTTGACGTTTGCCCTTGAGGTGGTGGAGAAAAAAACAATTTTTTCTTCACACATAAGCAAGTGAGAAAGAAAGCTATAACAATTGAAATTATATGTCTTCAACAAAGTATGAGTTTGTTATGAATTTTTGAAGTGTACATGCTATCCAAATAGCCCACAAGTGTCACTAGATCACCCCCTAACCAACAAAAAGTAGACTTGTGATGGTCGTCTTACACACCTAAAATGTTCACAATATTATCTTAAAATTGCCACAACATTGAGTTCCTCGTGACTAAAGCTCCATTCCCACCACTGGGTCACTCTTCTAACATATTACTTGCACACCCCAATAATGTCCAAGAGCTCATATACTAAAAAGAGTTGCATTTCAATTTCTTGCATGATCATAATTGAGACTTTTAGAGAGTGGTGCAAATAGTCACATGGTATGAATTGGGAGTTAGGTACCTTAGTTAGAAACCTATACGATACAAGATAACAATTTGTCATTATACTACATGCATTGACAAATTCTAACTTTTAGGGTCACTTACGAGTTCACAACATACAATAACATGTAATATGTGAACACTTAGTGTGCATAAAGTTAATAGCTCTCGAAATATAAACCTATCTATAAGAAATGGAGGAATATATTGCCTAATATTCTAAGGATAATATTGCTATGTTTCATATGAATATACATTCTTTTAGATGAATAATTTAAATTTCATCCACATTTTTCATGTTTCATCTATTTCAATGTATAGCTATAAACAATTACACCACTCCAACAAACATTGTTTTGTGCATTGCCTACAATAAATGAAAATAAAATCCTTGTATTGATGGAATAGCCCCATCTCATTACTATATGTGAAGGTCAAATTTGGCAAAAAGGTGCCAAAACAAATTTCCATATCAAATTTTGACAAGTCCACATCACCTTGAACCCATCACTAGATGCCATGTGGTGCTTTTTTTTAATTAATTTTTAATTTTACTAAAAACACTTAATTTATGTTGAATCTGACTTTCAAGTAGGGTATACTAAAGACTTCTTACATGTAGAAGTTCATCATTGAAAGAAGTGGAGAAGAGTAAGAGTTCACTTGTGCTTGCTGTCATCATAAAAGGTCACTCAAGAAGTAAAACTTGAGTTCTTGTTTGCATCGTCCTTGCGAATTCTCAAATAGAAACTTAATACCTTATTTTCTTGTGTACAAAACAGTTGCACATGCTTGTGACAAATGGAGTAACGAAGGCTTTGTGAGGGAATCCTCAATCTTCAACGTACTAAATGGACTCTTGAAATGAAACTTAAAATAGACTTTTACAAGCAAAGACTCTTGTGAACAAAGTGCTACAAGGTAGTTGTGAAGGGCACAATAATTGTAAAAAGTATTGAAGAATCTTGTGAGTAACAAGCTTTGTGGTAGACTCCTCAAATTGCCTTAAAGTGATGGCTTTGGGGGGAGAATATAGCAATTTGTTGAAAGGATCTCCGTCGTTTGTTGATTGTTGTTGTAGTCTATTAGGAGTAGTTCCACTGAGGAAGCTCTCAATAGAAGTAACTCTAATACATTCTTCTTTCTAAATGTTTTAAGATCAAAGTTTTGGGTTTCTTGGGTTGAATGATAAATTGAAAATAAAAAATACAGTCTTTGTTGGAAGCTTATAGTCATAGTAACTTCTAAAATATACATTGATTGTGTACACAAGTAGGATGTCGTTTCTACTCTTTAATAATATATCACATTACCACCCTTGAAGATTCCTAAAAGATTTGATTCAACTTCTGTAGATATAGAATGGGATGTAGGAGCAAATATAAGTGACAATTTAAACAATTCAGATTTTGATCCTCTAACACCATGGAGGATATAAAGTATTTGATGAATGAATGTTGAGGTTCTTGTATCACCAAAAAACCCCACCCATCCAATTGATTTGGATCAATTTTTGGCTAACTACCTCAATGATAGGTCTTTGGCAATTCAAGATTACCCCAACAAATACACTAATAAAAGACTAAAAAGTGTTTGATGAAACTTTTAGGAACTATATGAACAAAAAATGTTCCTATTCATCTAGGAATCAATGATAGGACTGCATTCTTCAGGGTTATAGTGAAATGATTGACAAATGTTGGAATTTGGAGTTTCCAAAAGAAAAAAAAGAAGAATTCACAATCTATTCCAATATTCATCATCGTTGAACAAGGAATTAAGAACTCAAGTTGCGTGCTAATAAAGGGTTGTATAGGCCAAATATGGTACTTATCCAAATCTAAGTCTTCATCTTCTACAACATGAAGCATCAACCCCAAAGGAGAAAAAGGCTCTATGGAAACTTCTCAAATTGCTAAACTCAAATTTAATGTCACACAACAATCATTTCAAATAGCTTCATAGAAAGTTTTAGGAATCCTATTAGACTTTTGATACTCATTTGCATTAATTAACCAATCACAAAAACAAAACAAATCAAATCAAGTGACATATATATCATATAAGCAATTTTCACAACTTCCAAAAAGTAAAATTAATTTGATGTCTATAAAAATGGTTTGTCAATCCTTGTAGCATAGTTAGTACTACCCCAAAACAAACTCTTCATTTGATCTAAGACCAAAGTTCTTCTTTTAGATGTTGAAGTTCATGCATTATACAATTCAACATCATTCTCATACATGAGCAGCTATGCTACGAGAGACTTTGGCTGTGTGGCAGTGGCTTGCTTTTCAAACCAAGTACCTAGTCAAACTTCTTCACATCTAGCCAACAAAACCACTAAGTAGTTAATGGCTCTCAACATGCAATATCCATCAAGCTCACTCCAACCATTTGCTATGCCAATGGCACATGTGTCAACAAAGTGGATGGTGTTGCCAACATATCTTGTTGCATGCATTGAAGTAAAGCCAATGACACCAAACCTGGTTTTCCTGAAAAAGACAATGAACCAAGCAAAACTTCAACACATAAGGTCACAACACCTCCTAGATACCTTCTTACAAAACTAGCCTCCATAGGTCTTGCCAACAATGAACACTTTCTGGGAATGCTTGTTGAGCATTGTTGTGATCTCATGGGAAGATGCCACAACAATGCTCAACGAGCACTAACTTGCAAATGATATATGATAACCATGTCCTTGATCGCCATTAGAGAGTGCATGTGATTGTCCAATAGATGCCACAACAATGCTCAAAATGCACTAACTTGCATTTCATTTTTGATGATGAGAACCATGTCCTTCATTGCCATTACCAAGACCACGTGATTGTCCATCAACAAGCCATGCTCAACTAGAACTTAACTTGCAAAGGGGATTATTGGTAGCCTTGCCATTCCATTCCATAGCCCATGTTACATGATTGTCCCATAGATGCCCCAACAATGCACAGACTCCCACCCAAACCAGGAACTTACCGTTGCCGACCGGCTTGCCATCCCACTCCACCACCGGCACGATCATGTAGCCGCTCATGAAGAGCATCATTTCGGCTGCTTTTCTCCCTTCTGCGACGGAGATGGGGGTCATTCGCACGCCCGTGAGCCCGGCTATGGCGTTCTCCTTCAGGAGCTTCGGCGCCAGCTCCAGCAGTCGCCGCGCCGTGCACCCGGACAGAATGCGGTCGAACGGAGGGAGCAGCAACTCCCCCTCGCTTGTGAGGAAGCCCACGTTCATGTTCTGGCCCTCCGCGAGGTGGCCCTCCTCGTCCAGCCAAATGCCCACCGAAGCGCCCTGCTCCTCGGCCTCGGTCACCACCAACGCATTCGGGAGGTAGTTCGTGGATTTGATGGTGGCAAAGAAGGGGTCTTTGATGGGGACGGTGGATGTGATCACCTGCACATGCAAGGGACTCCGGTGAGGTTTGGCGTTTTCAATCCGCGAGACTGGCGAATATGATCCAACAACGTGGGGCAAATTTCCACAAGCAGTGGAGCAGGGTAAAGGAAGGGACTGGCACATGCGCAAGAGGACTTTGCCGGACTCAGGTGAGGTTCGAGCTTCCAGACTGCTGTCCGACTAATATGATTCAACAAGGTTACAATCCCACAACAAGGGGCACACGGTAAATGGCCTGCACACAATTGTACTTTGCAGTATGCAGTGCACGTTGCCGTGCACCTGGGATGTGGAGATTTTGTCCAGTCTAGCCCCTCCCTCCACCTCACCCATCATAACGATGTCAATCTGGCTAGTTTCCGCATCTAGGAGCGTGATTGACATCAATTGGAATATCTCTGAGATCCAAACGCATACAAATACAAAAAAATTGACCATCAGCATGATCAAGAGAAATCTAAGGTGGAAAACGCTCATTCCTGGAGGTTTTTAAGATACTTCCAATTTTCAATGACATATGACACTAATTTTTTCCATATTAGCAAATGAAAATAATGAACAATAGGAACCATTTTCCATATAGAAAATGTGCCAGACACCCGCTTCTGTTACTAGGTAAGGGCGAAACAGAATCTTGCTCAAAACATGACACATTGGAGTAAGGCTAAGGATTGGTTTTAGACGCTCATAATAGGTTTGGGTCTGGTTGCAAGGATGAAAATGCGAAGTTTCCACTTTAAGAGAAATCTCTCCCCTGTACGAAGTACACAATGTGCAATTGCATACCTTTACACCAGCAGGTGATCCATGGCCAATAATATTTTCTTCCAAAAAGCAGGCATACAATAACGCCTTGGTGCAGTCCTTTGAAGACAGATCGAAATTTCCTCGACCGACTGACATCCAGTACCGGAGTATCCCATTCTGGCACTTCCCTGCTGCCACCGTCTGCACTAAAATCTCTCGCATGGTTTCTCGGTCAAAAGGTGGTGTGATCTTGGCTTTTGCTGCTGACCTAAGAAAGCGGTCCAGATGCGCATCGAGCTCGTAGATATACCTGCGCCCGGATTCAAAGTTGATCAATATATAGTCGCAAATGGCATCAGCAAAGTCCCTCTCCAATGATTATCAATAGTTCTTCAACAGTTTCAGTACTTCGTTAAGTAAAACATGGATTACAAATACCCCACCCCACCCCACGCCATTGTTTTACTGCAACAATAGTTCAAAATCAGTGTAGTTTCACCCAAAAATCACTACCTTACACTACTTCACTAATTTTACACTGATTTTATACTGAGAGAATGTTTTTTAGTATTGACTCATCTTCTAGTCGAGAAAGCACTGACAAAAAAACTGATGTAGGAACTTCAGTGATGGAGACGCAAACCCTAGACCGGCACAGCCAGCCTGAAAGATAAAGATTGGAGAATTCTGCAACTGATTTAGAATCAACATGGCAAGGATTGTGATGAGTTCACCGGTTTAGAAGAATGGCGGTATCGAAAACGGAGTGGCCACGGTGCACCATGTGGTCATCGAGCGGTACAACCATGGCTGCAACATCGGTTGTAATGGCCCCCACAACACTGGAGTACATGGAACGGAAACTCTTGAATCTGACATCGCTGGCCTCTTTCTGCAACTTCGAAATGATCTACCACACCAACATCCGAGTGGACCCATTGTCAGGGAGCTTTTCAAGGGATGGATATCAAGAGCCTCCTCTCCACAAAATTTGAACTCACTTCGATGTCAGAAGATGTGTGTCAAAAAAGGGGTTGTCATCAGAAACCACAGCATCTTGGATACCCTGATTCTTCCTTGCATTAGCAGATGGTATGAGCTCCTTCCAAGAACGTTATGCACGAATTGCCACTCACATCAGCAAACCAGCATTTCTAGAAGTTTAAACGGAGAAGGTTGGCAGAGAAGAGTAGTTCATCTCACCTCTTGAAGACCAAGCACTGGAATGCTAATTTTTGATTCACCATTTGCAACTGTTCCTGATTTATCACCAGCCCTGAACCAAGAAAGCACCGAAAGAAATGCCACAAGCCGAAGTCAAAATAAACAAATGGCCCAAAGCCGCAAACACAAGATTCATCGCCACGTGAAAAGAAGCTGTAAGCCTGGTCCAAATGAAGAGCTGCTTGATAGTAATATAAGCACACTCCGTATCGCCACTGTCTCCAAATCGCTACTCTTAGACAATGCTTACATTTCGGGTGAAAGAACTCTAAACCAGCCAAACATCTGTTCAAATGTCACGTTTAGGTCATCTATCAGTTAAAATTTTGGACTTTCATAACTTTCGCCTGCAGTATCCAAATAACGCATTCTTTCGTGCGTCAAAATCCTCCCTCTCTTTCGAACAAGAAAATGTACAAATTTCATCATTCTGACAACAGAAACTAGCTGCAAGTGTCGATTAAGATGTCCATCCCTCGATACACGACCAAAAGGATCTGGGAATTTGAGTTCAAAATCGTACACTATAACGAAATTCCAACTCGGGATCCATCATTGAGCTCGCTCTACTATCAATACGATAGAAGACACGAAATCAAGACTCTAAAAACAGAGTCGTCCAATACCCATTTACCGACAACCACCCACGCAGACGACGAGCATGGATTGAGCTCTAGAAATACTGCAGTGTAATCGCTTTCACTTTTTTCAATCCAAATGCATCTCGATCATCTAAAAAAACCCAGAATGCCACCCATCCAGACCATGCAATTCGAGCTGATCCAGAAGAGGGAAGAGCTTACCCCGTTTGGCTGGGCTGGAGGTTGCTGAAACTCTCCCAGAATTCTGATGCCATAGCTGCGCGCGGAGGAGGGCTCTGCTAAGTTGATTACTCTGAAACAGCAATCGAAGAATCGCGAAATTGCGAGAAGGATTTGCGACGATTGGAGTGCAGAACGAGTGAGGCAAGCGAGAAGAGTGACGACAACGATGGATCAAATAACTGGAGTAAGCTTGGGACCCAAGCTCTTGGACCGTGGACTCGTGGTCCACGGCAGAGTCGGATCATCGCGAACATGTTCCGACTGACTCCCCGTGGTCCTGTTTTTCGACCCTCTGCTGGACTGATAATATTCTACATGGATTGGAGGTAAGGTGGAGAGTGGAGACCCTTTTTAAAAAAAATATTTTTATTTTAAGTTGTAAGTTGTAAGTTTAAATTTTCAAAATTTTTGGGCAGCTTAGAAAGCGATCCCAGTTGGAAAGGTGAAGCTATTCATATCCATTGACATGGATGAAACGTACTAAATGTGGATGAAAAAAAATATTCATCCAAAAGTGTGTAAATTTATCCATACCTGAGCAATATTGTCCTTAGATTTTGTAGTAATTGAGTGATTTCATCCATTGAAAATAGAAAGATCTATCACCAAATATTCCCTCCAAGAAATTTGGATAGCTTTGGAACAAGAAATTGCCCTAAAACAAACAAACTAGTGAAGGTATCCATTCTCGACAATGCATCCTACATCAATCTTAGAAGTATGTACATTTAGAAATTTCAAAATGTATGTGTCATATACACAAATGAAGAAAATGGTTTGGAGGTGCTTGTTGGAATCTTACTTTGAAAATTCATATCTTTTGCTTGGTACCTTGAAAATTTACTTTTTCTTTTTAAAACCATTTCTAATTGTAATTTGCCTATTTGCAAAAATAAATAAATAAATCTTGGCTTTTGGTATTGAGAGGTGCACTCTCTTGCTTATATTGTTGGGAATAGTTGTCTCTCTTGCCTTATCATTGATCCCTAGGTGCCTAAGCCTTTCCAAGAGTGTTTTGACTAAGAAAAAGAGCATGGGCTTTTAGTTATCCCCAATGAAGCAAATTGTTTTTTTTTCAAAATCTAACCGTACAGATATTTAAAGAGTTTGCTTATTAGCATGCATATCAATTTTGAGTGTAAAATTACATAAGATTAGTGAGATTAAAACAAGAGAAAAAAAATATTTTTTCTATTTTAGTATATTGCCCCTTTCTACAATGTTTCAAAAATTTGTATATAAATTTTTTGGGGGACTAAATGTGACATCACCCACTAAAAATTGTGTTAGCACACTAAAATGCACTTCCAAAAACCTTAATTTCAAATGAAGAGCTATCAAACTGATTACACAATCCACCTTGCAATCACTACAAGGGAATGGTATCTTTTATGACTAAGAATTGATAAAGATTTGTCCATATTAACAAAAAGACTTCTCGACCCTACAATTTTTGTCAATTTTGTCATTTCCTTTACTTGAGAATCTTTAGGAATCTTTGAAATTTTTTGGTTATCTTTGAAAATCTTAGGATATTTTGGGGAATCTTTAGAAATCTTTTGGGATTTTCTACAAATTAAAGCATTACGAAAGAATGGGGCCTCTAGGGGTTGCTTTCGTTTGCTAATTTGAATTCAACTACGAACAATAGAGAACAACTTATGCTTGAATATTTTTTTTATATTTATATTTTATATATTTAAAAAATAATAAAAAATAATAAAATAATTGCAACCTAATGTGGCCGATTTTGGCCATGTCAAGTTGTAATTTCAGAATCATTTTCATGTTAATTTTTCATCAAAATTTTTAATAATCATTTAATTGATTCTTTTGATTAGTCCCATGCAATTTAAGCACTTTCAGCCGTGTTGCAATTTTTAGGGGATTTTATTTTATATGTTATATTTTTTTTTCCAACCTTGATTTCCGGCCAATATTCCCTATCCAAGAACTCATAGACCCCACAAGCCTTGTTTCTTTCTTAATGTTTATCTTGTAATGTATGAATAAAAGACTTTGGTGGCTGTTTTGGCATAGTAAAAAAATATTTCAAAAAACTTTGAATTAAGAAAATTTGGAAAATCAAGCTCACTTTCATCTCCAAAAATCTGTTTGCAATTTGATTAAGTGACTTCTACTTTTGGGTGTCTAAGCATGGTCCATTGTGCCTTCCAAGCAATGGATCTTTTTACTAAGTGCCTAAGTGACCCCCGATTGCAAGATTCGCTTAAACTACTTCCAATGTTTTGGGTTAACCGAATGGAGGACCCGCTGGATGATTTGGGTGGGACTCAACCTAGGGCAGAACTATCCTAAGAACCCTCTAGTTCATCTTGTGCCATTTCTAAAAATATAAGACTCGACCTTATTTGACCTTCCTAGCCAAAGTTATGGTTGGATGAAGTTTGATTGCTATTCGGTTCCTCAA
Organism: Straminergon stramineum; assembly: GCA_963920665.1. Lineage (NCBI taxonomy): Eukaryota > Viridiplantae > Streptophyta > Bryopsida > Hypnales > Calliergonaceae > Straminergon > Straminergon stramineum. Next base: position 26,668,792 of record OY987265.1, on the reverse strand, counting down.
ACTTCATCCGTCAATTACACTCAGCTCCCAATTTAGAAGGATCCTAAATTTTGGAGGATGGTTCACAAGGATTTCCCCTACCCAAATCTGGGATTGGACCCTGATCGGGGAATTCTACTGAATTTTCATCCAAGCCTTACTCAAACTTCATCCGCTAATTTCTCCTAACTTACAACTCGGAATTGACTTTTTGCTTCGGCCCTGGATTCTAGGTGGGAGCTTCCTTCTAATGTCTTTAATTCTCTGTCTACCTAGGGGTTTAGCTATTCTTCATCCAACTTGAGGCCTAAACTTCATTTGGCCATAACTTTCTCAATTTTCGCCCGATTTGGGCGTGCTTTAGGGTTTTGGAAAGCCACGACCTTCTTCTCCAAGCTTATGCCCCTGGAAATGACCTGACCTACGGTCCTAAGGGTCTGTCTTAGGGGTAGGCCTCGGCCCAAGCTATTAAACTCTAGATAAAGCCCTAGGGAAAGTTTGGAGAGGTCTCACTCATACCTTGGAACTTGAGCTGTTGATTGTGCCACTCGGAAGCTCTACCTCCTCCGCCATGAACTCTTGCGCCATGAGACAACAAACCACTGTTCTAATCATGAATTAAATTCGTACAAGGATTTAACTCTCGAGTTCTCTCCCTATTTTTTCTTCATCCCTTCTTTTCTCCTATACTCTAAGGTGACCCAACTAACCCCTATCTTGATACTAAGATAATCCTAAGTACACGTCATCCCCTTCGCCAAGTTGAGCTACTTCTTACGTCCCACTTCTTACGTCCTACACTTACGTCTCACACTTAATCTTGAGGGGATTACCTACTTCTAATTCAAGGGCTTAAGTGAGCCTTGATGATTCTCTCCTCTTACCTTATCTATCTCCACTCCACACCTTCAAATTGTCCTTCTCTCTCATTACTTTCTCATTCTCTTAGCCGGTTGCTCGTTGCGTTGAAGGTGGTTTATAGGAGACAGGGAGTTGGCTTCCCCGCCCCAATGCTTAGTTTGATGAGGTTTAGTGTTTTGTTGCCCCCTCCTTTTCTTTCTTGGACAATCCCCTTCTTTCCCGCAGCCTTGGACGGTCTTTTGTTTTTCCAACCCCTGCTTGGGCTATCCCCTCATCCCCAGACAATGAACCCTACTCGAACCCACAGCCCCCCTATACCCAAACAGTGAATCCCACCCAAATTTCCACCCTCCAATACCCAAACAGTAACTCTGCCTGAAACCCCACAACCCGATACCCAGACAATGAACCCCGTCCGAACCCCTACCTCCAATACCCAGACAATAACCTCGCCCCAAACCCTACAACTCGATATCCAAATAGTGAATCCCACCCGAACCCACAGCCTTGATATGCAGACAGTGAACCCCACCCATTCCCCACTCATCCCGTCACCAAGACATTGGGCGCCATACCCGTTAGTGACCTCGCCCAAGCCCCATCGGTACGAGGACCTATCCATGCCGATGCTCGGCCCTAGCCCCTCAGGTATTGGGGTTCTAGTGGGTTGGAGGGGTTGGTCCTTGGCTGACTTGGGCTGGCTTGGTTTGGTCTCTAGACTGACCTCTGATGTTGCTAATTTTCCGGGAATTCTAGTGGGGGTTGTGGTATGCCATGTCTATGGTTTGTGGGTGTAGGTTAGGTCCGTGGGAAGGTGTCCTCACGTGATCTTCCCCTAATCGTTCTCTATCCTCAATTTGGACTTCTACTTCTACTTTTGGGGGGCCTAAACCTTGGTTTATTCCCAACACGTTTTGGAAACTAAACCTTGTGGGGAAAGGGACCACGAGGTTTCACAATTCTCCCATGATATGGTTTTAACACACCGCTAAGGCCTTACCCCCACATGGATTCAAAGCTTCGCCGTTGTTTCCCTTTTTAATGCATCGCCAAGACTTTTTACCCCCATGAGGGTTCAAAGCTTCACCGTATAGGCGGGACCCACTACCCTCACACCTTCACTTCTTTCAACAAGGAATGACACATCACTAGTTAGGGGCAAAGACAAAAAACAAAGAAATCGCCTCGAATACTCAAAGGCTAGTGCCACGGGTTAGTAACATCAACGACTCGCACTAAAGGCTCCCTAAAGTAGCATTGCCAATCATATGGGGGGTTGCTCCAGGGTTAGTACAATGACAAGACAAAGAGGGTGGCCAAAAGGGACTCACTAAGGTAAACGTACACAAACTTTAGTAATGAGGTAACGTAAACAAACTTCCAAGCTCAAGCTTGGGAGGGTTAGTGCCATGCTCAATCAGAAAGAGAAGGCAAGGGACCCACAAAAGACCTTGTAAGCTCCAAAAACAACAACAATGGCTAAAAGTGCTCAAAAAACACCATTGCAAGGTTTGTGGCTAAAATGCCATAATTCCAACATCAATTGGATTCAACAGACCTAATTACACAAAAAAGGTGGTGGTGAGAGAGGAGAAGGGGTGCCCATTTATACTCTTTCCCGGGCACCCACCTCTCCTCGTTCATCTAAGTTAACCTTATCTTCTTGGATTTTCATCCAAAATTCAAGGTTTTCATTCTATGTTGGCCTACTAAGCTAACTTTTGGAGATGAACTCCAAATCCTAAACGGATTGCGCCATTGGCTCTAGAAGGTCATGGTGCCCTTCCCCTCTTCTATCTTCAAAATTACAACGAAACCTAGCGCCAACTTAACGCCAAAACTCGGGAAAAATCCCAACTTTTGAGGTTTGACTTTTCTAGCAAAAGTAACTAGTCTAGGCTCTTAAGTAGATACGGGGGAGTGAGAAAAGACCTATCTTGAGCTCCTTTCCACTTTCTTATGCTCCCGCTTTGCCGGTCAAACCCGCCATGGACTTTAATTTCGATTAATTGTCGGGGAATGTTGCAGGTTCGGATACTTCTAACTATTGGAATGTCGTGAAACATGTCAGGGTAGCTTATTAACATAAATGAAGCTACACTAATTTTTAGTGGGATTTTACTGCCATGTGGGGAATTTCTAGGAATTTCCCATCATAGATTTGGGTAGTTGACCATCTGGAAAGACATCTTCTAACTATCAAAAAATTCTAAAACTTTTCATGGAACCTCCCATGGGATCCCACGACACATGTGTAGGCTCACATTTTTACTCTATACATCGGCCCAGGGGGGACAATTTCCACCCCCTTGTTTAATTATTAGTGGCCGGGGAATCTTCTACACCGGGGGGAATCTTAGCAAACCGACTTCGCCATTGGTTCCTAGGCATGGGTTTAATCCTAGACCACCCTTCGTGGACCTTAGATTCCTCCAGGGTCCCGCCTTGGTATTTTTGACATCTGCAAACAAATAATTTGGGGTTCTGCTATTTCGTCGGTGGGATGGAGAAACTGGAATCTATCTTCGGGAATTGATTCCTATGCCTCACCAGGGTTCCCTCAACCAAATCTAGCCTAGAGACGTCTGTCCCATGTGGATTTTTGAGCCCGATACGCCCATCACTCATAATTGACCCTTTTGCCACGATTAGTTGGATTCTAACCTATTTATGACTCGTGGTTGGGCCATTCTAGCTACAACATACTCAAACTAGACCAAATACTATATTGGAATGTGACATCCCTATTTTGGTTCTACACTCTTTTTAGGGTTTTTTGTATAATAAAGTGCAATTAAAATGACAAAATACCAAAAAAAAAAGAGTGAGCCCTTGGTGATGAATTGGGGGCTCACAGAATCCCATGTACTATATTTACTACAACCCGTATGTACAACTGGTTGCACAAGTGGGCCAAAGGTGCAATGGATGAATGATCTGGTAGATGGTTGCAAATGTCGATGATGTTGGGAGGATTATGAATTATGATGATTAGGTCTAGGAAGTTGCTGGTTGCAATTTTTGAGTTTTTGCTAATATTCAAGTAATTGTGCAAGGTTGAGTAGCTTAGTTGAAGCAATTTCAAGGTGGATAAAGGTTGGGTTTTTTAAACTTATGAAATTGTATGTGTTGATTTCCTAGAATGATTTTGTTGCCTAGATGGACTGCTTTTGGACACGACTGTTGTGGCTTTAGAGATTTGGTTGGGGCAATTGTTCCTTGTAGCGCCTTACAAATATGTTGCTACCAAAACAAAAACTTCTTGGATTTAGTCTTGGTTTAGGGTAACCTCTTCTTTGTCTTCCATTGCATGTTTTGGGCCATATTGAATTGATTTTAATTCAAACGTACTTGAATTTACGAAGGTTTATTTACCTGCTTTGTATGGGCCGTTGATAGGGTTTAAGTTTCCCAAGTAATGGCAACTCAAGTCAAGATTTTCACAATGGACACTGATTTTGGTATCCCTACATTTTACAACAAGGTCAAGATATTTGAGGATGAAACATATGCTTCACTTAAGGTTTGGTTGGAAGAGAAAGAAACATTGGACTGGCTATTTGAGTTTTGGAACAATGAAGAGCGTTGTAGAATAAGGTTGAAGATGGAAGCCTTGAATGATGTGGTTGTGGATGTTTATGTTTTGCCAATGGATGTGCAATTAGAGGGTGAAGAGGCCTCCGAACGGCATCGATCTGTTGAAGATCATGTACATAATCGTGTAGATAGTGTACATTCAGCCCTAGGAGTAGGATTAGACTCTTAGTTAGACTTAGAGTCTATTGGGTGTTGCTTGTAGTCAAAGGCAGCCCAAGGTTGCTAGTTATCCCACATGGTTTGTGGATAACTAGTGAAAGGCTTTTAGCTTATGTTCAGCCCATTCATGGGCCTTGGTATCTTCTACCATCTAAGTAAAGCCTTTCTCCATTCAAAACTTAATAGGTTATGGGCCCACGCACTTGGTGTTGCACATGAGGGAGAAATTCAAGTCATTTGGAGAAGTTCTTGGAGCTTGGAGGAGCATACTGAATTTGGGCCCTTTGTCACCTACAAACCATATGGTGTGAGTAAAATTTTCAAAACAAAGAAAAAAGTCTTTCAATTCCATCTTTTGTTTTGAGCTTTTGTGGGCTGGTTTGTGAGGTTTGGAGTCCATTTTTGAGTGTGAGATTGCTCATGGTTGTAATCAGACCTTGTTAGGGCTGGTTGCATGCTCCTTGTTTGAGTTTGTGCTTGCAAGTGTACATTGGCAGCCCATTGGGGCTGATTGTGCACTTGGGTACATTGGTGATTGTCATTTTGGCAATTGCAATCTTGTGAGAGTCCTTGGTGAGGCTTGGGAGCATTTGTGGGTTGCATTAGGCGTTTCCATGCATTGAAGGCTAAGTGGTGCCCTTGTGAGGGAGTGAGACGAAATTGTGATCCCAAGAGGGCTGGTTTATGCCCTTGTGAGTGTGTGAGACCAAGTAGTGGACTTTGTGAAGCAAGAGGGCTGATTTGTGCCCTTGTGAGTGTGTGAGACCTAATAGTGGACATTGTGAACTCAAGAGGGCTGATTTGTGTCATTGAGAGAGAGTGACACCCAATTGGGGTTCTTGAGTGACTTGGTGAGCCAAGTAGGGCTGGTTGAGCCCATTGTGGTCCATGAGGTGCTCATTGTGAGTGGGAGCTTCAATCTAGGGCTGATTAGAAGTTCTTGTGATCTTTGGAGTGTGGAGTATCCAATTTGGGAGGAGAATTGTGAATTTCCTTGTGTTTTTGAAGTAGCACCAGCCCATGACGAGCATGTGGTGGTTGTGAGCTTCATTAGGGTCTGATTTGGTGTGGAGAGGAAGTCTTGTGCTTGTGAGGAGTGGTGTGGCGTTCTTAGGGTTGCAAGGTGCTTGTGAGGGCTGATTGGTCCCATTTCAGCCCACTTCGCCCCAAGGGAGTGTTTGAGGGCTGAATTCAGATTGGAGACCTTGTGGGTGCTGCCAACAAGTGGGAGCTGATTCAACATGGCCTCAAGTGGAGGAGAGGGCGTCCGGATCATTGACAAGTTCAATGGGGAGAATTTTGGGATGTGGAAGTTCAAGATGAAGATGATTCTTGCGGAGAAGGATTTGTGGGAGGTGGTGGATGGGAGTGAGGAGCCTCCAAGTGAAGATGCTGATTTGAAGACCAAGAAGGTGTTTGAGAGGAAGGAGAAGAAGGCCTTTGCTCTCATTGCCATCAATCTTGTGGACCGGCAAATTGCTCACATCCGCCATTGCAAAGGACCAGCCCAAGCATGGACCACCCTTTGCAACATCCATGAGACCAAGGCCTCTCCAACATTCTCTTTCTAAGACGGAAGTTCTTCACTATGAAGATGCAAGAGGAGGATGACATCTTGGATCATGTCAACAAGATCAAGGCCCTTGCGGATCAGCTTGCTTGCTTGGAGGCCCCTGTCACGGATGGAGATGTGGTGATGACCTTGTTGGAGAGTTTGCCACCATCCTATGAGTACCTCATCACCGCCTTGGAGACAAGACCCACCAAGGAGCTGACCATGGAGTTTGTGACGGCACGCTTGATGCATGAGATGACCAAGCGCAAGGAAAATGAGGTCCAAGGGGAGGGATCAGCCCTTGTGTCAAGACATGGCAAGGGAGGCAACACCAAGGCGTTCAAGGAGACAAGGACGTGCTTCAATTGTGGCAAATCAGGCCACATTGCTAAGCATTGCAAGGGCAGCCAAGCCAAAGACAAGGGGAGTGCACACCAAGCTTGCCAAGTGGAGGATGAAGAGGACTTTGCCTTTGCCACCTATGGAGGAGGGGAGAAGGCCAACATGTTCACTTGGATTGTGGATTCGGGGGCCACTCAACACATGATCAGCCATAGAGATGCCTTCCACACCTATCAGCCCATTGTGGGGAAGAGGATTCATTTGGGAGACAATGGCATGGTGGAGGCCCTTGGCATGGGGGAGATTCTTGTGGAGGTGCAAGTGGAGGGGAAGACCAAGAGGATTTAGATCCAAAAGGCCCTCCATGTCCCTAAGTTGCATGCAAATCTGATTTCGGTGAGCCAATTGTCTTTGGGAGGTTTGAAGGTGCATTTCAACATGGTGGGGTGTGTGGTGAGGTCAGCTAGTGGTGTTTTGATTGCATCAGCCCCTCGTGAGGGCAATTTGTACCACCTCCACTTCACCAAGGTGAATGGCACTTCCATGGCATGTGTGGCCCAAGGATCAGCTCATGAAGACCTTGTGGGGCTTTGGCATAGGAGGCTTGGGCACTTGAATGTGAAGAGCATGAAGAGCCTCCAACACATTGTGAAGGGGCTGAACCTCTCTTCTTGCAAACATGATTGGAGTTCTATGGTGTGCAAGGGGTGCATTGAGGGGAAACAAGAAAGGCAGCCCTTCCCCAAGGATGGGGCCACAAGGGCCAGCAAGCCCTTGGAGCTTGTGCATTCAGATGTGTGTGGGCCAATGAAGACCACATCCATAGGAGGAGCAAGGTATTTTGTGACTTTCATTGATGATTTCTCACGCAAGATTTGGGTGTACATGCTGAAGTGCAAGAGTGAGGTGTTTGGGCGTTTTGAGACTTGGAAGGCCCTTGTGGAGGCCCAATCGGAATGCAAGGTGAAGGTGCTGCGGTCCGATAATGGGGGAGAGTATGTGTCCAAGGCCTTTGAGGCTTTCTTGAAGGCTCATGGCATTGAGCACCACACATCAGCACCTTACACTCCTCAAGAAAATGGTGTAGCGGAGCGTGCGAATCGGACCATTGTGGAGATGGCTAGGTCCATGATTCATGGCCAAGGGCTGAAGTATGAGCTTTGGGGGGAGGCCGTGTCCAATGCGGTGTATACAAGGAACCGGTGCCCGACACAAGCCTTGACAAGCAAGACACCCCAAGAAGCTTGGAGTGGAATCAGACCTCATGTGTCTCACATGCGCACCTTTGGGTGCATTGCCTATGCCTTGGTGCCAAGTGCCAAGAGGACCAAGTTGGATGCCAAGGGCACCAAGTGTCTTTTCCTTGGCTATTGTGAGGGAACCAAGGCTTATAGGCTGATGTGTGTGGAGACCAAGGCCATCATCAAGTGTCGTGATGTGACCTTCTTGGAGGATGAAGGAGCTGATCCCAAGCTCTTGGAGATGAGCCCAAGTGGGAGTAGTGGAGGACCAGCCCAAATGGTGGGCACAACTCCAAGAGTGGACATGGAAGAGGAAGGAGATGAAGAGGAGGAAGAGGAAGACTTGTTGGAGCCCAAGAAGAAGGTGGCCACACCCAAGGTGAAGAGACCAGCAGCCCCTTCTCCAAGCACTTCACCCAAGGTGCAAGAGCATGATCAGCCCTTGGAAGAGTAAGAGGAGCCTCGTTATCCAACTAGGACCCGCAAGCTGCTTGGAGATTGGTGGCTGAATCACATTCTTCCCTCACAACAAGAAGAACAAGCCAATGTGGCTTTCCTTGGAGATCCATCCACACTTGGAGAGGTGTTGCGTTGTGAGGATGCAAGCAAGTGGGAGTTGGCCATGCAAGAGGAGTGCAAGGCCCTCATTGCCAAGGGCACATGGGAACTTGCTGCCCTCCCTCCCAAGAGGTCAAGTGTGGGTTGCAAGTGGGTTTTCTCCACCAAGAGGGATGCTTTGGGGCACATTGTGAGGTACAAGGCAAGGCTAGTTGCCAAGGGGTTCTCCCAAGTGGAGGGGGTGGACTTCAATGAGACCTTTGCCCCCGTTGCTAAGTTTAGCACCATTAGGTGCATTGTGGCTCTAGGGGCAGCCATGGACTTGGAGATGCACCAAATGGATGTCAAGACGGCTTTTCTCAATCCCAAGCTTGAGGAGGTCATCTACATGGATCAGCCCCAAGGCTTTGTGCAAGAGGGCCAAGAGCATCTCAAATGCAAGTTGAAGAAGGCCCTCCCCGGGCTAAAGCAATCCGGGAGGGCATGGTATAGGGATATTGATGGCATGTTTGCAAGGAAGGGCTTCCAAAGAGGAAATGCTGATCACTCTTTGTACACCATGCAAAGTAGTGAGCATTTGGTGATTGTGATCCTCTATGTGGATGATCTGATCCTCCTTGCAAGTGACATGACCAAGATGCTTGAAGTGAAGGCTATGCTTCACAAGGAGTATGAGATGACGGATCTTGGAGAGTTGAGGTATTGCCTTGGAGTGGAGTTCAAGAGGGATAGGGCTGCCCGCACCATCACTATGAGCCAACACAAGTACCTTGAGGAGATCTTGAAGAGGTTCAACATGGAGGAGTGCAAAGCCATAGGTACACCCCTTGACACTCATGAGAAGTTGCCCAAGCTCACGGATGCTGATTTTGAGGAGGTGAAGGCTGAAATGCAAGGTGTGCCTTACAAGGCAACGGTTGGTTGTTTGATGTATGCCATGGTGGCTACAAGGCCTGATTTGGCCTTCCCGGTGAGTGTTGTGAGTCAACACATGTCCAAGTATGGCCCTAAGCATTGGGCTGCGGTGAAGAGGGTGATGAGGTACCTTCAAGGCACACTTGGCTTGGAGTTGCAACTAGGAGGTGCTGAAGTGAGTTTGCATGGGTATTGTGATGCGGATTGGGCGGGTGATGAGGGGGATCGAAGATCCACCACCGGCTATGTGTTTATGCTTGGAGTGGGTGCCATTTCATGGAATTCCAAGAGGCAGCCCACCATAGCTCTTTCTACAACGGAAGCGGAGTACATGGCCATGAGCCATTGCACCAAGGAGGCCATTTGGCTAAGGCAGCTCTTGGCTGATGTTGGCCTTGTGCAAGGGGGGAGCACACAAATTTTGTGTGACAACCAAGGGGCCATTGCTTTGGCCAAGAATCCCACCCACCACTCAAGGACCAAGCACATTGATGTGCAACACCATTTCATTCGTGAAAGAGTGGAGGTTGAGGTGATTGAGCTCAAGTATGTGCCAACTCAAGCTATGGTTGCTGATGTGCTGACCAAGGCTCTTGGGAAGCCCCAACACCTTAACTTGATTGAGAAGATGGGCCTTCGTGCCTTTGACCACTCTCAAAGTGGGAGTGTTGAAGAACATGTACATAATCGTGTAGATAGTGTACATTCAGCCCTAGGAGTAGGATTAGACTCTTAGTTAGACTTAGAGTCTATTGGGTGTTGCTTGTAGTCAAAGGCAGCCCAAGGTTGCTAGTTATCCCACATGGTTTGTGGATAACTAGTGAAAGGCTTTTAGCTTATGTTCAGCCCATTCATGGGCCTTGGTATCTTCTACCATCTAAGTAAAGCCTTTCTCCATTCAAAACTTAATACGATCAACCCATGATGTTGTGCAAATTCCACTAGGAGTAGAAGTTGGGTTTTTTTGGTCATAAATGAAGACGGTGTAGTGCAAGTTGAAGATCCCGTTGCAAACTCCAAGGTTACTGGAACATTAGGGGTCATTGATTTTTTGGAAATCCAATTGCATTCCACGCTTATTTCAAAGGAGATTTGGGAACAATACCTTGAACAATCAGAGAAGATGAAGAGGGATTTGAAGTACTCATCACAAGAAGACAATCGATGGTTGTTGAGGACTGTTGATTTCAATGGAAATGGAGTAGTGAAGATATTTTGCGTTGAATGCCGAAAAGAGATAGGTGGGGACACTGGAAAGCATGACAAAACTAACATTCAAAATTTGTTCAACAATTTCAGATGGAAGAATTGGTGTATTCATAACAATGTGCATTATGCTAATCATCCGCAGTCCATTGCACCAAAAAGGAAGGCCACTCCATTGACTACTAAGATGTACCAAAAACTCATAGAAGAAGGGATTTCAATTATGGAAGCAGTAAATTACAGTTTAGGGGATTCGTAGAAGCCTTTCACGGTGTTTGGACATTCCTTTCCATTTTCATATTTGGATCATTCAAATTCACTCTAGTTTCATGCTAGTTTCATGTGTGGTTTTTCTTTGGGTTCCTAAATTATAAGTAGTACAGTGTTTTGAATTTTGTCTAACATTTGTTATCGAAAGTGCATGTGTTTGGTGATATGTGCCTTTAGTACTTTGTTTATTACCTCCTGTGGTTTCAATCACATGTAAATCGCAATTTCCAACAAGTGTCATGAATTTGGTTTTTGATTGTTACAAATTCTAGAAAACGTGTTATGTTCTTTGGTTTTGTCATTTCATGTACATTATAGTAGGAAGTATATATAGCTTAGATACAACTTAGATTGTGTTTGAGATCAGAGCGGAAGCATAATTTGGCCACCCGCCAAGTACTTTCCACAATTTCAATACATTTTTTATTGAGACAAATGGGATTGACATTTTATCCAAGTAGTTTGATATGTTTTGGTGCTATGTGAAATTAGTTAGGAATTGTTGAAGTTCAATAGCATGGTGTTGTCCTCTTGTATGTTTTTCCTTTTTTGGAGATAGAAGTATGTTGAACAACACCCCTTCAGGTTTTCTTCAGGTTGTATGTTTGAACTAAAAGGTATTCTCCACTTTCTTAAAATACACATGACTATGGTGTAGTTTGATGAAAATGCATGACAATAGGTTGAATTTTTTTCATTTTAGGAGGGGGGAATTTTTTCTCTAACTCTTTTGCTTTTACCTTACTTTTGAATTCACATTTTTTCCTTATAAATAATATAGCCTATAATATATTGCATTGACCTTTGTTGTATAAGTAATGATAGAGTGCCATAATATAGGTCATTTTTCCAAATTAAGTAATTATAGAGACCCTTTTAATTTTGCCTTGGAGGTAAATAGCCCTATTAAAAATATCCGTGCGCCGCACGTGGTGCACAAAATATACAAAGAGTGTCTCCCCTGAGTTTCAAAGTAAATGAATAAGTACAATTTTTTAGATCTCAAATCAAGTGAAATTAACAAACTATGCTTAAAGTTGGGAACACGGTTGCTAGCATGTGAGCCTAGGATCTTGAGCCCATGAGCTTAGAAGCCTACACTCCTATGTTTTTGGTACCTATATTATGAGTAGCTTCCATCGTTATAGGATGTTTATAATGATAGGTGTCTATGTTGTAGGTACCTATGTTATAAGCACCTTCCTTGGTTATAGGATGTTTATATTATAAGTGTCTATGTTATAAGTACCTATGTTATAAGCACCTTCCATGCCTCCATGGTTACAGAGTACTCATTTTATAAATATGTATGTTCTAAAGACCTTCAATAGTTGTAGAATATCTACATACACCTAGGCTCAAGGCTCATAGGCTCTCATTTCTAGACTCACATGTGAGCGTTGTTGAAGCCAGGAAATGAAGTATAATGATCAAGCTTTATACTTCATTTATGGTACATATATGCCTTTCAAGACCTCTGAAAAATCAAATATTTACCTTTTTAAGGAAAAAAATAAAAGTTTTCAATAGTTGACATTCAAAATTGCCCATGAGAAATTTTGAAATGATCAAAGGAATTTAACTGCTCATATTAGAATGAGCCTCAAATTTCAGATTGACCATATATGGTTGCTTGGGCACTTAGAGATTAACCCTAAAAGACATGATAGGCCCTTTGGACTTGGTTTCACAATGAATCTTTGACAAAAATGGATTTAGGATTTTTTGGAGTGTTTCAACCTACTAGACCTCCTTCTATAGTTTTGAGGCTTGTCAAGTACCACATTTAGGCTACAAAGTTAAAACTTCATTCACTAGTCAATTTTTTGTGTATTGCTACACAAGCTTTGGATAATGAACTAGACCCATTCTTTGTTTCAAGGTTCTTTTTTATTCTCCTTTGGTCTACCCACTAGGCCAAGAAATATTGCTTAAGGATTAAGGTAGGATGACACATTAATGTCTCTTGGTCATTGTACGTGTAGATAGGCTTAGGTCCTAATTGGAAATTCCTTCCTAAACCAATAGTGTAAAGTTCGTTCCTAGGGAGGCTATTTAAACACGGTCACTTCCATGCTAAATTCCTACTTAACCATTGCAATTATAGAAAATAAAGGAAAGTTCCTTAACCACAAGCATAAATGTTTTCCTCATGGGTAAAACCTAATTACAAAATTTGCAACTCCACTCTTAATGGCCACAAGGGTTAAGACTTGCTCCCCAAATTATTTCTTTAATGTAGTCTTTAATAACTTGGCTTTTTTATTCTTTTACTCTGAATTGGGCTTCTTGCTCTCACAACCTTGCTTTGGCTTTTCAACTTTCGACTTGGGCTAGATCTTTACGCAGATTTACTTTGCCTTCAATTCGGGAATACAAGATCTCCATTCTTTTACAATGCATACACATAATCTTCACTCTTCTAAATTAGAAACTAATTTAATAAACACCTTCAGGCTTTACATCATTCCAGACTTTCTTCACAATTTGGGATTCAACTACCAACACATTTAGACTTAAATTCCCACTTGGCTTTTTACCCAACTAACACACTTAATTTTCAAACAATTGGATCCATACCATACACAAGGATACCCAAGATCAACTCAAATTATACTCAATTCTCATTTGGACACACATACAATAATTCCTCATTTTCCAAACAAATGCACTAATCATTCACTTAGGCTTCACAATTTGAATTGACTACACACATGCATTCATAGTATTCCGATTTGATAGAACATATATTTTTATATTAATTACATTTGGTGAACAAATCACCGTTACAACTTGACATTACTCTAAGATTCACACTCATGTAAACATCACATCAATTGATCTTTAAAATTCTCATACTATCTACTAACAACTTCATTTACTCATAGTCTCTAATTAAAACACTCACATGAATTTCCTCATTCTGTGCATCTTTCAAACTTTCCCAACTTGGAACCAAATTACTTTCTTCTCAAAATAGATTGACATACTTGACAAGACAAATTGACTCAACCACATCTCCAACTAGGAACACAACACACACACATAAAATACAATCAAACACAAAATAAACGCAGCCTGCCTGGTTGGGACTCGCATTGGCATACTCTCAACAATAGGTAAAGAAAAGTTGCCAGAGAAAATTTTCCAAATTGGAACCAAAGAAGAAGAAGACTAACCATAACAACCGAATTGGCCAATTCAACTCATTCAACTGACCCTCCCAAATTGGCAAATAAAAGGCAAACTGGATCCTAATTCAGTACTAACAACAAGCACCACCTACTTGGACACCAACCAACTAAGCATCCGGACTAGAAATGAAATGAAATCACCAACTAGCCTAATTTTACCACTAGCAACCTTGTTCACTCCCACTAGGATTGACCCCACAACGTTTGAAACAACCAACTAGGAAATTTACAAAGACTCCAAATTGAATTAACATTGAACAACATAACCCCATTAGACAAAAAGAACAACCAATAATAATACAAAAACATCAAAATACACCCAAAATTACGCAAAAATTTACACAATTAAAATCCAACTAGGTTATCTACAACACATAGAGTAGAAGTGCCTATAACCATCTACTTTAGCAATTTCACATATTCTAATGCAAAATCACCATATTCTACTTTTTTAACAAATGGACAATTGAAAATAATGAATTTTCAAGAAAATAATTGTTCATTTTCATATTTGTATGAATATTCTAAGAATTTTTGAAACTCAACTTATGATGTACCTAAACCATTTTTGCATTCATATATACATTTAGAACATATTGTGATTATTTCTATGTAACTTTTGGTGAGGATTGATACAACAAGAAAATATGTTTAAGAATACAAACAATGTCAATAAACAGAATGCGTCTAGTTGAAAGAGAGTTGTCAAACCATGTGAACAAATAATCAAACCATGTGAACTATGTAAACAACCATCAAACCATGTAAACTAGCCTATGAATGATAGGCAAAAGACAATTAGAGACTCCTAGGGAATGATCCATTACAATATTGCATGAACCCTTGACAAATCAATAAATGAGATTTGGGCTACTTTAGGTTGGATTAATGACCACAATTATTGTCTTAGATGGTGGTGATGGAGTGGTTAGTAATTGCACCTTCACCTTCACCTTCACCTTCACCAATGCTTATGTTAGATAGAGAAAGCTTTGGAGCTTGTTTTGTTTCGTGTATTATGGTCAATGGAAATACAAGCAATATTCGTAATGCTTTCCAACTGATCTTTATCATAATTTTCACAATTCTAGGTTAGAACATGATCATGGAGATCGTTTGACAAATAAGTGGGGTTTGTAAATCTTAGTGTACTTTGTTTCCCATCCTTGAGCTATACAAAAATTTGGAATTGTTAGATTGCTTGCCATTTTTCACTACCTATGGAGACGACGTCACTCTACATTTCAACATCGCCACATTTCTTGCTAGCTTTAGCTGACCAAGGGCTCTCTGGCTTGCTATTCTAGCTAAGAGGCTTGTGATGTTGTTTGCAATTTTTTGATGGTGCAACCCCATGCAAGTAAGTTCTTTTCTTTGTTCCCTTTTGGAAGTTCAAATCTACATTGAATTGGTTGAATTGGAAATGTGAAATAAAGACACCTATAATTGTTAACCCCTAAAGGACTAGGGGTGCAAAATACAGTTTTGCAGAAACCACCTAATGGCCTTATGGTCCTTTAGGGGTTAATTTCTGGTTAAGCTTTTAAACTTTCTGGTTGGCAAATAAAAGAGGATTGTGACACATCGAAGATCATGTTACTTGGATAACGTTTGCAAAAGTTACAAATAATCTAGGTTTTATTGGTAGGTGTTTGACAATCAATCGCTTTTGTGACAATAAGTACATGGCTAAATGTTAGTTTCAAAAATGATTCTTGGTGTTTTTTTGTTTGGTGACTACTTGAGGTTAGGTTTTTTTGATTGTGCTTATGGTGACAATTTGGAATTTTGGACATGTTAACCACAACAGATTGATCCTAAGCAAAAATTCTAGAACCTAATGATAGCTTACTTATAATTTATTTTGCATTTGTATACTTGAATCACTTAGCTCAAATAGAGTTACTACCAGCCTATCCAAATCAATAATTACATAACATCACATGCTGGACAACTTTGTTGAGATAACAAGAAACTAGCAGGACATATTGTGATTTTAGAGTGCTAGCAATGCAACGGTCATCACTTTGTTGTTAATTTAGTTATGGAAATCCTAAGTATTCTCATTTAATTGCAAGGCCTATTTGATTGCCTTACACTACACTTAAATTGTCAACTCTGATTCAAAGACTTTATTCCTAAGTTGTAACTACACATATAACACTAAAAAACATTAAAGAGAAATTGTGTTTGAAGCTTTGCCCTTTTTTGAATTAGGTTTTATGAGATGTTACTTCAATCATATTTGACTAGATCCTCTCGTGCTAAGTCAACAACGCTAGTGTGTGAGCCTAGAAATGCAAGCCTATGAGCCTTGAGCCTAGGTTTGGTGAGCCTACAACTTGGAAATGAAAAAAAAATAGAATTACAAAGATTATCTTTTAAAATTTTGAGACTAGGTGGTGTTTTTTTGGAAAAAAAATGGAATTTAGAAAATTCTGTTAACTATGACTATGGAAAATATAGGTATCCTATAACCATGGAAAATAATTTGGTCCATTGATTCCAAAAAGTTTCATCAAAGTCTTTAAGTGAATTATTTTTCAAAAAGTCCAGATATTACTTCACCAAATTCTCTATAAGCTTAATCCATTTCAGAATTTAAGTTTGGGAGTTAAGAATTTTGCATTCAAGAAGAATTGTAGAATTACAAAACCCTGCCATTTCTAGCCTTCACAAACCATTCCTCAACAATATGTCTTATGCCACTAATTACCCTCTGAACAAACTTCTTGAAGCAAATGTAGATGTAAAAACATACTCTAAGAAAAATGATTAAATAGAAACTACAATACTGCAGGAATTGTGGACCTTCCTAATTATCAACTTTGAAAATTCCAACCCTAGAAAGGAGCAACTTCACTGTTGAAGAACATGTACATACTAGTGTAGATAGTGTACATATAGCCCTAGGAGTAGCATTAGACTCTTAGTTAGACTTAGAGTCTATTGGGTATTGCTTGTAGTCAAAGGCAACCCAAGGTTGTTAGTTATCCCACATGGTTTGTGGATAACTAGTGAAAGGCTTTTAGCTTATGTTCAGCCCACCTATGGGCATTGGTATCTTCTACCATCTAAGTAAAGCCTTTCTCCATTCAAAACTCAATATTCACTTCATTGAAGGTAAAGCTAAAGCTACAGGCATGAATGAACTTCTCTTCCTCACAATTCATCTTACAAAAATAACTAAAAAGGTAATATAGGTGCTTGTAGTTCACATATTATGGTCGACCACCTATTGCACCTTCAACCATGTCAACAAAACTAAGGCAAGAACATTCTAAGAACATGCCAATAGTAATGTGGTAGACATTTGAAGAAATATCACTTCTAGTTTCTAAACATATTATGGCTCCAAGCCCTGAAAATGGTAGCATGGTAACATTGATGATGCTTCCCTTCACATTTCGAGCACTCTCCCACTTGTTTTGATGTTCAGTTGTTGGTGCATTTGAAATCCTTCGATTATTCTTTCCCTTTCAAGTCGTCGAGTACTAATCTGGATTTGCGGGGCCACCATGCTCAAACATAGTAGGCTCAAAAACTCTCGACATAGTGAGTAGACAATGTGGAGACATAGCCTCATGTGCTTGTAGACAAAAACTAGCATACTAAAGAAGAAACGTTTCTTGTCTAGTAATATTTGTGCCTGTGAGGATTGGCCAAACTTTTAGCACTTTAGGCCAATCTAGAACCCATGAGCACTAAGATACCATTATACATTGTTCCATGTCATCTGAACAAAACCAAAAGTTAGAGACAATTACTTTAGTAGAGTTATATTCTTTCCTACACCCATAGTAGGTGGAAGGCTCCGAGCTAGAGTGCCGTTGGAGTTGGAGTGTTGGTTTACAATGCGAGCAAGGCATTTTTTTTGGTCCCAAATTGTTGGACATGACACTTTGCAATAGACTTCAAGGAGATCCTTGCAATGTGCCATTGTGACACATCACAATTTGACTCCTCACCAAGGTGACATGAGGAACTTCTCCAACATTGGTAGTGACTAAAGTTGGCTTTGATATAGAAGGAAAAATAGATCAAGATTGAATTTGAACTCGAGGTTGTGAAAAATGAACCTTATCAAGACGATATGAATCACCATCTAAGCCAATGGGAAGATCTAGCTTCCTCTTCAAACTTCCAAATACATCTTCTCCCTCTAAATGTGGGACACGAGTTGCCATATCATGAATCCCCTCTAATTGATTCAAAGCTGCCATCAATTTCTTTGGATCTCCACTTTCGCAAGTAGCTCTCAATTTCAACTCTTGTTTTGAAGCCGCACTCCTAGATGTTGATTCGTTTAGATATGCTTAGTTTTTTGTCATTTGCATGAAGTACCAAATGCTATCATCACATGTACCCCCCTACAAGTTGTTTCCATGATTTCTTGACTATTGGAACCATTTGTTTTGAATTGTCTCGGATAGATTACATGGTGGCATATCTGCCTCTTCTTCAAGAGTCATTTCCTATTTGTGTCAATTCTAGTACTTAGACTGGGTCCAATTCAAGTTATAGAAATCAGACATTAAAACAATCACAATTTTAGATAAGATAACAAAAACTAACTATTTGTTAGAAGCCACCCCACTATCGATAACTAAAGTGCCAAAAAGCCAACCATAGATCCAACTCCTGGATTCCATCTTTTGTGGCCACTCTAGATGATATCCACCATGCTCGAATTGCAAAATACATAGTCTCAGCTTCTTCGCGTGTGTTGGCATTCTTGTATTGCTTGCAAAGCTAATTGTGTTGGTATTGTAAGTCTGGCTTTATAAGTTTTTGAGTATGCTTGTGGAGTGAACTAGTCCAGTGCAATAGACATCATGTGCATTAGCAATTCTCCATGGGTTTCTTGGAGTTGCCTAATCCAAATACAATCCTCACAGCCTTCCATTTTGCCATTGCATTATCCACCATCAACCCCTTGAAATTAGGATTCTCCCACTACAAGAAAACGAGTGTTTTATGACTGAAAATATGACTAGAGATGATTGGCAATTGCTCACAGTCATGTTTTTGGAGCCTAAGACCTTGGAAAAGAATATGACTACAAATATGATTGCCAGTCATGTTCTAGCATGGTATTTTGAGGATGTATAGTATACACCCATTGGGAATATTGAAATACTTCATAGGGAACGAATGGTACATGTTTGGGGAACATCCAATCTTATTTGGTAGTCATATTTTTACAGCAGTCATATTTTGAAGTCATATCTTTATGGTTGTGATTTTTTTTTCTCTTTTGGGGCAGCCCAAGGCAAAATTTGGATGGGAAACATGCTTGGAGAGGTCCTAGTCATATTTTTGCTTCAATCATATTTCGTAGTCATATTTTGTAGGCAATCATATTTTATAGTCACATTTTTTTTTTGTGTGTGGGCAAACCAAGGAAAAGGTGGGCAATTTAAAATAGCCTTCTCATATTTTGGCCATAGGGACCATCCCTTATAGTGTATACATCACTTTTTTTCTAATTTCTATTGAAAAAAGGATTATTTTCTATTGTATGTTTTGTCTATAACAAAATTGGCGTCCAATAAATTTGGGTGCCACATGTTCATATTTCAATTCATTAATTTATATTACTCTTAGGTTTTACTAGTGAATTACAAAAAAATAAATCAATTAATGGTAGGAGACAGTAGGTGGGTTCATATTTGGATCATCTTATAGGAAGGGATTGGGGAAGGGTCTCTAAATGCATGTGAAACGTATTTTAATTTTGAGGTTCACATACACTTTTGGTGATAGAGTGTGAGCCCCCAATTTGTCACCAAGGGCTCACTCTTTTTTTTTTTTTTTTTTTTTTTTTTTTTTCGTATTTTGTCATTTTAATTGCACTTTAATATACAAAAAAATCCTAAAAAGAGTATAGAACCAAAATAGGAATGTCACATTCCAACATAGTATTTGGTCTAGTTTAAGAGTGTTGTAGCTAGAATTGCCTAACTACAAGTTCTAAATAGGTTAGAATCCAACTAATCGTGGCAAATTGGTTAATTATGAGTGATGGATGTACCAGGCCAAAAATCCCATATGGAGAGCACATCTCTAGGCTAGAATTGGTTGAAGGAACCCTAATGAGGTAGATAAGACAATTCCTGGAGATAGGTTCTAGTTTCCCCATTCCATTGACGAAATAGCAAAACCTCAATTTGTGGGCTTGTAGATGTGAAAAATACCAAGACATGACCTTGGAGGAATCCAAGGGTCGAGGAGGGTGGTCTGGAGTAAAATCCATGCCCGAGAACCAACGGCGAAGTTGGTTCGCCAAGATTCTCTCTAGTGTGGAAGATTCCTCAGCCATCGATAATTAAACAAGGGGGTGAAAATTGTCCCCCCTGGGCCGATGTGTAGAGTAAAATTATAAGCCTACAAATGTGTTGTGGGATCCCATGGGAGGTTCCATGAAAAGTTTCGGAATTTTCTGATAGTCAGGAGATGTCTTTCTAGATGGTCAACTATCCAAACCTGTGATGGGAAATTCTTGGAAATTCCTGGAAATTCCCTAGGTGGTGGTAAGAATCCCACTAAAAATTAGCGTAGCTTGATTTATGTTAATAAGCTGCCCTGACAAGTTTCACAACATTCTAATAGTCAAAAGTACCCAAACTTGCAACATTCCTCGACAATTAATTGAAATTAAAGTCCACATCAGGTTTGACCGACGGAGTGGGAGCATATGAAGGTGGAATGGAGTGCAAGATAGGTCTTTTCTCACTCCCCCATAGCTACTTAGCAACGCTGCTAGCGTGTGAGCTTGGAGCCATGAGCGTGGGGTATGTGAGCCTAGAGCCCCCAAATTTTTTTTGTTCATTTTTTCTCCCAAAATAGACAAAAATTTCCTATTTTACTGAATATTGTGACCTATGACCGTGTCCCCTAAAACTGTGCTCTGGAATGAGTTATTTTTTATTCTTCTAAAATTGCTTATTACTATGGAAAAAATTGTCAAATTTGATTGGAAAGTTGCAGCACTTAGTTCAATGATTACAATGGGAAATATGCTAGATGGTTTCAGTATTAGAGATAGATGCCATTTGGACACAACTTAGTTGTGTTGTTTTCACTACCTAATTTGAATACATAGGATTTGGTGTCTGAATATCCTAGAACAATTGGGATTTTTTATGTGACTTTGTATAAGTGCATATGTATAGGATGAGTAGAAAACCAAAAGGTTTGGGTGAGATGATGAGTAGAAGCCATGGTGGATTTAGGATTGGCATTTGAATCGAATCTTAAGTTTTGGTGGTTTACATAATTTACAATTATAAAAGTCATTTCTCTTCATAATTGTAAGAACTGCCAAAATGTTGACATCCTCCCCCAAATTGTAGGGAATGGAGAAGATAAATGAAATGTGAAAAGAAAAAACCCTGGGAAATCCAAAGAATGAGGAAAGGGAAAAAATGGGGAAATGAAAAAAATGGGAAAACCCCCCTAGGGATAGAGAAACCAAATAAAAACGTAAATTAAAAAAATGGGAAAATGAATGGGAACACATTGGAAGTAAAAAGACTATGAAGACGTTTTGAAACTAGGAAAAATACTTGGAAATATAGTCATTTCTATGAATTGGCAACAAAGCACTTCACTTATGAAATATGCTTCTATATTTCATGAATGCATTAACATTTTTCCTCTATACACTACAAATCATTTCAATCGCAATATATGTGAATGAATACTATGTAATTGAAGTACACGGATAAATGTAGCCATGGCTATTCTAGAACTGTAATGATTCCTGCTCGAACTAGGAGTACCTTCAGTTCATTGAAGCTATAACTAGGTGCATGAATGAATTTGTCTTCGTGGATGTTCATCTTGCAGAAGTACCTATACAAGTAGTATAGGTGTTTGCAATTCACGTATTGCTCTCGACCTCCAATAGTTGAAACAACCATATTCACGAAGTCTAGACATGTGCACGTGGGGAACATACCCATTGTAATTCGATAGATGTTTTTGTTAGTGTTTGTCCTTGTCTCAAGCGCCACGATTGCACTGAGGCTTGGAAAGGGGAGCAAGGTGCCTCCCACTATGTGTCTTCTAACATTTCCTGCACTTTCCCATTTAATCCGTTGTTCCATAGTTGGTGCATTAGCTATCCTCTGAATGGTTCGATTGTTCCTAACTGTTGGATATGCATCCGGGTTCTTGGACATTGGTTGGTCATACAAGACAGTCTAGAAAACCTTCGACATGGTGAAGAGTTGCCATGGGGACTACATCGGCCTTTCTTGAAGGTGGAAGCTTGCATGTTGCAGCAGTAGAGTCTCCTCCTTGTTGAGGTTGGTCCCATTGAGAATGGGCCACACCTCTCGTACCTTAGGCCAATCAATGACCCACTTCCTTTTCGTACCTTTTATACATTGTTCAATGTCATCCCAACAAAACCAGAAGTCTACTACCACCTCCTTCTTGCTCCCATAATCTTCTTTTCGGCTTTGATAGGTTGGAGCTCGTGTTCCTTTCCTTCCCCTTGCAATTTTGGAGGCGCACTTGATGTTGGTGGTCCGTTGTTGAGTGTGGCATTTTGCATTGGACTTGTGGCTGATCCTAGCAATGTGCCACTTGGAGGTGTCATAGTCACTTTCAAATGCCGTAGTGACATGTTTAGGGTTTTGGATTTGAGATTGTTCATTTGGGCCCTCCAAAGATTGAAGAGAAGCCGTTGTGGACCTGGTTCTCACACGCGGCTGAGAGAAGTTTACTTTGTCCGATCTATGTGAATCTCCGGCATCACCAATGGGTATGTCCAACTTCCTCTTTGTGCTCCCAAAGATTTCCTCTCCTTCCAAGTGTGGTATTCTTGTTCCCACCCCCTCTACTCCAAGTAACATGTTCAATGCTTCTGCGATTTTCTTGGGACATCTACTTTGTCTCGCAGCTTTGAGTTTGAGCACCCCCTTGGATGGCCTCGATCCAGATGCATGTCCTTTGAGGTATACTCGATAGTTGGTCATTTGCATCCATGCATGAATGCTATCATTGCAAGTTGCGTCGAAGAGGTTGTTTCCTCCCTTTCCCGACATTTGAAGCCACTTGTTGTGAACCGTTTTAGACAAATTGTAGAAAGGTAGGTCGGTCATCTCCTCCAAACTCAATTTCGACAAATCCATCCATATAGAATATATGAGTGAGGACATCCAATTTCATATTTGAGGGTTAATAGCCCATGTGATCATCTTGAACTCATTGCAAATGTATGAACCTCATTTGCTTATACAGCAAGACATTCGTAAATGTAAAAATATAAAAGAGATTCTTTTCTCTATAAATGAACACTACACGAGATGTCTACCTTGGAGGAAAAAGACTAACATGAGATTCTCAGGAGAGGGTCCAAGAGCTCCTTCTTGAGTAGGAGTCTTTAAAAAAAGAGTAACATTTTTGATTCCAGAACCTTCAGCTGGATCTGACTAAGATCTAGGAGCCCTATCCTTGAACCCTTCATTTTGGTCCCCCCTCACATACTCATCAATGAATTCATAAATGTTAAAGTAATTCCTATTGGAATATTCTCAATCAAAGTTGTCACGTACATGCCTCTAAGTCTGGAGGGTTGTTGCGGCCCTAGTAACACCTTACAGCTCCAACCAGACTTCAAGAGCCTTTCACAGTTTTTTGGGCTCACCACGCTCCAATACTGGTATCACTTAGGCTCAATTAACTAACACTGCACATGTCACGCACTCACAACATTAGTTCCCATTTCCAACTCCCATTACTAAGTGTCGCAGCACAGGATAAGTAAATTCCCTATTATGCTCACAAAAATCACTCTAGAACATAACGAAGTGACTCTAAAGATTGAACCCACGAGATTCTGTGAAGTATTTACTTGATTTGGGTGAGTAAACACTCTCACCCTCTAAAACTTCCTTTCCGGTCCTGAATCTATAACCGGAAACAACCAACCACTAAGAGGATTAGGACCAGATTACTTCCCATCCGATTTTTTTAATCCTCCGATTAACCCAATTCTCCCAATCTCCAGGACCTAAACAATTCCGGTCCTGGTACTACTCCGAACCAATCCGCTCCGGTTGGTTCTTGTATCTGCTCAACACTCTTCCGGTTTAGTTTTGCCTCTGTTGGACCATCAGAGGGTTTGCCGCTTAGGTTTTTGAGTGGTAGGCCCACCACCCCTTCTGTGGATTATAGTGGTTGAAGACCCACTGTTTTCTCCCTTCCTCTCCTAACTAACTCGAATCCGGTTTGATCCCTCACAACACTCCCAACATCAATCCGGAATGCAGGTCACATAGAGATCCCCTGTACCATCCGTTCTTACTACAACGACCTCAATGCTAGCTCCTACCCGTGCGAAGCTAGGTGGTTACAAGGATACTCGTCCGTTCCAACAGTAACTAGGATCATTCCATGTACCGACTAAGGTGGTGAGACCTCTTAGAAGGTCGGACACTCAACCGGACTACTCGTCCAGGAGTTCTAGCGCGACTAAGGATACCCTCCCTATCCGCCTAGCCTAATAGCGGCTATCTCACCCGGAACTTCAAAACCCTAGATCTTGTTGAGGCACTGAAATACACTCCCAACACTTACACAACCTGCATACACACTAAGGATTAGAAACTATCGCACTAAGGGGAGAAATCTAATCACAAATCTGCCTTACACCTTTCTAACTCCACATCATGCAAACCTACCAAGCTTGGGAGACACACACAACAACAGAGCGCATACAAAGGTACAACAGAAATTGCAAAAAGAAGACTCCCAACGTCCCTCACGAGCGCTAACTATATATATTTCAAAAAATTACAAATGGGCGGGAAAACTCGCAAAAGCTCCACCGCCATCTCGGTCGGACTTTCCGGTCCTACCTACTCCCAACTAGACCGGAACAGTTTCCGTATCCGTTCCTACTCTACCTACTCTATACATCCTAAGTCCCTATCCACGATTCGATGGTTGCGCTGTCCGCTTCCAGGTCCATCTGCTCAAAAACCTCGTTTAGGTTCCGACTCTTCTTGATCTCCTAAGGTCGAGGAACCGGATTGCCTTCTGTGGACGCGGGTGGTGAGTCCAAGTCGATGGCGGTTCCAGGCGTGCTGGCCTGGGTCGTTCTCTTGGACTTGGGGGTTGTATCCTTCCCCTCTCCTATTGTCACTTTCGGGAACGAATCCGGGAGGGAGATATCTGAGAGTCGAATACCGCGAGAGCAAGTTGCTCCCGACAGTATCCGGGTACTCTCCTCCATCCGGTCCGTTGCCTTCCGTGCCTCTTTCATTGCCGCTTCTACCTGCTCGACAAAGTTGTTGAGGATCCGCACCATCCGGGAACCGGATAGCTTCTTCTCCTCGTGCACTCGCTCGTCAAACAACTTGGCTTTGGTGAGGGCCGTTCTGATCTCCCCGAACGTGGCCTTCACTTGCTCCATCATCTGCCGAGCATCCTCTGCAATAGATTTGGTGGCTACGAAGTTCTCCTTGTGCACCAGGATCTCCGTCTTCATCCGATCCACCTCCTCTTGTAACTAGCGGATCTCTGCTTCCTGCTTCCGAGACTCGACCGGATCAGAAATACAGGCCGCCACCTTTTCCGGTAGCTCCCGGTCGGGTGTTGATCCCACCAACTGCCCGATGGCTACAACTATCCTTCTCTTCCGTTCCCAATCCATCCGGATGTTACAGAGGACCTTCACCAGAGGTTGGAATGGATCCTCGGGATCCACTACCTTCTCCTCTTCTGGTTTAGTTTCCGGTGCTGGAGCATTGGGCCCAGGTGGCATCCCTCGTTTGTTGGGGGAGGTAGTCTTATGATGTTTGACCGGCGGCACTGGCGCCTCCTCGTCTTCCGACTCTGAATCCTCTCCCGGTTCAGAACCGGATTCACTCTCCCGATCCGATCCTGATTCCCCATATCTGAGCACTACTTCCTGATTCTTATATACCTCGTCCTCTCTGTCGTTTAGGAGTTGATGCGACTGATAGAGGTGCATCAAGTAGGGGCTTACTAGTGTTGCCCTACTCTTTCCGATTCTACTAACTAACTAGAGCACCAGATCGGAAATGATCCGGGCCCAGTCGACCTTCCGGTCTCCTCTCAGAGCACCGAAAATAGTGTTCGCAAGGGTAATAGTTACCCTTGTTGGCTTTTCCGGATGGAGGATTGGAACGAGGAACTGTAGGAGTCGGCGGTTCCGCTCATCCTTACAATCCTCTATGGCGTATCCGTCCTTCGGGTTTACTGCACCCTCGAACTTGCCTCGGACGAAGTCGTCCTTCCGGTTGGCCATTCCAAATCCTCCCGGCCGGAAGTTGTACACTGACCTCGAGACTTCTTCTGTCCAAAGGGGCGGAACCGCTCTCAGCGTATTGTCCCACTCATTAGACACCTTCCCCGAAAGTTCCCGGATGAAGACTTCCTCCTTGAAACCCCAGGGCTTGGTTGCAAACCCTATACAACCCATGGAGTTCAAGTCGTCCATGAGTTACGCTCGGGTATCCTCTCACAGCGGGATAACCGGAACTACTTTCTGGAGTTTGACATCTACTGCTGACGATGAGCTAGCCTGACCTCTAGTCCTTTTGAACTGCAGCATGGTCGCACACGAGCTACTTGGAACCCTTTCTGATCCTGCCTTACTGTCGCTCTCCTAGCCGCACGTCCCGTTCCTTTCCTTCACTCTCCGATCTCAATCGGAAATCAAACTAACACTGTAGCGGACACTACAACACTCGCGAAAAACACTCGCAACAGTAACTGACACGGAACGCTTAAGCTGACAAACACGAGGAGCTTGAAAGCGCTAGAAAATGAAACAGTGAAAAGGGGTGCGACTGGCCAAGCCAGCCCCTTTGTACTGGCTGGTCCCCATTGCCACCTCAGCACGACCTAATCCGGATCTGGTTCGTCTAAAGTATCCGGTCTGTCACTTATCCGGTCAGACATCCGCTCTTATCCGTTTATTCTCTGGAAACGGGATGGAGTAGATCTTGTCGCTAACTCATTCTCCACTTCTATTTCCGCTCCTTATGGTTTCTTAACCAAATCCAGATACCCTTATCTAGCTATCCGATTAGTATTACTAAGTAAAACCAAAAAAATTAGAATTTCATGCTGCCACATGTGGCAGAGAACTCGACCATCATGATTGATTCTAATTCGTGCCTCTTGTAGCGGGGCTTCATGCACCATGGTTGTATATGCTTCTTTATCTTCACATTATGCTAAGAGCCTTGGAAGAAAGTTGAAGAAGCCTTCCTATTGCAACAAGATGCAATGAGACACATGCAACATGTTAAGACTTTGGTTTTGCACAAAACCATCACAAAAGTGAACATTGGAAGTGGCAAACTGCCGTACACATAGCTTCCAGAAGCCTACCATCGTTGACTTCACAATGCTATCATGGACACTATAAAAGATGTACTATGTCCAGCAACAAGGAAAAAACATCTTCATAGACATGAAGGGCAAACGGGATGTGGTCTACCAAAGCAATTTTCTATACTCTAGAAAGTCAAAGTAGACCTCTTTTTTGACATATAATCCTTGTTCTAAACATGCCAGCATGTGCATCCATGATACTACTACTTGCCAAATGAAGACCCTAAACAAGCACATTCATTTCACTCATTATATTGTAAGCCAAATACAAAGACTACCTCCTCTGACACTGTACTAGGTGTACATCATATTTGAAATTGCACACATACATGTCATGAATTGTACAGTATGAAATTCAAAATATCTGGGATAAATGCCATATCATATCACTTTAAAAACATAGTGTCCGAATGGATAAGTCTAATTCTATTAACCATCCTGAAATTGATATAGTTTGTCCAAATGGACAAGGAATTATCTGGAAAAAGTCAATTTTGACATTGAAAACTATCATCAACGTCAGACTAGACATTCTCTATATAATGATGACTTGCACCTATCAAACCTGGAGCTTCAATTCATGCTGACTATGTGGTTCTCTTCCCATTCCTTGAGATATTGATTGCCAACTTTTGTTGCTATTGCTAGTCTAGGGAAGACAAGGATCTCTTCTTCACTAGAGGCAACTAAAAAATCCCATGATGTGTGTCGTTTAGCAAACCAATCAAGCATTATAGAATAGACAGAGTTTGCGGGACTATTTTCCATTTCTATGCAGGATGAAAAACATAGTTAACATATTTGTGGGTACAAGATATATAGATCTCCTAGCACTTTTGGATGTCCACTACTTTTATGTACTTAAGGTCATTCAATTCTAAAAGCACAAGCAAATTAACATAGACCCACTTCTCTTGATGGAAATTGATGATGTGATGGAAGAAATAGGGGTGAGGGTTTAGGGTCTTCATTCTAGTCAAGAATGAAAAAGCAAAATAGAACCAGCATCTTTAATTCCCCTAAGGAAAAAAAATAGCAATGACCAATGTCCACATTGCTAGGACACAATTTAGTAATGAGGGCTGCATTGACGGGAACATGTCTAAAATGACCCTAAACTGACCCAAAAGGTTGTAAGTAACATGTCTTATTTGACAGAGAGTGTCTAAATTGATCATGTTCATTTCAATAGAAAATATGGAAGCATCTCCGACGCTCTAAATGCTTTCAATTTTCTAATGCCCCTCTAGGAAAAAATTTGTAGGCCCTTAAAGCCCACTTAGGAAAAAAATGGAGACATATTCTGCACCCAAATCAAAAAAAATATAGAAACATGTGTAGGCCTCATAACTTGAATAACCCCAAAAGGAAGAACATCCATCCCACTAAAGAAAACAAACATGAGCACATTTGTGGTATCCCAAATCTGTCTTAGGAAATAACAAAAGAAGATAAAAGGATCCAAATTCATAGGTCCACAAACACTAATTATGTCCACATTCAAAAACAAATGTCTAAAATGACAAAGAATGGACCAAAAATGTCCGAACTAACACATCTTAATTGATTGAAAGTGTCCAAATTAACAATGTTCATTTGAACTAAAAATATGGAAACATGCATAGCATCTGAAATCTCTCTACTGTTTTCAAGTAATCTCATGAAAAAACTTTGCAAGCCTCCAAGCCTCCTATTAAAAACTAAAATATACAAACATGTGTAGGCCTCCAAGCATCGTCATAAAATCCAAAAAAATATGCAAACATGTGTAGGCCTCCAAGCATCCTCATAAAATCAAGAAAAGTATGCAAACATGTGTAGGCCTCCAAGCATCCTCATAAAATCAAGAAAAATATGGAAACATGTGTAGGCCTCCAAGCATCTTCATAAAACAAAATATGGAAACATGGGTAGGCCTCCAAGATTTTGAAATTATATTATACTACTGTTGTTGTCATCTATTTTGACAGAAATGGTTTAAAAAGGTGTGCCATCTGGGACTCTTAGATGTCTTAGAAGACATTGGAATGGACGTTATGATGTTCTGTACAACATCGTGATGCTTTTGATCTTCATTCTAGTGACAGTCAACAATCGTGATGACGGAACCCTAAAAAAGTGGACGCCTGCTTCTGCTTGTCGCGTGGAACCCTAAGTCATCTTCTTGTAGACTGTTCAAAAATTTAGTTTTGGAATTGAGAGCAATCTTCTGTGTACAACATGACATTTCACTCAAGTGCACATAGTTGTCTTCTATTTCCAAGTGGAGAAGGAGCTTTAACAGAAGGAGATCATGATCTTGACAGGGATAGTGCAGGTCTCAGCATTTTCAAGAACTTTTTGGAGGGGGTTGTGGCTGCATCACTCACCTCAACAATGGAGGCAGCCAAGGCGCCCACTGCATCCACCCAAAACCTCCATAGAAGTAGTCGCCTACACAATCCAAGTGAGTTGGTCAATGAAATTGCAACACCCCTGTAAGAAATTTTGAAGAAGAAGAAGGTAACAAACTCTCTTTACCACACACCTTCATTGTTTGGATAGAATGTTTGGGTAATCTTGGGTTGTTCTTTTCGACACAAATTGATTTTGATTGCTTGAGGTCGGAAGGAGAGAGTGAACAGGGGTGTTGGAATCTCTAGAGAGAGGGACCAGGGTGTGGATTAGGGTTGGAGGGAGCGCCTGCGCTTGGTCCCTCACCTGCACCTGTCCGTCACTTGCGCCTCGCGGCTGTTGCAGGCCCTCACACCTATGCCTCGTCCCTCAGCCTACCGGTGATGCGGGTGGCCGCCGCGTGCGCTTGGTTGGAATTTGAATTTGACACTTGATGGGCATCAATCACGGTGGGTGCGAGGACCTCGACTAGTAATTATGGTGTTCATCTCCTTTGGCGGCTTGGCGTTCATCCATCCCCATCCATTAGCATTCCACAATACTCATTTTAGATGTCTTCGGCAACACCATAGTGTTTTCACTTTCTTTGTAGTGTGCTTGCTTCTTGCTTCTATGTTCTCGAATTTTGTCAAGCTTTGCAATTTGGAGGAGCCTTGGGTGATGGGCGAGGCAGCATAGTTTTCAGATTCTGGTGGAATGATCGAGTACTGAATCTTGGTTGTGGGTTGAACTACGAGGGTCGCGGCAAGGGTGTGAACATCGGTGGTCGAAGCGCAAGGGTGTGAGTGTCGGTGGTGTGAACGTAAGTGGTGTTGAGGTCGCGAGCCTCTCTTGAGCTTAGATTAGTGTAGTGAGGTTGAAACTGAGGACGCTTGACTCTACCGGGGTTTAGGATCAAATCTGGGAGGTTTTGTAAGTAATCTCGGTGAACTTGTTGTCTTCTTTTTGTTGCCTTGTCTTTAGCAAGTGTTTTGAACTAAAATCATTGTTTTGAGTTATTTGGTGAAGACGCTTGGGTGATGCCACAAATCTAGTCTTTTGATGTTGGTCACGACATGTCAGTGTTGGCTTCGATGTTTGAACATTGTGTTGGACCGTGTTTTCGACATTGGTCGGAGCGCTGATCTTGTTGCCTTGTCGAGAACCCTAAACCCTCTTTTGAGCTCAGATTAGTGTGTTAGGTTGAGAGTGATGACGCCTAACTACCGGGGTTTAGGATCAAATCTGGGAGGTTTTGTAAGTAATCTCGGTGAACTTGTTGTCTTCTTTTTGTTGCCTTGTCTTCAGCGAGTGTTTTGAACTAAAATCATTGTTTTCAGTTATTTGGTGAAGACGCTTGGGTGATGCTACAAATCTGGTCATTTGATGCTTGGTACGAGGTCTCAATCTTGGTGCGAACATGTCAATGAGGATGCAGTCACTGTTTTGGACATTGAAGCAAACAATCTGATTCCAATTGTTAACTACGGATTCTGGCCCCTCTGTGGGTTTAGGGTTTTAATAGGTCAGGAAACGTAGTTTATGTTCATGAACATTGAGGCCCCCATTGGAAGCCTCCTGATGTTTTAGATTCTCTGTTTTGACATGGATTGGCTGTGCCCCCCAAGGTGCTTGGGCTTGGGCTTATAGTTTTATTGATTATTTTGGTGAGATTGCATGTCGCTGTTGATGTAAATCTGTCGTTCTGGACATCAAAGATGTCTAAACGCCATGGTGAAATTCCAGGACCATGGGACCCTGTTGTTGAAGTCATATGGTGTTCAAATCGGTAATTGTGAGACTTGTGTTGTTATGATCAGTGATGATGGCCTTGTGCGTGTTGAATCTCAATTTTTGCCTACAGCAATAGCTATGTTGCTTGAGTCACATCCTTTTGGAAATCGTTGTACTGAGATGCCCTTTTCGGTATCTTGAAATATATGAAGGTCACGTGAGTGAACCCTAGAACGATGTCTAGATGTTTAGACTGATGTTGTAATAAACGTCTCAATCATGTGAAGTGCTGCATATTTAGCTTTAGGCACCATAGGTGATGTTTAGGAAGTGTCACAATGATCCCGTTTGGTGTTTTTCCTTGCATGTTTGTTCCAGGTAGCAGGTGAAGATTTTGTGAAGTGGCCTTTATCAGAACCAAGAATGGTACCAAATCATTCGAAATTACCAATGAAGCGTGGACTAGAGTTACGATGTGGCCGGGGAATTTCATCAGATGCTAGGCCGCGTCAAGTGGTCCACAATCGTTCATCCCCGGAGCACTGCTCCAAGCATGGCAATGACAATTGGCAAGTAGCAAGCTGCCAACAAGAGAAGAGGAAGGGGAAGGCTGCTATGAGGAGTCCACCATTGAAGAAGTGGCGAGCGCGCTGTCGCAGCATAGGATAAGTAAATTCCCTATTATGCTCACAAAAATCACTCTAGAGCATAACGAAGTGACTCTATAGATCGAACCCATGAGATTCTGTGAAGTTTTTACTTGATTTGGGCGAGTAAACACTCTCACCCTCTAAAACTTCCTTTCCGATTCTAGATCTAAAACTAGAAACAACCAACCACCAAGAGGGTTAGGACCAGATTACTTCCCATCCGATTTTTTTAATCCTCTAGTTAACCCAATTCTCCCAATCTCCAAGACCTAAACAATTCCGGTCCTAGTACTACTCTGAACCAATCCGCTCCAGCTGGTCCCTATATCTCCTCAACTCTCGTCCGATTTAGTTTTGCCTCTGTTGGACCATTAGAGGGTTCGCCGCTTAGGTTTTTGAGTGGTAGGCCCACCACTCCTTCTGTGGATTATAGTGGTTGAAGACCCACTGTTTTCTCCCCTCCTTTCCTAACTAACTCGAATCCGGTTTAATCCCTCACAGCAATCCAGAATGCAAGTCACCTAGAGATCCCCCATACGATCCGTTCTTACTACAACGACCTTAATGCTAGCTCCTACCCGTGCGAAGCTAGGTGGTTACAAGGGTACCCGTCCGTTCCAACAGTAACTAGGATCATTCCATTCACCGACTAAGGTGGTGAGACCTCTTAGAAGGTCGGACACTCAACCGGACTACCCGTCCAGGAGTTCTAGCGCAACTAAGGATACCCTCCCTATCCGCCTAGCCTAACAGCGGCTATCTCACCCGGAACTTCAAAACCCTAGATCTTGTTGAGGCACTGAAATACACTCCCAACACTTACACAACCTGCATACACACTAAGGATTAGAAACTATCGCACTAAGGGGAGAAATCTAATCACAAATCTGCCTTACACCTTTCTAACTCCACATCATGCAAACCTACCAAGCTTGGGAGACACACACAACAACAGAGCGCATACAAAGGTACAACAGAAATTGCAAAAAGAAGACTCCCAACGTCCCTCACGAGCGCTAACTATATACACTTCAAAAAGTTACAAATGGGCGGGGAAACCCACGAAAGTTCCGCCGCCATCTCGGTCGGACTTTCCGGTCCTACCTACTCCCAACTAGACCGGAACAGTTTCCGTATCCGTTCCTACTCTACCTACTCTATACATCCTAAGTCCCTATCCGCGATCCGATGGTCGCACTGTCCGCTCCCGAGTCCATCTACTCAAAAACCTCGTTTAGGTTCCGACTCTTCTCTACCTCCCGAGGTCAAGGAACCAGATTGCCTTCTGTGGACGCGAGTGGTGAGTCCAAGTCGATGGCGGTTCCAGGCGTGCCGGCCTGGGTCGTTCTCTTGGACTTGGAGGTCGCATCCTTCCCCTCTCCTGTTGTCACATCT
Source organism: Straminergon stramineum (assembly GCA_963920665.1). Lineage (NCBI taxonomy): Eukaryota > Viridiplantae > Streptophyta > Bryopsida > Hypnales > Calliergonaceae > Straminergon > Straminergon stramineum. Next base: position 26,635,383 of record OY987265.1, on the reverse strand, counting down.
GGGAACGAATCCAGGAGAGAGATATCCGAGAGTCGAATACCGTGAGAGCAAGTTGCTCCCAACAGTATCCGGGTACTCTCCTCCATCCGATCCGTTGCCTTCCGTGCCTCCTTCATTGTCGCTTCTACCTGCTCGGTGAAGTCGTTGAGAATCCTCACCATCCGGGAACCGGATAGCTTCTTCTCCTCGTGCACCTACTCGTCAAACTACTTTGCTTTGGTGAGGACCGTTCCGGTCTCCCCGAACGTGGCCTTCACTTGCTCCATCATCTGTTGAGCATCCTCTACAATAGATTTGGTGGCTATGAAGTTTTCCTTGTGCACCAGGATCTCCGCCTTCATCCAATCCACCTCCTCTTGTAACCGGCGGATCTCTGCTTCCTACTTTCGGGCCTCGACCGGATCAGAGATTCAACTTGACACCTTTTCCGGTAGCTCTCGGTCGAGTGCTGATCCCACCAACTGCCCGATGGTTACAACTATCCTTCTCTTCCGTTCCCAATCCATCCGGATGTCACAGAGGACCTTCACCAAGGGTTGGAATGGGTCCTCGGGATCAACTTTCTCCGATACTGGCTTCTCCTCTTCCGGTTTCCCTTCCGGAGCTGGAGTGTTGTGACCAAGTGGCGTCCCACGTTTGTTGGGGGAGGTAGTCTTATGACGCTTGACTGGCGATACTAGCGCCTCCTCGTCTTCCGACTCTGAATCCTCTCTTGGTTCAGAACTGGATTCGCTCTCCCGATCCGATCTTGATTCTCCATATCTCAACACTACTTACAGATTCTTCCACACCTCGTCTTCTCTGTCATTCAGGAGTTGATGAGACTGATAGAGGTGCATTAAGTAGGGGCTCACTGGAGTTGCCCTACTCTTTCCAATTCTATTAACTAACAGGAGCACCAGATCGGAAATGATCCGGGCCCAGTCGACTTTCCGGTCCCCTCTCAGAGCCCCAAAAATGGTGTTCGCAAGGGTAATGGTTACCCTTGTTGGCTTTTCCGGATGGAGGATCGGAACGAGGAACTATAAGAGTCGGCGGTTCCACTCACCCTTACAGTCCTCTATGGCGTATCCGTCCTTCGGGTTTACTGCACCCTCAAACTTGCCTTGGACGAAGTTGTCCTTTCGGCTAGCCATCCCAAATCCTCCCGACCGGAAGCTGTAAACTATCCTCCAGACCTCTTCCGTCCAAAGGGGCGGAACCACTCTCAGCATATTATCCCACTCATTGGACACTTTGCCCAGGAGTTCCCGCACGAAAACTTCCTCCTTGAAACCCCAGGGCTTGGTTGCAAACCCTATACAATCCATGGAGTTCAAGTCGTCCATGAGTTCTGCTCGGGTATTCTCTAACAGAGGGATGACCAGAACTACTTTCCGGAGTTTGACATCTACTGCTGACAACAAACTAGCATGACCTCTAGTTCTCTTGAGCTATGGCATGGTCATGGATGAGCTACTCGGAACCTTTTCCGATTCTACCTTACTGTCGCTCTCCTAGCCGCACGTCCCGTTCCTTTCCTTCACTCTCCGATCTCAACCGAAAACCAAACTTATACTATAACAGACACTATAACTCTCACGAAAAACACTTGAAACAGTAATTGACATGGAAAGCAAAAACTGACAGACACGAGGAGCTTGAGAGCGCTAGAAAATGGAAAAGTGAAAAAGAGATGCGACTAGCCAAGCCAGCCCTTATATACTGGTTGGACCCCTGTGCCACCTCATTATGACCTAATCCGGATCCAGTTCCTGTATGGTATCCGGTCTGTCATCTATCCGGTCAAACATCCGCTCCTATCCGTTCACTCTCTAGAAACTAGATTGAGTAGATCTTCCCACTATCTTATTTTCCACTTCTATTTCCGCTCCTTATGGTTTCTTAACCAAATCTGGATACCCCTATCTAGCTATCCGGTTGGTATTCCTAAATAAAACCAAAAAAATTAAAATTTCATGCGGCCACGATCCCGCTCATGGGGCGGGCTTCCTTGAAGAGGTGAGTCCTCATGTTCATGAAATCATGCCAATAAAGTATCTAGGTTCGAATCTGCCTATATAAACATGATTCAATTCATTCGTGGTAATGTAGGTGGAGAGGCATTGGAGCTCCAATGAGGTGCCAGAGATGACACTAGAAAAATTGCAAATGGTGGCCACGTGCAACACCACGGCAGAGCACAAGGTGAAGTTCTTGCAGTGGTGGAACTCCTCCATCCCATCTCGTGATGCGAGGAAGTTTCCAGCCAAGCCCGTCTCTAAAACACACCTTGGCCCTTTATTGAACAAGTGTGTTTGGTTTATTTGGGTAAGTGCCTTAGCTAACCTCATTTGTTCATTTCCACGGTTTTGTTATGACAATCGATTATAACATGTGTCAATTTGTAATGTCTCTTTATTCTTCATGATGGACTGAAACTATTTATTGGGATCATCAATTCGTGCAGCTTGAAGATGCCATAGTGGAGTACTTCAAGGCAATCATCAAAGAAGACAACATCAAGATCGACATGAAGGTCCTGCTCCAACCGAAAACCTTGCAAGAGTACATCGAGGGATGGAGGAGGAAGATCTGGGACCAAGGATTCCATCCTTACCTGAAAGGAGGAAATTCTTTCAAGAAGGGGGATTCCTTTATGAATTCTAAGGGGTCCAACTTGGTGTTTAGGAGGGTTCTCTATCGGTATGTTTCTAGACCTATCAAATTGGAATCGGTTTAGCAACCACTCATTTCTTCAAATTCTAATGTGTACATGATAAAAACCTTCAAAACATCTACTTCTGTCACATTGAATGTGATGGAATGTGGATGGTTGTGAAACTCAAACATGTGCTAAGCTCGTAGACATTATTGTAGTCATGTCTCTAATTGCCTAGAATGATTGATTCTTCTTTCCACAGCTATTTCAAGTATGACCTCGAAGCGAAGGGTGCCATCAAAAAGAAAGACTTGCCTCCCTTCCTCGCATCATGGTTGGACCGGAGCTCAAGGGACTACATGTTCTCAACAAATAAACTACGCACGTTTACCACGGCTCACCTCAGTGGAGGAGCATGGTACTTCGATTGTGCACTGGCATTCATTCATCCATCCGAGGTGCAACTGTGAGCATCGTTGGATGGCAAAGGGGCCATAGACTTGAATGTGGACGAGTTCGCAGGAATGACAGACAGGCAAAAGAGGAAGGCCATTGCGAGGAGGAAAGCCAATGACCGAAAAAAAGAGGCCCGTTTTCAAGTCCTTCTCACCGCCACGGACAGGGTTGTTCTGTCGAACGTGTTTTCGGGTTTGGGTGTCGAGTTGTTCGTCTGATGTCGCATGTCGTATAAGACGAGTGTCCCATATACGAGACAAATTTGACGAGCGCGAAATTAGGGTTTAGGATTTTTGGGCAGGGCAGCCAAAATTTTATCTTACGTGGCGGGTTGTCAACAGTGATGTGGAAAGCTTTGACCACGTCACCATAGGCGACTGCGGGTGGGGCGTGTGCGGGTAAGGTGGGGCGACTGCGGGTACCAGAATGAGGGCAACTACGGGTCCTAAATCCAGGGCGACCGCGGGTCCCAAAATGAGGGCGACTGCGGGTCCAAAATCCAGGGCGACTGCGGGTCCAACTCAGGGCGACTGCGGGTCCAACTCAGGGTGACTAAGGGTGTAAAGGCCACCGCAAGTGTAAGGAAAAGGGCGATCTTGGCTTTATCCCATACGCAAGGAATTTCTTTTGTTCCATGGATGATAAGAACTTCTAATATACGACATAAATGCAATTGTCCATCTTTGAAAATTGGGTCCCAATTCCCAAAAGAGAGATCTTATTGAGTCCTTATACCGGAAATGAGTATTTTTGTGAGGGGAAAGGCAAGTACATCACATCACAGAGTTCCATTGGAGATGATTTTCATACTCACTAGTCCATCTGTTAAAGGTTAAGAGCAACCTCGTGTGCCGTTGCAATTGCAAACATGGATATAACAACCATTTCAATCTTGCTCACGATTTAGGATCCTTTAGTTTCCATGTGCCATTGCATTCTCCTAAGCCTTAAATTAAGTATTTCACATTCTGTGGTCATTCACTCATTCATAAGAGCCTCCGAGTTCTACATGTTTTTATTACATATGGTTGGGAATTTCTAATTCAAATTTTCTACTCCTATTGAAGTGTAGAAGCCAATATCGCAATTGGATATAATAATTACACCAAAAATAGATACAAAAACAAGAAAAAAGTAAGGATAATTAGTATTACTGTATTTATAAGTTGTACACACTAATAGAGTAGTGACCCAATCTTATAAATGAACTTCTACTTCAATTGTACTTCCATGAACTTTGTTAAGATCTCCACGTCTATACTTGTAGAAGTCCACACTAAAGACATTGAACAAAACTTTGTCATTCTAACACTATCATGCTTTCATACTAAAGTAGATACTACACAAAACTCATCTATAGGCTATTTGCCTATGAACTTAAGCTAGAAAACTTCAACACACCAAAATTATGCAAAAGCATTACATTACCACTTCACTACCTCTAAATCTATATTTGTAAAGTTACGGTGAAAATGTGTAATCACTAGGCACCTTATCAGCGTCAAGGTCAGAATCATCATCCGACTCCTCCACCCTATCATTATCATCACGATTATCATTCTCGTCGTCCTCCCTTCGTACTCGTTCATTTTGCACTTCATGTTCTACCTCTCAGTTCACGTTCCGCACTTCAGTATCCACGACGCCATCGCCACTAGTTTGCACCAATCGTTTAGTCAACCTCAATGCATCTCTTGTTCCATCAAGGTTGGATGCAAGATGTCGTCCGCCTCTACTGGATTGCCCGATGTTTCGATTCGAAATGGCTTCACCCATGATGAATCTTTGGACAACATGGTTCTGTCGTTTGGGATTTCTTTGTAGCCTCTCTTGCGTCTTCCTCAATCGCTTTTTCTGTCCTCTTGTGCCTTCACGCATGAGCAAGGATGATTCTCCAGGGCCAGAAATAGAGGAGGGTTGAGTGGGTTGCGGAGCTGAAGCATGGCCTTCATTATCAACTATCCTAAGAGGACTATTATGCAAGGGCGGCCTAGTCGCACGGGTTGGTATAGACCTAGTCGCCCTAGCATTGTTTGCGTTTCCTCCTCCACTTAAGGGCACCGTACGATTCCGGTTCATAACAGCTTGCAAGGGCAAGTCTAAATCATATTCCACATTTTTTGTTCTTAAGGGGCTCCGTAATGGAGAAAGTGGAACGCTTGTATGCACAACATCTTCGACATCTGTTGGCGGTGTTGCCTCCTCTTGCCTTTCATTTACCTCAGCAACTCGAGCGGCACTTCGTAGGTTCATTACCCTTGTAGAACCTTGATCTACGACATTTGGAGATCTTGCTTCCTCAGCTCTTATGGGCATTGGACTATGTATGCCTTCATTGGGGTTGTCGGGACTACTTGCCCGAGTTGGTGATGAATTTATTGGAGGAGGTACATTCCTATCCCTAGCAGAGACGTAGGGTTGCGGGGGCCTTCGCGGTGCACGTTGAATCTCCTCCTCCTGAGAGTAGTATGTATTATTCTCAGCTGTAAATGTATTTCCATAGTTGTGTCTCCGTGGAGGACTCTTTTCACTACGAATCAGTCCTGTCCAAATATTTCCACGTAGACGCTCTTCTACCAACCTAATGTTCTCATTAGCTCAAGCCCTTCTAACTGGGTCGCCATCCCCTGATGATCCTATACCTAATGGCTCCTCATTCTCTTCTGAGGTATTTCCATCCATAAGGTACTTTTCGTAGAACATTGTAGAATTGCGTCCACATTTCTCACGTTGAAGTTTACTGTTGGTGTAGATATACACCAATGCTTCCGCCTTGGATGTGGTTAGGCGATTTCGCACTTTATTGTGCACAAACGAATACATGCTCCAATTCCTTTCACATGATGATGCTGAGCACGTCAAAGATAGAACTCTCATTGCAATTTTTGGGAGAACATTAGCACCCACAAGATTCCACCATTGATGAGGCATTAGTTTACATTGTGTAATATCAGGAGCCTCTTCTAAGGGGTCAAAAGGACCTGTCTTCTCTTCGAACTGCGTGAGCTCCTGCAATGCCTCCATGTATGATAATCCCAATGACTCGCTCATTTTTCGAAGCACCCGATTTAAGGCTCTTTTGGCCACACCGTCGTTACGAAGGGTTCCTACTTCAATCAAGAAAGGATTTAAGAGTGCCCCTGCATAGTGTAGGTCTGTGAGCATCAATTTCCAACGAGCCTCGAATTGCGTCTCAAACTTCGTTGCAGTTTCATCATTCAGAAAAAAAGGTTCGTTTCTCAAGCTCCACACGTGCTCTTGAAGAGTCTTCATAACCAACCAAGCCTTAGGCATTACCAGGGCTTTCCCATCAAACACTCGGAGAGCAATAATGACGGGCTCCACCATGTGCAAAAAATTCTCACACTCCACCCAAAAAGATTCCGCATGAATGTCATTCCGCGCTATACGGGCTCGCACACTCAATACATCTCCATTTTGGCGACGTTCCAAACTAGCCTCAAATTGCACATATGTCTCATCCATTATCACTCCCATCAATGCTGACTTGCACTCCACCACACGTGATATCATGAGGAAGTTCACTGCAAAGTGTGTTTTAGAAGGCATTCGCAATGCCTTGTCCGGGGAGTACTTTCGGAAGAGAGCCAATGTGGAATGGTACCTCTTGATGTACTTTACTATCTGCATACAACGTCGTACTATTCTCGTCACCTTGACATCCTTTGCCCAGTCTTCCAAAAGCAAGTCCAAAATGTGTGCTGCGCATCCTTGGGTATACATGTAAGGATATTTCTCTTGTAACGCCTTCAAAGTCCCGGTCATGACAGCGGCATTGTCCGTACATAGTTGGACAATGTTTTGGGGGCCAACCTCTTCTATGTATTGCGCCATCATATTGGTTGTGTATGCAATGTTCTTCTTCTCCCCCGTGGTGTCCACCGATCCAAGAAACACATCCCCCGCAGGACACACGAGCATTAAATTTAGTAATGGACAGCTATTAGTATCAGACCAACCATCCGAACAAATAGTCGCTCCATAAACTTCGATAGAGTGCTTTGTCCGCTCAGTCACCATTTTAGAAACACTTTCTTTCTTTGGCTCTATCATTCTTGTACGCAAAGCATTGTATGAGGGCGGTTGGTATCGTAGTCCTGATTCTGTTGTCTCTTTCACTGCTTTCACAAAGGTAGGATGGCGCGCAACATTGAACGCGATGCTAGCCTCATAAAAAAAGGAAGCCCACATGGTATCTAACTTTGCTCTCGTGCTACTTTGTAATGCCTCATCCATGCTAGTTTGCCTAGAATTGGAAGGGTTATTCCTCCTTCTCAAAATTGTTTGAGGAGTGGAATCTCCTAAATCTGTAATAGGGAGCATTGGTTCATTCGTAGCACTAGGCTCCTCTGACCTCTCCCTATCCCCCTCCAACATAGGCTCAACCACAGTCTCGTCTACAACATCAAATTCTGGAACCTCCTCATGCATTTGTTCAAAGCTCATTTCCTTTGGAACAACCCCACCACAAGTCCTAAACTTTTGCAATACTGCCCATGGGATTTTCTTACATCGCTCCGATGCAATCTTGCGGCCAAATCCAAAGTGACAAAATGCCCGCTTTCGTACAAATACGGAGGTCCACCCACAGAAAACACATGTTCGTGTGTTTCCCGCAAATTGACGATCAATGTCTACAACCAACCAAGGGTCCCACTCCTTCGTGGCTCTCCTTGTATCGTTAATGGTAGTCCTCCTCCCCTCACCCCGACTAGCCATATTGTTCCTCACCTATGAGTTCTTCAAACAATATTATCATATGAATCAAAGCCTTGATTTAGAAAAAAGAATGGCAAAGCCACTTGCTTTGAACGATCTTTTAAACCACACAAACCAAGTTGTTGCCCTCCAAAGAACCAAACATCCGCAAGAAGCCTCTTTCGAAGATTCAAGGCAAGAGTTCATCCCTGAAGTAAGGTGAAAACCACAGTCCGGGCCTTCAGCTTTATACTGCCATCTTGCTAGCACCGCAAGTCGCCCCCTGAGAGCCAGAATGGGTGCAGGAAACGAGCGACATCGTAACAGGCGCACTCGCCCCGTGGGTGACTGTAGGTCGACGGTTTGCACTAGGAGCGCGCATGCAGATCAAAGGGCGACTGCGGGTCCAAGGGGGGCGACTGCGGGTCGAAAAAGAGGCGATTGCGGGTAAGGGGGGCGAGTGCGGGTGGAAGGGGGGGCGACTATGGGTAGAAAGAGGCGACCGCGGGTCGGGGGGAGGTGACTATGGGTCCAGGGGGGGGGCGACTGCGGGTCTAGGGGGGGCGACTGCGGGTCCAGGAGGTGCGACTGCGGGTCCAGGGGGGGCGACTGCGGGTAGAAGGGGGCGACTGTGGGTCTCAAGAGGCGACTTCGGGTACTTGAAGGGCGACCGCGCTTACGCTTTAGGACCCAAGGCCATTTTTGTTATCCTGTTAGCGTTCCATCGCTGAGTTTCTAGATGAAAGTCATCCTAGTTTAGATAGAGATTTTATTAAACCCTAAACACTATCCAAGGGTTTCACGTGGTATTTATAGATACTTCAAAAAAAGATTTTCGGGAGTATGGTCATAGACTTAAAGAATGCAATTTTTTTTTTAAACAACCGCATGAAGGGAAACTCATTTCAAATCCATTCCAACAAACTTAATAAAAAATAAATAGAATTAGCTTGTACTCAAATGTGGAAAAAATTAAGAGCTTTCTCTTTCAAATTAAAAAGAAAAATGGGGGACAACATTGGTTGATCAAACTATATACATGGAATCCACAACTCAAAATGTATAACTTCCATTTCTCTATCAATTCCAAAAGTATTCTTTTGAGTACCTTTTTAGGATGTTTTTTCCCAAATTATAAATCTCAAGAAGAATCCATACATTCACGAGGTGAAGGGCATGGGAATGTTGTCATTTACAATATGTTCAAACCATATGTTAAAATACTGAAAAATGCAACCATATAAACTTATATTGAAACTCTCATGGATGATGCAGCTTAAATTTATTGAGGGTTCTTTGTGTAGACTCAAAGTTACTAGAATTCTTTTCTTTTTTAAAACACTACACAAATTTAACAAGAAATTAACATTCACATAACTTCAAATCATCAAAATTTGTCAAAAATTCAAATGTTTGGATCCAAATGCAATCACATTTTCATACACAAAAAATAAAAATAAACATTCTTGTATTTCAGCAAAAATAAGGACAAAGCCTTTTTCTTCATATATCTTGGAAGAAGTACATAGTCATAAAAGAAACAAGAGCCACCTAATTTATACTCCATCCATTTCCCCTTGTTCTTCCCTTTTCTTCTTTTCCAATTCTATTTGGGCTCTTGCCACTCTCTCTTCCCTCTTCAAAAGAGTCAGGTCATGGTTCCACATCTTATTTTAGATCCACCACTTCTTGAATAATGACATGAACCTGATGTGTGCCTTCGGCCACGACATCTTTTCCTCCAACTTCTGTTCCAATCTTTTCACAGACGCTAACTTCATCTTCAACTTCTCTATTTCCGTAGTGGATGATGAATCTTCAACATCCACAGACAATGAATCCGATTGCAACGACCGGTCAATAGGATCTGCATCCTTCATCTCCTTTAAGCGGTTCAATGTCGATCTTGCCTTTTCCACACCTCCTTTTTCAATGGCAAGGTTGTTTTCTTCCATCCTACATTTTCCCATTATTGTTTGAAGTCGTTCATCCATAACAGGATTGACATTTGAACTCGAACCTCCATCTTCTCCCTTATTGAACTTGAGGTAAAATTGTTCCAGTTGTTCCATTTCTCTTTGTTGGGCTGCCAAACGAGTTTGTCCAGCTTGAATTAGTTCTTTGAGGGTGCCCACATCCTCAACCTGAATCTCTTGTGCGCATCGCTTCTCAATGATCTCACACTCCCTTTCTTTTTCTTCAAGATCCTTTAAAAGCATCTCCAACTCCACTTTATAGGATTCTTTCGTCCGCCGTTTATTGTCTTCTCCAAGTACACCTTGATGTTCTTGTTCCATTTCACGCAATCCTTCCATGGAAGGCAAATTCATCAAGGTCAAAGGAATCTCTTCTTCGGCTTCACTCTCCCCATCCAACCTATCTTCATTAATTTCTTGCAAGCGAGCTTGCACGTAATGGAACACTTCGTCATCTTCGGGAAGAAAGACCCCTATCGGTTCCACAGACATAAAAGGTTCTCCATCCGTTGGTGTGGTCCGTTGCATGTTGCCTTCTTCTGATACCACCAATGCTAGGTTTTCTTCCATTGATGTATCTTCCATCCTGTCCCTAGGTTCAGGCAATGGCTCTTCATCGGAGTCCGATTCTACAGTTGACGTTGACCAAACATAATCCTCATCTGCCACTCCTTCTATAATGTTCTTTTTGGGCCCTAGCCCATCCCGAGGATTATTTGAAGGACCCGCTCTGGGAATGTCTTTTGTATCTGGAAGCGTGACATTCTTGGATGTCTTGAAGGTCATCCAATCTACCGTTTTCCCCAATTGTAACTCTGCATATACCATTTGGCATATGCCCATTGAGACTTCGCTCCGTGGAATTTTTCGCTTTCCGTACAATGCTCGGTACACTTCAATACATCTCTGGACAAATGCATCATCCTTGCAGTAATGAAGATTTGCTTGGTTTTGCTTCACATGGTGAATGTGTCGATGGTAAGGGAAGAGCTTGTCGATATGGCACCAATCCACAAATAACTTGCAAGTCGGCAAGGTCCAATCAGAATTTACATGATGCCATCCCCGATATGCCTTAGCCGCTAGGTCAAGAAGGGCATATCGTTGCCTGCTATGGCGATCTCCTTTCTTCTTCGTCATCTTGTCGTGTCACTCTAGCGTAAAGAGAACTAGACTTTTGTTGATAATATAACCGAAGAAATGAACTCATAAACGTGGAAGCCACAACACGTGTAGATGCCCAAACTTCCAACCCACAAACCGGCAGTCAGACGCTTCAAGGCGGATGAAAGGCGCGGTGCGACGAAGGAAGTGACGACTTGGGAATCCAGTATCCCCTTAAATACCCGAAGTCGCCTAGGGCACGTGCGGGCCTTGGGCGACCGCGGGTCTGGGTCCCACTGTTCAGAAACTGCCATTCACGAAAAATTACAGTTTCTGGAAGGAGACCTCGGGTGCAGGGTGACCGCGGGTATAGGGGGGCGGTTGCATATGGCGACCACAGGTCTTTTCCTAGGCGACCTCGGATAATGGGGCGACCACGGGTATAAGGGGCGGCTGCATATAGGGCGACCACAAGTCATTTCTTGGGCGACCGCGGGTAATGGGGCGACTGCGAGTCTCAGATTCCAAAAGGTCTTCCCCAGTTCATGACGATGGGAGCGGTTGCGTATGGGGCGACCTCGGGTCAGGGGCGACCGCGGGTCAGGGGCGTCCATGGGTCAGGGGCGCCAAAAAACATGAGTTTGAGTTTCCGCCCTAACAAATTGGAGGGAAGGTGTTCAAACTTTTCAAGTACCGCTCCCCCCTTTTCTGAGGATTAACTCCAGAAAATTCTAAGAATGAGGCATTCAAGACAAAGTGATCAAAAGTTAATTAAGTAATAAAGAAAGAGAATTGGTTGACGAAGTGGAGAGTTGGAAAAGCCCTTCTTCCTAACATTTTATTTCTTCTTCATCCATCCATGTGGTCATGTAAAATTCAACGTAGCCATTTCCTACTTTCATTTTTGGAGGGAGTACATTAAAAGGAGACCTTTCCTTGTGGGGGGAAACGATATACAAATAAAATACTGAAACTATGGGATGCATGAAGAAAAAATCTTTTTATCTACATCAAAAGTGGTTTTAAAAAATGGAGACTTGGGAAAGCTCTTCTCCTTGACATTTTCTTTTTCTGCATGCTCAGGTAAAATTCAACATGACCATTTCCTATTTTAATTTTTAGAGGGAGTACATTTGGAGGAGACCTTCTCTTTGGGGGAAATGAATAAATGATGTACAAAAAAAATACTAACACCATGAGATGCATGAAGAAAAAATCTTTTGATCTCCATAAGAAATGGTTTTTAAAAATGGAGGCTTGGGGAAGCTCTTCTCCTTCACAATTTTTTTTTCTTCGTGCTCATGTAAAATTCAACATGACCATTTCCTATTTTAATTTTTAGAGGGAGTACATTTGGAGGAGACATTCCCTTTGGGGGGAAACGATGTACAAAAAAAATACTAACACCATGAGATGCATGAAGAAAAAATCTTTTGATCTCCATAAGAAATGGTTTTTAAAAATGGAGGCTTGGGGAAGCTCTTCTCCTTCACAATTTTCTTTTCTTCGTGCTCATGTAAAATTCAACATGACCATTTCCTATTTTAATTTTTAGAGGGAGTACATTTGGAGGAGACATTTCCTTTGGGGGGAAACGATGTACAAAAAAAATACTAACACCATGAGATGCATGAAGAAAAAATCTTTTGATCTACATAGGGAGTGTTTTTTAAAAATGGAGACTTGGGAAAGCCCTTCTCTTCGTCATTTCATTTTCCATCTTTAAACATAGGAATTTGAATAGGGTCCTCCTCTTGATACATCAAGGGGATTTAAAACACATTTGAAGGGGTGAATGAATATTGAATTTATTGAAGATTAAAAAGTTTGGAAATGACTCCTTCAATGGTTTATATCTTACAAGTGCAAGGTTTAGGAGTTCAAACTTTTTTATGACATATAATGAAAAGCAAATCACATATGTTTATCATTTTATCCACCCTAAAAAATAGAAGTACATTACTTTTGGGGTGGCATACATGGAGAAGGTCCATGGTTTTTCTATAGGGTTTAGGGTATAGGGTTTAGGGTATAGGGTTAGGGTTTAGGGTTTGGAAAACCCTCTTCAATTTTTCTAATTAGTCTTACTATAATTCTGTATTTATAGACTGATTTTGTAGTATTAACTCGCTACCAATATTGAAGGACAGGTCAGTTGTAGTCAATGAAGCACGCAATTAAGTCTGACTTCATTAGTGTTGGAGATGGCTCACATCTTCTGCTATGGTGGTTTCTCGACTTGCGTGACTTTAAGATAGAGGCGATTGCTGGTGGGGGGCGACTTCAGGTCGTGGGTGACCGCGGGTAGGCGCTTGGGCTTCTTGCTTGCTGTTGTTGAGCCCAATTCGGTGGAATGGGGCAACTGCGGGTGGGGGTTGGATTTCTGGCTTGTTGTTGTTGAGCCCAATTTGGTGGAATGGGGTGCAACTGCGGGTGGGGGGTGAGTTCAGGTCCCGGGCGACCGCGGGTAGGGGCGACTTCAGGTCCTGGTGGTTTCGAGGCTAATTTAGTGGATTGGGGGCAACTGCGGGTGGGGGGCGAGTTCAGGTCCTGGGCGACCGCAGGTGGGGGCGACTTTAGATCCTGGTGGTTTCGAGGCCAATTTGGTGGATTGGGGGCGACCTCGGGTGGGGGGGCGACTTCAGGTCCTGGTGGTTGTGGAGGGCAGTTTGGTGGAATGGGGTGCGACTACGGGTGGGGGGCGAGTTCAGGTCCTGGGCGACCGCGGGTGGGGGTCCTAGTGGTTTCGAGCCCAATTTGGTGGATGGAGGGGCGACCGCGGCTTGGGGGCGACTTCAGGTCTTGGGCGACCGCGGGTGGGGGCGCGGGCTTCTGTTTTGGTGGTTTCCAGACTAATTTGGCGGAGGGGGGGGGGCGACCGCGGGTGGGGGGCGACTTCAGGTCATGGGCGAGCGCGGGTGGAGGCGACTTCAGGTCCTGGTGGTTTCGAGCCCAATTTTGTGGATTGGGGGGCGACCGCGGGTGAGGGTGTGCCTTCCAATCCAAAGAAGTTTTAATAAGTATAACGAGTTCAACTTTTAACATCCAAGAACAAGTCACTTCATTAGGACCTTGGGGTCTTCAAGGCATCTTCAGGTGATGCATGGAAGGTTTTGGCTTCCTTGAAGTCATTGTTCTTGTGGAGGTCTCGGGTTCGATCCCCAATGAGATCAATTTGGTTTGGTTCTTGTAGCCAACCGACAAAAAAGAAAAAAAAAGACGTCAAGCTAGTTCCCTGTGGTATGTGGGAGGGAAGGTGATTTGATTCGCAAGGTCTAGGGGATGGTCCATGAGAGTTATAAGAAATCAGTATTGAATTTCGGATGGAAATGTATGTGGTGCAACCTTGCACCTCATACATTTCCGTACGAAATTCAATACTGACCGTCTCAACCCTCATAGCACATCTCCAAAACCTTGGGAATCAAATGATGTTTCTTGCTCACCTATCAGAGTGACCAAACTTGGCGTTTTGTCTCTTTGGAGAGAGATTATTTTTTTGTATAGAAAAGTTGAAGTAAACCTTGGATAGCTTTTACAAGAACATATTGAATGTCCTCCATAGAATACTTAGCCAAAGAAATTGTACATTGTATAAGGATTTGCATGTGACGGTTCTTCATCTTTAAATGATGGGGTGGCTAATTTTGAGTCCATAAATGATAGAAACTCTCTATATAGGATAGAAGAGCATCTCATCATCTTGTAAATTTTGTAGTCTAAGAAGGGGTGGTCCTCCTTGGAAAGTTTACTTCTGAAGACCGCATCTATAATTTGTAACTTAACAATTTACAACGTCTAAGAAGGATGATTTCGAAGGTGTCCCATTTGTCCATTTAGAAATTTCTTGTATTTTGTAGGTGACCAATTTTGAAGGATTGGCATGCAAAAAAAAGAAATGATAGCATTCAAACACCCTTGATGGTTTGAACAATGTCTTCATCAAGGATAACAATCTTTTGACTTGATGTGCATATGCTTCATTTATTGTTCATTACTTCATTTCAATGTGCTCTACAACATGTATGTTTGCATTTATGACCTCTTCCACCCCAAAAGGGTTTAGGGTTGTGTAAAAAAGCCAAATTCATGTTCATTGTAGAGCAAACTTGAAGAAATTAGAAAAAGACTTTGGACACTTCTAAAGTAACCTCTATAATATCATTATGCAAAGGTAGAATGTAAGTATTTCAAGTTCTCCCTTTTTGTTTCAATAGAAGTCAATCATGTCCCGTACTTTTATATTTCTGATTCCCTTTTTCCATTTTGGCCCATTCCTTTTTTTTCTTTGTGAACATTGTAGACATATATTTGGAACCATAAAGAAATAAGTCAAAATCTAATTCCACATTCTAGACCATATCATAGTGGTCTTATGATTTTATTCGAAAGCAAGCGAAATAGAAGTGGGAAGTTGTAATGCCAATGTTTCTACCCCATATCAAGGTTTCTTTTAGCTATTATTTAGGATGGTCCATCCTTTTTGTACCCGCGGTCGCCCCGACGCGAACGGTCGACTCCATCCCCGAGGACCTCTGGAACCCGCAGCCACCCCCTCCCGCGGTCGCCCCAACCCGCATGCGCCAGACCCGCACGTGCTCCAAGGCGACCTCGGGTACTTAAGCGGTCGCCCAGACCCGCGGTTGCCATTCTTGGTCTTGCGCATTGGCTTTCATCCACCTTGAAGTGGCTGAATGCGTGCTCGTGGGCCAAGGTGATTTCAGAAGGGGAAGTTTTTGCCCATTTTTCTCTCCAAGTTCAAGTCAAGAACGCCTCGTTTTTCAAAAGAGGACCATGTCTACTTCAAAGGAAGGAAGTAGTACGGGTCGGATATCGGCTTGGGAGAAGGACCTTGATAATCGTGCAGCATTTGTTGTAGATATAACTACCAAGGAGGTAATTGGGGGTGTCGGACCATCCAAGACAAAGAAGTCCAAGACAGCACACGATAAGAACCCTACCTATCCTCCAACACGATATACGACCTATGCGCATGAGGCTTGTCTCCAATGGTATGAGGAAAAAAGTGTACAATATTTGGAGAGGAAATACTTGAGAAATAAAGAGGCAGGCATCCAATCCTTGAAGGATGAGTTGGAGGAATTTATTACAAGGAAATGCAAGGAATCTTCGGACTATGCAGATGTGGATGAAGTGTATTTCAACCAATGGCAAACGTGGATTGGCAATTGCCTACAAACTGGTATATTCAACACCAAGAAGTTGATGCTTGAGTTGCGACCTATAGTGCTTGGATTTGGAGAAACGGATAGGGCCCAAGAGTTCCGTGAGAAGATGGATTGGTGGCAAATTGCAGCAAAAAGATTGTCAAGGTCTAAAGCTAGGGGTATGGGGTGGCAGACAAATGCATTGAAGGCTACATTTACAAGAGATAGTGGTTCATGTATCATGTGGGTCTACTCAGAGGCCAAGGTGGTCCCACTTACTGGATTTGACCATCAAGGAGGATATGCAAAGGTGCGCAAGGTACGCATTGAAGGGATGTCCACGATCCCAGCGCATGTACATTTCGCGGGGAAATTGTCAAAGCAAAGGAACAAACACGATGCGAGGGTGGAACGGTCAGTGGAGGCTTTGGTATGCCCGTTGAATCATCCGGCCATTATTAAATTCCTAGCTGTCCATGACCAAACAATGGAAGCATACACTTTGTGGTGGAATGGTGGTAATTTCAAAGAGTTGCTTCATTTGAATGAGAAGGTGGTGTCGCATGCGGAATGGCATGAAATCAAGTTGGTCAAGCAACTTACAGGCCAACAACAAAAAGAAATTAGCCTCTTTCGAAGACACAAGGCGAAGTTGGCGTGGGCCCTGGTTTATGTGACAAGTCTCGTGCACAATGCTGGGGTGCTGCACAATGACTTGTCACCTGTGAACATATTGTTGCATTATCCCCCCTTCTCGGATGAAGAGATCAACATTGGGATTTGTGATTGGGGAATTGCAAGTCGTATTCAAGAAGGAGCTCCCTCGCATTTTGGATATGAAAAACAGGAAAAACTTGATGCTGAGAGGATGGGCCGTTGGTGGGCAGCTCCAGAGTTGTTCTATTTGTTTGGGCCAGAGGGTTTAGATACGAGTTTAGATGTGATGAAAGCGACCTACAAATATTCGGTGAAGTCCGACTCTTATTCCATTGGAAAGTTGACCCAACGCATGAACATAGAACACATGGTTGAATACGACAAGGACTTATTTAGAAATCATGAGTCATCAAGGTACTTTGCCATGAAGTTACGTGAACTAGTTGATGTTGATGTTAACAAAAGACCAACATGTGCGCAAGTGGTGGACCTCCTCATGGGTAAACCATGGTTCATGAAACCACCCGAATTCGTCTTTCGGGACTCTGTCCTCTCATAGGATTTGATGTAATAGTTTTCTAGTGGGAATAGTAACGTTGGCCACCTTATGAGCATCTCATTTTGGAAAAGCAATGCAAGTGTATAAACTATTTTTAATGTAAAGTGCATGTTTGGACCCAAAATATTGAGTATTGTACAGACACATCACCTACTTGCATGCATTTGGGTTTGAATATGAATTCTTTGCATGGTTCATTTGGGGGTAAGTCAATCTAATTGTTAAGGCAATCTAATTTCACTATTTAGTGAAGGTATGTGCCTTTGTAGTCGGGGGTTTGGGACCCACGGTCGCCCCAGACCCGCACGCGCCCCCAGTCGCGGTTGCACCAGACCTGCATGCGCCCCTAGTGTGTGTTCCCCTCACCCGTAGTCGCCCAGACCCGCATGCGCCCTCAGTGTGCGTTCCCCTCACCCGCGGTTGCGCCAGACCCGTTGTCGCCCCACTGTACCCGCAGTTGCCCCCAGACCAGCAGTTGCCATCAGCCGCGGTCGCTGGCGGTGGACCTGGACCCGCGGTCGCCTTCCCGATCCGCACGCGCCCCCCCCCCCCCCCCTTGGACCCGCACGCACCCCATCCAGAGCCGTGCTCGCCTTGAGGCGACTGCGGGTACAAAATCAGACCCTAAACCCGCAGTCTCCCATCTTTCCCTTTTGTGCCTTGTCTTTTATCCACCTGGAAGTGGCTAATTGCAGGCTTGAGAGGGGAGGTGGGTGTTGTGAGGAGGATATTCTATGTCTCTTCATGTCACTTTCATCCATTGATTGTAAATCACACCGAATTGTTTGAAACTTGATTGTGATTGTAAATGCTCATGTTGATGTATTTGTAAATGTGAATTACCACGAGGTAATTGATTTAAGTTTGGAGAACCACGGTTTTAGGCTTGGTATATTTGGCATAGTATCCGAGTAGAATTGATCGTATAGATTGAGCACTATGGAGAATGAGCCCCCACCATTGACGCCTGCCACAATCAAACACCTTACACGACAAGAGATGAAGCTCATCTGCAACAAGGGTCGGAAACGGTCCGGTAAAATTCACAAGAAGTGTGTGGCCATTTTGATCCATCCAAAGATTAAGGCATTTAAAGGTTGGAGAAATGAACCTGAGCCTTGGAGTTACAAAACCGTTTGCAAATACGTGGATAGGTGCCACATCAGCAAATTATTTCCCTTGTGTCGGCACAAAGAGCATTTGAAGCAAAACAAAGTAAATCTTGCATACTCCAAGGATGAGGGCTTCATACTTAGATGTTGTGAGGTGTGGAAGCACTTGTATTTGGAGGACTCAACTTACCGAAATGACAATTTCTGTTTCTTTCTTGTGAGAATGGTGTATGCTGAATATGTGTTGAAGAAGGAGGTGGATTGGTCAACATTGAAGGAGGTCCCTATTGCGATCATTCCAGAGACTACAAAAATTTTACCACCAGATGAACCTGTGGATCTAAAGAAGATGTTATCCAAGGTGAAGCATGGGAAGTCATTTGTTCGCGATGAAAGCGTGGTTTGGTCAGAAACTTCTAGCTCTGATCTACACACCCATGAATACGATGGACATTCTTTCCACAGCGATGAGGAGGAGGTTGCCATACAAGAATCTAGGCTGGCTGTGGATGTGGGAGTCGACCAAAGTGGACAATCAGCTCAAGAGCCCATCATAGTACAAGATACGGATGAAGAAGGCATGGATGATGGGGTGGCTAGGAGAGTGGACCCCGTTTTGCGAGAGGGTGACGGGAGTGGTGGAGGAAGCGATTCAAAAAATGAAGAGGCAATGTTGCTTGCCAAAATAGAAAGTGAAAAATTAGCATTGCGTGCAAAGAACGAGCAATTGAAAACTTTGAAGGAGCAAGAAATGAATCCCACTTTCGTAGAGGTGTTGAAGCAACAGTTGAAGGCCATAACGAACGTCATCGAAGAGAATGACAAGGGCTTCCATTCCTTCAAAAGAAATCGCGATTTTTATTTGAAGGAAATGAAGAGTGGGAAGGTGCATAAAATGGACCATTATTTGATATGGGAATCAAAACTCGAAACCCTTGTCTGCAAACGTCAACAGGCAGAGAATGAAAGGCGAAGCCTAGAACTTCAAATAATGGAGAAGAAGAAAGAATATTACGAGGCCGCCGTCCAGCACGTTCCAAAAGTAGAGCTTTTGGCTTCTTCTTCAACATATGGTAGTGTTGCTGGAGAAGTAGCAACGCTTGAGAAGTTGGTGAAGTTCCATGAGCAAAGATTACCATTGATGGTATCGGAGTTGGAAGGTTTGAGGGCAGAAAGTCATTTTTTTTCGGATTGGTATAAGTGGAATAGAGCTAGCATAGGGAAGTCTGATGCAGAATTACAGCGAATGGGTCCGGAGCCCATTTTGAAGGACTACCTCAACACAAAATAAAATACCTAGGAATACAATGAGGATAAATACTTTCACCATGATTATTTTGTATTTTGCCTATCCTGGTGTTATAAAGAAATGCAATGTTTTGAGATAAAACAATGTATATGGTGTCTTGAAGCAATGTGTGTACTAGAATAGTTAAATTGGTGTGGGCACACTAGTGGTGTGCATGGAAGGGAGAAAATGCCACACCATTTTGGGATCTTACAACTTTTCTATATGGATGAATATGTCTCTCTCATGTTTTGGGAGAAGGTGATGGTATGATGAATGGAATGGGATTCTTGCACATAATTACAATCGAATAGGAACATGGGATTGATGGGAAGTTCTTGATTCTTGACTGTAAAAGTTGACATAGTATTTTCACTATTTTGTGAGAATGTGGTCATGAAATCTACAGTACAACTTGTATTAATGATTTTCATATGAATAGTGGAGAATGAAAAACCAATTATGCCCCAAATACCATATTAATCGAGGAAATTTATTGAGCTTATTTGTCTCCGGTGATTTGCTGCATTGTTCCTCCTTGTATATAGGATTTTTTAGAATTCTAGCTTTAGCGTAATTTGAAGAAAATTACAATGGATATTGAGGAATTAGGTAGGTTTTATATGTAAGTTGGCCTACTAATGTTTTTTATGAATTTGAATTTTGACCTCCAAGGACAGGGTGAACCATTTGAAGGTATGGTAATGTGAAGTCAACAAGTCAACATCCACGAAAAGGGGCATGTTGTATTTGAACCCCTTTTATTCCTTCTTTGGCCAAGTATCTTGAAAGCTTAGAGGAAAAGCTTCGTATAATTAGAACCTCACGATTTTAAAGAATATGAAAGGAAATATCCAATTGGACAATGATGCTCCACTCTAGTGAGTAGTGACCTAGTTTTCTTCTCAATGCAAGTGAAATTAATTTGAAAAGTTAAACTTTAGGAGCTTTGTTGATTTGATTCATACAAACTATTTTTGGAAGAACTCGAAAAGATCATTCTCGACATGATTTCAGAAATTGGTGCTTTGGTAGAGAGGAAAAAAAGGTAGTATTAAATAAAAATCAATGCCATATGGAATTGCCGTACATAGGTATGCTAGGAAGTCGTAGAAGTGGAATGAAAGAAGCAAACCCTAAACCACTCCATGGTACTTGCCAAAACAACTAGAAACATAGTGTAACTAAAACCTAACCCTTACTTGTCATCTATTATGATGGGAGGTAAGGCTAAATTGCATGATTCCTACGAATGTCTAGTCAATTACATTTGGGTTGTTTTGAGAGCCACTTCCTTCACCTTCTTCGTAGGTCGATGCTTCCCCAACCCCTAGCTTTTGCTTTACACGGGTTCGTGAAGCTGGTCCGTCTGCCTTCAAAATTGATTGCAACACGTTGGAGTCCTGTAGAGCTTGGAGGGTCCTTGTTGTTTGCGGAGAATGTCCTTCCAACAAGTAGTCAAGTGCTTGACTTTGGTAATATGGTCCGTACGTAGAGTCCAGGTAAGCCATACTAGTCAAGTCTTCTAGGGAGGCATTATCATCTTGATTAGCCACCCTTTCTCCTTCTAAATTCCAATGGTGTTGTTGCGGATGAGGACCCCACTTGAAGGTTGAGGAGGTCTTGTCCCAATATCCACCAAGGCATTGGAAGAAGAATGCCCTCCTCCCTTCGTTTTGTGGCCCCTTTCCCATGAGCCTTGGTGCAACTCTGGCAATTTCGTCTAGGTCTGTTTCCCAATTCAATTGCAAGCTAGCAGGTCCTTTTTTGCGATCATGTTGTCCTTCTCGCCAACTCCAAACCAAATCTCGGCCCCACAAGGTTGTGACAGCCGTAGTATCACGTGTGTGTTCCCAAGAAGGAGGCATGTAGGTCGTCAAGTTGAACATGGTATATAGGCGATCATGGAATGGTGCTGAACAAATCACACAACGTCGTCTAATCAAGCATTGTGTGATGAGACATTGGGGGTGGTATACATGCGCACAAGATTCTAGTGGCCAACCCCCTTCAGGGCCAAATTGTTCAAGACATATGGGGCATTTGGTATGGTCCAAAACAAAAGGTGCAGGCTTGGGCCACAATAGCATTCATTTCTTCTCTTCTATGTGGCTAGACATTTGGTTTTGGTGGTCCCAACCATTTTTGCTCCAATCTATGACCTCCTTTTGTGGCAATTCCACCATGCACATGTTATTGGGAAACATGTCCTCCAACAATGCCCATGACGTCAGTCCATTCTCACGTTTAGGAGCATTTGCAACAAAGTTTCTAGAAACTTTCTCTAGCTCCTTCGCAACTTGTTGGGATCTATCCACAGAGAGAATGCAGGCGACCTTCCAATGGTAGTATGTGGTAGTCAACTCAGCCAACTTTCTTCGAAGCATCTTATTTTCTTCTTGAAGTCCATGGTCTTTCTCCAATTGAATAATTGATGGAACCACAGGAAACGAAAGAGAGTCTTGGGTCCCATTGAGGTCAATTGTGTCATTGGTAGTATATCTTGTGACAATAGTAGGAAGTGTATTTGGAATGATGGGGGAGCGTCTAGTGCGCTTGGCAAGAGGAGAACGCTGAAGGATATGGTTGGTAAGGTCCCCCACAACCTTGTCCACATTTTGGAGGTTCTACTCAACAAAGGCGTCATCCATATCCAACAAAGTGAAAGTGTCAGGGTCTTTCTCACGGAGGCGTTGTAGTTCTGTAGTTTGTTGAGAGATGAGTGTACTTTTTTGTTGACACTCACATCGCAATTTCCTCATTTCATTCTGTAGTGAAGAAATTTCAACATTTTTGGTCTTGAGGAGGTCCAGAGCTTTTGCCAAAGTCATAATGTCATGGCTTGAGCCCATTGTTGATGGAGAAATGGGAACACGGTTAGTTTCTTCCATAGTCGTGTCCTCATCGGGCCCAAAGTCGAAGACGTCATTTGTGCGTTGTATTAGTAGTGATGGGTTAGGAACTATAGTTGGAATCGATGCGGGTCCCACTCGTGTTGTTGAACGCCGTACTCTAGATGGTTGCCTTGGTCGTTGTCCCATGGATGTCGCGGGTCCTTCTACAACTTCATTTTGAACCTCATTGGGGCAAACAGATTGCTCCATGATTCGTATGACCCTATGGACGCGCGTACCATCAGAGTCATCATCTTCTTCAGACTCCTTAGTGTCAACCTCAGTGGCAGGGGTTTGTGTTTTGTATGCACTTCGAATAGGACCGAGTCCCCCCTCAAGAAAAGCTAAAACTCCTTTTGGGATGAAACCACTCTCTAGACGAGTGACATACGTACTTCCCTTGATTGTGCTCCAATAAACCTCTTTGTTTAGAGCGACCTCAGCATATGCTCCTCTAGCAAGGAAGAGGGGGACCTCGTTCCTATCTACAAAGGTGGTTTTGTAGAGGACTTGCCACAATTCAATGCATCTTTGAAGGAATGCTGGATTCTCACAGTACTTCAAGTTGGCCTTATTGGTGTGCCGATTATAATGATGACGCCATAAAGGAAAGAACTTGCCGATGTGGCACCACTCGATGTAGTCTTCACAGGTCTGTATTGTCCAAGGCTCTGGTTCTTCATTCCAACCCTTAAAAGCAAGGTAGGCTTCACTATTGAGCACGTGCAATCGCTTCCGATGAATAGTGCCCCTACGCTTGCGATGTTTGTCTTTGGCAGCCTTCCGTAATGCCCCGGCGGTCTATGCAACTGCGGAGATAGGCAATGCCCTCGCATTGTTAACTCCAGTGGCCATCAATGATTGTCGTGTCCAAGGCTCAAAAAACTCTTTTGGGAGTTTAGGTGGTCCACAACTACTAAGGTAAGAAGGGTGGATGAATGTAATAAATAGTAAATAGTCAAGGTTCACGCATGTAGCCACTAAAGGATACAAGACAAGAAGCCTGAATGAAAGGTGCCCAAAAGGTCTTGGGCGAGTGGATAAATAGATGGGGCGAGCGTGGGTGAGAGTTGGTCATGGGGCGCGTGCGAGTGGGCGACCACCGGTTGAACCCGCGGTCTCCAGGGGGCGCGCACGAATCTCGGGGAGCGACTACGGGTCTGGTAGGGCGCATTCGGGTTCGAGGAGGCGACTGCGGGTCCAGGGGCGCGTGCGGGTCCTTTGGGAGGCGACTGCGGGTCTTTGGGGGCGCGTGCGGGTCCCTTGGGAGGCGACTGTGGGTCTTTGGGGGCGACTGCGAGTAATTGTGGGGCATTACTTCTCTTTGGGTTCTCACTTCGTGTCTTTGCTTCGCACCTTGCCACGTACTCGACACCCGCGGTCGCCTACCAGCCTGAACCTGAATTCGCCCTATCCGTGGTCGCCCAAACCCGAGGTCGCCGACACTCGCATGCACCCCTTTAGGATGCTACGTGGAAGACACGTGTCTGCCACATGGCATCCAGGTGGCCTCACGGGCAGGGTAAATTTTTTTTTAAAAGTCAAAGGTAAGTTTGAGTCTATTAGACGGACAAGAGGGTCTACTTGACGTGTTGGACATCGTGTTCGTCGAGTTGTCGAACTGTCCGCCGGAACAACCATGGCCACGGAGAAGAAGGAAGCGGAGAGACTTGCCAAGATGGCGGAGAAGGAGAAGGAGAAGGAAATGGAGAAAGAAGAAAAGGCCAAGGCCAAAGGGAAGAAGAAGGCCGAGGGTGACAACCAAGTTCCAGCATCCTCCACGGTGGATCAAGGCTCCGAGCTACAAGTTGGATCACAAAGTGGAGTGAAGAGGAAGGCCACCCTCTCACAACTCATGGAGGAGGTCATCACTCATGTGACAAAGGCAATCGTTCTCAGTGACGACAAGTTGGACACGTCTAAGAATCTAATTCTCAACATCTCCATTGACGACCTCGTGGATGACATGGAGTCCAAGACAAAGACATGGCACAAAGAAGTCATGGACTTCTTGAACAAGGTATGCATGTCTCTTGGGATTTGAAAATACGGTCATAAGTTCTCATTCAAATGGTTGTACCTTGAGTTCATTTATTGTCATTATAGGTTGCACTATTCCTTGGTAGGTGTCGGCGGGGAAACCATCCATGTTCCATGGTGTCCCTAAAGCTAGGCCAAGGGTGGATGTCATGTTCTTTGACTGCCCGGAGAACTTGCCCGTGCCTGGGCTGTCTTCTCCGCCACATGAGGTGCCAGAATGGAACGAGGATGTGGGAGATGAAGCTCTGCAATCGGCGTTCAGCTTTGCTTCCAATCATCTCCAAGACCACGGCTGCATCATAGTCTTCCATTCGTGGAGTGCCAAAGCAAAGTCCGATATTGCAAGGTTGTGTGAAACGTATGACATGGTGAAGAAGGAGTGGATGGGGATGAACCGCATGCACTTGACCTCAGCCATTGACAAAACCAAGACGGTAAACTACATTCCATTTCTGCAATTCCAAATGGCAATTTCACATGCATTACTTTCATCGCATTGTACATGATTGTACACCTATTTTGGATGATTGTGCAGACACAAAAATTTGGAATCACCTTGGTGGTGAAGGACTTGGGCATGAAAGGGAAATCCAATTTCTCTTTCAAGCACACTACCACGATGGTGAAGGCTGGTGTCGACATCGCACGGGACAACATGGTGATGAACTACACCCATCCAGATGACATGGCCATGGATGACGGGAAGCCTTGGCGTGGGGCTCGCGAAAAAGATCCACAATTCTTTCAAATCCTCCTTGAAGCTACTAACGTTCGAGGAGATTTGATTCTTGATTGCACCGCATCCGTAGGTCAATATTCAATTATACTACTCTACCTCCCAATTGTAACGAAACTACAATTTCAATCTCTCATAATATATTTTTAAATTTCCGTGCCTATAGGTGCATCCATTGTCGCTTGTCATGGCACGGGCCGCCACATTGTGGCCTTGGAGGAGAACAAGGACATCTTCAAAGCCATCCTCAAACCCATGCGGAAGTCCACTACCGCCAAGGAAGTGACACCACTGCCTCCGACATTTGCAATTTCGTAGGATCCGGATGCCATGCCCGTGGTGCCTCGCAAATTCATTTGGAAGGGAAAATTGAGTAAGTAAGTAGGCACTTTTTTAATTCTCTTTGTGCATGATGCCTTCTACCTTTCAAAACTCTAAAATGGAGACATTTTTGTTTGCAATCATCGAAGATTGATGTCACCTGATCCAATGATGAAGAAACAAAGTCTTCTATGTAGTCCGGAGAAGACATACGAGCTTCCAGTCTATGCCAACTAGATGGCAACAACCTTTGTAGATTTTGGTTGCTCCAAACCAAAACGCTATAAAGACCCAAACGCTCTAAATGTCTTACAATTCATAGATGGGTTTGCATCTAAGGGTAGAGAGTCTTTAGATTCGTCCAAGTCTTTTGAATCCGTGACTGACTGCACTACGACTTAGACTCATGAAATTGACATATCTCATGAGTCGTGCTATTGTGTATTGTTTTCTATTATGATTGGATTTGTGTGTTTTATGGCTATATCTTAGACATGCGTTCTTCTAATTCTTATTTTGTACTCTAAGAATTTCATCTATGTGGAATACATTTTGTTCAAGAAAACCCTTCAATCAAATAAAGGGGTAAGCACTTTGAATTTTACAAAATAAACTCTACATTCTATGCACTTTTTACTTTCTCATGTCCACAGTCATAGGTCCTTTAGCCATTTTTTCTCGCAAAACAATTTCCTACTCACAGGCTCATAGGCTCACATGTTAGCAACCCTAATGTCCACACTACCACGTTGCTAAATCTGGAGGGTATCTTTAGGTTTAGGCATCTCTCGCTATTAAAATGTCACGAAACTTGTCGAGGAGCCTTATAAACATAAAATAATCTAACTCAATTTTTAGTGAGATTTTACTGCCCTCTGGGGAATTTCCACGAATTTCCCTTAGTGGGTTTTAGTAGTTCACCATCCAGAAAGAATATTTTTGCAAGTAAAAAAATTTTGAGACTTTTTGTGGGACCTCTCAGGGAATCCCACAATGGTTGTGCAAGCTCATATTCTTCTTTTGCACATGTAGGGATGGGGAGCATAAATCCTACCCTCCGCTAATTATGTGGGAATAAGGAATCTTTTGTATATGAAGGAATCTTGGTGAAGGGATTTTGCTTCCAATCCCCTAGCACACTCTAGACCCCAATTCCATGCTCTGGACTTGTAGATTCCTCCACAAGCTAGTCTTAGTATTGTAACACTTACAATGCTAACAATTGGGTTCTATAGTTTCAATGGTAGGATGGAGAAACGAAGCCTACTTAGGAATCTCATGACTTTTCCCGGCACAATTCTTAGCTGGCTAGGGCTACTACTTAGCAAGTTTTGCATAGTAAAGCAACTACACTCAAATCTACTAACTTCCATTGTTTGTGGTTCTAACCTATGTACAGGTGGGCATCTAAGGAGTAACTAGACCTAAAACCCTAAAAGCAACCAAGTACCTAAGTTGGCATGTCACAACCTATATTGGCCTTAGGCTCTTTTGGGGGCTTTTTACACCTAATTACCCTCTAATCTACACAAAGTGAAAAAAAGAAAAACTAGAAGTCCCAAGTGACAAATTAGGAGCACACATGGACACCCTAAAATCTAAGAATAAGGTGCAGGAATTGCAAAAGTCATGTCTTGTATGCAACTTGTTTGCGACTTGTACATTTAAAGAATATTCATGTCAATGATTTGTAGATTTAAAAAATATTAATCTCAATGATTTGTAGATTTCAAAATTTCATATCTACCTTCTTTCTAGATTTTTGAATTTCAGAACTACATTTTTTCTAGATTTCAAAATTTCAAATCTACCTTCTTTTTAGATTTTTTAACTTCAAAATTACTTTTTTTCTAGATTTCAAATTTTCAAATCTACATTTTTCTAGATACAAATCTTCCTCATTCCTAGATTTCAAAAATTCAAATATTGGTATTTAATAGATTTCATTGGTTTAGATTTTAAAATTTCTAGAATTTTAAATATATTCTTATTTCTATAGATTGTAGAAATCTCTTAGGGGGGGCACTAGCAAAACTTGTAGAAACTATGTGCAATAAAAAATAGGGTCTAATATATTCATTTTGGATAAATTTTGGAAAAAAGTACATGTAATATACATAGCTTTAAAATTTTAAAACATCATTATAAATACTATAGTAGTAGGTATAATACCAAAGAATTATATAATTGGTACATATAAAATCCCTTGGAAAAAAAAAGAGTAGTAACAAATTTGCTATGTACTTTGATAATTCCAAGGAAGTGGTAAGAAAAAAAATGGATTGTAAGGAAAAAAATGGGATAGAAGAGAAAGAAATGGGGTGCTATGCAAAAGAAATGGGTTCAAAGAAAAAAAATGGGATACATGAGAAACAAATCTAGTGTTATAAAATAAAAATGGGTGGTAAAGAAAATAATAGTGTATGAGAAAAATAAATGGGGTGTTTGGAAAAAAAACTACAAAAGGGTTCAAAGAAAAAAAATGGGATAAAAAGGAAAAAAATGGGGTAAAAAGGAAAAAAATGGGATATAAGTAAAATACCCCATTTTAAAATCACAGATTGAAAAAATTATTAGTAATAATATGAACCATTAATTATCAAGTTTTACCTTTATTTTAAAAAATATCATGCCTTTTAATCCATTTCATGAGATAAATAGCCCCCCTCTAAATAGATCATTATCGCACATGAATACAAAATATAGAAGGGAGTGCACCCCCTGAGAGAAATCTATACTTTATGGAAATTTATAAATCATAAAAATCTAGAAATTGTAGAAATCTTAGAATTTTATCAACAAAATCCATTGCATACTACAATAACTTGCAAGTCTTATATGTCCAACCTAATGGTACTCTTTACAATTGATATGGGACCATTGATATAAGACAAATGGGAATGAACTTTGGAAGCAACTAGGAAACAACTAGAAAACAACTAAGAAACAACTAGTGTACAACTTAATAGTGACTTGGAAATGACTAGCTTCTTTACTAGAAAATTCAATTTTTTTATTGATTTCGTTGCATTCATTTGGTTCACTTTCCTATTGATTTCTATCCTAATCAACAAATTACTCTCCAAATCAATAGAAAAGTTAATCAAATCTAAAACAATTACATTAGATTTGGTGCTAATAGAGAGGATTACAGTCGCAAGATAGTTGTATAGGACACTAGTTGCATAGTGGCCGGTTGTATTGGACACGTTTTTCTTCCAGTGATTCATAGTGCACACTTGGGTGTAAGGGCAATTGTTCCAGAATCTCTAGCTAGCTTGCCATCTTTGGAGAACTTTATCAATCACCAATGTTGCTTATTGATGCACTAGCGATGGAGGAGAGTTTCATTATTCCCGTTGGATATGTATGCAAGATTGTGACTTTGGTATCGCCATGTGACTTAGTGACCATGGTGAATTGGGGAGCAACTTGTGGACTTTTGCAAAGTATGGTTTTGCATTTGCAGAAATCATATTGCCCCTTGACATCTAATTGTCCACTAGCAATCAATTCCTTCTTTGCAGATGAATTGCACCATATATTGTAGCATATTCGACCTTTGTTGTTGCTACAAGCGCGATGCATATGAAGTTGTTGTGGTGGAGGGTATTGAGTGCGAGTTATCAAGCAGCGAGGGGTGGTTGCTGATAGCCGGTGGAGAAGGCATCTATCAAAGTGGGTGTTTTGCAAACTCTTTGCCGGCTTGCCTAATTTGTTGACCTCTAGGAAAGCCAAGTTTGGAGGTTGGGTTGGATCGACCCCTAGTTCTCATCTTGTTGTCCAGATCAGAAGGGTATTCTTGTACGCTATGCATCGC
Organism: Straminergon stramineum; assembly: GCA_963920665.1. NCBI lineage: Eukaryota > Viridiplantae > Streptophyta > Bryopsida > Hypnales > Calliergonaceae > Straminergon > Straminergon stramineum. Next base: position 26,605,892 of record OY987265.1, on the reverse strand, counting down.
AAGTTGTAATACATCAATTTAGGATGTGATCACAGATATTTGTAGGTGACATTTTTCGTTGTCACATATTGAGGAGCTAGTAAGTAAATTATCGAGAATCTAAATTTCATCTCAGATTCTAATTCCATGGAGATTTTATGTCTTGCTAGGCTTTGAATAGGGAAATTAAAGGAGGTTCATTGGTAGCCAACTATGTAAATTATGCCAATACTATTTGGGACTCAAATGGGTTTACTATGTCTTTATTTTGACTGAGCGCCTGAAGAGCACTTTTGTAAGTTGCTAACCTTGACGTACATAAGAGATTGTGTGGCTTGTAGGTTTTCCAAATTGCACATCCAAATCATTGGCATACGACCCTAATAGCTTTCTACCTACCGTTTTAATGCAATTGTGGTTTGGTCTTGGTTGAAGTCATTTCCAAGAGTATGTGGTTGTGTGCGAGAGCAAGATTTTGAGGTGGTTAAGCTACATGATGGGTTAATTAGTGCCTTGAAGTAAACTTTCTTTTGTGTAACTTTCTGCAATTTCTAACATGTTGGACTGAAATTGATTGTTGCTCCAAAATGCTAGTGTGAAAGATGTTGTTATTGTTTCACTATCCTTCCATATTTGGGAAACTTTAGGAATCATCTTTTGCTGTGGGCTACGTTAGTGATGAGTACTTGGAGTCCGCAGTGGAGGAGAGGGGATTGGATGAATGGGTGGATGTGTTTCACATGCTTTTGAGAACTTGCTGTTGCAAAATTTGTTCTTTTGATTTCAAGGATGATTGGTTTTGGAGCTTGTGTTGTATAGATATAAGTAGAAGAAAGGCAAAAGTCATAAGATTGGGGGAATGGAGACTCGAGACTGGTAGGGCTCTCTCCTGGCCATTCTTTGCAGTTTTCTGCAACCTTCCTAATGCAAGATCTTTGACCTGTGAAGCACGCAAGTGTGGTATCATGGTAGTGATTGATGGTGTTGAATACACTCTTGGCATTGTTATGTGCAAATAGTGTACAGGTTTTTTATGAGCAATGCCACTACAAGTCTGTAGGAACTGATATTCTAACAACGTAACCAAAGTTGAGGTTGATGTTTTGCAAATTCGGATATTTTTAGCCATATTTGGAAACCAATATGAGAATGGGCACGTCGGGTTAAGGGGAAGCATAGACAGACATGGAGAAGGGGAATTCGACGTCATGCACGAATGGACCGTTTATCTTCTATATGCTATGGGGTGTGCATTTATGTTTTCAGGATGTTTGATGTGTCTCAAAGTAGAAACTAAGCCAATCGGTGCTCAAGTGGATGTGGAAGATGCAGATGACAATTTTAGCAACAAGAATGCCTTTGACAAATGTCCTTGCTTCTAGAATGGTGTGAAGTTCATAAAGAGCCCCTATCTGTATAAGTTTACATCCCAAACCCCTTTTGAAACTTGGGTAGCTATGTCTATTGATACTTGGGTGTTAGTTGGTCATACAAGATAGTCTGGAAAACCTTCAACATGGTGAAGAGTCGCCATGGGGACAATATCGGCCTTTCTTGAAGGTGGAAGCGTACATGTTGTAGGAGTAGAGTCTCTTCCCTATTGAGGTTGGTCCCACTGAGAATAGGCCACAACTCTAGTACCTCAAGCGAATCAATGACCCACTTCCTTTTTGTACCTTTTACACATTGTTCAATGTCATAGTGTTCCCTTCTTTCCCCTTGCGATTTTGGAGGCGCACCTCATGTTGGTGGTCCGTTGTTGAGCATGGCATTTTGCATTGGACTTGTGGCTGATCCTAGCAATGTGCCACTTCGAGGTGTCACAATCACTTTCAAATGCCGTAGTGACATGTTTAGGGTTTTGGATTTGATGTTGTTCATTTGGGCCCTCCAAAGATTGAAGAGAAGCCGTTGTGGATCTGGTTCTCACACGTGGCTAAGAGAAGTTTACTTTGTCCGGTCTATGTGAATCTCCGGCATCACCAATGGGTATGTCCAACTTCCTCTTTGTGCTCCCAAAGATTTCCTCTCCTTCCAAGTGTGGTATTCTTGTTCCCAACCACTTTGCTCCAGGCAACGTGTTCAATGCTTCTGCAATTTTCTTGGGACATCCACTTCGTCTCATAGCTCTAAGTTTGAGCTCCCCTTTGAATGCCCCTGATCTAGATGCATGTCTTTTGAGGTATGCCCAATAGTTGGTCATTTGCATCCATGCACGAATGCGGTCATCGCAAGTTGCATCAAAGAGGTTGTTTCCTCTCTTTCCCAACATTTGAAGCCATTTGTTGAGAACCGTTTCGAACAGATTGCAGAAAGGTAGGTTGGTCATCTCCTCCAAACTCAATTCCTACGAATCCTTCCATCTAGAATACATGAGTGAGGACATCCAATTTCATATCCGAAGGTTAATAGCCCATGTGATCATCCCGGACTCATTGCAAATGTATGAACCTCATTTGCTTACACAACAAGACGTTCGTGAATGTAAAAATACGAAAGAGATTCTTTTCTCTACAAATGAGCACTACATGAGACGTTTACCTTGGAGGAAAAAGATTGACATGAGATTCTCAAGAGGGGATCCAAGAGCTCCTTTTTAAGTGGGAGTCTTTAAAAAAAGAGTAACATTTGGAACCCAAAACCTTCAGTCGAATTCGACTAAGGTCTGGGTGCCTTGTCCTTGAACCCCTCATTTGGGTACCCCGTCACGTGCTCATCCATAATTTACACAAAAGTTAAAGTTCCTACTGAAATATTCTCAATTAGAGTCGCGAAGTACTTGCCTCTAAGTTTGGAGGGTACACTTGTATTTTCCAATAACCGTTTTAGATAGATAAAGAGGTATACTTCAAAATCAACTTACAAAGTCACTTACCATAGTCATCAAACCTCCCCACTGTAGGTATCAAAAAGACCAGAAGGCTAGCCAATGATCCAAGTGATGAAGGCCTTCTTCACTTGTAGCACTCGACAACAACCACCAAGATCGAATTGCGAGGTACTATGTCTCTGCTTCTTCGACAGTCTAAGATTCTTTGTATTGTTTGCAGAGAATAAGGTCTTGTTGTTGAAATGCCTTTTTGATGTGCTTCTGGGTATGCTTGTGTAGAGAACTACTCCAATGCAGCAAACACGTCTTCTCCTGATACTCCATCTTCTCATCGGGTGACCTACTTCCGTAGACAGGGTTGCTAGCATGTGAGCCTGTGAGTAGGAAATTGTTTTGTGAGAAAAAATGGCTAAAGGACCTATGACTGTGGACATGAGAAAGTAAAAAGTGCATAGAATGTAGAGTTTATTTTGTAAAATTCAAAGTGCTTACCCCTTTATTTGATTGAAGGGTTTTCTTGAACAAAATGTATTCCACATAGATGAAATTCTTAGAGTACAAAATAAGAATTAGAAGAACGCATGTCTAAGATATAGCCATAAAACACACAAATCCAATCATAATAGAAAACAATACACAATAGCACGACTCATGAGATATGTCAATTTCATGAGTCTAAGTCGTAGTGCAGTCAGTCACGGATTCAAAAGACTTGGACGAATCTAAAGACTCTCTACCCTTAGATGCAAACCCATCTATGAATTGTAAGACATTTAGAGCGTTTGGGTCTTTATAGCGTTTTGGTTTGGAGCAACCAAAATCTACAAAGGTTGTTGCCATCTAGTTGGCATAGACTGGAAGCTCGTATGTCTTCTCCGGACTACATAGAAGACTTTGTTTCTTCATCATTGGATCAGGTGACATCAATCTTCGATGATTGCAAACAAAAATGTCTCCATTTTAGAGTTTTGAAAGGTAGAAGGCATCATGCACAAAGAGAATTAAAAAAGTGCCTACTTACTTACTCAATTTTCCCTTCCAAATGAATTTGCGAGGCACCACGGGCATGGCATCCGGATCCTACGAAATTGCAAATGTCGGAGGCAGTGGTGTCACTTCCTTGGCGGTAGTGGACTTCCGCATGGGTTTGAGGATGGCTTTGAAGATGTCCTTGTTCTCCTCCAAGGCCACAATGTGGCGGCCCGTGCCATGACAAGCGACAATGGATGCACCTATAGGCACGGAAATTTAAAAATATATTATGAGAGACTGAAATTGTAGTTTCGTTACAATTGGGAGGTAGAGTAGTATAATTGAATATTGACCTGCGGATGCGGTGCAATCAAGAATCAAATCTCCTCGAACGTTAGTAGCTTCAAGGAGGATTTGAAAGAATTGTGGATCTTTTTCGCAAGCCCCACGCCAAGGCTTCCCGTCATCCATGGCCATGTCATCTGGATGGGTGTAGTTCATCACCATGTTGTCCCGTGCGATGTCGACACCAGCCTTCACCATCGTGGTAGTGTGCTTGAAAGAGAAATTGGATTTCCCTTTCATGCCCAAGTCCTTCACCACCAAGGTGATTCCAAATTTTTGTGTCTGCACAATCATCCAAAATAGGTGTACAATCATGTACAATGCGATGAAAGTAATGCATGTGAAATTGCCATTTGGAATTGCAGAAATGGAATGTAGTTTACCGTCTTGGTTTTGTCAATGGCCGAGGTCAAGTGCATGCGGTTCATCCCCATCCACTCCTTCTTCACCATGTCATACGTTTCACACAACCTTGCAATATCGGACTTTGCTTTGGCACTCCACGAATGGAAGACTATGATGCAGCCGTGGTCTTGGAGATGATTGGAAGCAAAGCTGAACGCCGATTGCAGAGCTTCATCTCCCACATCCTCGTTCCATTCTGGCACCTCATGTGGCGGAGAAGACAGCCTAGGCATGGGCAAGTTCTCCGGGCAGTCAAAGAACATGACATCCACCCTTGGCCTAGCTTTAGGGACACCATGGAACATGGATGGTTTCCCCGCCGACACCTACCAAGGAATAGTGCAACCTATAATGACAATAAATGAACTCAAGGTACAACCATTTGAATGAGAACTTATGACCGTATTTTCAAATCCCAAGAGACATGCATACCTTGTTCAAGAAGTCCATGACTTCTTTGTGCCATGTCTTTGTCTTGGACTCCATGTCATCCACGAGGTCGTCAATGGAGATGTTGAGAATTAGATTCTTAGACGTGTCCAACTTGTCGTCACTGAGAACGATTGCCTTTGTCACATGAGTGATGACCTCCTCCATGAGTTGTGAGAGGGTGGCCTTCCTCTTCACTCCACTTTGTGATCCAACTTGTAGCTCGGAGCCTTGATCCACCGTGGAGGATGCTGGAACTTGGTTGTCACCCTCGGCCTTCTTCTTCCCTTTGGCCTTGGCCTTTTCTTCTTTCTCCATCTCCTTCTCCTTCTCCTTCTCCGCCATCTTGGCAAGTCTCTCCGCTTCCTTCTTCTCCGTGGCGGTGAGAAGGACTTGAAAACGGGCCTCTTTTTTTCGATCATTGGCTTTCCTCCTCGCAATGGCCTTCCTCTTTTGCCTGTCCGTCATTCCTGCGAACTCGTCGACATTCAAGTCTATGGCCCCTTTGCCATCCAACGATGCTCACAGTTGCACCTCGGACGGATGAATGAATGCCGGTGCACAATCGAAGTACCATGCTCCTCCACTGAGGTGAGCCGTGGTAAACGTGCGTAGTTTGTTTGTTGAGAACATGCAGTCCCTTGAGCTTCGGTCCAACCATGATGCCAGGAAGGGAGGCAAGTCTTTCCTTTTGATGGCACCCTTCGCTTCGAGGTCATACTTGAAATAGCTGTGGAAAGAAGAATCAATCATTCTAGGCAATTAGAGACATGACTACAATAATGTCTACGAGCTTAGCACATGTTTGAGTTTCACAACCATCCACATTCCATCACATTCAATGTGACAGAAGTAGATGTTTTGAAGGTTTTTATCATGTACACATTAGAATTTGAAGAAATGAGTGGTTGCCAAACCGATTCCAATTTGATAGGTCTAGAAACATACCGATAGAGAACCCTCCTAAACACCAAGTTGGACCCCTTAGAATTCATAAAGGAATCCCCCTTCTTGAAAGAATTTCCTCCTTTCAGGTAAGGATGGAATCCTTGGTCCCAGATCTTCCTCCTCCATCCCTCGATGTACTCTTGCAAGGTTTTCGGTTGGAGCAGGACCTTCATGTCGATCTTGATGTTGTCTTCTTTGATGATTGCCTTGAAGTACTCCACTATGGCATCTTCAAGCTGCACGAATTGATGATCCCAATAAATAGTTTCAGTCCATCATGAAGAATAAAGAGACATTACAAATTGACACATGTTATAATCGATTGTCATAACAAAACCGTGGAAATGAACAAATGAGGTTAGCTAAGGCACTTACCCAAATAAACCAAACACACTTGTTCAATAAAGGGGCAAGGTGTGTTTTAGAGACAGGCTTGGCTGGAAACTTCCTCGCATCATGAGATGGGATGGAGGAGTTCCACCACTGCAAGAACTTCACCTTGTACTCTGCCGTGGTGTTGCACGTGGCCACCATTTGCAATTTTTCTAGTGTCATCTCTGGCACCTCATTGGAGCTCCAATGCCTCTCCACCTACATTACCACGAATGAATTGAGTCATGTTTATATAGGCAGATTTGAACCTAGATACTTTATTGGCACGATTTCATGAACATGGGGACTCACCTCTTCAAGGAAGCCCGCCCCATGAGCGGGATTGGCCACTGTCAAGAACTTGATCATTTTCACGTATAGCTTCATGTTTTTTTCCTTGGCCCCTACCCTCATGGCATGAGCTGCTCCTTCAGCACTCTTTTCATCAACCAGTGTTCTCTTGTGTTATCTTCGAAGTGCCGCATCTGTTGCCTCTGCAATCTCTTGCTATGGAGTCCCAAGAGTATATTGAGAGGAAATTGGATGGGCAAGAAGCACAAGAACACCAAAGAAGATTCCAATTAAGTACTTCACGTATATAGAGAATGTGTATCTCACCTTGAAGACGAATGAAGTGAAGACCTCAGCCGGCATGGAGTACCATGTCTTCCTCGATGGCATTGCCCCACATTTTTTCTTCTCCAATGGCCTGAGCATGTCATTGAACCTTTCCATCGGTAGCAAGCCATACTTTTGCACCCGATATAGAGTGTGTACCAGGTTTGTCTTTACGTGGGAGTCCTATGTAGATCTGTATAGTGGTCAGAAGTTCATGCTTTGAGTACATCATTTTGCAAGTCTACCATAACATGAAATTCAGGTTTAAAACTTAGAATGAAATGATAGTGGGATTAGTGACCTCACTTGTTGATGTCGTGCATGACTTGCATGACAATCTCAATTTTGCCTTTGGTGTCCAAAATAATGCTATCCACTCCAAATTGCCAATCGAGATTTGTGGAATACATTCTAGAGATGACATTCATCTAGGCCAAGCATCGGTGGTTTCCGTCGCATACAAAGAACTTCAAGTTCTTGAGGAATTTCTGTACAGGCTGTGAGTCCACATACTCCTCGAATTTAGCATTCTTTTCCTTCCAAAGAGGGTCCCATTCATCCATCTCCTACGCCGTGAACTGTGATGTCTCACCCGCCTCATTTGTGGTGGAAACATAGAAGACTGTTGCCCCATCATGGTATCCACATGCAAACTCTTGCTCAAGAAATTGCACGTCACATGAGAGAGTCGGCCGCACCATTGGCATAGCGACAAGCCAGCAAAGAGGAATTGGAAATCGGAACATGTGTTCTAGCTTCATCCTCAACGCATTGATGGTGGAGACGGAGTCTACTTTCTATAGCCTCTGTAGGTCATCCTCCAACAAGTCTTTCTCCTCTTCGTCTAGCATAACCTCCTCCATTGAATGTCCTTCTTCCTCTACTCTGATTTCAAGTTGGGTAGTGTCATCGGTCCCAGGTGTCTCCACAATTCTATTATCTTGAGTTTCATTCAGAGGCGACACATCCATCTACCAAGGCAACCATGAAAGAGGATGACCAAATAGGCATGGATAGGAATAAATGTACATGAGATATACAAAAGCCAAACTCCACAACAATGGACCCAACGCATCACTTGTACAACCAATTGAAACAACACTTGTAATAAAATTTCGGAAGATGTTCAAAATATGGTTTCCTCTAAGGTCACACCTAGCATACACCATAATTTGTAATTATAAATGACATCAAGTCCGGTCAACCCTCAAGAATCTCAACATCACTCTCTAAATTCGAGCTCAGAAGAATGATGACCTCTCCATGCCTACCCACACTATCGGTACAATCACATTCCTCAAACGAGGGACTAACGATGGACATGGATGTCTGTGGCTCTGAGCTATATTCGGTATCAAAACTCTCAGAGGAAAACTCCGGCCGCATGCATCTGCGGGTGTAACCTGCAATCAAGTGACCTGGGCAATTGGTATTTTGACTAAGCTTCAAGTCTTGAGAAGCCCTAGGTGGAAGAGAAGCACCATTTATAATATTTTGAGCCCTTACCAAGTCCTCCTCATCGCCCCCTTCGTCTTCGGAGTCACTCGATACATTGATGTCTTCATCCACGGGAGTTTTTGGCTCGGATTGCTCTCCAGCATCTTCCTCTGTGCAAGGCATCACTAACTGCACCAGGCCTGACGCTAATCCGCTAGGTCCTTCAAAAACCTGAAACCAAGAAGATGTAAAATGAGATAACCTACCCAGAAGTTGGATCCGACTGAAGCTTTGGGCGTGTCTACTCCACCCCCCAAAAGTGGGACCTCAAATTTATTGGCATTGATTTTCAACAACAGGGAGAGATAAGAATTGAGAATTCAAAGGCAGGCGACCAGCTCGCGCGGCCAGGGGCTGGACCTCTTCTCACAAAGGCAGGAGTCCCGCATTCTTTAGAAACCGAATCGGGACACAAGGAGAGCCCACAGCGGGGGCACCCATGGCCAAGGGCTAGACCTCATCCCACACGGCATTCTTTAGACACCAAATCATGACACAAACAAAGCCCACAGTGAGGGCACCGCGAGGCCATCACCTCCACCGTAGCCCCTCTCACCGCAAACCGCTAGCCCATAGTGGCGAACCCAAATCCACAGGGTCCCATTTTTTGCTTTGAATTCAGAATTCTATAGTGAAGGTTTCAAATTCAATTTCATGCTCAAGGAATGGGCATGAATTTGAACCTTCTGTTGGTTGCCGGGCTTGCGTGTCCACATCGTTGGTGTCACTTCCACGTCCTTCACGTCATCTTTTGCGCAGCTTCGTGTTGCTCGCTTCCCAAGCACGCTCTCCTCCTTCTACGCTCATGTCATGGTGGTGCACCGTGAGAATTTGGCAACAACTTACATAGTCCTCCAGATTTGGAATTCAGAATTTTGAGAGGGGGAGGGCTGCCGCGCCCAAGAAGTGTTACTCGGCGATGTGGAGGGGATGGAGAGCATCGAGCAAGGGGAAGATGAGGTGGCAGGACCCCAAAATTAGCAATAGGATGGGTGGGTGGCAGCCCAACCCACGGCCTACATTGGTGCGCCTACCCCAACAAGGGCATATAGTGCAGGTGGAGGGGAAGGCGGGGAGGGTCGGCCGATCTTCTCTCCTTTTTTTTAATTCCCATTTCTCTCCACCACATCCCTCACTAGATTTACAAAGGGCATGAACTTCTCAAAGTGTCGACCTCACCGACAATGTGATTGAGGAAATGTCGCCATGCAAGATTGTCGCCATGCACACGGTGATCGCGACTATGCAGTTACTCGCTGAGCTTTATCTGGGCTTCGCCGTGCTCAGTCTAGAAAAAGGACGACATTTTTAATTTGCGTAACTCATGCATGTTAAAGGTCTATGATGTTTCTATCTTCGTAAATTCTACAAAGTAATCCTACCTGTTGATCTTTAGTCCTTAATTCCACGGCCCTTATTCCTATATTTTTTATATGCCGAATTTCATAAACCAAGAGCATGATTCATAACCGTAAAAACGGCTTGCTACTTGTGTATAGTGAGAGTCTACGTTTCTTCCCAATAGCCCTCCTCTCATGACGGAGACTAATCACTTGATTCTCTCAGGGGATCCACGGTTCGCCCTAGACTGTGTTTTATGGGTAATTGAGTATCCCTACGGGATCTCGTGTTTTCCTAATTGTTCAATTTTTCGAACACATTGGACACATTGATTTATGGAATCATATACCTCCCTTGCACAAGAGAAAACGGAGAATGTCAATTGGGACAAGAATAATGAAATAGCAAAAATGGAATTAATACTCACAATGGCAGCGGAGTTGTCTTCTTCTTGCTTCCAGTTGACACTTGTTTCTCTAGCATGGGCTAACTTCCAACAACGTTTTTTGGTGCGAGGCCATCCTCTCCACTACTTCTTCCACCAACAAAGCAAAGGGACTTCCTCGGCTCTCCAGGTGTAGACTGAGAAGTCCTAGACACTATCTTCTTCTTGTTCATCCTAGACTTCTTCAGAGCCTTGGAGGAGGAGAAAAAAAATTACGATGCCTCTTTCTACTCCTCACGTCAATGGGCACAAGTTCAGCTCCTGGGGATTCTGCAAGCATAAGGGCAAAGAACTCAACATGAAACCTCCCTCTCCTCTCTACAACCGATGAGATGGCCACCAATTAAAATGGACACGACAAAGTTGAGACTCAAAACATATGCACTTATTTGAGACCTACGGCCTAGGTGTACTACATGGATTTCATAAATTCCTTTGTGCTTGTCGGGCAGCCAAGCGTATTAACTCCACCTCATGGCAGAACTTTCAATGTGCCGCCTAGAGGCAATTAAATAGATTGGGGATTTCTAGATCAACTAACACAATTGTTTTTGCTCCTCTTCCAATGCATGGGTGAAGAATCGTGTGGCTCCACTTAATGAACGGTAATAAATAAATGATGAGGCCATTTCAGTTTTCCCAAGGTCACGGACATGCAATAAAGGACTACTTGGACAATGGTGCATAATGGGTAGCTACCTCTAGTGGTGGATTTTATCACTCAAATAAGATGATTAATTATCATACCTACCCTAATTAACATATTGCTCACCCAAATTTAAATTCCAAAATGTAAGGGTGCTACATAAGGCCATTTGATTTTGGATGCCTTCTCTGATCCCAAAGTTCCATTGCCTCTCAACGTCCCTCAGCTCCTACTTCTGTTCCACGAGGATGGCTTGTATTAGAGTGCATGGTCAAGATGCTCCACTTGTGTTTCCCGTAGACGATGGACAATTAGCCAAGGTCATGAGTCACCTCCTATACATACACTTCAAATTTGTAGAGTCCTCCATCTATATTGAAGAGGAAAAGTTGTCCCAGTCAGGTGAATTGGTGCAATCCATTTCCATTGTCAAGAGTCTAGATGGAGATAGCCATTGCTGGTACCTAGCCCTAGGGAACTACAAGGCTTATGGACTTCCGCTTTCCATGCTAGGGGTTTCAACAAAAATTTGGAGTCGATAGTTGGATAACTCCACAGTCGACATGCCATATGTTGTGCGCATGGTGTCACCCAGACCACTCCGTCAAAGCTTCCCAGTTCTCCCTAAGTAAAATTCTATGGTCAATGAAGGTAGAGAAACTAGAATCCATCATAGAATTGTTGAGTGAATCGGAAGGGGAGTCACCTAATGTGATGCTTGAAAAGCAACAACGCCCAATCCCTTTTGAGTCAAGGAAAAAGGCTTCTACACACTCAGAACAAATCACCCCCTCCAATAGTCCAACCCCATCTCTATTGTCACGTCCTCCAGTGCCCCCATCTCCGACTCACCAAGTCAGTATAATGGAGTGCTTGAAGAGACTAGCAACTGTGCGGCGTTCGTGGAATGAATTGTCCAATATAGATGTCAATGCCATGAAGCACCACCATGTGTAGTACTTGCCAACTGATTTCAACGGGGACGTCATCTTCGAATTGCCCCCGTGTTGATCTACATCCTCCTCCTTGACAGCCAAGAACCTCGAGGGAATGGACAAGCGATACGATGGACACCCATGGTGTAAGCTAATGACCACGAACATTCACAATTCCGACAACCTCAAGTTCCGTAAGTCATACTACGCCAAACACCTTGCTTGTCAAAATCCTAAATGCAATTATGTAAAAAGGGCTTCCAAAATGAATGAAACGGAGTGGACTGGTTACACGATTTGCCCTTTCGCTAAAGGAGGGAGTCCTCCCAATGATTGTACTCTAGTATGCAAAGTTTGCAAGAGCCCCCCCCTATGTTTGAATACATGTGATGCTAGAATATACTACGTATATTGTGATGATGAAAAAATGACCAGGGCCGCTATACACTTCGGAGATCATACACACCTTGTAGCGAAGGGCGTGTATAGAGACTCCGCGGAGAAAATCTCGGGACTCATTGCACAGCAGGTGGCCAAAACGCTACGGCCACCAACTCTGCAATTGCACTTTTTGCTAGTAAAGAGTTCCTCAAGAACTATTTGTTTCACAATGGAGAGGGGGAGAAAGAGATGTTGAAGGGAGAAGAACTAGAGGAAGTGATGGATCCATTCCAATATCTTAGCAGTCCGAACATTAGGAATGTCATTTCATCGTTTCGCTCCAACAACAAGGGAGGGGTCATCGACAACATCATGACAATGAAGAAAGAGTCAAAGTTCGAGTTCATACATGATAGTGTCTTCCCAGGACAAGGAAGGGAGAAGGTCTACCTCTTCAAAATGCTCATAGAAAGACCTGGAAGTGGAGTGGACCTCGTCAAACAAATGCAACGAGGAGGAGATTTACAAAACGCATGGATAATGTTTGACCACGTTAGATGAGTGAATGAGTGGAGCACCATGGCATGCCACGTGTACAATGCGGAGTACAAAAAATCATGACCATGGCCACCTGCGATATGCAATCAGAGAACACGGAGATCCAAGTCCAATTCTGGAGATCTCTAAACACGGTCATGGCAAGACATGGAGTGGAGCACACCAACTTCAAAATATTCATGGCAAATAGTGCGATGGCCAATTAGTATGCGGCATGGATTGTCTACAGAAGTGGGTCACCCGATGAAAAAATGGAGAATCGCGAGAGAACGTGTTTGCTGCATTGGAGTAGTTCACTCCACAAGCATACCTAAAAGCACATCAAAGAAGCATTCCAACAACAACACATTACCCTCTACAAACAATACAAAGAATCCAAGACTATCGAAGAAGCAGAGACACAATACCTCGCAATTCGATCCTAGTGGTTGTCGTCGGGTGCTGCAAGTGAAGAAGATCTTCATCACTTGGACCACTAGCTAGCCTTTTGGCATTTTCGATACCTATAGTGGGGAGGCTTCATGACTATGGTAAGTGACTTCGTAAGTTGATTTTGAAGTATCCATTCTCCTCTATCTAAAGCAGTTGTTGAAAAATAAAGGTGTACCCTCCAAACTTAGAGGCATGTATGTGGAGACTTTGATTGAGAATATTCCAATAGGAATTACTTTTACCTTTTATGAATTCATTGATGAGCATGTGAAGGGGGACCTAAATGAGGGGTTCAAAGATAGGTCACCCAAACCTTAGTCGGATCCGACTGAAGGTTCTAGGCTCAAATATGTTATTTTTTTTGGGAGACTCCCACTCAAGAAGGAGCTCTTGGACCCCCTCCTGAGAATCTCATGTCAATCTTTTTCCTCCAAGGTAGACATCTTGTGTAGTACTCATTCGTACAAAAAATAATCTCTTCACTATTTTTACATTTACGAGCGTCTTCCTCTGTAAGCAAATGAAGTTTATACATTTGCAATGAGTCCGGGATGATCACATGGGCTATTAACCCTTGAAGATTAAATTGGATGTCCTCACTCATGTGTTATGGATGGATGGATTTGTAGAAATTGAGTTTGGAGGAGATGACCGACCTACCTTTCTACAATTTGTCTAAAACGGTTCACAACAAGTGGCTTCAAATGTCGAGAAAGCGAGGAAACAACCTCTTCGACGCAACTTGCGATGACAACATTCGTGCATGGATGCAAATGACCAACTATCGGGCATACCTTAGAGGACATGCATCTGGATCAAGGCCGTCCAAGGGGGTGCTCAAACTCAAAGCTACAAGACACAGTGGATGTCCCAAGAAAATTGTAGAAGCATTGAACACGTTGCCTAGAGTAGAGGGGGTGGGAATAAGAATACCACACTTGGAAGGAGAGGAAATCTTTGGGAGCATGAAGAGGAAGTTGGACATACCCATCAGTGATGCCAGAGATTCACATAGATCGGACAAAGTGAACTTCTCTCAGCCATGTGTGAAAACGAGGTCCACAACGGCTTCTCTTGAATCTTTGGAGGGCCCAAGTGAACAACCTCAAACCCAAAACCCTAAACATATCACTACGGCATTTGAAAGTGACTGTGACACTTCAAAGTGGCACATTGCTAGGATCAGCCACAAGTCCAATGCTAAATGCTACGCTCAACAAGAGACCACCAACATCAGGTGTGCCTCCAAAATCGCAAGGGGAAGGAAGGGAATACCAGCTTCAACCTATCAGGGCAAAAAGGAAGATTATGGGAGCAAGCGAGAGGTGGTGGTCGACTTTTGGTTCTGCTGGGATGACATTGAACGATGTGTAAAGGGTACAAAAAGGAAGTGGGTCATTGACTGGCCTAAGGTACCAAAGGTGTGGCCTGTCCTCAGTGGGACCAACCTCAGTAGGGAGGAGACTCTGCTGCTACAACATGCAGGCTTCCACCTTCAATAAAGGCCAACATTGTCTCCATGCCGACTGTTCACCATGTCGAAGGTTTTCCTAACTCTCTCCTACGACCAACCAACGCCCAAGAACCCAGATGCATATCCAACGGTTAGGAACAACCGAACTATACGGAGGATAGCCAATGCACCAACTACGGAACAACGGAACAAGTGGGAAAGTGCAGCAAATGTTAGAGGGCAAATAGTAGGAGTCACCTTGCTCCCCTTCCCAAGCCTTGGTGCAATAGTGGCGCTTGAGATAGGGAGAGACACTAACAAAAACATCTATCAAATTACAGTGGGTATGTTCCCCACATGCACATGCCTAAACTTCATGAATATGGTTGTTTCAGTTATTGGAGGTCGACAGCAATACGTGAATTGCAAACACCTATACTATTTGTATAGGTACTTCTACAAGATGGACATCCATGAGGACAAATTCATGCATGCACCTAGTTATAGCTTCAATGAACTGAAGCTACTCCTAGTTCAAGCAGGAATCATTACAGTTCCAGAATAGGCAACCCTACATTTATCCATGTACTTCAATTACATAGTATTCATTCACATATATTGCGATTGAAATGATTTGCATTGTACTAAGGGAAAATGTTAATGCATTCAAGAAATATAGAAGCATGTTTCATAAGTGAAGTGCTTTGTTGCCAATTCATAGAAATGGCCATATTTCCAAATATTTTTCCTAGTTTTAGAACGTCTTCATAGTCTTTTTACTTCCAATGTGTTCCCATTCATTTTCGCATTTTTTTAATTTAAGTTTTTATATAATTTCTCTGTCCCCAATTTTCTTTTCCCAATTTCTTTCCTTTCCCCATTTTTTTTTCTCTTCCCATGTTTTTCCCTTTCCCCAATTTTTTTCTTTTCTCCATTTTTCCCTTTCCTCATTCCTTGGATTCCTCTTTTTTTCCCTTGCCACATTTCGTTTATCTTCTCCATTCTCTACAATTTGAGGGAGGATATCAACATTTTGGTAGTTCTTACAATTGTGAAGAGAAATGAATTTTATAATTGTAAATTATGTAAACCACCAGAACTTAAGATTCCAGTCAAATGCTGACCCTTAATCCACCATGGCTTGTACTCATCATTTCCTACAAACCTTGAGGTTCTCTACTCACCCTACACATATGCCCTTATACAAACTTGCCCCTAAACCCAATTGTTCTAGGATACCCTAAACCAAACCCTATGTATTCAAATTAGGTAGTGAAAACATCACAACTAAGTTGTATCCAAATTGCATCTATCTATAATACTGAAACCATGTAGCATATTTCCCATTATAATCATTGAACTAATTGTTGCAAATTTCCAATAAAATTTGACAATCTTTTCCCATAGTAATAAGCAATTTCAGAGGGATAAAAAATAACTCATTCCAAAGTCCATGGTTTTAGGGGACACAGTCATAGGTCACAATATTCACTTAAAATAGGAAATTTTTGTCTATTTTGGGAGAAAAAATGAACAAAAAATATTTGGGGGCAAAAAATTGCCCCCAAAAAGTTCTGGAGGCTCTAGGCTCACATACTCCACGCTCACAGCTCACAGGCTCACGGCTCTAAGCTCACACGCTAGCATCGTTGGTACGGGCGTGGATTTGACTAGCATCTTGTGAGTATTTTAAACTCCACCCTTCGAGTTAAAATGTGCACACGGGTTCTAACGGCTTGTTAAATCGATTTCCTTAGGGTGTTTCTAATCTAAGTTCAATTCACGCCTTCCAAGCAATGGACACTTTGTTTTTTAATATCCACATTGAACTCAAATCATGTAAATCCTAAACTTTTAAACTATAATTAAATAAATCAAATACCTAATTAAAAGATAAATTCAAACTAAAATCAATCTACCCTAACTTGTAGAATGTCATTTGTCCTTTTCAGAATAATAAAGCAAGTTATATTTTGACTTCTTTAGTAAAAGAAATGAATGGATAAAATGTTGATCCCTAAACTACATTACAACCTTCATCCACGAATTAAAAATAGTAAAATTAATCTAAATAATTCCAAATTTTAGGGTTGAGTTATTAATTATGTTAATTATCTACTTCTAAAGCTAAACCTAATTTTGACCAATTAATCAAAGAACTTCATCCAAATTAACATCAAACTTCATCTAACCTTTTCTTACTTAAAATTAAAGTATTTTTAAATGAAAAAAGGTTTTGGAATCTTTAAAAGATTTCCTAATTGATTCCTAATTTAAATGATTCTTTAAAGATTCTTTAAAAATTATTTTGAATTATTTTCTAACATAAATCAAACTTTCTATTCTAAATTATTATTTTTAGGGTTTTATATTTTTTAAATGAAAACTCAGAAATAACCCTCCCAACAAGGTAAGTTACTAAAAACTAAATTCCTATGGAAAAAATTATTAATGAATGAAATTGGTTTTAAAAGTCTAATGAATTAAATATCATTCATCAATGACTCTTAGTCTAATGAATAATTTCTAAATAATTTTAAATTTTAAATTCTTCCAAGATTCTAAGATTCCTTTGTTTGATTATTTTGGATGGAAATATTAATTTTGCATCCAAATTTCAATTAAAATTTATCTAATTATAATTGGTGAAATTTTGGATTAAAATCTAATTGGAATTTTTAATTATTAATTTTCTTTTCTAATTTTTCCTAAAGTTTTTGATGGTTCATTCTATTGAGTGAAATTTTAATCAAATTGAAATTAGAAAAACAAAACAAAAGATGAAGAATTTTAACGTACCTTGCCCATGAAGGAATCAATTGTATTGTCCTCAAGGATCACAAGATGTATAGTTTCATAGTAACCCGCTGCTTCCTCCATTTTTGCTAATCCATCATGCCATTTGAAATCAATCCTCGTTTAATGTTGTATTTCAATTTCAATTCTTGCTTTTCCTACTAATGGTTATGGGATTTTATTAATTTTGGTTGTATTTAAAATAATTAATAATTAATTAATAATTATTTTAATACTTGAAAACCTTTTAAATCTGCTAAATCAAATCAAATCTAATAAATTCTAATTATTTTGTAATTTCCTAATCATCCAAAAGAAATGAGTTGGCATTTTGTCTTTATGTATTTGTCTTATTAAGCCTAATAAAACAAAACCTAACCAAAGCCTAGCCTTCTAATTCTTATAAGATTCCTAATTAATGACTAACCAACAAATTAATGAATAGTAGAAAGAATAAAATTTCAAATGAAATTCAAACTATTCATACCTTATTAATTGCTTGGATTCCTTTTGTTCTTCTCCTTCTTTTCTCTTCAACTCTTTAACTCTCTCATTTGTTATGTTGCGTTTTGTTTTTAAGAGTTAGGTGAGAGTAATATGGGTTGATGATGTTTAATGAGTACTTAATAATTGTTAAGTGTATTAATACTTTTAAAATTTCCAAACGATTGAGATACTTACTTTAAATTTTAGTGTCTATTGTTGTAGCTTTTAGTTGTTTTTTCTCACAGATAGTTGATGGACAAGTTCCCTTTGGTGCTCGGTTTGAACTGGCCTCATTGCTTTTGGCCGAGCTAGTTGTCCTTCTTCCCAACATTTGGCTTGATGGGCTCTCCTCACAACGTTCCTACAATCCTACATCCATCCACTATTGCCACGTGGCGAGGTGTAACTGGCTCACAGCCTTACACCTCGTCTTGGCCTATCACCTCGCCTTAGCCGTCACCTCACCTTAGTCCATCAACTCCTTGGTCGGCTCGTGGCTTGTTACCTTGTTTGGTCTCTCCGATTCTAGTTTCTCGTGTTGGTCTTTGGTTCTGGTCTTCTTGTGCTAAAGTACAGCTCTTTTGCTGAATTTTCCAATTTTTTACATATTTCGGATAATTAAATACTCATAAAACTAATTTTTAGACTTAAAGGCTCAATTAATTTCCTAACTAAAACTAATCAATTTTTTTGGGTTTTTTGGGAACTTCTAAGCAAACTTTCACTAACTATAACTATGACATTCAATGGGTTTGTTTTGGGGTTTGGGGGGAAATTTTCCAACTTCTAAAATTCTAAATTAACAAGCTACTTTTGGGGATTTTTGGAATAAATTTAAACTAAGTAAATCAAAGTATTCTAATCTAATTGGGACTCTCTTTTTGGAATAATTTTAATAACTCTAACTAAAGAAAAAAAACTAATTTAAATTTTGGGTTTTTTCTAACTACTACTAAGGATTTTCTCAAGAATTTAAACTAAGGAATTCTGACTACTTCTCTCCAATTCTCTCACAAAATCAAAAGACCCCAAATTACTTCCATATGCAAGGGTATTTTCCCAACAAACAAATAAAGTAGTTTTTCTAATGATTTCAAGTACTCAAATACTTGGAACCACCTTGAAAAAGTCTAAATTTTGGAAATTCCAAAGTTAAAACTTTATCGTGTGTGGGTAACCCTAGGTATATATAGTGTCAATGGTTAAAAAACAGTATGTTGAAAGTTCAATCTTTAAAGGAGGTACACATTAAGTATTTAACCAAACATTAAAGAGTAATTTCTCAAAATTTCAAAGTATCGAAGACTTGATTACCAAAGGAGGTATGCATCACAACGTTTAAACTGGACTTCAACAATTCAAATCCCAATTTCCATTATACAATGAATTTTGGGCAAAGATTGGATTAATAAACTTTTGGCAAAGTCAAGCTTCGCCGCCTTAAGCCTATTAATACCAAATTTTGTTTTCATGAGCACAAATTATTAGTATTCAAGAAATCTTGAACAAAATTACAGTTTGGAGGTCTATTCCTTCCAAAACTCTTACAAATCAAAGAAAATAGAGGCTTAACCTCGAGAACTCAAAGAAATAAAATAGAAATCATGTTGAAGGGACCTTCTCATTCTTCAAAGTATGCAAATCAAGAAATAGAATGAAAATCAAGTCGGATCTTGACTTCGATTAGTACTCTGACTATGTCGATAGCACAGGAGAAACAAAAGCAAAGTTTAGTTATGAGAATGAGGGTACCGACAACCTCCGGGGAGGCCTTTTATACTTGTCCCAAGCCCCTCCTTGGTAAGTTGATGGTGGAAAAACATTTACTTTCGATCTCGAGATATTTTCTAAACTACCTTAACATATTTCCAAAATAATCTTTGTTTAATGGAAGAATTCTCTAGAATCCTCTCCATTTAGCTAATAAATCTTCGCTAAATCAAATCCAAGCTCTTTTCCCAAGGATATTTTGAAAATAACCTTAATTAACCTAGATATTTTGCTAATTAATCCAAAGTATTTCTAAATTGTCTTTCTTTAAACAAAAGATGGCTTGTTACGCAACAAAAGAGATCTTACCCAAATCCAATCTTCAAATTTTCAAAAGATATTTGTGAAATTAATTTTGAATTACTACTAATTATTCTAAGAAAGTCAAACCTACTACTAGACTCTTCCTATCTTCTAGGGAACAACTCCAAATTATAAAACAATTGCACCATTGTGTTCAGAAGACCCAAATTAGTCTAAGGGGTCCTCTACCCCTTCCTTCTAGCCATTTGTAACCGTAAAATCAGCCTATAATAATTCCAAAGAAAAGTCAAAACTCTAACTTTTGGAATTTGTTTCTTTTGAGGAAACTATCTAGCTAGGGTTCTATAGAAGGTTTGTGGGAGTAAGAAAAGAACCCTCATTCATGTCATTTGGACACTTCTAGCTCCTCGTATGTCGATCAACCCACCGTCAAATATTAAATTCTTCAAAAGTTCAATGTTGTTGCCAAATCTAGTACTTAGGAATGTTCAAATGTCTTCAAACTTTGTAGGGCGTTTTATTAGCATACAAAGTCCTATCTTAATTTTTAGTGGGATTTTACTGGAACATGGGTAATTTCTAGGAATTTACGACCATGTTTAAAGGCAATTGACTTTCCATGAAGTCATTGTAATTGTTTTAGAAAAATCCGAAACTTTTTGGGTAGCTTCTGAGAAACTTCTAAAACCACAGTGCAACATTACATTTCACTTTGCACTATTCATAGGGAAGTTAAAATTAGCAATTCCCTTTTAATTTTTGCCCGAGGGAGAAATTATTCTTGTATCAAGGAATCTTGGAACAATTGACTCCAATGTTGACTCTTGGCATGCTTTTAAAGTAAAAACACTTTTCTTCATACTCCGGTCGTTCTTCCATCACTTTATTTGCAAATTGGATCATTCTTCCATAAATTACCTACAAATAAAAATTACCAATCCAAATTTTTTACGAATTGGATGGTGACCTATACTAGATTCTCTAGACCTAAAATGGACTTAGCCAGCTTGTCACATGCATTTGCAAGACTTAGTTTAGCATGGACAACTACTAGGACTCGCTAACACTTAGACCTTTAATTTTCTCAGAAATAGTTAATTGACCTCTTAGACTCTCAACTAAGTACTAGAAGTATGAAATTAGAGTATTTTAGATACTCCATATTTTCAGGATGATTCCTCATTACATTGGTAGAGACTTCTACCAAATACCACTCAAACTCTTTTTTAATGCATTTTTGCACATAAATATGCTAAAATACTAATAAAACGAAAAAAATTAAAATCCTGAGTTCCAAGTGCCAACTTGAGGGCTCACATGTCTCAGGAGAATACAAGTTCGAAACGGAGTTGATGAAATGTCTTCCCTTATCCTTTTGGATCTTCCAAATCATCTTGGCTAATCCCCTTGCTCAAAAAAGGCAACACTGACAAGTTAAACCTTTAATCCTTTTTTGACGGGGATGGCATTGGATTTTATATAGAGTAAAAGAAGGAGGGGATTCTCTCAATTAAAAAATGGCCTTTTGGAGCCAACAACGCAATCCATTACCCAATCGCAGGTAAACTCTAAAAGTTAGAAGTAGATAGCAAAAAACCAGAGAAGTCAACATGCAATTAAAGCCTAAATCTTGGAGAATTGGAAGAAAGACATTCCCATGTTTGGGTACGAGGTTCTCGACAGATGTGGGGAAGAGACTTAATTGTCAACTCCTCTACAATTGGAGAAATTCCGACGTAGTCTGAAGGTAGTCAACGTCTTACGTAGATTTGAAATTTATAAAAGATTTAGATTGTGTAAGGTTCCCATGCTTGGGAACAAGGTTTTCGACATATGTGAGTAAGAGACTTAGTTGTCAACATCTTACATAGGACCAATTCTTGTAAGAAAATTAGATTTTTAGAGTTTCCTTCGTAGGGAAAGGAGTTCCTCAATTTGTAATCTTGAGGGGAGTGAGGGTGCCCATCCTCTTATAAAAGAGGGCGCCCTTTTCTCCTCAAACACTTCATTGTAACCCCATTCTTTATACATCATTATACTTGGGTCCGTTGGGGTCCACTTGTTGGAACTTTGGCAATGTTGGTTTTTTTATTGTCCTCTCTTCCTTCTTTTTGTAGCTCTTGTTCTTGTAGTAGTCTTTGGTTGTCATTTAGAGAGGTTTGGGCTGAAATCAAACTCTCTTTTGTAGCTTGTCGCAGCACATGATAAGTAAATTTCCTATGATGCTCACAAAAATCACTCTAGAGTATAACTAAGTGACTCTAAAGATTGAACCCACAAGATTCTGTGAAGTATTTGACTTTATTATGCTAGTAAGCTCTCTTGACCTCAAAAGCTTCCTTTCCGGTTCTAGATCTTCAACCGGAAAACCACCAACCACCAGGAGGATTAGGACCGGATTACTTCCTATCCGATTCCTTAAACCTCCGGTTAACCAAGTTTTCCCAAATCCCAGAACCCGAACAATTCCGGTCCTGGTGCCTTTCTGAACCAATCCACTCTGGATTGTTCCTGTATCTCCTCAACTCCTTTCCGGTTTAATTTTGCCTCTGTTGGACCATCAGAGGGTTCGCCACTTAGATTTGTGAGTGGTAGGCCCACCACTCCTTCTGCGGATTATAGTGGTTGAACGTCCACTATTCTCTCCCTTCCTCTCCTAAACTAACTCGGATCCGGTTTGATCCCTCACAACAGTCCAGATAGCAATCTGGTCTGCAAGTCACATAGAAATCCCCGTACTACAACGACATTGATGCTAGATCCTACCTGTACGAAGCTAGGTGGTTACAAGTGTACCTGTCCGTTCCAACATTAAATAGAGCTATTCCATTTACCCGTAAAGGTGGTGAGACCTCTCAGAAGGTTGGACACTCAACCGAATTTCCCATCGAGGAGTTCTAGTGTGACTAAGGATATCCTCCCTATCCACCTAGCCTAACAGCAGCTATTTCACTTGGAACTCACAACGCTAGATCTGCTGAGGCACTGAAGTCCACTCCCAACACTTCCACAACCTGCCCACACACTAAGGAGCGGAAACTACCACACCAAAGGGAGAGATCAAGTCACAAATCTGCCCTATACCTTCCTAACTCCACATCATGCACACCTGCCAAGCTTGGGAGATACACACAACATACAAGTGTATACAAAGGTACAAGGAATTTGCAAAAAGAAGACTCCCAGCATCCCTCGTGGGTGCTGACTTAAATACAAGTTAAAAAGGTATAAGTGGGCGGATTTCCTTGCAAAAGTTCCGCCGCAACTTGGGCTGGATTTTTCGCTTCCTACCTACTCCTAACCGGATCGGAACAGGATCCGGATCCGTTCCTAACCTTCCTACTATTTACAATCTAAGTGCCAACCCGAGTTCCTATGGTGGCACTATCCGCTCCCGGATCCATCTGCTCAAAGATTTCGTTTAAGTTCTAATTCCGCTCCCCCTCTTGAGGATTTGGAACCTGCTTGCCCTCTACGGATCCAAGTGATGAGTCCAAGTCCATGGCGGTTCCGGGAGTGTTGACCTGAGTCACCCTGGCCTCCGATTTCTTGGACTTCGGGGTCGCATCCTTCCCCTCTCCTAGAGTCACATCTAAGAACGAATCCGGGAGGGAGATATCCGAGAGTCGGATTCCGCGAGAACAAGTTGCTCCCGACAGTATCCAGGTACTCTCCTCCATCTGGTCTACTGCCTTCCGTACCTCTTTCATTGCCGCTTCTACCTGCTCGGCAAAGTTTGTGAGAATCTTCACCATTTGGGAACTGAATGGTTTCTTCTCATCGTGTACCTTCTCATCAAATAGCTTCGCCTTGGCGGCAGCCATTCCAGTTTCCCCAAATGTGGCTTTCACCTGCTCCACCATCTTCTGAGACTCCTCCGCCATGGATCGAGCGGTTGCTAAATTGTCCTTGAGGACAAGGAGTTCCACTTTCGTTCAATCCAACTCCTCCTGTAGTCTCCGGATTTCCGCTTCTTGTTTCTAGGACTCGACTGGACCGGAAATGCAACCGGCTACCTTCTCCAGTAGCTCTTTGTCGGGTGCTGCCCCTACCAATTTTTCGATCGAGAGTAGGATCCTCCTCTTCAGCTCCCAATCAGCCCTCATGTCACACAGGATTTTCACAAGCGGGTTGAACGGGTCGTTGGGATTGGATTCCTCCGATACGGTCTTTTCCACATCCGGTTTCTCTTCCGGAGCTAGGGTGGTCCAAGTGGGTGGTGTCCCCCGCTTGTTGGGAGAGGTCGTTTTCTGGCACTTGATCAGCGGCAGCTCCGATTCCTCCTCCTCTGACTCACTGTTCTCCTCGGGCTCAGAACCGGATTCCATCTCTTCATCCGTCTCTGATTCTCCGTACCTCAGGAGAGTTTCCTGAGCCTTCCACGCCTTCTCCTCTTCTGCACTGAGGAGTTGGTGGGAATGGTAGAGGTGAATTAGGTAGGGACACACCGCAGTGGCCCTACTTTTTCCCACTCTACCTACAAGTTGGGCAACTAGATCGGAAATGATCTAGGCCCAGTCCACTTTCCGGTCTCCCCTCAGAGCACCAAAAATAGTGTTGGCGAGGGAGATGGTTACCCTCGTCGGCTTTTCCAGGTGTAGGACCGTAACCAAAAACTTGAGCAGCCAGCGCTATCGCTCATCAATGCAGTCCTCCACCGCGTATCCGTCCTTCGGGTTCACTACACCCTAGAACTTTCCGCGGCAGAACTCATCCTTCTGGCTTGCCATTCCTAGCCTTCCTGCCCGGAAACTATAGACTGCTCTCCACACGTTTTCCGTCCACAGATGCGGAACAGCTCTTAGAGTATTGTCAAACTCATTGGACAGCTTGCCCAAGAGTTCTCTTACTATGGACTCCTCTCTGAAGCCCTAGAGTTTCTCCACAAACCCCAAGCAACCCATGGAGTTTAAATCCTCCATGAGTTGGGACTTGGCCGGTTCAGCAGAGGGAACAACTGGAATTACTTTCCGGAGCTTTACCTCCACCGAAGATGTACCAGCCTGTCTGCCTCTCGCTCTCCTAAGTTGCGGCATGGACACGGGTGAGTGCACTTGGAATCCTTTCCGATTCTACCTTACTTTCTCTCCTAGCCGCACATCTCGTTCTCACTTTCGCTCTCCGATCTCAACCAGATATCCAAACTATAACGCTCAAAACCAAAAACCCTCGCAGTAGTCACTAACACAAAACAATGACATGGAAAAATAAACGACAAGCGCAGACTGCAAACATAGAGTACAAAGAGCGCTGGGAAAACGAAAATGAAAAAGAGTTCTATCTGGGTAGCCCAGCTCTTTTATAGCCGTTGGACTCCCTACCACCTCATCATGACCCATTCCGAATCCGGTCCCTATATGGTATCCAGTCTATCACCTATCCGGTCAGACATCCGCTCCTATCCGTTCAGTCTCTAGGACTGGATTCAAAGAATCACCTCACTGTCTCATTTTCCTCCCTTATTTTGGACCTAAATGGTTCCTTAGCTAATTCCGGATACTTATCTTTAGTTTCCGGTTAGATTTCGTAGGTAAACCAAAAAAATTGACAGTTTCATGTTGTCACATAGCTCTTGTTCTTGTGGTAGTTCTTTGTGGTCATTTGGAGAGGTTTGGATTGGAATGAAACTTTCTTTCGTAGTTCTTGCTCTCATAGTAGTCCTTTATTGCCATTTCGAGAGGTTTGGGTTGGGACCAAACTCTCTTCTAATAGTCTTGCCCTCTTGTGGTAGTTTCACTCTCCTTGCTATCTTCTATTCCATTTTGGGTGGTTGTTGCAAGTAGAAGGAGGTCTTCGGGCCCTTTCTTACCCCATTTCACATAGGTACTAGTCTAGTGTATCCTTGTCTTGTGTCACGTGAGCTCTAGCTCTAAAGCCCTTGGTCCATTGATGGTGGAGAGAGAACTCTAGGTCTATAGAGTCTTAGATTGTGTATTATAAGTCTTATCTAATAGCGGAGCCTTAAGACCTTAGGTGCCTCTAAGTCTTAGATTTGGTGTTAAATCCAAATCGATGGCGGAGCTTTGATCCTAAGCATTACTTACCTCCAAAGTTTAGTTCACAAAATAATTGGGGACAAGTCAAAGTTTAGTATCCAAAAAGAACTGGTCCTAGGTCCTAGCGGTCAAAAGAAGGAACATTCTCTAAAGCCCTATGCCCAACGTTTCCAACCCTTGATGAGTGTAGAGAGCTAAGCTTCTAAGGCAATTTTCTTAACCCTTGTTAATTCACGAACACAACTAGGTTCTAGGTTTTGGCTAAGTGTCCCCTACCTTCGGGTGTCTAAGCGTGGTCCATTGTGCCTTCCAAGCAATGGATCTTTTTACTAAGTGCCTAAGTGACCCCAAATTGCAAGATCCGCTTAAACTACGTCCAATGTTTTGGGCCGATCGAGTGGATGGCCTACTGTACAATTTGCATGGAACCTATACCAAGGCAGAACTATCCTAGGAAACCTTTATTTCATCTTGTGCCATTTCTAAAAACATAAAACTCGATCCTATTCGACCTTCCTAGCCAAAGTTATAGGTGGATGAAGCTTGACCTCTATTTAGTTCTTCGAACTTCATCCATCAATTTCACCTAGTTCTCCAATTCAAAAAGATCCGAAATTTTGTGGAATGGTTTACAAGAATTTCTCCTATCTAGATCTAGAGTTGGGCCCTGATCGGAAATTTCTATTGAATTTTCATCCAAGCCTTACATAAACTTCATTTGCTAATTTCTCCTAACCTATCCTTCAGAATTAGCTTTTTTTTTCCCGGCCTTGTGTCGTACACATAGCGGGCGGTAAATACCATTTACAACACCCAAACGTGTAAACTAACTCGAAATATCGTCCCAGGGGATTCTAGTATGTTGTTGCAAGCCTAGGTTATCCGTTCTACCAACTTAAGCTCTCTCTTGACCTTCTTTTCTCTCTATTCCGGATTACTCCCTTTTCGGAATCCTATCCGGATCCACTTCCTTCCGGGATCCAGATCCGTCACTTCACACCAACACTGGTTTTTGGTACCTCTGTTTTACCCTCAAAGAGTCCTCCTTTCATTGTGTAGAGGGATAGGAACTCACCACTCGTATTCCTCACACTCTCTCCTCTCTCTAAAGTACACAACACACAAATAGACCAACTGTTGCACTAAATCGACTGGAAACACTCTCACAACTTTCTGGTTGGCCAATTTGGAAGGCAGGTCACTTAGAGCCGTAACAAGTCTTCTCCACTACAACGACAGACCAACAGAAACTGGAACTTGTATAAGGATTGTAAGTCATTTGCAAGACTAATCCTAGGGTTTCGTTGACCTTCTGGTAAGTGATGTGGGGATTTCTTCCACTGGCGGTTGCTTATCTCCGCACGGAACCCTCCCTGGTATTCCGGACCTGCACCCACACCACTCCTAATCGGATTCCCGTTCTAGGAGTTTAAAGATGCATGCTCAAGACCAAAATCACTAGTCTAGACTACGGCACAACCGTTCCTCACAACTTAGCTCCAAGTTCCCTCAGATCCAGATTCCTCCTTTCCTCCTCCTCTCTTACACTTCCACAAATTCACAAGACAACTCCGAAAAGTTGGATATATGACAAATCAATTCCTAAGGGTCCACTTAATGGCTCAGATTAAAAGAAAGGATGACAAATTATAAACTATAACGCTAGGATGGAATGAGAGGCAACAAACCTGCCTCTCCCTTAAAAACTCAAAACAACCAAAGCCAAAAAGGCAAAAAGGGCACCCGGAAATCCAAGTGACCACTCACAGATTCCCCAAGAAACCCAGAAAAGTGAGATCCTACAAATCCGAAATCTGGATCCAATTCAAAATTCTAATTCTAACTAACTAAAATCCTAACTACTTCGCCTTTCGCACTTTCTTCTGGCTGCTCCTGCCTTGACTCGTTGATGCTCGTGTGGATGACCTCGGAGTTGCTTTTGGAGTTGCCTTTATCGGTGTCATTGGTAGTGTTGCCCGGGTCTAGATCTTCAAGATTTCTAGAGGCAAGTAGTCCCCTTCTTCCTCGTCCTCGTCTTCTGATCCGGTCCGATACTCTTCCTCAGATTGAGAAATCTGAGTTATCTCCCTCTCATTTTCCTCGCCTAGAGACGTCTCATCCAATATGATGGGCTTGATCTCCTTCCTTGGTTGCTACTCCTACAAAATGTGCTCGAATCCTTTCGGATGGGTCCGGGCCGAATTCAACAGTCCTCCAATTTGCTTCGTTAGTTCACCCCAAGTCTGGGTGTGAGGTGTTTGAAGTGGCTCCTTCATTGGAAGATGGAATACCAGAATTGGCGGCGAAATCATAATCTTTGGCGGTGCTAACTCCCGTGTCGTATCTGGTTGCTTACTTAGCTCGGGCACTATCTTCACACTTCCCCGAAGTGTCTTCTCAAGTTGCTTGGAGAAGGGTTTCGTCAAATACCGAAGAGTTTCCCGTGAAGCTTCCGGTTCAGACAACAATGGCATGAAGGCTATCAACTTCACTAGAATTTCTGTGTCGAAATGGATCTCCAGAAAGTTGTAGAAATCCATGACACAGTCGGGGTTGATCCATCCAAGCAGCTGCCTCATCTCTTTCAACGTAGTCTCCATCCTCGACGAGAAGTCTACCAAGATCCGGATCACCTTTGATCCGATAAGGTGCCCTTCTTTCGTGAGCCGGTTCTACACGAGAGCCGCCTTCATCACAAGGTCGGCCGGCTTGTCTACCAATCTAGATAGGTTTCTGAACTAGTTGCAGGGCTTCCTTCTCCCTTTACTTCGCTGCGGCCATCTCCCCTTGAACCCAATTCAATCTAGCTTGAAGGTCCGCCTTCTCCAGGCCTTCAATCTACTTGTCCTTCTTCTCTAGCACTTCCGGATTCGGAAGTTTCTTCAATGCATTGAGGATATCTTCCGGTTCCGTCTTCAACTCTCGGTTGATCCTCCTCAGCAGATCCACCAGGTTCTTGTGGTACTCTTGTGCTTGGAGTACCCAGTTGAATTCGATCTTGAAGAATCCGGAAATGCCTCCCTCTTCTTCCTCTGATATCCTCTCTTGAGCCGGAAGCTTCCCCTGAGACGTCAGATCAATGGACTTCCTTTGCCTGCACTCCAGGAGTTGTTCCTCCTCTTCCGGATCCTCTTCCTCTATTGGCGACTACTCTACCGTCACTTCTTCTGTGAGTCTGTATTGGAGGATGGTCGATCCGGTATTGTACTCTACCATTTCCGCATCACTGAGAAGCTCTACGTAGTGGTAGAGGTGGAAAAGATACGGACCTATGGGACTAGTCTTTGCTTTCCCTACATTGGTAGCCAGCTTGGAGACCACTACTCCAATTACCTTACCCCAATTTACTAGCCTACCCTCCATAGCACCAAAGATGGTGTTTGCGACTGTAAGCGGAACCCCGGTAGGCTTTTCCGGATAGAGGATGGGGATCAGGAACTCTAAGACATGCCTTTGCCTTGCATCTAGACAATCACTAATAGCATACCCTTCCTTAGAATGGGCTGCGTTCTTAAACTTCCCGACCATGAACTTGTCTGTCTGGAAAGCTAAACCAGATCCCTTTTGGGGGAATCCGTAAACCTTAGCCCAGACTTCGTCAATCCAGGTTGCAGGCCTCCCTCTTACTATCAACTCGTACTAGTTGGAAACTCCTACTATCAGTTCCTGAATCATCCAGTCATTCTTTACGGTCTATGGTCGCATGAATAGACCGACACACCCTATCTCACTCAGATCATCCTCCAACTGTGATCTCTCTCTCAACCTTTCCGGAATGGTTGGACAAACCATCTGCCCTATGACCAAAGTTTTCCGGATATCTCCCTCCGCCATCGCAAACTACTTTGAAATCTGAACACGCAATAGCTCCTCACCTGATCACTAACTCACCACTCTTTCTCTCAACTACATGCGCAAAAAATAGTTGTGGAAGAAAGAGGAAGAACAAATGAGAGTAGAGGGGTTAAGTATCCGTCAACTTACCGATCATTCCTAAAGTGGACCATTTACCCGTAATGGGTCCCTATTTTTCTAGGCCAGAAGTTTAGTCAATAGGCTGTCACTATCCGGGTTTCCGGATCCATCATGGATCCTGTTACGGCTTACCTAGAGTATCCTCTTAGTCTTAATGAGTTGTTTAGGCTAAGGGGGTTCTAATCCTTTTTGCCTATTAGAGACTTTGAAAAATTCTATATAATTATACACTCTTAAATACTAACATGGTGACTTCTAAAATTACGGCTCGCAACACCTTGGACCCTAATTGGTAGCCTCCTCCTGACCTAATTAGTTCTCTATCCAATTCGGAGTTTAGCTATTCTTCATCCAATTTGACCCTAAACTTCATTCAGACATAACTTTCCCAATTTTCACCCGATTTGAACATGCCATAGGGTTTGGAAAAGCTACGATCTCCTTCTTTAAGTTTATGTCCCTGAAAATGACTTGACCTATAGTCCTAAGGGTTTGACCTAGGGATGGGCCTCAGCCCAAGCTACTAGCTTCTAATTAGGGACCTAGAGAAAGGTTGGGAAGGTTTAACTCATACCTTAGAACTTGAGTCGTTGATCGTGCCCATCGGAAGCTCTACCTCCTCCACCATGAACTCTTGTATCGTGAGACAATGAACCACCATCCTAATCATCAAATAAATTGGTACATAGGTTTAATTGTGGATTTATTATAATTCCTTTCTCCTCTCCTCTTTTCTTTCCTCTGACACTTTGAGACGGCCCAACTACCCTTGCTCCTACCTACTAAACTGACCTTAAGGACATGTCATACCATCCTCCAAGGTTGAGCTACTTTTTATGTCCTATATTTACGTCGCACACTTAATCTCGTGGTGATTACCTACTTCTAATCTAAGGGCTTAAGTAAGCCTTGAAGATTTCCCCCTATCCTATCTACTTTCGCCTTCTTCCTTCAAGTTGCCTCCTTCTTGTCACTTCTTCTCATTCTTCCGGCCTCCCACTATCTCCACTCCTACGTTCTTTGCTTGCTTTGACTACTTCGGTGAGTTTTCCGGAAGACAGGGCATTGGACTCCTTGAACCAAAGGATTATGTTAGAGTAACGGAGACCTCTAGTTGGTGTCTTTCTCCTTCCTTTACCCCCAGCTTGTTGTCTTTTTTTTTCTTTCCCTTTGTTGTGATTGCTGGACCCTTGGACTCCAATACTCTAACCCCAACTCCCTAACCAAGACTATAACCCCAAGCACCCAATGCTAGACCTTGACTCCCCAACCCAAAATTGGACCCTGACTCCCTAGACATTGATACTGGACCTCAACTCCTTAGATGCTAGTATTGTAACTTGACCCTCCTGAGCGCCCGATGTTAGACCCCGACTCCCCCGAGCGTTGGTATTGTAATCCAACCCCCCCATCCTGCCTTACCCTGCTGGTCCACTTGCGGTACCCAAGCCGGCTCCCTTCCAGATATCAGGACTAGTTGGGTGTTGGGCTGTTGTTTTCCTTATACTAAATTCTAAATAGGGGGGTGGGGGGTGGTTAAAAGTTCGTGTTATTGCTAGTGGTTGGTGGGTTAGGCTTACGGAGACATAGACCTCACTCTAATTATCACTAATTATCCCCTACACTAGCCTTGACCTCTAGTTCCTATTTTTTTGGACCTAAACCTTGGTTTGCTTCCAACGTGTTTTGGGAACTAAACCTTGTGGGGAGAGGGACCATGTGGTCTCACAATTCTCTTGTGAGGTGGTTTTAACGCACTACTACGATTTTTTATCCCAAGGGGGTTCAGAGCTTTGCCATTGTTCCCCTTTTTAACTCACCACTAAGACTTTTCTCCCTATGGGGGTTCAAAGCTTCGCCATATGGGCAGGACCCACTACCCTCATACCCTTATGTCTCTCAATAAGAAAGAACACGTCATTGTTAGGGACTAGGACAAAAGATAACGAAAAGACCTTGGACACTCAAAGACTAGGGACACGGGTTAATAACATCAATGACTTGAATTAAAGGCCCCCTAAAGTGGCATCGCCAATCAAATGGGAGGTTGCTCTAGGGTTAGTACAATGACAAGACAAAGAGGGTGGCCAAAACAGACCCACCAAAGTAAACGCACACAAACTTTAGTAACAAGGTAAGGTAAACAAACTTCCAAGCTCAAGCTTGCAAGGGTTAGGACCACAAACCCCCAAGGTGCAAGGGACCAACAAAGACCTCACCAGCTTGGAAAATAACAACAATGGCCAAAAGTGCCCAAAAAACACCGTTGCAAGGCTTGTGGCTAAAATGCTACAATTCAACAACATAAATTGGACCCAATGGACCCAATTACACAAAAAGGGGGTGGTGAGAAAGGAGAAGGGGTGCCCTTTTATACTCTTTTCCAAGCACCCACCTCTCCTTGTTCATCTAAGTTAACCTTATCTTCTTGGATTTTCATCCAAAACTCAAGGTTTTCATCCTATGTTGACCCACTAAGCTAACTTTTGGAGATTAACTCTAAATCGCAAATAGATTATGCCATTGGCTTCAAAAGACCATTTTTAGTCTAGTGAAACCCTTCTCCTCCATTTCTATCTTCAAAATCACAACAAAACCTAGCGCCAACTAAACGCCAAAAATCGGGGAAAATCCCAACTTTGGAGGGTTGACTTTTCTAGCAAAAGTAACTAGCCTAAGCTCCTAAGTAGATACGGGGGAGTAAGAAAAGACCTATCTTGGGCCCCATTCCACTTTCATATACTCTCGCTCCGCTAGACAAACCCACTGTGGACTTCAAATTCCATTAATTGTCGGGGAATGCTGTAGGTTCGGGTACTTCTGACTACCGGAATGTGGTGAAACTTGTCAAGGCATCTTATTATTACAAATTAATCTATAATAATTTTTAGTGGGAATTTACCATCACTTGGAGAATTTCTAGGAATTTCCCATCGCAGATTTGGGTAGTTGACCGTCCGAAAAGACATCTTCTGACTATCAAAAAATTCCGAAATTTTTTTTGGAAACTCCCGTGGGATCCCACAACACATGTGTAGGCTCATATTTTTACTCTACACATCGGCCTAGGGGGGACAAAATTCACCTCCTCGTTTAATTATTGATGGTCAAGGAATCTTCCACACAGGGAGGAATCTTGGCAAACCGACTTTGCCATTGGTTTCCAAGCATGGGTTTAACCCTAAACCACCCTCTTTGGACCTTAGATTCCTCCATGGTCCCCCCTTGGTATTTTCAACATCTACAAACCTACAATTGGAATTTTGCTATCTTGTCGTTAATATGGGGAAACAAGAACCTATCTTCGAGAGCTGACTCCTTTGCCTTACTAGGGTTCCTTCAAACAATTCCAGCTTAAAGATGTCCTTTTCATGTGGATTTTTGAGCCTGATATGCCCATCACTCATATTGACCAATTTGCTATGATTAGTCGGGTTCTAACCTATTTACAACTCGTGGTTGGGCCAATTTAGCTATAATATTCTAAAATTAGACCAAATACTATATTGGAATGTGACACTCCTATTTTGGTTTTACACTCTTTTTGGAACTTTTTGTATATAAAAGTGCATTTAAAATGACAAAATACCAAAAAATGAAGAGTGAGCTCCTAGTGACGAATTAGGGGCTCAATTGGTTCACCACCCAAAATACAAGAATCTGGTTGTGCTCGTGTATTTGCCGAGGGTGGGCAATTATACACTTAGAGTCCACTGCAATCACAAGTCTCTAGAATAATACTAGTCACAAACTAGTTCTAAGTGTCCTATACAACTGAAAAAACAGTTGCATAGTATAGTCGCAGAACCCTTCATTTTCTTCTAGTAGGATGCAATACTCGAAGTAGATTAGTAGGCCTCAAAATTGTGAAGTTAATGCAAGTTGCATGCACCAAGACGAAGAGTAGTCACAATTAGAGGTACCACCACCACTTTTCTTCTACATTCTTGGTTGCCATATCAACTATAGTTCTCTGATCTTGCATCCTAGAGAAAAGCACAAGTTTGGTCTAGATCTTTGTTAAACCTTAATTTCTTGAATTCAAGCTCTCAAATTCTAGTCTTTAGGATCTAGATTCTTGATAGATAGAGAAGTAGGAGAAGAAGAAAAGTTGTCAGAAAATCAAACGAAATAAGTGAAAATAAGAGCTAGTATTGAAACTTTAGTTGTTAGAAGAAGTTTAGAATTGGAGAGATGAAAAATAAGGGAAGAATCAAATCTAAATATGTTTAGGAGATAATTAGGCATAGGAATCTCATACATCAATTATCCTTTGATTTAGTGTTTGTCCCCAAACCTTATACAGTCAAGGAGTAGTTTGACTTTAGTTAATTAATTAGAATCTCAATAGGCTTAGGTATTCTAGGTGTATTCAAGTAGTGTGATTCTTTTATTAACTAATATAGTTGAAGTCAACTACAAAAGCCAAAAACTATATTAAAAAATGTGGAACAATTCGCAAAGGAAGAATCTATAAGATCTAGTAAGATTTAGATATGTAGTTATTAGTTAAATTTGAGTATTTTAGAAGTCAATCAAAAACCTAAGAAAAATATTATGAAATTATGAAGCACTATTAAAATTATGAGACTTATAATAGAGACTCTAGAAATAGTTTACTAGTAGAATTTCTTTGTACTTTTTTTTTTCATTTAGATAGTGAGCCAAAAAATACCAAAAAATGACAACTAAAACAACTAAAAATCAACAAAATAAAGAGAGGAGATGGACATTACAAGGAGATAACCATCGTGATATGTGAGGATGGTACCATGATTTCTACAAGCTTAATTGTATGAAATTTTACCTTATATTTCGAATTTTAGTTTTAAGTAGAATTAAAGTAGGAGTAGAAATTAATTTCTTAGATCAAAGATTCAGAATTAAAATTAAAATTTATATTGGAATAGCGGTGATTTCTAGAGGGTTCCAAAAACATCTTACCTTTTAAAAATAGTTTAAAATAGAGTAAGTTATATTTGGAGGAAATTTGGTAGTAATATTGGATGAAAAAGTAGTCAATTCATCAGAAAAAATCTTAAATTGAAGATTAGAATCTAAGTTAAATTCAAAAGTTAAAATTGAAATTAAAAATTAATTTGATAGTTTACTTAAGTAGAGCTTAGTGCATGGAGTTTAGATTGCTAAATAGCCGTAAAACTTCATCCAAGCATTTGTAACTTTGACTAGGGAAGTTGGATTTTAAAGTATCTTATATTATTGGAAGTTTCATTTTTCTATTATTGAGTAAACAAAACCAAAAACCAAAAATAATAAATCTTCAATAGAAATCTAGATTCAAAAGGAATTAATAGGTAACAAATTGAAATCTTTTTAAGACAAGCAAGGAATATTCTAGATATAGAATGATTTAGAACATCTTCTAGATATTTCAAAACTAAATTATACTTAGGAAATACATTGATATTGAAAGAATTATTGTAGGATGAAGTTTAGTTTTAGTTGAGTTTAGATCTAGATGAAGTTTTTAATTATTTGATCAACTAGAGTGAAACTTTAGATTTAGAAGCTAAAACTAATTTGAACTCAACCTTGAAATCCAAAGTTATTTTGGATTGATTGTTTGGAAGATATTCGTGAATGAAGTGTTAAGGGGACCAAAGTTTTGGATCAAAACTTCATCTATGGATAACTTTTTGTAGAAGTGTCCATTTTATACACATTTTAGCTTTTTTTTAAAGGGCATTAGATTTTCTATGTTTTTTTTTATTTTATTTTTTTAATCTTTAGGAGACTAGAGTTTTGTCCACTTTGGCCAAACTAGGCCATATTACTAATGAGTTGGAATTTCTTTGGTTGAATTTTGGAGCTTGGCATTTATCGAATTAAGAAAAAAAACAAGATTGACCGATTCTTGAAAGGTACAACTAGACAACACTAGACACCTGTAGGAGATTGATGTTGAAATCAAAAAGAACTTGGTTGTGTTGATTTATCCTTTGATGAGGATGAAGCACTCACAAGGTGCCAATTTCTTTTGTAGTTAGCCCATATTTGTCCCTAACATACTCCTATGAGATGAAGCTAAGAGAGCTCACATTTGATCCTTATAGGGTATAATTAAAAATTTTATCTTTTGGCATAATCTAATCCACAAGTAGTAATAAAGAATAGTTATGCTTGAAGGTCATGAATTGTAATGTTGAGAAATGAATACTAACAAGAATGTGCCCCCAGCTTGGTCAAGCAGTGTAGGTTGGACCATGATTGTATTTGAAATCCTTTCATTTGCAATTCTTGTGAATATCCAGTCTCTTAATAAGAATTGAAGCTATTTGATTTCAAGTAACAATTCAAGCTTGTACCTCTTCTCTAAAAGATACAAACATGCAAAAACAAAATATAATTAAAATCACCAAAAATCAATTCAAGACAACTTGCTCGTCATAGCAAGATACACAAGTACCTACAAGTTATGCCATTATAAAATTCATCAAGCTTCACAAGCCTAAGCTAATCTTTGCAATTGCTCCCATTTATCATAATTAGGAAGGCCCACTAAAACACTCCATAATAGGCCTCAAAAAAGTACAACATCAAATCCATGGTCAACTTCATACAACTACATGAAATTCAAGAAAACTTTCTAAATCCTTGTCACAGTCAACATTCATGCCTAGCTAGGGAGCCACGTCCCTAAGCATTTTAACCACTTCACGCATTGAAGGACGATTTGTGGGTGCATAATTGGTGCACAACATCCCTACTTGTAAGACTTGAACCATCTCACTTTGTGAATATGTCCCACACTTGGAGTCTAGGATCTCACACAACCCTTTCGATGTAAGCACTCTATTATGCACCCATTGCACCAAGTTTGTTCCATCTACACCCTCCAATGATTCTGAAGCACGTTTTCCAGTAACCAACTCCATCAATACAATACCAAAGCTATAGATATCAATTTTTTCCGTCACTCGTGTTCCAAATGAGTATTCTGCACTCAACATCCCAATCACACCCCAATCACACCATTAGAAATCACCCATTGCAACTTTGAACAATGATTGATCAACTCTACATCTCCAAGAATTCCACTACCTCTATAAGCTTAGGCATAATGGATGAATCTAGCTCTTCACCAATTCACCTGGAGGGATGTAGCCCACTGAGCCAGCAATTGAAGACAAGTCAAGTGATGTTGCCGAATCTACTATTCTCGCAATCCCAAAATCGGCCAAGTGCGCTTCATACTCCAAGTCCACCAAAATATTATTGGACTTTATGTCTCGGTGAAGGATTTGTGGGGAGCAATCATGGTGCAAATACTCCAATCCCTATAAATGCAAAAAATGCAATCTCCAACAATTATTTTCCAAGCACCCGCATGCACACAATTGACTTCCAAGCAATCTAATCAAGTAGAAAATGGATTGGTTACAATATGAGTTTGGAAACATGAAGGATGGGCCACAATGACAAACCGCAGCAGCCCCCATAGCTATTTTGTAGCGAATTCCCCATAGAACTGGATTTGCCTTGGGGCCATGCAATAGATCTCCCAAGCTACCATTGGGCATGTACTCGTACACTAGAAGGTTGTTTCTTCCCTTGGTACAACTGCACAAAAGCTTGACAATATGCCGGTGACGAATGTTGGCCACTGTCTTCAACTGCACCCCATCCAAACAAGAAAAAACAATACATATTCATGGTCAAATGTTTGCATGAATGATTCAACATTTTCAAAGAATTGCACCTATATCTTTGCAACCAATGGAAACCAACAAAGGAGTTTCCGAACCTCAGTACCGAAGCCATAATCACCCCGCCCCTCTCCTTTCTTTACTTTCCATAGTTTCTTCACAGCTACTATCTCACCATCACTCAAAGTGACCTTATACACTTGGCCCGAACTACCAGCTCCGATTAGATTTTCTTCCTCTAAGGCTGTGACCTCATCCTCATGGTATACTTTATTGTGAAATGATGTCAACGTCCACAAGCTATCCTCCTCAGGTAAGTGCAAAATGTCTTGCCAAAAGGCATGGCCGATGTACCCTCTGAAAACAAGAACCAACACCACCAATGCCAAAGCACCAAACACCCCTACCAATACCATCCATGTATGCTTTTTTTCCCTTTTAGATGTCAAGTCTTGGAAAGATGAATTGGAGCGACAAGAGCCTTCTACACACAAGTGTGGATTTCCAGTGAAGTTCACCACCACGAATGTCGCCCCATTTCCTTCTATTGGGATGACCCCCGACAAGTTATTGAAGGCCACATTTAGCATCTGTAAATTCACCAAGCTAAACAAGCTTGGAGGGATGGTCCCCGTGAGGTTGTTCTCCGAGACATCCAAAACACTCAATTTCTTGAGGTGGTCTAACTCATTAGGAATGGTGCCATCCAAATTGTTTCCAGAAAGATCCAACTGAAAAAGCTCAGAACAATTGCCCAAGCTGGTAGGAATGACACCATGGAATGAATTGGCACCCAATACAAGTTGCGTCAAGCTCGACAAGTTTCCCAACATGGGTGTGAGGGTGCCATTGAATCCATTGGAGTTGGCTTGGAACTTGATCAAGTTGGTTTGTCCAATCCCTGCAGGAATGGGGCCTGAAAATTGATTGTCTTGCACAAACAAGATGGAGAGAGACTTTGCATTTATGATGCTCACATCTATACTTCCATTCAAATGATTCCCACTCAACTGCATCCTCACCAAGTTGGCACCTCCCCAAAAGCTTGTTGGCACAAGACCCTCAAGTTGGTTGCCATCTAATCGCAACACGCTCAAGCTTGTGCAATTGCCATATGTGTCAGGAATTGTACCAGTCAATTTATTTTCATACAATCCAAGGAATTGCAAACTCACATTGTTGCCCCAACAAAGATACGGAGGCATAGGACCTTTAAGAAGGTTGTGTCCTAAGTCCACATGTTGAAGCAAAGTATTCCTCTCGAGATCATGTGGGATTTCACCAGTAAGTTGGTTCTGTTGTAGACGAAGTTGAGATAATTGTTCCAAATTGGCAATTTCAGGAGGAATTGGCCCATTGAGATTATTTGAACTCAAGTCAAGCAAAGTGAGAAGCGACAAGCCCCCCAAAGTAGGTGGAATTTGTCCACTAAGATTATTTACACCTAAGTGGAGGTGTGAGAGAAGTAAGAGGCTCCCCCAAATAGGTGGAATTTGTCCACTCAAATTATTTCCACCCAAGGTGAGGCCTGTGAGAAGTGTCAAATTTCCCAAACTAGTCGGAATCTCTCCACTAAAGTTGTTGCCCCCAATGTCAATCCAAGTCAAACTACCCTTTAGATTTGCTAGGCCAGCCAAGCCTCCACTCAAGCTATTAGAGAAAGCAATTAGTTGCCAAAGCCTACTACATTGCAAAAGAGAGGCTGGAAGAGGCCCTGTCAATTGATTTGAATAAAGCCATAGTACTGTCAAGTTTGGCATGCTTCCGAACATGTCTGGAATGTGTCCGCTTAATGAGTTGTTGGCCAAATCGAGTTCTTCTAGATGCATCAAATTCTCAAGGAAAGGAATGGGGCCCATAATGTGGCACCTCTCAAGATTGAGAATCCTCAACTTCGTCAATGTCAATAGTTCTTTTGGAAATAGAGATGGTGGGAAATTCACACCGTGCAAGCAAAGCTCCTCTAGGCCCATCCAATAGCTCACATTTGGCCATGGCACAATGTCCATGACATCCAAATCTGAGCCTAACCATAAAGCTTTCAAGTTTGGAATGGTGAAGAAACCCAATGGTAGTGTACCATTCCAGTTGTTATGTGACAAAGCCAATTCCTCAAGCTTTGTTAGTGAAAGAATGGAATCTGGCATTTGCCCTTCAAAGTAATTCCACACAAGACGCAAAACTCGCAACTCTTGGAGCTTGTCAAATTTGTTCTCTACAATGCCCTCAAAGTACCCATTTGTTAGGTCGATCACTTGTAGATGTTGAAGTTCAGAGAAGTTATTTGGAAAATTTCCGCCAATGAGGGTCCAACTTGTATTTAGATACACCAACTTGGAGCAATTCACAATGTCCTGAGGGAAATTTCCGCTCAAACTTGTGTTTCCCACATTCAAGATTGTAAGATTGACAAACTTTGTTGCATACCAACACATTGTACATCAATCAAGCTAATATCACCTAAATTCCAAGTCCATATGGTACTTATCCAATACACTAATTCAAAATCAAAGACATACAATTTGAAATAACAAATTAATCCATAGCATGACAAGGCCACTTACAAGGGATAAGGGCATGGATGTCCCCAATTAGATGGCAAAATGGGAGAGGAGAGAAGTCCAGCTCAGTTACAAAACCCTGGGTGCATTTCACACCACTCCATAAACACGGAGTGTTGTTCGAGGCATTCCAGTTGCTCAAGCTGTTATCCACATCCTCTAAAAAATCTTGCTTCCACTTGAACAACACTTGGCCTTCTTCATTGAGACACAAAACACATCTAGACAGCACACTTGTGCATGCCAAGGCCCATAAGAGATAAACCTTGTGTAGCCATTTGCCATCCAAATTCCTCTTCTCCATCTCTAGTTGCGAACAAGCCCTTAGTTATACTTGGTCTTGACAAGTCCTCACTCAACCACAACAAGCCTTCAATTTTGTGATGTGCCTAAAATCCAAAGTGGACTTTACTACATATGGCTCAAAGCATCCTGATTTCAACAAGGCAACCTTTTGTTAAATTAGAAAAATAATAGGTCATACACTTTGTTGTTGCTTCATCCAAGAGGTTCCTTTTACTAGCCTCCATGCCAAATTGCTCCTTATACATTTCAAGACTTCACAAGACACTCACAATATTAGAACACTCCCCAAACCACTTACAACTCAAATTCCTAAAGGGTCTCTACCAAATTGTTTCTAAACTATTCTATTAAAGCTTTGTAATCAAGCGAATTGATAGAAGCACATACTATCATTGCAATGTTGTTACAAATATAGTTCACCATCATCACATGGAACATTCCACATAGGATTCAACAAAGTTGCTTGCATCAAGGTATGGTCTCACTTATAGCAAGCTAGACCTCAACTTGCACAAGTTTCAAAGAGAGAGTTAGTGGATAATCCAATCCCCTCTGTACATCATCTAATTTCATCCATCTTGAAACAATAGATTATGCACAATTATTGATCACATCATTCTTCTCAAAAGGGTACTTGCAAGTTTTCAAACAAAGCCTAGTTTCATTTAGGAACTTCAAAATCCTAAAACACACATCCTGTGAGGTGGTTTACCTTCAAAACAAGAATATATGTTCAAGATATGGAGGCACCTTTTCTAAACAAATCATGTAGGTGTTAACAATGTCAAATAGACACAACAATTGAGAGGTAATTAATGCTTGCAATACAAAATTGCTCAAAATAGACATCTAACCTTTAAAAAATATTTAGAAAAAAAACCCCAACAAACTTGATAGCATTGTGTTTCATGAACTAGTAGATATCATCAATGATGAAACCCATATAGCCAAAGCTCCACTCAATTGTCCAAAGGAATTTCTTGCTCAAACTAAATTTGCATGTATAAGATGGGCAAGTGACAAATCAACACTCATATCTTTGGCTTTCATGATTAAAGAAAAAACATTCATAATCCTCAGCCTGGCCTTTACCCCTAAAGGTTTAGACATCCATAAAGGAGATGCACCTTGGTTGTGACTTTCAAACTAATTATGGTTAGATATTTGATTTAAATGAAGAATATGAAGCTTGAGTAGTTTTAGTTCCTACTCCATTTAGAAACTTTGAAAATATCCAAGTACTATAAAAACTATTGCAATTAAAAATTTCTATATGATAGAATAAAAAATATAAAACATTATCTATATTTCATTTGTATTTTCTACTTTTTAAATATTTTTTAAATTTTTATGAAAAAATTATGTAATGTTTATCATTCTAAGCTTTGTTTAGAATAGAACTTTGAAATTATTCTAATATATATTATAATTGATAAAAATTTACTTTCATTCTTCACTTAAGAATATAAAAATAATCATCTTTTACTTCCATCAAGAATTCTGAAAAAATCAATAGCGATAGAAATAAAGTTAGCTTAACAATGACATTTGACTTCCAAGTCATTGGCAAGGGTGTTTTGGGTGTAAAATATTAAAGAAGTAATTATTGAGCCTTTGCACCAACTTCCATTGCTATTTGTACTTCCTCAAAAATTCAAATTCATTTGATAATTTTTGCTATATTTACTAAATTGTTCACTTTTTCCTACAAAAATTATAATTTAATGTGAATGAATTTAATTTTTTTTACACTAATAGACAATCTATAATGTTTCACATCCTGAAAATATAAGATAGATATTTGAACACAATTCAAAAGGCTAGATTTACATCAGACACGATACTTGATCATTTCGCAATGGATAAGGCCCTTTATTAGTTAAAAAAATTCTATACAAATGTGATAACATTGATTAAGGTCACAACAATTGCAAGATACACTTTTTTCAATCCTAATACTTCAAAGTTGAAAAGACTAAAAAACTTTTATGAGATTATTATCAAATTCAAGAGAAATGCAAACTAAGTGGTTTTATAATTACAATACTCTAATAATATTATATAAATTTTCAAAGTTGAAAACATAAAGTTAACACTAGCAATATAAGTAGCCTATATCTAGCACTAGACTGACCTTGAATGGACACTCTTGAAGCAAAAAGTGTCCCAAACTTCAATTGGTTGCTTCTGAAAAATTGTAGGGTTGGATCATGGAAGTATTCATTAAAGGTTGATTTTTACATGATAGAGAACAAAAGGTGTTGCAATTAAGTACTTCTACCTTGTTACTAATAAAGTTATGAAATAACATCAAATACAAGAGAGATATCTTACATCATTTAATAGTAAAATAAGATTCATATATTATATTTCATTGACTAATATACTAGATTATTGATTCTTAAAGAATACAATGTCAAGTTCGTTTGTTAGTACCATAGCAACCCTTTTTGGGGGCACTATGGGCTAAATTGCACCAACTAAAAATAAATCTCTACTTTCTACCAAATGAAAGTAGTCTTGTTTTGCTGAAATTTTTTTATTTCTATTTATAATGTAGGAGAGTTCTCCAAAATTGGGATGAAAAAATGCATGAATAAAATAGAAAAGTGTTTTTTGGTTTTAAATATAGATGAATGAAGAAATATGAGACATCTACAAGTTTATAGTGAACGCCATCTCATCACTTTCTCTAAAGTAGAAAAAATGACCTATACAATAGTGTCACTCATCTATGTTAAGATTCATATCAGTTTGGATGCCAAGGGTGTAATTACAAAGAGTTTTTATTGTAATCACTTGGATGCATTTTATTATCACAAATTTATAATGTTATATGCAATCACAAACCTTATACTCTTGTGCACTCCGAGCAGAGTCTACTAAACAATGTTGAAAGAGCCCCCCATTAAAGTCAAACAACCCATATAGATAGTTTGCAAAAGATAGAAACACATCAAATGCGATCAAAACTTACTTTAATCCAATTCTGGTTGAACTCACAAAATGCCAGCAATGTTGCAACCAAGACCTGAATTGGAGGACTAACACAATGCACTACTTGATTTCCTCAATGTCTTCACAGCTCTGCACATTAAATTGTCGCCCCAAAGAAATAGTAAAGATTGGCCAAAACACTTTGATGATACAATCTTCGTCTATACACTAAGGAAGTGATAAACATGATGCTCTATAGCCCTTTGCTCTTACAATTGAATAGAAAGTAATCACCA
This sequence comes from Straminergon stramineum, assembly GCA_963920665.1. Classification (NCBI taxonomy): domain Eukaryota; kingdom Viridiplantae; phylum Streptophyta; class Bryopsida; order Hypnales; family Calliergonaceae; genus Straminergon; species Straminergon stramineum. The sequence goes on along the minus strand of OY987265.1, from coordinate 26,562,252 downwards.
CTCCGAGCCTTTGTCTATAGAGATTTACAACTAAACCACTTGGCCATGGCAAGTCTATCTTTAATCACAAATTGCCAAAGAAGACATCCATGGAAAATCCCATCTAATTAAAATGACCTAAATGGACAATTTGCATAAGATAGAGAAACATAACAAGGGATATGAACTAGCTTGAATCAATTTTAGGTAGAATCATCCCAAGAACAATCAAGACACACATTTTACTCCTCACAATACAAAAAAAGATGCATATGATGTAACCTACACCTTTAAGTGAGAATCTACACTACACAAGGCTTTATTCTCTTAATAGCTTCACAAATCTACAAGACATAACATTGCCACATGAGGGAGACTATGAGTCGAGTATAACCACTTCTACAATTCAAAACTGAAATCCTAAAGTCTAGAAAGACCTAGTTATCATGATTTGTCTGAACAGTTGAAGAGACATGCTCAAATAGTACAAAAGCATTTCACAATACAAGCTACTCATGTGTTGACAAAGCTACAACTGGAACCAAAACTTCAAGGCTAACAATAGCACCACATTATTTCCTCAATGGTTTCATGAATCAACACATTAGAACATTGTAACAGAAAAATAGAAAAGTCTAACCACTATTTTCCTCTCAAAGTATCACACTTGTCAAACCACCATCCATAATTCATGAAACAAATGCTCTAGAAGAGAGACAAGAGTGTAAGTCAAGACATGTACCTTCCCCAGGGAGTCTAGTGAGTAAGAACAATGTCAAAATATGCCTACAAAACAAAGTGACACTCATCATAATCTAAATTTTTCATACATTTAGAAAGAAAGGAGGAAAATGCTAGGGTCAAGACTTAAACCGACACACGTAATTAATGATGCGTTTCACAAACCATGCCAATTGGTGTCATCCACAGTGAAACCTTCACAATTGAAGTACCACTCCCTTGTCCAAATGTGTATCCTGCCCTGAGAAAGCTGGCCTAGACCTTGAGCTTACGATTCACATGATGCTTTGTCACCCTAAAGCAATAACTATAAGAACCCAAGCCGTTGTTGTGATGCTGATTACATCTAAATCACTAACCTTGCCCATCCCAATGCAATCTTAAATCGCAAACTGGCTAAATCCTACCCTGCAGAATCTACCCAACTAATTACGACAACGGAGATCAACCAATTGCATAACAACCGATCAAAACTTGCTTGCCTCAATGTCAGGCAGACTCAGTTCTCAGCAAGAATCAATTGATCAAGACAGACATCTCGATCCAACCATACCGACAAAGATGCAAGTGCAGCCACTCTTACCTTGAGGTAAGAATTCGCATGAGCTTGCAGGCATTTTTCCCTCACTGGATTAACGGCTCTGCAAGAGAGAATATCGCCACAGATTAGTATCCAAGATCGAGCATACCACTTCCGCACACCAAAACTGAAACTAACTTAGAACTCCCGGACCACCAAGATCTAGTGCCCAGAGCTTGAAGCGTAACGCCAGACGAGCAAGACCTATGACAAGTACTGCAACAACAACTCACAATATAAGCTGCTCTCGTTGCATGCTTCTCGGAGAGGGCTTCCATTTGTCGGTAAGCACAAGAGAGCGGAGACTTCACCTCGATCGACCCACCAAAAGAAATTCACAGGGGAGTCAGAATCCGGCCTTCGCGAGCGGGGCAGCGACCACTGCGTTCCTCAAGAATGCACCGTCCAAGTGCGTGGAGTAGCGACGTCGGAGAACAAGGATACGGTCATAGGGTTCCCTTGGCTCTCTCGGGAAGCTCGGCGTGCAAAGGACGACACACCACTGCCACAGTAGTGCGTTCGCCAAAAGTCTTCCCTGTTCTCGCTCTCGGTCCAGTTAACCTGGGAGTGGAATCTCGAGGTCTCTACAGTACTTTTCACCGCCACTGCTACAGTGGTGCATCTGCAAAACGTCTTTCCTATTCTCGCCCTTGGTCCAGCTAATCTGGGAGTGGAATCTTTAGGCCTCTACAGTATTGTTCACCGCCACTGCTACAGTGGTGCTTCTGCAGAAAGTCCTCCCTGTTCTCACCCTCGGTCCAGCTAACCTGAGAGTGGAATCTATAGTACTGTACACGTGGGGTTGCAGCCAATGCGAGCCCTTATGTACCCCCAATTCGCTCTGCTCATCACGTGTCCTCAGAAATGCCTGAAACGAAGACCAATCCAAACCGCAAGTAAACGACAGACAGGAAACTATCATGATCGTTGCTAGTAGCCTCAACTCCCTCAAGAGAGACAATTGAAAAAATCTTCTGCTTCATTTGTGTCAAAAAAACCAGAACAAAACAAAACCTTCTGCCCCCACACAATCTTCCATGTACGTCAAGGAAGGAGATGCATCTGCTCATCGATAGGGAAAAGGACTCCAATCGAGAGCAGGGTCTGTACAATCCACATAACAGATTCTCACCGTACCCTTCTTTAATTAATTTTGATAGGCTAAAAGCCTAAAGATGCATTGCGCCATCGCCATTGCGCTAGTGTATTTCAATACAAGAATTTTGTACGGCAAACTTATTCCATGAAGGAAATCCGCTCCAACGGGAAACCATCCGGAGATTCTGAAACACTCGCCATTGCGGCAATGTAGTTCCACTCTAGGCAATATTCCAGGTTGACCCCAAATGTTGTATGGAAGTTACACTAACTTTTTCCAAAGTCTGGTTGTAGGTCTTTGGTAAACTGGGGTTGTTTAGGGCAGGGTAAGCCTGGCTCATAAGCTAAGGGTTAACTCGCCTATTCAATGATTCCCCCCTCTGAAATACAGAAATCATGAACCCTCAAGCACACCGAGGCTGTATTTTGAGAATTCTTAATTTTGAGAATTTGTAAAGACTTGAAGATATCTCTAATAAACGATGAATTTAAGATATCAACCTGGTAAACAACCAACCCTACGCTAGATTGAGATTGGGAAGCACAATATCGAATACGGAGTGATTGACTACCAGTGGGAAATGCAGAGCAATTGCTGACCTAAACGGTGCGTCTGCTTGCAAAGTATGGCTAGAGGAACACAATAGTAAACTTGTAGCCACATTGAAAGTTTAAGCAAGATGCTTTTTGAACCAGTCTGCATGTCGTGTAAATTACTCCAAGAAAAAGTTGTGCATGACAGGCTTGTAAACCAATACTAGCAATAAGGGACTGGTTTTGAACAATAGAAGTTACAAAACACAGAACTAGAATGTGAAAACTGAAAAAGGGCAACTTTTGTACATGGGATAGATGAAGGGGTGGGGTTTTCGTCTTTGAATTTTGCCCCTAAATTTTGTCCTGACAAGAAATGGTCGCTTTTCATATTTGGAATTGGGATGCATGTAAGCCTTGATCCATCCATAAATTTTGGATATTTTGTAGGCATGAATAGTGAACAACATTCATAGTTCAAATTTTAGCACATCCTAGGTATGAAAACTAAAACATTTGTGTCCATGGGAATGCATATAAGTTTCTTTTAAAGCAAATTACACAATTTTGGTGGGTAAAATTTAGGCACTTTTAAATTGCATGAAAAGGGTATACATAATTGCAAGCTAATCTTGTACTTATCTATCTACATAATTTACCTATGCATCTATCTACCAAAGCTTTTCTCATTCCTTTTGGTTGCTTTGAATACATTCTTCAACTCTCCAAGGTCTTTAGCAGTCATTCCCATTTCTTTCTGATCAAAGAAATTGTGAAAATTAGAGTTCTTGAAGTAAGCTTCAAAGAATATAGGCAAGATAACATCAACTCACTGTGCACTCAACCTTTTCACAAACCTCCCAAGGTTCCTGCAAGCACCTCTTCTTACATTTACAAAATCTTTGGCCACAAAATGACATGAAATTCCAACTCTTATGATAAAAATACCCTTAGAACTAGATTATGGCAAGGAGCTTAAGACTTACACTCTAAGTTTTAAAGTGACAAGAGTTCCACTATAAAATAAAAAGAAAGAAACATCACCAAAATCTACTTCCAACAAAACTTTCTTTCACAACTAAACCGAATAGCAATTGGGATTAGTAGGTCACGCAAGGAACCTTTAGCTGAAATACTAACTCATACTACAACAACGGCCTATTGGTTTAATCTAGATCCCTGAGAGAAATCAGGATGGCTAAATCAAGAAGTTGTCACCTTCCCTTCATGATTCCGGTTAATGATGAACCTATCGATTGGAAACGGAAGCTACCCTGAAACTATCAACGGTTGTATTTCAAACATAATTGGGACTATCAACACTAACGAAAAACACGAACCGATCACACTTGAGATCAAGAAAACACGCTCACACGTAGTCTCACTTCAACAATCCAGGAATCCGGATACTTCCAATATCTAGGCACACTCCCTCCTTACCTATTTCTGCAATTTCTACAAAATAGACATCAATGGGATCAACCATCAAAGTACACACCGCCACCTCCAACATGAATTAGAAATGTTGACTTGAATTGCACAATGCTAGAATGACAAAGTTTGGAAATGCACACTAACTAATTGAAATCCAACACCTAAATAGTTTACAATCCAAGGGAATCTACAGCCCCAAGGGAAATTGTGGCGACGTGAAACTCTCATTTTTTTGGTTTACCTTGTAAAACTAACCGAAAACTAGAGATAGGTATCTGGATTTAGCTAAGGAACCATCGAGAGCTAAAATAAAGAAGGAAAATGAAATAGTGAAGGGATTTGCTCAATCCAGTCCTAGGAAGAGAACGGATTAGAACAAATGTCTGATCGGATAGGGGATGGACTTGATATCATATGGGAACCGGATCCGGAATAGGTCATGATGAGGTGGCAGGGGGTCCAACGACTATATAAGGCTTGGGTTGCCTAGATGAACCTCTTTTGCATTTTTCGTTTTCCAGCGCTTTCCATGCTTTGAGCTTGTTGTTTGCATCTAACACCTAGCATTCCGTGTTAGTCTTTGTGTGAGTGTCTTTTGCGAGGGTTGTGGTTTTTAGTGTTATAGTTTGGATTTCTGGTTGAGATCGGAGAGAGAAAGTGAGGAACGGGACATGAGGCTAGGAGAGAGTGAGGTAGAATCGGAAAGGGTTTCTGAGTGCACGTCTGTGTCCATGCCATAGCTTAGGAGAAGTAGAGGTGAACAGGCTAGTACGTCCTCGATGGAGGTGAAGCTCCAGCAGGTAATTCCGGTTATTCCCTCTACCGAACCAACCAAGTCCCAACTCATGGAGGATCAAGGAATGCTAGCACGTGAGCAAAGAGTGGAAAGCGGACAATAGGGAGTGGGAATTAAGTACTAAGAAACGGAACCCTATGACCGTGGATAGAAGTACCTAAAACCGTGGATATAATCCAACTCAATAATTTGGATTGCAAATAGAATTATTGAATTGTGACCTATGGCCGTGAAGCATGAAAATGGATCATGTTTGAAGTGGACAAAATGACTAGAAATGAACATAACCATTGCACAAGAGGCCTCACAATTTACAAACCTAATATTAGACAAATAATACACAAATGATATAGAAGATGAGTATACAAGTTTGAGTAATGAAAGTAGACAAATGATCTTAGATTCAATGAATTGATAACAATGCCAATGAATAATGCATTGTACATAGGGATAAAACATACTATGTGGATTGTTTAGATCCCTGAAATTGCTCTTCAGAAAATTAGTTATAATCTAACAACCTATGTATGGAAGTTTTGCTTTAGTTGAAAGCCGGTTTAGTTTGTAAACAATTGGATTATCGAAGGGTTAGGCTTGAAAATAGAATAATGCACCCACAAGGTCAAGCTATTCCTGACAATCAGTAAGTATTATCTCCAGCAGTGGACAGAGTAATTCGTTAACACCATTGAACTAATGAAGTAGCTGTCTATTTTATTACAATATACAAGTGTGTGTTTTGGTGGCTAGTCTCTTGGTTTAGGGTAATTAGAAGTGAATGTCACATCCTTGTGACATTATAGTAAAAAAGGTAGGGAAATTAGCAATTGAAAGGATTAAGGAAAGAACATTTGTAACATAAGTAAAGAAAACAATTCCATTGATTATAAAGAACATGGCGTTATGGAAGCACAATGACCCTACTAAAAATGACTGACTGAAATCAAATCCTATTTAAAGAATATAGAATGCAAATGATAATGAATGAATTCTAATACAAATAGAAAAGAAAATCATGAACTACTACATTGACATCACGTATTAAGAATACAAAAGTACCCCACGAAAACATTTCAAGTAGAGGGAGTTTAGGTTGAACTACCCTCACTGTTTGATGTCTGTGAATCAAACTCTACAGCACAATCATCTAGAAACTCCAAAATGCGGGGATCTACCAATTTGGCCCTAGAAGATGGCATAGGGTCAACATCAACAAAATCCCTAGACTCTACCTCTACATACATAGGTAGCTGAAATGATTTAGGAGGGCTAGGAAAAAATCCACAATCTGCAAAGAATGGAACATACTTAGAGTTCCTCATTTCCTGAGCTTGCGTGCAAAACTTGAAGAATAACACATTAGACCACAAGTACTTAAGATGAAACAAAGAGATTCGAAGATGGAGTTAAAAGGAAAACTTACTTACTGAATCGTGATGTCTTCACGACATGTTGGATTGGAATGTCCTCATCATCCAGATCAATTGAAGAAATAGCAGGACGTTGTGGTTCGGCCTCTGTAACCATCGGCATGTGCATGGCCAGAGATAACAAAGCATCAAAGATAGCCTTATCCTCCTCAAATGCCAACACATGACGGCGTGTAGCACGGCAAGCCTGAATGCTTGAACCTATACACATCCAGTTCACAGATGAGAACATTACAATGAACCAAAGTAATTTGCACATTTCTATGAGAATCAAATTATTTAATAAGATAACAAACATGTTGCTATTGTGCAATCCATAACGACATCCCCTAGTGCTGAACATGCCTCCACAAGCATCTACATGAACTGGCGAGCCTTTTCACGAGGTCCACGCCAGGGTTTGGTGCCATTCATGGTGACGTCATCTTTGTTACAGAAGTTTTGGAGGATGTCATCCTTGCCAACATTAACCTCAACTGCGTCATGAGATGGAACTTCTTGGAACGAAAATGAAGGTGTTGCCTTTATTGACGTCTCTCTCACTACAAGAGAAATGGCAAACCGCATAGTCTGCAAAACAAGTCATGTGAGACTCTAGTAATGGTGAACTTCAACTTCAACATGAACATGCAAAAAAAAATATTTAACTTATCGTCATAGTTGGATTCGACGGCAATGTCAAATGTAGCCGATTCATTCCCAACTAAGATTGCTTTATTTTAAAACCATACTCTTTACAGCATCCAAGAAGGTGGCTTTTGTGGGGCACACTCGAAGGGTACATGACAAGCAAAGCCCCACTGTCATGCAGGTACTCCAAAGCGAAGTCAAAGATGGGTAGTAGCCAATGCATGTGGAATTCATTCCATTTGGGAATGGATCCAAGTAGAGCCAATGCGGTAGGTACATGGAGACCTTCCGGAACATCCACAATCATCAAGTCCACTACCGGCACTATACTGAGGACACCATTGAAGTAGCGATCTCTGTCACTAGAGTGCTGCAAAGGAATATGTAAGTTAGATAAATTAAACATGGTGTACTATTGAAATAGGAAAATACATACGATGAATCTCGGAAAATATGGAAAATAACTTGAAGGAATTTCCGAAATATAATAAATGGTATAATCAAACTACTCTTAAACACAAATTACATGACATTGTTATATGCAATGGAGGAAAGTGTACCATAGCTAAGAAAGTGAGAACGTCATTGTAGGCCTTTGATGTACTATTCTTCCCTGAGGACATGAGGAATTCTAGTGACAAGTTTAAGATGCATTCGTCGATGTCAGGTACAGGATCAATGTTTTGAATTGTTGGTGACAGACCATACAGCAAGCGCTCTTGAGTAAGAGAGAAACTTGATGAAGAAGTTTTCATGTCAGCAACGCTTGTTGCAGGTTCAAGCAACTCCGTCTCTACCTTCCTTTTCGTCCCTTTCTTTTTGACCTTCTCTTTCTCCTTCTCAACTAGTGCCACTCGCCTCTTCTTCTTCTTATCCTCAGTCCTCTTCATTGCCTCCTCCATTTTATCAACTTTCCTCTTGTCGGAGGCCTCCTGTTTTTTGATGGCTCAAGCTCGGGCCTCAGGGTCTAAGCCACAAAATTCATCAAACTCTGGCTCAACAACCATCGTGTCTTTTAGGTTCCGGAAAAGAACCTCCTCCTGAGGCGGAGTGATTCCGAAGTTACACTCTAGGTACCAAGGGCAAGCCTAGAGTTGAGAACTGGTCTAGTTTTTTAGTTGTGTGGGGGAGAACATGCAGCCAGGGGATGACCGATCCAACCAAGTAGAAAGAAACGGGGGTAAATCCGCTTTTTCAATGGCCTTCTTGCTGTACAATTCAAACTTGAAGTACTTGCACATGAGAAGGTAATTGACACAAAACAATTAGAAATGCAGAATCACTTCAGAAACTCTTCTAAGAAAGAACAATTCCAAAGAAAATTTTTAAAATTATACAAATATGAAAGACTCTACAGTTTGTTAAGACCCGCACACTAACTAGACTAAATGCTATTAGAACCCCCAATCAATTAGAATGTTACACATTGTAGAATGAGAAGTAATTACTGAGTAGCGCTTCCTTTCTTGCTGGTACGCTATCAACGTACTAGTGCATGATTAAATATAATAAATTATGAAAAAATGCATGAATGTCTCCCCTGGGAAAGGCCCTTGAGGCCGAGTGCCTATTCTTCATTCTAACATTATGCATACCTAGGTTGACCTGGTTAAACTTTTACATTGTAGAAGTTAAAACTAAAAAACAGGACAAAGAATTCAAAGAGAAAAAAAAGGAAACAATATGCATGAGGGCCACCCCAATATCCCTCTCTCGGGCCCGAGAGAACGTAATTGGTATTTGATGTATGCATAATGAAGCTTGAACGTTTAGGAAAATCAAGAAGAATAAATACGTAACTACACTATAGAAAGTGTCTTTGTATTATTCAATTAGATGAATGCCCCATATTGAAAACGAGACATCACTTCTTTGATTAAAAAAGGGTAATAGAACTACCACTAATATTATACATTTAGTTACATTCATCTCAAACAATAGACGTAGAGACTACAAGAAAAGGACTACACTAAAACGAATAAGTTTCCATGAATGTTTATAATATTTACAGAAATAGAATTGGTGACATGAAATGGGAATTGAATGCTAAGGAACTTTTCACAAAGGGTTCAAATTAATGAGAGGAACCTGTATATCAAGCGCTTGACTGCGAGCAAGGCCCTTCTAAACTCTTTAAAAGAGTTAGACTTCTTGAACGCATTAGCACCCTTGAAAACCCCGGTGTACGTGTCATCCCAGAGTTTCATTCACCACCCCTCCATGTACTCAAGCAATGTCAATGGCTCAGAAGAAACGGACATGTCGATATGAATATTATTTGTTCAGATAATTGACTCAAACAACTCTATAGCTTCCTCCTCCATTTGCAGATCAATAAGTGTGGTTAGTATCCTAGTGGATCCTAGAAGAAATGGATTATCCAATAACAATAATTGATTCAGACATGTAAAAATAAATAAGACCATAATCACATTATATGGAGAAACATACCCCAGCATACCAACATGCCTTTGCTAGAAATTGGAGAAGCTTCTCTTCATTGACAAGACAAGCTGGAAAACGGTGGGCCTCTTGAGATGGTCCGAATCCATTGATCCACCTTAGCCATTTGACCTTGAAAGTCGAGTTGACATTGGCAGTAGCTATCATTTGTAATTTGTCCAAAGTCAACTCTGGCACGGAGTAGAGGCTCCAATGCTTCTCGATTTGCATGAAAGGAAATTACATGATTTATGAATTTTAAATGAAAATCATGAAGTCCCCATGTCCCGAAATTATATAAAGTAAATTATACCTCTTGCAGGAATTCAGGACCAAATGCAAGATTCTCTTTTGACAATCTTTGATAGCTTCTTATACAACTTCTGAGTGGATTCCTTAATGGCTGTCCTCATAGCAACCGCTACACCTTCCTTAGACCTTTCATCAGGTGGAGTATCCTCATTGAACTTCCAAACTGCATTGTCCGTTGTTGCAGCAATCTCTTGTTGCAAACACATAGTCGTCATCACATACTGAAACAACCTACAAAACCAGGATAACAATCCATAGAAAACAATATATGCTAATAAATAAGTACAAACATTTTGAATGAAATTCATGAAGTACACATACCTTAAAGATGAACGAGGTGAAGACCTCCAAAGGCATAGTGTACCATGTCTTCCGTGTGCTAAGCTGACAAGTCTTGACTTCATTAGAACTTAGAAGCTCATTAAACTTGTCTAACTCCATAACCCCATACTTTTGCACACAGTATAATGTGTGCACCAAATTGGTTTTCACATGCGAGTTTTCTGTGTGCCTATCATATGATGTCAAAGTGGAAATAAATATCTAATTGTGAAAAGAGATTAAAGTGTACTAGGAACTAGCTCATGAATCACATACATAATAAAAGCAATAAAAATATATGTAGACTTACTTGTTTATATCGTGCATAACCTGCATAGCAACTCCTATGTGATTCCTGGTATCCAAGACAATGGAGTCTACGGATATGTGCCACTCCCTCTCCAGCTTGTGAAGATGCTCAATGTGATTCATCCATGCTATTCGTCTATGGTTTCCGTCATAGACGAAAAACTTATAGTCAACCAAATGCTTTAGAGCAGCTTTGGATCGAAGGTGCATATTGAACTGATCATTGACTAAGTTCCACAAAGGTCCCCATCTCTCCTTCTCTACCTTAGTGAAAACAGATATTTGACCCTATTCATCTGCAATAGAAATATAAAACACGCGAGCTCCCTCCTCGTAGCCATGTACAAACTGCTGCTCAAGTAATATCAAATCACATGTAAGGGTTGGGCGAACCATAGGCATTGGAACTAGATGACAAAGTGGGATGCGCATTTGAGATAGATCAGACATGGTCAACCTCAAACTGGATATCGTTGAGACAATATCCATCTTTTGAGTTCTTCTAATATCATCCTCCGTGACGTTGTCCTCTTGTCCCAAATGAAGAACCTCCTCCAATTCCTCTGTATCTTCATATGACTCAATTGGTGGTTGTAGACTAGGATCCACAATTTGAAAGCTTGGGGACTTTAAAGGAGAGTCCGTAGATATTAGTTCCTCAACATTCTGCACGATTTTACCAAGTGAGAAACACTTAAAAAAGCAAAATACATTAGATAAGTGCTCTCTATATCAGATATTCATTTGTGTAATCTTATAATACATACCTCGATATATGGATTTAGGCTGAAGACATGAAAATGTTCTCTAATGCCAAAATCATAGAAAAACACAACGACCGTGATCGCATGTTCCTATAATCGACCTATAGTGTCCGCAATAGAAGATTTGAATGTCATCATCTGCCTCAAGCATGGATTGGACATCCATATCCTCATGGTTACACGTACAATAATCAGTAGTGTTTTCTGAACTCGAAACTAGTATAACTCAATCGTTATCTCCAATGGAGCTACAACATGAATGTTGTGATGACATTAGGCTATCACTGTACTTGTCATGACTTTCATGATCTAAATCGGCAAGTAAAGCGTCCAACCCTACCATTGGCAACTGAAGAAGATTCTGGGCCGGAAGCAAGTGCCGAATATCCTCGTCCCCAACTATGTGGTCAACGACCTCGATGGGCACCATTTCAACATGGGCCATCTGAATTACATCCTGGATATAAGAGACAGAATATATCGTTGTGAATTGGAGAATAGGTTTCTCTTTGGCTGTATGTAATAATAAGACTTTCCATTTCTATACATTGATTCGTACAATCCAAATAGCCACATAAAAGATTAATATTACAAATTGGAGGCAAGAAAGTAATCTACTAATACCTAATTATCACTATTCGATATAAGATCACAGTCCAAAGAGTAAAGGATTCAGTGAAGTCAAAAACTATGAAGGCTGTTTTAAAATCCGAAGAGCATTACCTCTTGCACCATTACTCCTCCATGTTGAAGATCCTCTGGTGCCTGAGACATTCCACAGATCACTATGTCACAAATAATAAATGCTCTATAAGCTAAATGATAATGACTTCTATCATCCAATTTTGCGAAGTTGGATATAGAATATAAACACATCTAGAACATGTCTGATCTAATGCAATTCTATAAAAATAGAATCAAATGTATTGTGCATGACTAGTCAATTCGTAGTGTTATCTAGGCACTGAGAGCACTTTGAGACCATCGTCACTATGCATACACTGTGGTGGCCCTTTTGTGACATAATGGAAAACATTAAACTAAAATCCTTCACAGGGGCATTTGGGGAAACTCTCTATTCTAGGATGCCCTAACCATGAATACATGGTCATAAAACTAAGATGGCTTTCACCTTCCTAACTCCATTTACTGCGATAAATATGCATGAGTATATTATCTTCAATGTTTTTTCAAGGCCGAGACGATGAAGATATGAATGTCACTATGCTTGAATGGAATGGGAAATATGATACATCTAGGACATGCAACTGGATTATGCTCTCCAAGACTCGTCAAATTGTGTATCCTTTATGAAACAAATCACAAATTTCCCAGAAAATCACCGATGCCTCTAACTCGTGAACTAGTGGGAACCATCTGTTTGTGTATGAAAGGGTAGGAGCGAACAGTCTCTCGGGCCCGAGAACTTTGTGGAGCTCACAGGATCATGCATACTTTTGGCATGCTTGAGGCTCCCTCACCGAATCTCACTTACAGTAGCCACGAACTGGCTTGTCGGAAACTCATGACCAGAATCTATTTCTCGATCAAGAGCCCGCCTGTATATTCTCAAATTTGCAAGAAACTCAAGCAATCCTCTTACCCGTGAAGGATTAGGGTTCACCTATCTATGCATAGCAGGGCAGCTACAATAGTTGTCTCGGGCCTGAGAGCTCTAGGCAAGGATGACGAAAGTGAGTGTCTTAGGCAAAATCACGTCCAAAAATCGGGCATCCAGACGTCCGACCGTCCAGACTCCGTGGACGCTGCGTCTCCAGTGGGTAAAAAACGCCGTCCGCAAATTTACCCTGGGTAAATGCAGTTGGGCAGCCGCTAGTTTTTTAATACAAAGCTTCAAGTAAACCTTGATTCTTTTAATGCTTTTTACAATAACATATGGAGTTATGGACTATCCTTTGTAGTGTACTCAACCAAAGAAATTGTACACTATAATTGCAATTATGAATTATCAAGGGAAAGGATTAAAAAAAATTCAACATTCTCTTCCCCTTGAAAACTACCAAATCTATGATTCTATGACAATCATGAAGTCCAAATTGTTGCATTATACATGTATCCTACAATGTATCATGCTTCATACAAAGAAAGAGGAACACAATCAATTTTGGGGGGACTTCTTCTTGGTTTTGCAATTCAAAAAAAAATAATCATATTTTCAACATCAATAAGCAAACTCCAATTGCAATGGAAGCTTCAAACAATCAATTGCCATTACATGCTCAATGTATCATAAGCACCTAAACACCTAAGCCTACATCCCTTGAATCTCTAAGGCTTGTAATCACTATCTCCTTTCACCTCAGTCCCACTACTATCACATCTAGTTCCCCAACCGTTGTCTTCATCGCTAGATGTCTCTTCCATGTCATTTGATGAAGATTGTACAATTTTCACTCTTTCTTGTACTTGTGTACATGTCAATGATCTCATTGATCTACCGGTCTTCTTCTCCCTTTTGGCTCTTAATATAGCCTTACCAATGCCTTCCTGAAGGCTAGGGATTGTTTTCATTTTCTTCTTTGCCCCCACTTGATAGGTATCAAGTGGGGTTCTACCCACATTTGGTCTCTTGCTTGGAGAGGTAGCAAAGGGTTGTATTATTCTTTTTTTACGAGCTTTGATGGAATCTTCACCCTTTGATATCTTTGCTTTTGGCGCTCATTGAATAATTAATTGCATTGCATTCAAAGACTGCGATGTGTGGCCTAATGATTTCAAAGAATGGCGTTGTGAATGGCCCCGATGTTGAACAAACATTGAAGTCAATGTCTCATCTTTATCATCATCATCGGTACATGATAAAATGGTTCGATTTGGATTGCCTCCGGAACCCATCTCTTTCATAGTAGACAAATGTCTTTTTCTAAGCCGTGATTTCCTTGAACCATCCAATGTCGTGGCATCGCTTTTAAATAGTGCACGTGAAGGAGTGCTATGTGGTGGTTTGGGAGAATCTTCCATGAGGTGCATTTTGCCAACACCATTGTTGACAAAAATTGGGCTGCCTAACTCCATCAAACATGCTTCAACATTGTCTTGTACTTCGTGTGGTTTGGCATTTCCAATATTTGCTTCAACACATTTCTTGCTTGCCGATACCACTATTGACGCAACAATTCCATTGGACATGTTCATTTCAATGTTCACCTCACATCCTCCTTTGTCTTCATGTTGGTGATTTATTTCTACTGCCACTATCAAGGATGGAGCATTAGAAATGGGAATCACTTCATCTTTTTCAAGACTCCCATCATTCGCAACCGTTGTCCTATTGGTCGCCCTTATCTCTACATACGTATCCTCTATGTTTGGTAGAAGATTTTTGCTACTTATGAATCCAGTTCCATCCACAAATCTAGCTATCGAAGGTACATCATCATGAAGCCCGCAATCATCCTCATCTGATCGAAACTCATACATGTCTCCATCCGCGACTCCAAAGTCTTTATTGTTTTGATTAGGAGTCTCAAATATTTTGTCGTCAAAATTGTGCATATCATAATTCACAGCATCTCTATCATCAGATACAGATTCATCATCTTTGTCTTCCAAGATAGGCCCTTCCGAATCTTCGGACTCCACGTCGTCATGGTACCACTTCTTTTCATCCTTCTCCTTCAATGCGGCTATGACTTTGGATTTGGTGTATACATACACCAAATCGGTTGTTCTCTGTGGCCTCAACTTGTTTCGGGATTTGTTGTGAACAAAAGAGTAGCTACTCCAATTTCGTTCGTATGAAGATGATGACACCAATTGGTCCAAAATCCTCTTTGCAATTGGAGCAATGAGCTTTGACATGCACCCTCAAAATCCTACCAAGCATGTGCTGACAATTTCTGCTCAGCCGGATCCAACATGTCGTGGAACGGAGGATCTCGGTGTCGAAATGCTACAAACTCCACTACGTGAGGATAAGTTCCCGGTTGACATATTTTCCTGATAACGTGCTTGCATGCATCTGTTGCATCTTGATCGTCAGCTAGTTCTTTATCGTGAAGAAGATAAGGGTTCAAAAGAGCTCCTGCATAATGTAGATCGGTCTCTACCATTTCCCGTCGCTTACCAAACGACTTTTCGATAGGAATGGCTAAGTCCAAGGACAAACTAAAGGGCTCTTTTTGTAAAGAGAAGACATGCTTCTCTAAATTCCTCATGATGTGCAACACCTTGCCCATGCATGGTGTCTTCGCATCCAAATCACGTAGACCAAATACCACAAGAGCCATCAATTCTCGGAAATTAGTGGTACGGGCCCAAAAATGCTCATCTAAAATTATCTTCTTCACCTCCCGAGACTCCGTACAAGATTTTGCGTTCCTCATGTCCCGTAACTTGAGCACATATTCTACCCATTGTAGATCCACCACACTTTGTTGCAATCCAGTCTTGACCTTCAACAAACGAGAAATCATGAAGAAATTGGAGGCAAATCTTGTTTTCACTGACATCAATAAGTTATTTTTCGTTTTGTGTTTTTGAAATATAGCTAGCAGCATATGCCACAATCTGAAGAACTTCACAACGATTAGGGCCTTTTCCACTAGGTCCTTCAACCATTTTTGCTTCCCCCAATCTTGAAGCAACAAATTCAAGGCGTGCACCACACAACCTTGAAAGAAAATGTGCAGATATTTACTCGACACCATATTCCATGCTGTTGGATTTGTAGGAGCATTGTTTGCAGTCACTTGCACAACATTTGTGGGGCCTACTTGTTCTATAAACTTTTCCAAGACAGAGGCCAAAAAAGGAGCATTCTTTTCGATTCCACTTGTATCCACCGATCCTAGAAATTGCTCACCCGTAGAAGATACAAGCATGGCATTTATCAATGGTCGATTGGTAATCGAGCTCCATCCATCAATAGACAATGTTGCTCCAAACTTCCGAATGCTATCTTCGGTCCAACTATGAAGCTTTGTTTTGATGTCGGTCTTTGCTTGGTCAAGCAATTTATGGCATAAATCATGATACGATGGTGGAGCATAGGGCCCACAATACTCGGCTATTTTTTTCACTACTTCTTTAAATGCCGGATTTTGAGCTACGAGAAATGGTATGTTTGCTGCATAGAAGAAATTGGCCCACACTACATTCAAATTGCGTTTTGCTGCGGAATCAAAGCCATCCACTAGACTACTTTGTCTTTGAGGTCTACTGCCTGATGCCCTTGGAGTGTCACGATCACTAGATGTTTTTGTAGTTCGGTTTACTTCGGATCCTACACCAACAAATTCTTCCGGTGCTGCGCATGAGTCCTCTTGAGTAGAACGCGCCATATTCCTCTCATTTGAAAAATCACAAGTGACCATATGCATGCTACCAACATCTACATTGTCAATGATCGATCTCTGCGGGAATGCCCCATTAGATCGAAGAAATAGGATTCGAACATCCGGCGTCAATTGTGAACAAAGACTCACTCCTGTATCACGAACACTTGATGGGCCTTCATATCCTAAATGGCTCAACATATGGCTTATCTTCTTTGCAAACACCGAGTTGCAAGCCTTGCACTTTACCTTACCGGTTGATGGGGTACCATATCAACCAGACCAATCCTTGCTCATAGTGGCAAGGCATAAATTTTAATTCCGTATATTGGAATAAAATTCAAAATGTGAAAACCGGATGAACAATGTCCAAATATAATAAAAAATGAGTGCACAAAGCCTTGAAAATCAAGGCCCTTCCGTCCACTGAACTATACATTACCAAGAAAGGGACACAAAAATTGTAGCTCCTAGCCCTTGGAAATCTTAGCGTTTAGTTTTCAAGAGTGCTCTCAAATGACTTCTTTCGTACAGTTATAGTCTTCCAAACTGGCCTGATTGTTGGAGACCATTTTTGAATCCACAGAACATGCAATCCGACGTCGCTTGATTCCACAGCGGTCGGGCGGACGGTGCATTTAGGGTGGACGGGTGGTTTAGGGCGGACGGGTGGTCAGGTGGACGGGCAGGGTAGGTCGTGTTCAATTGTTCAAATGTTCAATGCTTCAAGAGATGCGGGACAAAATAGGGATTTAGGGATGGAATGAGCCAATGAGGAGATTTCAGAAAATTATGGTTTTGTCAAAGGGTCTTATAATTTAAAATTTCTAGATGAACATGAAAAAAACATACTTCACAAAAAGTTGTCCTTCATAAATCACCATAGCATGAACTTAAAAGAAAGCAAAACAAATGATTAATTCAAAGATATATATATATTGATATTTCATATTTGGATATATAAAGAACTTCAAAACAAATCAAAATTCATCATGAGTACAATGAATTACTAGTAGTACTCAACCCTTATAACATTCAAGCCACACTCACTGGTATACTTCTATACTATTAAACAATTAAACATAATAAAATAAGGAAAGCCTCTCTTATATTTAAGAACCACTACCCTCTCCTAAATCGTGAGATGGCCCCTCCTCAGCCAAAAGTCTTGCACTCATTCGTCGAGTATTTGGCCTAGGACTATAGACAACACCTCCTCCGGATCTAACCTCCATGTCCACTGCTGTAAATTGTCGTTTGGTTTCCGAAGAGTGGTCATTGTCATCGTCATCTTCTCTCTTCCATTTTAAGCTTCGCTTTGGAGACAAATCTACTTCTTCAATCTTCAAGGCCCTCAACGTAGCATCCACTCGATCTACAAACACATTGACCTGTTCGTCATCAGCTTCGATGGGTAACCCTATTGGTCGAAAATCGGCCAATAGAAACCCCCTCCATTCAGCTATGATATCACCTATCCTCTTGTCAAATGCCCCAACTACCTCTATAAATGAATGCCCTATAGTTGTTTCTCCATCTATTGCAACAAGAGCACGAGCTTTGGCAGCTTCTTCCAACTTTGACAAGAAAAGGGCCCTACCAATCAAAGTGTGATTATAAGCCCCGTATTGCTCATTGAACTCTTGAGCATGTTCCACCTCTACCCAAGTTTTTTTGGGCCTTTTTCGCACTTCTTTGTCGGGAAAGTGAAAAAATTTATTGTGTTGCACACTCCAATGGCCCCCCATGTTGCAACAAAACAATTCACGAGCCTCACCATCTTCAATATCCCTGGCCCGCAACTCCACCTCTCTATTAACGGTCATCCACATGAAAGGATCCACTAGCTCTCTAGACTCCTCATACAATCCATATCGGCAATCAATTGAATCCCTCGTGAGAGGTCGCCCCCAATGCAAGAAATTTTGGAACTGGTATGGCCCTTGATCAAGAGGAAGGGTCCATTGGTTGTATTCGTGGCCGGGGGGCATATCTTCCAAGATCCCAAGCATTTTGTAGAACCGAGGGCTTAAAGGAGAACGACACTCGGCACAAACCGAATGAATGAGTGATGCTTTCACGATGCATGTCACATGAAAAGTGTGGTGACATTGGCCCATGGTTAGGGCTCCTTCAGGGCCAAAAGGACCTTGGCAAAGGCTACAATGACTGTTCAAGATTCCTGGGGTTGGATCGCAAGCATGCACTATTGTCTTGTCTTTCTCCTTGATGTGCGCTGAAAGCGTATTGTAAGGGACCCACCCTTCCTCTACTTCCAAGGCCCAATTGATGTGTGCAACATTGTCCTTCTTTGTATGGTTCAACCGCTCAAACATGTCATCCATGTCCCCCCAACATGTAATTTGGGTGGAACCCCTTGGATGTTCATCAAACACTTTCTTGAACCGAGCCAAAGAGTTCTCCACGGCATTGCATTCTTCATCTGACTTCATTGCCAATTTCATAAGCCTTTTCATTGCTCGAGATACTATAGAGGGTTTGTCTTGGAGTTTCTGTACCCATGCCAACCATCGAGACTCTAATCCGCTCTTCGGCATGCATTCCTCCATGCCCATGATTCTTTGAAATCGGTCCAACTCCACCTCAACAAGGATTTTCTCTTGAATTGCTTCATCTAATTTCAACTGTAGCTCTTCCACCTCACTGCCTTTCGTTTGCGTCGAAGCATCTTGCAATGTACGGGAAACATTAGGAATGATGGTCCATACTACTTGTTCACATTTCTTGTCATTCCCAACCTCATCCACATTCAAGATGATGGACGCCTCCACCGCTTTTGCCTTCTCAAAAGGAAGAGAGAGTTGATCGCTCTCTTGACTTTCTTGCACAAATGGAATGATCACGGAGTCCATGGTAGGCCTACCCCTCTTCAACTCTTGTACTTCGAGCTCCAATTCTTCGATGCGTTTTCTTTGAATGACCTTGTAACAACGTTCCTGCTCCATGTTTTTCGACGACAACTAGAACTTCATTTCCAAGTCCTCACACTTCATCTTCAGCTAATGAATGTCTTCCTCTAAGGCCATCAAACTTTTTAAGTTCATCATGCCACCTCCAAGAATTGGTGCCACTTTCTCGGTGAAATTGCAAAAAGCCAAGGCACCAGTCACCAATTCAGGTGCCATTTTTGAAAATTCCTCTACCACGTCCCTAACCCAAGGAGTAATTTCAACTACCATTTGAGCTGAAGTTTTCAATTTGTATGCGGTTTGCAAAATAGTACCCGAGCCCCCTTTTCCTACGGGCTGACTAGAGCTGCCTGCCTCATTTTCAGGATTAGAATGAAGATGTTGCTCTGCTAGTACTCGCCAATGACTACAACATTCTAACAACTTTTCCAATTGATTGGGGGTGGGTATGGAACAAAGAATCTCCAATTGCCCTGAGTTTAAAGCTGCCAAATGTGGATGCCCTCTAGTTCTTAAGCTCACTTTCCAAGCACTTCACTTTAGTGCCACCAAGGTTTACGCTCTCCTAACACTGCACATGCCACGCACCCACAATGTTAGGTTCGAACTCGAGTCACGGGGTTTCCCATTCCTCCGTGACTCCCAATCCTTTCCTTTCAACATTTAACTCTCACAAGACACCGAGCATGTCATTTGATGACATGGGGCAGAACTTCCATTGATGTCCAAGCACTTGGTGAGGCACTACTCCTACCGGTGCTAACCGCCCTTGATTGGAACCCAACTCTCCACTAAGCCCAACCCAACTCATTTCAGGACTCACTAATCGGGACTCACCAAACAGGACTCACACCATGGCCTAGTGTGGAGTGGGACACCACCTAACCGGTATCAAGGAGTGCACAAGCACTTCACGGTAACACACAAGTGGTAGTGAGGCTCCAACACTAGCCTCACCACCCGGGGCCACTTAGACTCACCATGGCACCATCCGGGAGTGAGGAGGGAGACCACCCTTTCTCATAGTACTCTCTACAGGATTCGGCAGCCCCCCCCCATACTAGAGGTCACCGGGAACCCCCAAGATACACCCCATCTTGGAAGACCACCCATTTCCAAGTGGTATCCCCAAACCGGACCCCTAAAAGACTCCCAATCTTCCCATCGGGATAACTTTTAGCTCTAAGCTCCAAATCCCAAGTGCGATCCCATTTTCGTGATCTAAATTTTCCGTAGATCACCTTGCACTATTCACTTTCTCCAATACGACAAGTATTGAGGAAGTTATGGCCCTCCAAAGGTACAAGTCCCCCGGGAGGTGTAGTTCTCCGAGACTCCACCCTCTTTGGATGCCCATAACTTTTATCTTACAGCTCATCTCTTCATGAGCCTTATTATTCTAGAAATCTTGTCTCCTTATCTTTCCAATGATATGTGGCATGCCCTATTTGGCTCCAAGGAACCCTCCCAAACCTTGTTTCTCACGTCCCTATGCCTCGGGACGCGACCGGGATGCTACCAACTTTGAGGAGCCATATCTTTTGACTCCCAACTCGGATTGTCGCGTTCTTTGGACCCATGGACGCGTCTTCTCACAAGCGTTCCAAGCATGTGCGACACGCCCCCAAATTCGTCCAGATCAGAGCGCTACATCGCTCTGATCGCTCGGGACCCCTAGTCCCCCTCACCTCATCTCTTGCAAGGCTTGGGGAGTCACCCTCAATGTCCCCCTTGCTCACCAAGGTGGCCGGGCACGCCTCTTGATGAGGGTTGTGACAATGTGATTGACCTTCAAATATGATGAGTCTTCAATTACAAGAAATTATAAATGGTCATACTTCAATGATTACAAGTGTGTTTCATCTCAAAACTTTTTTGCGAATAATAATATAGAGAGGTTCATAATATCATATCTTTTACATTATAAATTTACATTATTGATTGAATTGCTTATGTAGTTATGTAGGCCTAGGATTTTGTAAAATCTTGAACCCCTAAGCCTTCATGCTTTTCTTCCCATCAAATATCACCCAAAACTGCCATTTCGAATGCAAAGAGACAAAAATCTTAAAAATTGATTTTTGGGCATATTTAACCATAGGAATTTATACTAGACTAGTATAAAAGTTAATTGAGTTATCTTGTCATCTTGAAAACTTTGAGTACATACATTGCATGGTATTTGCATTTAAAGTAAGCCCCCAATTTTTTTCTTCCATCTTGCCATACTAGATTGTTGGGCTTCTCATTTTCTTCACTTCAGATTTTTGGCAATAATAAATTTCATTTTAGAATATCCTGTGTTGAAAAATTTAACTCTTAAGTGAAGACTGAAGAATCTTGAACCAAAAATTTAGAAATAAATCATTTAGTTGAGATCACATATCATAAGAGTCCCGTTTAAGAGTGTAGGGCCTTTGGGACTTTAGAGATTAATTATTTTCCTTGAAAGGCATGAAAAAGAATAATAAATTGAACCATGAAGGCTTTTGTTACAATCTTAACATCGAATTTCTTTTGCTATTAGTCAAAAAGTATTGTTGACATCACAAACTTGTACAAAAGCACCAATGTAAAACAAAATTTCTTTACACACTAATTTGAATTCTTTATTTACAAATCAAATGATTTTCCAAACAAGAGACTTTGAGATGTCACTTTTGATAGTTGTATCAATTTAAGACCTCATGACATAACATATTAAAAATAATTTCTCTACTTTTCATAATTCACCATGAAATGCAATCTCTGCCTGTTGCCCCGTCCGTCCACCCATCTCCACAAAGTTCAAAACACTTCTCTTGCCGGTCCGCCCAACCACCAATTCAGAAATTGAAAAAATCCTCTCTCCCACAGTCC
The DNA here is from genome assembly GCA_963920665.1 of Straminergon stramineum. Taxonomy (NCBI): domain Eukaryota; kingdom Viridiplantae; phylum Streptophyta; class Bryopsida; order Hypnales; family Calliergonaceae; genus Straminergon; species Straminergon stramineum. Next base: position 26,539,796 of record OY987265.1, on the reverse strand, counting down.
TGCCAACCTCGCCCCTCCCACGCTCCTCTCCGTCCGCCCATCCGCCTGTCCGCCTGACCGCCCGTCTTCCCAACTACCAATTCAGAAATTGAAAAACTCCTCCCTCCCGCAATCCTCCCAACTCTCCCCTCCCATGCTCCTCTCCGTGCGCCCATGCACCTGACCGCGTGTCCGCTGTAAACCAAACACAAACTCCCAAACTCAAAAACGCCTCCCTCCCTCCCTCCTGCTTACCCGCCTACCTATCACCTCTCCCTCCCACGCTCCTCTCCGCCCGCCCATCCGCGAGTCCGTAGTCCCCGTCTGCGCTTCCGTAGTCCCCATCCGCATTGTCCATCCGCCTGTCCGGAATTCGTCCGCATTTCTCGTCCGCGTCCGCACTGCTTCGTCCACTGCTTGTCGGTGATTGTGTGATCCAGCGGACGGCGACTTCAGACTGCCCGATCTTCCTGTCCGCCTGCGTGCTGTCCGATGTGGACGGCAGTGTCCTCATACCGTAAAGTGTTGACTGCATAAATGGCGACGCAGATGGCTCATTTCTTCACAAACGTTTCCCTTCCGGAGTGGGTGATCTAATTGTGGCAGCATGAAATTCTAACTTTTTGGTTTTAGTTAGTAATACTAACCGGATAGCTAGATAGGGATATCCGGATTGGGTTAAGAAACCAGAAGGAGCGGAATTAGAAGTGGAGAATGAGTTAGCGACAAGATCTGCTCCATCCCGTTTCTAGAGAATAAACGGATAAGAGCGGATGTCGGACCGGAGAAGTGATGGACCGGATACCTTAGACGAACTGGATCCGGATTAGGTCGTACTGAGGTGGCAATGGGGTCCAGGCTGTATAAAGGGGCTGGGCTAGCCAGTTGCACCCCTTTTCACTTTTTCATTTTTCAGCGCTCCTTGTGTCTGTCAGCTTAGGCGTTCCGTGTCAGGTACTCTGGCAAGTGTTTTTCGAGACTGTTCTAGTGTCCGCTACAGTGTTAGCATGATTTCCAATTGAGATCAGAGAGTGAAAGAAAGGAACGGGACATGCGGCTAGGAGAGCGACAGTAAGGCAGGATTGGAAAGGGTTCCCATCAGCTTGTGCGCGATCATGCCGCAGCTCAAAAGGACTAGAGGTGAGGCTAGCTCGTCATCAGATGTTAAACTCCGGAAAGTAGTTCCGGTTATCTCGCTGTCAGAGGATACCCGAGCGGAACTCATGGACGACTTGAACTCCATGGGTTGTATAGGGTTTGCAACCAAACCCTGCGGTTTCAAGGAGGAAGTCTTTGTCCGGGAACTCTCGGGGAAAGTGTCTAACGAGTTTGATAATACGCTGAGAGCGGTTCCGCCTCTCTGGACGGAAGAAGTCTAGAGGTCAATGTACAGCTTCCGGCCGGGAGGATTCGGGATGGCCAACCAGAAGGACGACTTCGTCCGGGGTAAGTTCGAGGGAGCGGTCAACCCGAAGGACGGATACGCTATCGAGGACTGTAAAGACGAGCGGAACCGCCGACTCTTGTAGTTCCTCATTCCGATCCTCCATCCGGAGAAGCCAACAAGGATAACTATTACCCTTGTGAATACTATTTTCGGGGCCCTGAGAGGGGACCGGAAAGTCGACTGGGCCCGGTTCGTTTCCGATCTGGTGCTCCAGTTAGTAAGTAGGATCGGAAAGAGTAGGGCAACTCCAATCAGTCCCTACTTGATGCACCTCTATCAGTCGAATCAACTCCTGAACGACAGAGAAGACGAGGTGTATAAGAATCAGGAAGTAGTTCTCAGATATGGGGAATCAAGATCGGATCGGGAGAGCGAATCCGGTTCTGAACCGGGAGAGGATTTAGAGTCAGAAGACGAGGAGACGCTAGTACCGCCGCTCAAGCGTCACAAGACTACCTCCCCGAACAAACGAGGGACGCCTCTTGGGCCCAACGCTCCAACTCCGGAAGGGAAACCGGAAGAGGAGAAGGCAGTGGACCCCGAGGATCCGTTCCCACCTCTGGTGAAGGTCCTCTGCGACATCCGGATGGACTGGGAATGGAAGAAGAGAATATTAGTAGCCATCGGACAGTTGGTGGGAGCGGCACCCGACCGGGAGCTACCGGAAAAGGTGGCGGCCTGTATTTCTGATCCGGTCGAGTCCCGGAAGTAGGAAGCAGAGATCCGCCGGCTACAGGAGGAGGTGGATCGGATGAAGACGGAGATCCTAGTGCATCAGGAGAACTTCGCCGCTACCAAATCGATTGCAGAGGATGCTCGACAAATGATGGAGCAAGTGAAGGCCACGTTCGGGGAAACCGGAACGGCCCTCACCAAAGCCAAATTATTTGACGAGCGGGTGCATGAGGAGAAGAAGCTATCCGGTACCCGGATGGTGCGGATCCTCAACGACTTTGCCGAGCAGGTAGAAGCGGCAATGCAGGAGGCACGGAAGGCAGCGGACCGGATAGAGGAGAGTACCCAGATGATGCTAGGAGCAACCTACTCACGCGGTATCCGACTCTCGAATATCTCCCTCCCGGATTCATTCCCGGAAGTGACAATAGGAGAGGGGAAGGATACGACCCCAAAGTCCAAGAAAACGACCCAGGCCGACACACCTCAGACCACCATCGACTTGGACTCACCGCCCGCGTCCACCGAAGGTAATCCGGTTCCTCGACCTCAGGAGATTGAGAGGAGTCGGAACCTTAATGAGGTTTTTGAGCAGATGGACCCGGGAGCGGACAACGCGACCATCGGATCGCGGATAGGGACTTAGGATGTGCAGAGTAGGTAGAGTAGGAGCGGATACGGAACCTGTTCCAGTCCAAGTGGGGAGTAGGTAGGACCAGAAAGTCTGACCGAGATGGTAGGGGAACTTTCGCGAGTTTTCCCGCCCATTTGTAACTTTTTGAAATGTATATAGTCAGCGCCCGGGAGGGACGCTGGGAGTCTTCTTTTTGCAATTTTTGTTGTACCTTTGTATGCGCTCTCTCATTGTGTGTGTCTCCCAAGCTTGGCAGGGTTGCATGATGTGAAGTTAGGAAGGTGTAAGGCAGAGTTGTGGTTAGATTTCTCCCCTTAGTGCGATAGTGTCCGATCCTTAGTATGTGTGTAGGTTGTGTAAGTGTTGGGAGTGTATTTCAGTGCCTCGGCAAGATCTAGGGTTTTGAAGTTCCGAGTGAAATAGCCACTATTAGGCTAGGTGGATAGGGAGGGTATCCTTAGTCGCGCTAGAACTCCTAGACGGGTAGTCCGGTTGAGTGTCCGACCTTCTGAGAGGTCTCATCACCATAGATTGGTAAACGGAATGATCCTAGGTACTGTTGGAACGGACGAGTACACTTGTAGCCACCTAGCTTTGCACGGGTAGGAGCTGGCATTGAGGTCGTTGTAGTAAGAACGGATCGTACGGGGGATCTCTGTGTGACCTCCAATCCAGATTTCTATCCAGATTGTTGTGAGGGATCAAACCGGATCCGAGTTTTTTAGGAGAGGAAGGGAGAGAACAGTGGGCCTTCAACCACTATAATCTGCTGAAGGAGTGGTGGGCCTACCACTCAGAAACCAAAGCGGCGAACCCTCTGATGGTCCAACAGAGGCAAAACTAAACCGGAAGAGTGTTGGAAAGATACAGGAACTAGCTAGAGCGGATTGGTTCAGAGGAGTACCAGGACCGGAATTGTTTAGGTCCTGGAGATTGAGAGAATTGGTTTTAACGGAGGATTTCTGAATCGGGTGGGAAGTTATCCGGTCAGGATCCTCTGGGTGGTTGTTTGTTTCCGGTTTTAGATCTAGGACCGGAAAGGAAGTTTGAGAGGGTGAAAGCGCTTACTCGCCCAAACCAAGTAAATACTTCACAGAATCTCGTGGGTTCGATCTTTGGAGTCACTTCGTTATGCTCTAGAGTGATTTTTGTGAGCATAATAGGGAATTTACTTATCCTGTGCTACGACACTAATGCCTTTGGGAATCTGCGCGCCCCTTCCGGCTTGGTGCGTGAACGATTGTGTTTGTATTAACTTTTTTTTATCACATATTGGTTTGAGTGATTAGGGGGCTGCCCCAACTTATAAGTCTTTAATTTTATGGACTTCATTTAGTGTTCTTAATTACTTGAACCGTGTTTGAGTTGATTGGGTTGTTAGAAACTCAAGATGTTCAAGTTTACGGTTGATTTGGTTGTTAGTAACAGTAGGTGCAATTTGTTTTAATCCAAATTCTTTTTTTTCATTTGATACATTTAGCCAAAGCGGGCGGAAATTGCATTTAAACTTTGTAATCATTTCGGTTCATTATTAATTGAGGTTTGGAGGTTATCATGTCGCGCGAAAGTGGTGGAGGAAGTAAGAAGGGGAAATTACAAGAGATCAATTGGAAAGATTTGGGAGACGTAACCTACATTGCGGAGAAGGGATGGGAAAAGGAGCCCAAGAAAGTATGGGATTGCACAACATGCAAGAAGTACGTCAAAATGACGCACCTCTCCAAACTATGGTCATGTGATCAAGCAGAGGTGCAAATTCATCGTTGGGAGGGACAAATGTCCACATGTAAGAGTGAACACTTTGTTTGCCGATACGAGGAGATAACATCTACATCAAGTTTACCAAGCTCTAAGCCAAACGTCATGAACTATTCAAACATGGCTATGATTTGGGCGGAGATAGTACTCCATAAAGAAGTAGATTGGCACATGGTTGCAGGGCGCAATGTCAAGAATTTAACTTGCGAGGAAGCCATAATTCCTACTAATTGGGTTGGACCAAGCGATTGCATACCGGAGTGGTCCAATCGAGGCTATGGAGGACTTCCTTTGGTCGTCTTGAAGGATGCTGAAGATGATTGGTCATATGAAGATGAAGATGATGATGATCTAGCACCCGTGACATTTGATGAGAGATATGAACGTCGAGAAGATCGGGAAGACATTGAGTACCAACAACAAATGCAGGAGGCCATGCACCAAAGTGTGGAAGACTAGGGTCGGCAACATGATGGGTCCTACTACCATCACTATAATGCATGTGGATCACGAGATGGGACAGGTGGTTTAGATTATAGTAACGCCCCCCAAGTTGGCTCTCAAAGTATAGGAGGAAGCCATGGACCGACACACTATGGTCAATATGGTGGTTCTAGCCAAGGAGGCTCTCAATACTACTTTGGATCGACTACACATGGTTCATATGGGCATCAGGGAGGCCCTTATTATAGTGGATCAAGTGAAAGAGGGTCTTGGGAGAGTGCTCCAATTCCTCCTCCAACCTTTCGAGGTCCTTCTTATGGAAATGAGTATGGACAAGGAGGTGCATCAAGTGGATATGGTTACAACTATGGGGGTGGACCATATATTGGGGTACATCCTTTAGGCCCAAATGACAACAAGGATTCGAATTTGGATTCGGATTCTGAGTAAAGTAGTTAAGTAGAGTATGGTATTCTAGTCATCTTATGTTTGTTTTACTGTATGGTTCACTCATTGTAATGTACATAGACGGTAAAGTGTGGCAAATATAGCCTAATGCTCTCGACGAGTTGTAATCACCTTTTTTGTGATTTTGATAGAAATACATTGTATTTATATATTTTAATAAAGCAATATTTATGTGACGTAATTTATAGGATTTAATACCATTGATGTATGACTATGGGTTAATGGGTATTTGTGAAAATGGAAAATGTATTGGATCACTTTCTATAAATTTATCATTTCAATCATTCAATGTGAATAGGTGAATTGCAAATGCAAAGGATGTCCCAAATATACAATAGAGGTTTGTAGAATAGCGAGAACCACCATTTTAGTTTCATTTGCTATTAGAAATTGAACCCTAAACCCTAGAAGTCCGAAGGCTTTTTTCCATCAAAGACCATTTAGTGATTTAGAATTGTCATTTCAATTACAAAGAACTAGAAAATGTAGGAACAATGTTTTTGGCATGTCGGATTGTACGATTTTGTACTATAGCAATTTATGAATGTGTAAAAGCAATTTCAAAAACTGAACGCACATAGATTGTAAGATATTTGCATTCAAGGTGATTGAAACAAATGATTTTGCTATTTGCTTGACTAGATTTTTGGCTTCTAATTATTGAAACAATAAATATTTCCACTTGTGAGTACTATTTTATAATTTTGTATGTTGAAGACTTGAAGAATTTAGATGAGAGCATGAGAATGTAGGAAGAAAAATTCCCCCAAAAGATGTTTAGTTTTTATTCATAAGATAATTGATAAGTTGAGTAAATTCAAGATCGAAACTAGAACATTATTAATTTTAAGATAAAATGATGTAAACATGAGAATCTCAATAGTGAGAGTATTTCAACAAGCAAACCTCACCGGCTATCCCTCTATAAATTTTTTTCATTTCCATGATAGATGATTTACTTGATTCTTACTTTCGTTTGAAACTGCAATGTTGAATATGATACCTATGTTTGGCTTAGAGATGTTCAAGAGAAATTAAAATCTCCGATCGTGGGGACGGTCTGCCGTCCGTCCGATCGGACAAGTTGGCGGCGTCGACAACAAGCCAGCCGTTGAATCTGGTGGACACCGATCGCCCGATTGTCCTGCTGATCAGATGGCCGGCTTGAGGCGAACGATGACCGTCCGCATGGTCAGACGAAAGACCGTCCACAGAATCGGACGGCCAAGACAAGGCGGACGGCCATCTCAAGGCGATCGAAATGCGCCCGGACCATCGGACGGCTCCGACAAGGCGGATGATCGGATGGCTACAACGAGGCGGGCGGGGACGAGCCGTCCACAATCACTTTTGCCTTGCCCCTTGCGTTTTGCAAGTGTGGAGTGGAGAGCTTGGTGGTTCGTCCTCCATTGGTTCCTCTCCTCGGGAAGGCAGAAGTCTTATTTGGGGGCCTCATTATTGCCATTTTTTGTAGCGAACTTCGAAGTTTTAGTTACAAATTTCGGGTATTAAAAATTTATCACGATGCTAAGATCGAAGAAGGCGGCGAAGGGAAAACAAGTGGTACAAGAGGTGGAAAGTAAGGAAATTCCATCCGATGCATGCAAAGCATTCATGACCAAATGCATTGCAAAATTCTATGAATCGGAAACCACTATGTCTCTTGACACAAAATATGTAAGATATGGAGAGGAGTGTCCATCCAAATTCAAGGCAAACATGACGCAGAGAATGTTGGATGCTTTATATGTTCCACAATGACAACATGAGATGGAGAAGAGGGGTTTCAACAAATGTTTGGAGAACAAAGTGCATGATGCATTATGGAACGCTGATGTGGTTCTCGCAAAATACGGTAAACAACACCATGCAAATGATGAAGCCTTTAAGCCAGTCATTCTCAAAGCTCAATTGTTTATTGGGCGTTGCGCCCCATATGCGAAGACGCATAATAGACGAGGGTCATTGGGTTGGTGGACTAGCTATGAGGGTCTTGCTGAATTGGATATGGGTAAACATCATCTTATAGCGCTTCCGGACACCGCACGGGTGATTCCCCAAGATGGCTTAATCATGAGGGGAGGATATGCAACAATTTGGAGGGTGAGAATTGAAGGATGTCTAGGGATAGCTCCATCTTGGGAGTTCGCATCAAAGATATCCAACCACCATAGTACGCAGCCTCAGCTTGCAAAGTTGGAACATCAGAATGAATCAATGGCAGTGAGGATTCCACATTCAGGAGTCATACGGTTTGTTGCACTTCATGCAAGGACAAATGAAGGGTACTTGTATTGGTGGAATTGCGGAACACTTTGGCAAATGTTGAATCTGGATAACGATTATCTAGACAACATATATGTTCAGTTACAATATTCGAATCCAACAGAGTCAGATGTGACTAAAACTTTTCATCCCGCTTGGTTTTGGAAGAAGCGCACTGAGCTTGCTTGGGCATTGGTGCATATCATGAATGCAGTACATGTGTCTGAACATCTACACAATGATATTTCTCCAAACAATATCATGTTTCATTTTCTTGATGATGAATCACATGTCTACATTGGCATTTGCAATTGGGGCATGACTACTGAAGCTACCGAACCAATGAAATCCTTGTATACGTTCACATCTGCAAGTGAAATGAACGAAGCTTTAACAAGGAGGTGGTGGGTGGATCCAAGCATTGCATATTTGCATAGAAGAGATGCAAATGTAGAAATCATTCCACATTTATCACGTGCATCGGAGGAATATGCGATTGGTAAAATAGTTCAAAGGATCAATAAACAATGCATGTCAGAGAACTACAACAAATTGCAATAGGAAACAAATGCAATGGCCATGTTTAGCCACCACCAATTCGGAATTGTGTTTCACTAATACTTGGACCGGCTTTGTCAAAGAGGTGATGGTTATCGAGGTGGTTTGGCCCACATCATCAATCGGTTCACTAGCCAATTCAATTGGCCTATGCCGGATGAACACTTCTGACATTCATATTAGTAATATAGTACAAGAGTGTACTATATAGAGTTTTATAAATATTTAATAAATGTAGAACTTCGGATTTATGCATGTAGATTGCTTAGTATATATGCACCCCTAGAGTATGTCAATATATGTGAAATTAGACATACATTTTGAATTTTTCAATGTATTTGAATTGTTTTTGAATGAATATCAATTTTTGACAAATCAAAAATATCCCTTGTTTGAGTGCAAAGTGCAATATTTCTTCTTGAATGTAGATGGATATTTAGTTGACAAGCTTGTATGATAAATTGCATGATGTATGATATGTGGGTGCAAAAGTTTCTGAGCCCGTTCAATTTCATTTGGAATAAGTCTTGGAAGAAGACCATTTCATTTATGATATGGAATTACATGGACCTTCTTAGAAGTTGTGTTCCAACAATTTCATTGATATTTGAATTATCATGCCGACCCATTAACCCCTAAATGCCCGAGGCACCAGATTTTGGTGTTTCAAAAACTTTGAAGTTAAGTAAAACCCAACCAAATTGCTATTATTAGTAGTTTGTATTTTTGGAGAATTCTTTTTGAAGTCTAGTTTTAGGATCAAAAAGCCGATCTGAAAAATAAAGGATTATGATTTTTCTATAGAAGATTTAGTGCAAGGATGCCCATTGCAATCTTGACTTCCCGTAGTGTTGAGGGCTCTTGAAAATGAGCCTCAAATACACTAGATCTTGGAGGCAAAATCACACTAGAAATTCATTTTAAAAAATTGTAGAATAGATTTTGGAAAATCGTAAATTGATTGGGGTTGTGCATGCTCAGCCTTATAACCTCATATTCTTTTAGTGACCAACTTTTTAGAGTTGACATGCAAAAAGTGAATTGAAAAATTTTCACAATTTTTACACCCTCATGATCAAACATTATAATCTTTCAATCTGTAAGTGATATTGTTATGTTTTCTTTTCCTATGTGATCTCTAACATGTCTAGTTTGAATTTGTACAATTACAATTCAAAAGAAATTGGTACAACTTATGAAAATGTTGACTTTTTGTTCAATTTAGATCAAATTTCAAGGAGCTCCAAACAAGCCTTGGGCATTTAGGGGTTAAAGCACTTGTGGTTTTATTGTTCTAGTGTGTATACTTATAATGAATCAACTATGAAGAGACGTAATTAGTAAATTCATCACAAATTTACAATGAAGGATTTTAAAGTAATTTATATAATTGATTTGTTTGAGAAAGGAAGTTGTATCTTATTCACATGAAATCTTTGGAAGCAAACATGAAGCATGTAACCGTATGTCCGTATTTCTGTTGGCATGTAATTTTGAGATTAAATTGTTATATGTTTTTTTTTTAAGAGAATTTTCAAGTAGCAAATGATTTTATCAATTCAAACAAAATTCTAAGGTGATTCATGAAGTGAAATCGAAAAACAAAGAAAGTGATTCAATTTTAGTGTTTTTTCAAAAAGGTTGAGGACTTTAGTACTTTTACGGTACTTGGATTTTTAAAAGCCTTTGGGTTTCTAATTTAGACCCTCAATTTTTTTTTCATTGCATTGTTTTCATAAAATGAACAAAGGAAAATAGGAAATTAAGCTCTAAATGAATGGGTTACAAAATGTATGTATGTCCAATATTTTCCTAAGCCCGAACCCATATTTAATTTGTTATTTTGAGTACTGGTTCTTTGTATATTTATTAAAAAAATCCTTTGAAATTCTATTGCAGCACTTGAAAATGAATTATGAAAATAAATGATTTTTCTCTTTACAAATTTGTAAAGTGCAATGTTCTTTTTGTTCATTGCTAAGGACTCTTAGAAATGAGCATGAATTGTACCAAATTTCAAAAACAAAATCGCATTAGAAATTCTCTTAAAATAAAAAAATAAAGATAGAGACTAAATTCGGGGAGTCCTAAGCAGTCAAACGGGTTGGCGGATGGGCTCCAGAGACCGTAGACGGGGTCATGGACGCAGTTGTGGACGGACCAATGGATAGGCGGACGGGTTGCAGAAACCACAGACGGGGTCGCGGACGAGAAATTACCCTTGGGTAAAAACGAAATTTTCCGAATGTCACAGGACGTCCAGGGGGATCGCGGACGCGGACGCCGGACGTCCGAACGCTAGCGGTTACGTCAGGACGCCTTGTCAACCCTAGCTCTAGAGAACACAAAACATCATGCATAAGTTCAAGATGCCTTAGGCTAACTCGGCGAAGCACACTCACAGTTGCCGATGCTGGCCTATCCAAAACTCACGACCATAATCTATTTCCCGAGATGTAGCTTGCGTGATGATACGATGATTTGGCGAACACTCAACCAAGACTCTTAGTCATGAAGGATCCGGGATCATGTGTCTATGCATGGCAAGGCAACTAGGAAATCTCTCTCGGGCCCGAGAGCTTCATGGATCCCGCACAAACATGCATAGGTTTGAGATGCGAGCGGCGTCCTCGTCGAATCTATCTTATAGAAGTCGAGACTGGCCTATCTAGAACTCACGACCTTGATCGATTTCTCGAGGTGTATCCCGCGTGGAGATATGCAAATTTTCCAAAAACTCAATTACTAATCTCAGTCCTCAAGGATCTGGGATCACTTGTCTATGCATAGCATTGAAGCTACGAGAGCTCTCTCGCGACCGAGAGGTTCATGGAACCCGGACGATCATGCATAAGTTCGAGATGCCTGAGACTACATAGAAGAAGCACACTTCCAGTAGGCGAAGCTTGACTGTCCAAAACTCATGACCATAGTCAATTTCCCGAGAAGTGTCCTGCGTGGAGATATGGAAATTTTCCAAAAACTCAATTATCAATCTCAGTCGTGAAGGATCTGGGATCACCTGCCTATGCATGAGACAAGAGCAACAATAGGTATCTCGAGACTGAGAGTTCCAGGATACCCGGACAAACATGCATAGGTTCCAAATTCAAGGGGCTACCTCATCAAAGCACACTTATAGCAGGTGAAGCTTGACTACCCAAAACTCAAGACTATAATAGATTTATTAAGTGGAGATACACTATTTGTCCAAAAAATCAGTTACTAATCCTAGTCGTGCAAGCTCAGGGATCATCTGTCTATGCATGGCATTGAAGCTACGAGAGCTCTCTCGGGACCGAGAGGTACCCTAAACCCAGACGATAATGTATAAGTAAGAAATTCCTGAAGCTACCTCACCGAAGCACACTTATAGCAGGCAAAGCTGGCCTGCCCAAAACTCTCGACCATAATAGATTTCTTGAGAGGTACCCATGTGGAGATATGCTATTTATCCAAAAACTCAATTATTGATCCCAATAGTGCAAGCTCAAGGATCACTTGTCTATGCATGGCATTGAAGCTACGAGAGGTCTTTTGGGACCAAGAGGTACCCTAAACTCGGACGATCATGCATAACATTGAGATGCCTGCAACTACGTCGATGAAGGACACTTACAGCAGGTGAAGCATGATTGCCCAAAACTCATGACTATAGTAGATTTCTCGAGTGGAGATACGCTATTTGTCCAAAAACTCAGTTACTAATCCCAATCGTGTAGGCTTAGGAATCACTTGTCTATGCATGGCATTGATGCTACGAGAGCTCTCTCAAGATCGAGAGGTATCCTAAATCCAGACGATCATGCATATCTTCGAGATGCATGTGGCTACGTCGGCGAAGGACACTTACTGTAGCCGAAGCTTGACTGTCCAAAACTCACCAGCATAATAGATTTCCCGAGAAGTATTCCGCGTGGAGATTCCCTAATTGTAATGAATTTTAGCTTATGCTCTCAAAAGTTTGTTAACGACTAGGGACTGAGGACTTAGTGGGGTTTGGATAGGTGTTGTTCAATCCAAGCAGTATGTATTCATGCAAGAACATTCGCATGACTCTAACCGTCCGTTGGATCCTAGACAATCTGAGTAATCCAAACCTCAAGGAAATCAGAGCCACGGCTTAACTTCCGTTCAAACCCTTCAACTCTGCAGCAAAGACAAGTCCGTAACAACGAATGCAAATGTAGATGCCCTCCGGAACCCTAAAGTTAGGTTTATGACATTTGTTGGAGTAAGAAACAAGGACGAAACCCTAGAGTATTCTCTTACAAAGGATCTGAGATTACCTGATCGTTTGTGTTCCTATTTAGTCGGTGAGGAGCCTCCTCTCCCGTACCTCCAAGTTGACCACACCGCGGTCGGAGGATTCATTCCATTTCAATAATCCCAGTGATGCAAAAGCAAAGCGGGCGGAGGAGAAGATTGCCAATGTGACACATAAACGAGCTTGATTGATTGGAAGATGATGCGCTGATGGGAACCTGTGCTTGCAACGCTACTTCGGCGATGGCAGCGCTGTGACCAAATGTTACTGTTTTGGGTGTTAGGTTTGGATACCCCGAACCAAGGGGTTAGGGTCGAGGCCACGCTCGGACTCTAAGTCTGATATTTTCACGAGTATCCTCATTTTATTGCATTTCGCCTCTTCTCAAAATTCTACTGAACTGGTAGTTCTCTAAGGGAGCCGACCCATTCTTGACCATTTAAGTGTTTAGACTTATTTGGAGAGTGCGCTCTTGAGGGGGTAAATTTTCTCATGTGCAAAAAAACAGTCTGTATGGTTCCCATAATTTTTTAGATTTGTTTTCTTCAAAGCAGGCTAACCGTGAATTAATAAGCCAGAGATTCTGTCCCTCCCATACTGGTGACATATGCGTTGGTATTCCGCTCACAGGTTGGAAACAAAATGGACAATGCTTTATTATTGTGATGGAGAACTGTATCACAAAGTTATGTTTTCAATGAACGCCTCATAATGTGGTATGTAAATTTGGCTCATCACCATGTGTCATCTTACCAAGTAGCAATATAGTTCCCAACCATTGTGTGTTAGAATTGATCATTTATTTCTCACATTGCACGGAAATAGAATAGCATACCTTGCCAAAATGGGGGAGTGGTCAGGAATGGGTTGCCTCCCCTACAGTTGTGAAAAAATGGCTAAACTATGTTATTCTGTATTTGGCTCCCTTTTTTTTTTTTGGAATGAGTATACGGATCAACCGGTCAAGCCCTTTGAGGACGTATCATCGATTATGTAATTGGTGGTATTTGATGAAGGAAATAGTGACCAAATTTTTTTAGTGTATTGTAAATACATGATCATGGTTGAAAGTAAATAATACTGTCTCAGAACTCATCTATTACAGGACTGTAATTGGACTATAAAGCTAATCACAACTAAGGGAATGTAAAGCTGAATAAGTGTTTAATAGATGGACCCCAAGGGCCTCTAAATGGTTTATAAAATGCGAAATAGGATAGTCTAGTTTAGGGTCACCCTCGCGTCTGAGTTTCAAGGTCCAAGCTATTGGGCCATATCGTGGAAACCTATGAGGATAATGGTCCAAACCTTTCTTTGCTATCTATCTATTCCTAGCTGACATGCCTTATTTAATGTAATTGTCAGCTTTCTAGAGACGTATTCTTTTTTGATTTCAAATAAATTCTACTAACTTCTGTGGGTTAAGGAGGTTTATGATACTCCTATATCTTGATAGCTATGTGATTATTAATTCTACAATACTCTTACTGACTATCCTTGATTAGGAAGGGCGACAATCATAATGGTCCAAGGTCTGGTTTCATCCCTACCATCGATTTTCAGAATGGATTTGTAATAATGCAATTAGAAAAATTCGAATCATTTTATTGTCTGTTACTTTTGGGAATACCTCATCCCTAAATAATCTAGTTATGTATGTAAAGCACTTTATATGCCATATTTCAAAGAGCCTGATATTTAATTTCCTGAGACCTAACATAGTTATCAGGATCTTAGACATTAACTAAACAGTGAATTGGATGATATCTTTCCCCAATACATTTAATCCTATGCCAATGCACCACGTAACACTATAAGTGTGTTATTGATGACAATGTTGGGAATCATATTGAGTTTCACAAGCTAATTTACTTTATTATTCTTATTGTACTAGTTTTCCAAGGACTTGGTTCCTTTATTTAGTATCTTCTTTGTTCATCCTTCTTGGATATGTTTTCAAATTTCAAACATCTATTTCATCAATTCATCTTCTATATTTTATCATGCCGCCAGTTATTCTAGGATAATGGGGCACAGTTTGACTAGGACTTTACCCCAGTCATGATTAATATCCACACGAATGGGTTTATGCCACATTGCAGAACATAATACCCAAATGCATGTCTTTGTATATTGTAAACACCGAGTGAGTTTTTGATCATCTATGTGATTAGCCTTGCCCCATAGGATTTTTGAATGTGGTTTGGTGTTTTTTTAAGTCCTATTTCTTAGTGTCTATCATTCTATCTTTACTGCATTTGAATCTAGGTGATATGCGATGGTGGACGCCTTGAACATGGTCGTCATCAGTGTGAACAGTGAGGAAGTTCCAATAATGTTTCAAGTGGGACCTGATTGAAAGGCTGTAGTTTCTGCCTGCAAATTAAGTTTAAGGTTCAATTTTATCAAGGATTCAATCCATATTGATGAAGAAGTCTATGACGGCGAAATGGGGATCCTTATTCACACAATTGGACAACTTCCTGCTTCAGATGGTGTTAGCAGGTTCTGGCATCTGAAACCTGGAAAGTATAAAGCCTATGGCGAGATAAATTCCAATCATTTAGTTTTAATAGAGACTCCCAAGCCGAACTTGTCTTCTTCCTCATCATTTCAAGTGCCTCCGATTACTCATGTCAAGGTAGAACCTATTCACAACAATGTAATTGTACTCAGTGACGATTCTCAAGCCGATTCTCATGGTCATTCCCAAGAGTATATTTTGAAGGGTGGGACTCCTTCATCAACTCGTACCATCGAGAATCCAAAAGTTAAAGAGAAGTCACCCGAGGTTAGTAGGTTAGTATCATCTGCAATTGATTGCTTGAGAGGACTACATGCCTTGAAGGGATGTAGAAATATATTGTCCAAAATAGATTATGACATTGTTCCCATTCATAAAGTGCCGGCGTTACCTCCAATGTTCAATGGCAATGTGTGGCAGCGTGAAACTCTAGTTTTTTTGGTTTTACTTAGTAATACTAACCGGAAAGCTGGATATGGGTATCCGGATTTGGTTAAGGAACCATAAGGAGCGGAAATAGAAGAGGAGAATGAGATAGTGGAAAGATCTACTCAATCCAGTTTTCAAAGAAAGACGGATAGGAGCGGATCTTTGACCGGATAGGGTATGAACCGGATATCAGGAAGGAACCAGATCCGGATTAGGTCATGTTGAGGAGGTAGGGGGTCCAACAAGTATATAAGGGCTGGCTTGGCCAGTTGCACCTCTTTTGCATTTTTCGTTTTCAGCGCTCTCAAGCTCCTGGTGTCTGTCAGTGTTTGCTTTCCGTGTCAGTCTTTGTGTGTGAGTGTTTTCTACGAGAGTTATAGTGTTAGTATCTTAGTTTGGTTTCCGGTTGAGATCGGAGAGTGAAAGAAAGGAACGGGAGATGCGGCTAGGAGAAAGGCCATATTCGTTATATTGAGACCTTTTGCAGTCTCAATTTTATCCTCGACTCGAAGATAAACCGTTTTATCACTTTATTGGTATTTTTTTATAAATAGGTAACAACACCAACTTTTAGAATTTCATTATAGGATCACTATTTGAGCATTATTTATTTTTGGTTTCAATTCTTAATTTTTTAAATGAATTTTCCATTAACTAGCATTCTATCTCAAAATTTGTGAAAAGTCTCAATACAACGAATATGGCCTTGAGAGAGAAAGTGAGGCAGGATTGGAAAGGGGATCCTCCAAGCTTGCATCCGTATCCATGCCGCAGCTCAAGAGAACTAGAGGCCAAGCTAGCTCATCATCAGTAGTAGAGGTCAAACTCTGGAAAATAGTTCCGGTTGTTTCTCTTTCAGAGGATACTAGAGCAAAACTCATGGATGATTTAAACTCCATGGGATGTATAGGGTTTGCAACAAAGCCCTGGGGCTTCAAAGAGGAAGTCCGAGTGAGGGAACTCTTGGGCAAAGTGTCCAATGAGTGGGATAATACTTTGAGAGCAGTTCCGCATCTCTGGACGGAAGATGTCTGGAGATCGGTTTACGGTTTACGGCTAGGAGGATTCGGGATGGCTAGTTGGAAGGATGATTTCGTCCGAGGCAAGTTCGAGGGTGCACTCAACCCGAATGATGGATACGCCATAGAGGACAGTATCGATGAGCGGCACCACCAACTCTTACAATTCCTCATTTCGATCTTGCATCCGGAAAAGCCAACAAGGATAACCATTACCCTTGCAAATACTATTTCGATGCCTTGAGAGGGGACGGGAAAGTCGATTGGGCCCAGATCATTTCTGATCTGGTGATCCAGTTACTCAATAGAGTTGGAAAGAGTAGGGCAACTCCAGTGTGCCCATACTTAATGCATCTCTATAAGTCCCAAAAATTCTTGAATGACACAAAGGATAGGGTGTGGAAGGATCAGGAAGTAGTCCTGAGATATGGGGAATCGGGATCGAATGAGGAGGCCGAATCCGGTTCTGAATCAGAAGAGGATTGGGAGCCTGAAGAAGAGGAGGTGCCAATGCCGTTGATCAAGCGCCAGAAGACTACCTCCCCCAACAAACGAGGGACGCCTCCGAATCGTGATATGATAGCCCCGGAAGAGAGACCGGAAGTTGAGAAGACCGTATCGGAGGAAGCGGATCCTAATGATCCGTTCACTTCTCTCGTGAAGATTTTGTGTGATGTCAGATCGGATTGGGAGCTGAAGAGAAGAATCCTAGTTACAATCGGGAAGTTGGTTGGAGCGCCGCCAGATCAAGAACTACCGGAGAAGGTGGCAAGTTGCATCTCTGATCCGGTCGAGATCCGGAAACAGGAAGAGGAGATCCATAGGCTTCAAGAGGAGGTGGATCGTGTGAAGGTTGAGCTCCTTGTGCTGAAGGAGAATGTTGCAGCTCCTCGCACGATGGCAGAAGAGTCTCACAAGATAGCAGAGTGGGTGAAGGCTACGTTTGGGGAAATTGGAACGGCCGCCACGAAGGCGAAGCTATTTGACGAGAAGATGCATGAGGAGAAGAAGTTGTTTGGAACTTGGATGATCCGGATTCTTAGTGACTTCACCGAGCAAGTATAAGCCGTAATGAGAGAGGCTCGGACAGCAGTTGATCGTATGGAGGAAAGCAGTCGGTTAGTATTGGGAGCTACTTGCTCCCGAGGGATCCAACTCTCGGATCTCTTGCTACCGGATTCATTCTTGGATGCGGTAGCACAAGAGGGGAAGGATACCACTCTGAAGTCGAAGATATCGGAGCAAAAGACGACTCAAGTCGGCACGCCCGGAACCGCCATCGACTTGGATTCGACCCCCGAATGTGAACAGGTTCCTAACTTGCAGGAGGGCGAGTGGAACTGGAACCTCAACGAGATTTTCAAGGACATGGATCTGGGAGCGGGTAGTGCCACCATTGGATCTCGGGTAGGTGAAGTGTAAATAGTAGGAACGGATTTGGATCAGGATCCGATCTGGTTAGGAATAGGAGTAGGTAGGAATGAAAATTTTGGCTGAGATTGTGGTAGAACTTTTGCGGATTTTGCCGCTCGAATTGTACCTTTTTGACTTGTATTTAAGTCAGCGCCCGCGAGGGATGTTGAGAGTCTTTTTTTTGCAATTCTGTTGTACCTTTGTATGCGCTTTGTCATTGTGTGTTTCTCCCCCAGCATGGCAAGATTGCATGATATTGAGTTAGAAAGGTGTAGGACTGAGTTGCGGATAGATTTCTCCCTTTGTTGCGTAATTTTCCGATCCTTAGTGTATGTGAGCGGGTTTCTGTAAGTGTTGGGAGTGGATTTCAGTGCCTTAGCAGAGTTAAAGCTTTTAGATCCAAGTGAAAAAACCGTTGTTAGGCTAGGCGGATAGGGAGGGTATCCTTAGTCGCATTAGAACTCCTAGGTGGGGAATCCAATTGAGTGTCCGATCTCTTGTGAGGTCTCACCGCCTTTGTTGGTAAACGGATTAGTTTTGATAACTGTTGGAACGGACGAGTACACTTGTAACCACCTAGTTCTGCACGGGGAGGATCTGGCATCAAAGTCGTTGTAGTATGAACGGATCGTACGAGGGATTCTTGTGTGACTTGCATTCTAGATTGCTGTCGAGATTGTTGTGAGGGATCAAACCAGATCTAAGTTAGTTAGGAGAGGAAGGGAGAGAACAACGGACCTTCAACCACTATAATCTGTAGAAGGAGTGGTGGGCCTACCACTCACAAATCTAAGTGGCGAACCCTCTAATGGTCCAATAGAGGCAAAATTAAACCGGAAGGGAATTGAGGAGACATTGGGACAATCCAGAGCGGATTGGTTCAGAGAAGTACCAAGATCAGAATTGTTCAGGTCTTGGAAATTGGGAAAATTGGGTTAACTGGAGGTTTAAAGAATTGGATAAGAAGTGCCCTGGTCCTAATCCTCCTGGTGGTTGGTGGTTTTCCGGTTGGAGATCTAGGACCGGAAAGGAAGTTTTTGAGGTTAGAAGAGCTTACTAGCATAATAAAGCTAAATACTTCACAAAATCTCGTGGGTTCGATCTTTAGAGTCACTTAGTTATGCTCTAGAGTGATTTTTGTGAGCATAATAGGGAATTTACTTATCTTGTGCTGCGACACAATGTCATATTTGAGTTGCCTGCGTTAGACCATTCCCTGTCTCCATCTCCAGCCCGGAATATGTCTAGGATGGATAAACGATATGATGGCCATGTCTAGTCTAAGACAGTGACAACAAATATTACCAATTGCATGAGCTTGTCATTCCGCACATTTGTTTGTCTTGGACATCTTTGTTGTATGAACTAGACTTGGGGGTTTCTTAGTCGTGTTCACTAAACCAACGATGTTAATGAGTTAGAATGGGAAGGGATGTCACTCGCGCCACTTGATGTTGGGCATATGCATCCCCCAGGGTCCACGCTTGTTTGCAAAATTTGCAAAGTCCCCCCATCTTGTATTGCAAGGTGTGATGTACGGGTGAACTATGTTGTTGGAAAATATGACTTTACTCAGGCGTATGTTCATCTTGGCATTCACGAGCACCTTGTGAAGGCTGGTGAACTGAGAGATATGAAGGACAAAACTCGGTGTCTTATTGAAGAGTAGATGGAGAGAACACCAACTACGACGAATTTGTCCATCATCATGGAGGCTACAAAAGAACTTTTAGGTGGCTTACTTCTTCGGCCGATGGGGTGTTGCCAAAAACCCTAGACTTTGGTGAACTTGTTCCGGTATTGGACAAATGTAAGTACTTCAGCTCTCCAAGTATTCAAAATGAGGTAACTTCATTCAAGTATTTAAGGAGATTTGGGGTTATGGATAGCATTACAAAGTTGAGGGGGTCCAGTACTTGGGCATTTGTTGAGGAGAGTAAGTTCCCTGGTCAAGGATTCGATGTAGACAAAGTGTTTGTTTTTAAAATATCAGAAGTAGGTCCAAACAGTGGAGTGGACTTAGTATAGCAAATGCAAAGTAGAGGTCATCTCAAAGAAGCTTGGGTGATGTTTGATTACGTCAAATGTGTGAAGGGTTGGACGACAATGGCGTATCATGTTTACGACTCTCAATATTGTCGTGTCATGACCATTACAATGTGTGACATGCAATCTGAAGATTTCATTGCACAAATCCTATTTTAGACAAATTTGAATTCCGTTCTTGAAAGGCATGGTGTACCTGAAACTCAATTTAAGGGATTCATGGCTGATAGTGCCCAAGCGAATTCGAATGCTATAAGGATGGTTTATGGATCGGTGGACATTCTAGATCCTATGAAAGATAGAGAAAGGACATGTCTCTTCCATTGGACTCAATCCATGGAGAAGTATATGAAGGCTGATATTCGTTTTGACTTACAAGATCAACATCGTGTACTTTGCAAACAATATAAGAACGCCTCTTCTCCAGAAAAATCCAAAGCTTGCTACCTTGCCATTAGAGCATGTTGGTTGTCATCCAGTGCCACCACAGAGGAAGGATTGCATCGACTAGAGCTCTAGTTGTCCTTCTGGCATTTTCGGTATCGACAGTGGGGTAGATTCATACAACTCATAAGTGTCATTGTCCATTGACTTTGAATTGTAGGCAATCATCTATGATTGATATTTCTCCTTTCATTGCTATGTCGTTCTAGAACTATTATTCCATAGGAGGAGCCAAAATTAATATTTTCCCTATCCTTGTAGAACTTAGTATGCATGGACCAGGGTTGTTCTGTCGAACACATTTTGGGGTTGGGTGTCGAGTTGTTCGTCTGATGTCGCGTGTCGTACAAGACGAGTGTCGTGTATATATGACAATTTTGACGAATAAAGCCTTATCCTAACAGCAGAGATAATTTGAAATCTCATTTTATTTATGATCCATAATTAAGAATGGAATAAGTGATTATTAAATTGAGACACTTCAATAAAATGAAACTCAAATATGTCAAGATTGGAAATAGAAAGTGTTTTATTTGAAAGTCAACCTTAAAGTTGACTTTATTAGACGGACAAGGGGGTCTACTTGACGTGTTGGACGTCGTGTTCGTTGTGTTGTCGAGTTGTTCGGCCGAACAACCATGGCATGGACCTTGACCCCTTACAAAGCCTCTTGGTACCAAGATAGGTCCCTTGAGGGCCTCCTAGTCCTTTAATGTATCTAATTTCTGTCACATTTGTATTTTAATGGACAACATTTGGAAAAGTTGCGCATAGTGTTCATACCAATTAGGGACCTCTCGGCACCAAGAGACCTTGATAGAGGTATACATTGATGTTTGATGGGATCTATATTTTTATTAGAGTGCTAGTATAAACTAATGATAATGGCACTTCTGATTTGTAACTTTAGGATTTGAGTGAATCCGAACTCGCCGAAATGCCTTCATGCAACCTTGCGGAGACCGTACACAACAAGTGGCTCCAGCAATCTAGAAACCATGGAACCGATTTATACATTGCCACTGTAGATGATTTCGTTCGAGCTTTCATGCAAATGGTATGATATTACCAGTATCTTAAGGGCAACCAAGGTGGGACCGGACCTGGGAAGGAAGAGTTATTGCTTTGAGTAGTCCAATGCTTTGCAAATAGGACTGGAAATTCAAAGGTGCTCACAAAAGCAATCTTAACCATTCTAGGTGTTGAGGAGTTCTTCAATAGAGATCCACATCTAGAGGGTGAAGAAGTGTTTGGGTCGCAGAAGCGGAAGGTAGACATGCCTCAGGGCTGCGAGTACAATTCACACAGACCAAACAAAGTTAATTTTTCTCATCCCGGCATCCAAAGAAGATCTTCAAGACCCTCCACAAGTGTTCAAAACTTGCAAACAATTCTAGAAGACCTCTCTCCACACGTCAAAGTACCAATTTCTGAATCGATGATACACGACAATAATGTTTGCATTTCCTCTCATGTGTCAGTGATTCAAGAGACCAATTGTGATGAGAAGCAATGGCATATTGCACGAATTCCAAAGATATTAGCAAAGGCATGCTTTGCCCTTCCAGAAATTTCAAAGAAGAAATGCATAGCAAGAATTGTTCAAAACAACATTGCCATAGTAGCCCCTAAATATACAGGTATAATGGTGAATTACAAAAAGAATTGAAATGAGGTGATGCAATTCTTCTTTTGCAATGACGACATTGAACATTGTATTAAGGGAACAAGACAGAAGTGGGTATTATCAATACTAGTTGTTCCTACCATTTGGCTTGTCAAAATAGGCACCAAACTCTTGAAGAAAGAAATATTGGCCTTAGAAGCAACTGGTTTCGAGCTTTCACAACGCACTATCATTTCACCTCGGAGACTGTTTGGAGGACAACCAGGTGCAGAATTGGTTCATGCTTATCCCATTCCATCTTCACCTGAAGAGCACCCTAAAATTGGAGCAAGAAAAGTCATCCAATGAAACCCCAAGGCGCCAACCACAAAACATGCAAACATTTCAGCTTCTGCACTTACCTTGAATGCACAAATTGAAAGGGTGACCATGGTTCCACACCCTGGTTTTGGTTGCATAGTTTGTTTGAGGTCTGGGGTGGAGCCGAGGACTGAGCAATATATGCTTACAATTTCATCATTTCTAGAATGCAGCTGCCCATTTTTCAAAGAAATGATTATCAAGTCTTTAGGGAAGCGAGGACAATGGGCTAATTGTAAACACCTCTATTTTATTTTCATAGTGATTTGCCATCTAGATTCCACTTTACAAGGCTTTGTTCCTGCTTCGAGCTTGAGTTTTAATGATGTCAAGCAAATCCTACTCAGTGGTATACTAAATCATATAGGACCAAACTAGTTTTGTATTCTACAGCACAAGATTTATTTTTGTGTCTATTGTATTTATCATTGAACTTGAAGTGAGACTAAAAGGGCCACTACTTGCATTTCAATTTGCCCTATGAGATTACAAGGTGACTTGACTGTCTTCTAAGTATTTGTATTGAGTATCCATTATAATATAAGATACCCAATCACTAACGTCATGTGTTTGTCATTTACATCCTTTGTTTTGTACATCTAATTCCTTTATGTAAATTGTACAACTAAAACATTAAAATTCTGGTATGAGAATTCAAATCTAGAATTTATTGTGATAATATAATGACCTTAAAATATATCATATAGTAAATTAGATTTATACATATGAATACTTCATCTTTTCCACGGTCATAGGGTCAAATTCAATCTACTATATCATTTATTTCCAAACCCCTACCTTCTAATCATCCACGTTTGTAGTATAACCCAAAACTATGGTCATAGGTTCTCTATTAAAGCATTCATGATTTTTGAATTTCCAGAATTCCTTTCACTGTCTTTTTTATCCTTTTTTTAATCTATTTTTTTCATCTTCTTGTCATCCAATTTTCATCCTAATTTTTCATCCAACTTTCATCCACTTTCATCCCATTTTTTGGTAACTCTCAAAAAATATATGCTCCTTGCTCACCATTCCCCGCTCCCCGCTCACATGCTAGCAACACTCGAGAACTCCTGGGCAAACTATTCGATGAGTTTGACAACACCATGAGAGCGGTTTTGCACCTCTGGACGGAGGATGTCTGGAGAGTAGTATACAGTTTCCAGACAGGAGGGTTAGGAATGGCGAGCCGGGAAGATGAGTTCGTCTAGGGGAAGTTCCAAGGTGCTGTCAACCCGAAGGACGGATACATCGTGGAGGATTGCGTTGACGAGCAGCACCGTTGGCTGCTGCAGTTCGTAGTTCCGATCCTCCATCTGGAAAAACCAACGAGGGTGATGATCTCCTTCGCAAATACCATCTTCGACACCCTAAGAGGAGACCGGAGAGTCCACTGGGCCCGGATCATTTCCGATCTGGTCACCCAACTCGTAGGGAGAGTTGGGAAGAGTAGGGCCACGCTTGTGTGCCCCTACCTCATCCATCTCTACCATTCCCATCAGCCCCTAAGCACAATAGAGGAGAAGGTGTGGAGGGCTCAGGAAGTTCTCCTACGGTACAAGGAATCAAAAACGGATGACGAAGTCGAATCTGGTTCCGAACCCGAGGAGAACAGTGAGTTAGAGGAGGAGGAACCGAATATGCCGCTAATCAAGCGATAGAAGATGACCTCTCCCAACAAGTGGGGGATGCCACCCGCTCGTGACACCTCGGCCCCGGAAGAGAAACCGGAGGTTGAGAAGACTGTATTGGAGGAATCGGATCTTGACGACCTATTCAACCCTCTCGTCAAGATCTTGTGTGATGTGAGATTGGATTGGGAAGTAAAGAGGACGATCCTACTTGCGATCGGAAAGTTGGTGGGAGGCTAGGAGCGCCACCAGATAGAGAGCTACCAAAGAAGATAGCAAGCTGCATTTCCGATCCGGTTGAGTTCTGGAAACAGGAGGCGGAGATTTGGAGACTACAGGAGGAAGTGGATCGGGCGAAGACAAAACTCCTTGTACTCAAGGATAACTTTATAGCCGCTCGATCAATAGCGGATGAATCTCAGAAGATGGTGGAGCGGGTGAAGGCTACATCCGGGGAAAGCGGGATGGCCGTCGCCAAGGCTAAGCTGTTCGATGAGAAGGTGCATGATGAGAAGAAGCCATCCGGTTCCCGGATGGTTAGGATTCTCACTAACTTTGCGGAGCAGGTTAAAGCGGCAATGAAGGAGGCGTGGAAGGCAGCGGATTGGATGGAGGAGAGTACCCGGATACTGTTGGGAGCAACTTGTTCTCGCGAGATTCGACTCTCGGATATTTCTCTTCCGGATTTGTTCCCGGACGTAATGGTAGGGGAGGGAAAGGATGCCTGATGCCACCCCCAAGTCTAAGAGGTCAAAGGCTAGGGCGAATCAGGCCGGTATGCTCGGAACCACCATCGACTTGGACTCAACCTCCAGATCCACAAAAGGCGACGAGGTTCCAAATCCTTAGGAGGGGGAGCGAAATCGGAACTTGAACGAGATCTTCGAGCAGATGGAGCCGGGAGCCGATAGTGCCACCATCGGATCTTGGGTGGGCACTTAGTGTGTAAATAGTAGGAATGATGGGAACGGATTCGGATCCTATTCTGATCCGGTTAGGAGTAGGTAGGACCGAAAAGTCCGGCCCAAGTTGCGGCGAAACTTTTGCAAGGTTTGTTAACTTTCGTAGGGTTCAATTTCCAATAGCAAATGAAACTAAAATAGTGGTTCTCACTATTCTACAAATCTCTATTGTATATTTGGGACATCCTTTGCATTTGCAATTCACCTATTCACATTGAATGATTGAAATGAGAAAATTATAGAAAGTGGTCCAATACATTTTCCATTTTCACAAATACCCATTAACCCATAGTCATACATCAATGGTATTAAATCCTATAAATTAAGTCACATAAATATCACTTTATTAAAATATAAAAATACAATGTATTTGTATCAAAATCACAAAAAAGGTGATTACAACTTGTCAAGAGCATTGTGCTATATTTGCCGCACTCTACCGTCTATGTACATTATAATGAGTGAACCATACAGTAAAACAAACATAAGATGACTAGAATACCATACTCTACTTAACTACTTTACTCGGAATCCGAATCCAAATTCGAATCCTTGTTGTCATTTGGGTCTAAAGGATGTACCCCAATATATGGTCCACCCCCATAGTTGTAACCATATCCACTTGATGCACCTCCTTGTCCATATTCATTTCTATAAGAAGGACCTCGAAAGGTTGGTGGAGGAATTGGAGCACTCTCCCAAGACCCTCTTTCACTTGATCCACCATAATAAGGGCCACCCTGATGCCCATATGAACCATGTGTAGTCAATCCAAAGTAGTATTGAGAGCCTCCTTGGCTAGAACCACCATATTGACCATAGTGTGTCGGTCCATGGCTTCCTCCTATACTTTGAGAGCCAATTTGGGGGACGTTACCATAATCTAAACCACCTGTCCCATCTCGTGATCCACATGCATTATAGTGATGGTAGTAGGACCCATCATGTTGCCGACCCTGGTCTTCCACACTTTGGCGCATGGCCTCCTACATTTGTTGTTGGTACTCAATGTCTTCCCGATCTCCTCGACATTCATACCTCTCATCAAATGTCACGGGTGCTAGATCATCATCATCTTCATCTAACCAATCATCTTCAGCATCCTTCAAGACGACCAAAGGAAGTCCTCCATAGCCTCGATTGGACCACTCCGGTATGCAATCGCTTGGTCCAACCCAATTAGTAGGAATTATGGCTTCCTCGCAAGTTAAATTCTTGACATTGTGCCCTACAACCGTGCGCCAATCTACTTCTTTATGGAGTACTATATATCTCCGCCCAAATCATAGCCATGTTTGAATAGTTCATGACGTTTGGTTTGGAGCTTGGTAAACTTGATGTAGATGTTATCTCCTCGTATCGGCGAACAAAGTGTTCACTCTTACATGTGGACATTTGTCCCTCCCAGCGACGAACTTGCACCTCTGCGCGATCACGTGACCATAGTTTGGAGAGGTGCGTCATTTTGACGTACTTCTTGCATGTTGTGCAATCCCATACTTTCTTGGGCTCCTTTTCCCATCCCTTCTCCGCAATGTAGGTTACGTCTCCCAAATCTTTCCAATTGATCTCTTGTGATTTCCCCTTCTTACTTCCTCCACCACTTTCGCGCGACATGATAACCTCCAAACCTCAATTAATAATGAACCGAAATGATTACAAAGTTTAAATGCAATTTCCGCCCGCTTTGGCTAAATGTATCAAATGAAAAAAAAGAATTTGGATTAAAACAAATTGCACCTACTGTTACTGACAACCAAATCAACCATAAACTTGAACACCTTGAGTTTTTGACAACCCAATCAACTCAAACACGATTCAAGTAATTAAGAACACTAAATGAAGTTCATAAAATTAAAGACTTATAAGTTGGGGCAGCCCCCTAATCACTCAAACCAATATGTCATAAAAAAAAGTTAATACGAACACAATCGTTCACGCACCAAGCCGGAAGGGGCGCGCAGATTCCCGAAGGCATTGGATCACGCACTTCGGAAGGGAAACAATTGTGAAGAAATGAGCCGTCTGCGCCGCCATTTATGCAGTCGGTGCTTTAGGGTATGCGGACGCTACCGTCCACATCGGATAGCACGAAGGCGGACAGGCAGATCGGGCGGTCTGAAATCGCGGTCCACTGGATCGCACGATCACCGACAAGCAGCGAACGCAGCAGCGCGAACACGGACGGGAAATGCGGACGAACTCCGAACAGGCGGACGGACAATGCGGACGAGGACTGCGGCACGTGGACGGGCGCACGGGCGAGTGGACGGAGAGGAAGGTGAGAGAATAGAGGTGGGTGGGACCGCGGGAGGGAGGTGTTTTTCAATTTTGGAATTGTTACTTGGGCAGACGGGCGGACGGAGAGGAGCGTGGGAGGGATAGGTGGGAGGAAGAGGTGGGCGGGAGAGAGGGAGGGAGGCGTTTTTGAGTTTGGGAGTTGGTGTTTCGTTTATGGCAAACAAGCGGTCGGGTGGACGGGCGAATAGAGAGGAGTGTGGGAGGGGAGGGGAGAGGTGGGCGGGAGGGAGGGAGGGAGGAGTTTTTCAATTTCTGAATTGGTGGATGGGTGGACGGGCGGGAGAGGTGTTTTGAACTATGTGGAGATGGGTGGACGAACGGTTTAGTAGGCAGAGCTTGCATTTCATGGTGAATTAAGAAAAGTAGAGAAATTATTTTTAATATATTATGTCATGAGGTCTTAAATTGATACAACCATCAAAAGTGACATCTCAAAGTCTCTTGTTTGAAAAATCATTTGACTTGTAAATCAAGAATTCAAATAAGTGTATAAAGAAATTTTGTTTTACATTGGTGCTTTTGTACAAGTTTGTGATGTTAACAATACTTTTTGACTAATAGCAAAAGAAATTCAATGTTAAGATTGTAACAAAAGCCTTCATGGTTCAATTTATAATATTTATTATTCTTTTTCATGCCTTTCAAGGAAAATAATGAATCCCTAAACTCCCAAAGGCCCTACACGGCTACACTCTTATACGGGACTCTTATGATATGTGATCTCAATTAAATGATTTATTTCTAAATTTTTGGTTCAAGATTCTTCACTCAAGAGTTAAATTTTTCAACATGAGATATTCTAAAATGAAATTCATTAGTGTAAAAAATCTAAAGTGAAGAAAATGAGAAGCCCAACAATCTAGTATAGCAAGATGGAAGAAAAGATTTCTTGGGCATACTTTAAATGCAAATACCATGCGCATTGTATGTACTCAAAGTTTTCAAGATGACAAGATTACTCAATTAACTTTTATACTAGTCTAGTATAAATTCCTATGGTTAAATATGCCCAAAAATCAATTTTTAAAATTTTTCTCTCTTTGCATTCGAAATGGCAGTTTTGAGTGATATTTGATGTGAAAAAAAGCATGAAGGCTTTAGGGGTTCCAGATTTTAGAAAATCCTAGGCCTACATAACTACAAAACTAACATAAGCAATTCAATCAATATTGTAAATTTATAATTTAAAAGATATGATATTATGAACCTTTCTATATAATCATTTGCAAAAAAGTTTTGAGATGAAACACACTTGTAATCATTGAAGTATGACCATTTCTAATTTCTTGTAATTGAAAACTCATCATATTTGAAGGTCAATCACATTGTACATTACCTAAGCTCTAATCTTTTGGGCTTGTGATCAATTTATGATCAGTTTACAATTTAGGATGCACACAAGTATACATAGGTATAAGTGTCAAAGTGTGTATGATATGAATTTTCAATTCATTTTGTTGTATAAATGCTTACTTTAATCTTGTCTACAACATTTTACATTACATTAAAATGCTTGAATCATTTTAGCACCATCCCATACATTTGATAAATGTTATAATAGAATAACGAGATAATATAATTTCTTTTAGTATATTCATAATTTCATATTGGTGTTCTAAACTATGAATACATTCGACCACAAAAATCGAAGACACACTCCAAGTTATAATTGAATGTTCCACATTTATTTAATGGCTCATAATAAAGTGATAATTGAGGTGCTCAATCTTAAGAAAAATCGAAACCTACATGAGTAATGTACTCACAATCTCACATGAGTATATGACAAAGTAAGAAAGGTCTACATCTGCATTATATTGTCATGATTGCATTCCAAACTACAAAGGAATCATAGTCTCATAGGTAAAACATATTCCACGCATCGCATCAATAATTTTGAAAATTCGTGCAAGGTTATAAATTCAATATGTACAATTGAGGGTTGTATAATTCTAATTTTTTTTGGAAGGTTACGGTTTAGGCTTTAGGGTTTAGGGTTTAGAGTATAGGGTTTGGACTTAGGAGAGCATGTTTAAATGTGGGAAGGAATATCTGGAATTACCTTTTCTTACATTAATACTACATTGGATACTTCTAGCATTCAAGAGTATTTTTTGTACATGAATCTATCCTTCTCAGAATTCAATGCTTTAGGATTGCCGGCGGACTGCCGTCAGGTGGGGTTCGCAACGAGGTGAACAATGCTGCGTGTGGTTGGTCGGCAACGAGGGACGACCTCAGCGGACAACCAAGTCTGCCATTCATGCGGACAAGGTCGGCGGACGGCCTAAACGGACAGCCAGGTCCGCCATTCATGTAGACGGGGACGGCAGATAGCCCAAGCGGATGGCCAGGTGCAGGGTCGGTCGGGGATGGTGGACGGCAGGTCCGCCATTTATGCGGATGGGGACGGCGGATGGCCTCAGCAAACGGCCGGAGCGGACGAGATGGTCTGGTGTCGCACCACAGGATAAGTAAATTCCCTATTATGCTCACAAAAATCACTCTAGAACATAACAAAGTGACTCTAAAGATCGAACCCACGAGATTCTGTGAAGTATTTACTTGATTTGGGCAAGTAAGCGCTCTCACCCTCTAAAACTTCTTTTCCGGTCCTGGATCTATAACTGGAAACAACCAACCACCAAGAGGATTAGGACTGGATTACTTCCCATCCGATCTTTCAATCCTCTGGTTAATCTAATTCTCCCAATCTCTAGGACCTAAACAATTCTGGTCCTGGTACTGCTCCGAACCAATTCGCTCCGGTTGGTTCTTGTACCTCCTCAACTCTCTTCCGGTTTAGTTTTGCCTCTGTTGGACCATCAGAGGGTTCGTTGCTTGGGTTTTTGAGTGGTAGGCCCACCACCCCTTCTGTGGATTATAGTGGTTGAAGACCCACTGTTCTCTCCCTTCCTCTCCTAACTAACTCGAATCCGGTTTGATCCCTCACAACACTCCCGACATCAATCCGGAATGCAGGTCACATAGAGATCCCCCATAAGATCCGTTCTTATTACAACGACCTCAATGCCAGCTCCTACCCGTGCGAAGCTAGGTGGTTACAAGTGTACCCATCCGTTCCAACAGTAACTAGGATCATTCCATTTACCAACTAAGGTGGTGAGACCTCTCAGAAGATTGGACACTCAACCGGACTACCCGTCCAGGAGTTCTAGCGCAACTAAGGATACCCTCCCTATCCGCCTAGCCTAACAGCGGCTATCTCACCCAAAACTTCAAAACCTTAGATCTTGCTGAGGCACTGAAATACACTCCCAACACTTACACAACCTGAACACACACTAAGGATCAGAAACTATTGTACTAAGGGGAGAAATCTAATCACAACTCTGCCTTACATCTTCCTAACTCCACCTCGTGCAAACCTGCTTAGCTTGGAAGACACACACAACAACAGAGCGCATACAAAGGTACAACAGAAATTGCAAAAAGAAGACTCCCAGCGTCCCTTGCGGGCGCTGACTATATACATTTCAAAAAGTTACAAATGGGCGGGAAAACTCGCGAAAGTTCCGCTGCCATCTCGGTCAGACTTCCCAGTCCTACCTACTCCCAACTGGATCGGAACAGTTTCCGTATCCGTTCCTACTCTACCTACTTTGTACATCCTAAGCCCCTATTCGCGATCCGATGGTCGCACTATCCGCTCCCAGGTCCATGGTTGTTCGGCCGAACAACTCGACAACACGACGAACACGACGAACACGACGTCCAACACGTCTAGTAGACCCCCTTGTCCGTCTAATAAAGTCAACTTTAAGGTTGACTTTCAAATAAAACACTTTCTATTTCCAATCTTGACATATTTGAGTTTCATTTTATTGAAGTGTCTCAATTTAATAATCACTTATTACATTCTTAATTATGGATCATAAATAAAATGAGATTTCAAATTATCTCTGTTGTTAGGATAAGGCTTTATTCGTCAAAATTGTCATGTATACACGACACTCATCTTGTACAACACGCGACATCAGACGAACAACTCGACACCCAACTCCAAAATGTGTTCGACGGAACAACTATGCCCGGGTCCATCTGCTCAAAAACCTCGTTTAGGTTCCGACTCCTCTCTACCTCCTGAGGTCGAGGAACCGGATTGCCTTCTATGGACGCGGGCGGTGAGTCCAAGTCGATGGCGGTTCCAGGCATGCCGGCCTGGGTCGTTCTCTTGGACTTGGGGGTCGTATCCTTCCCCTCTCTTGTTATCACTTCCGGGAACAAATCCAGGAGAGAGATATCCGAGAGTCGAATACCGCGAGAGCAAGTTGCTCCCGACAGTATCCGGGTACTCTCCTCCATCCGGTCCGCTGCCTTCCGTGCCTTCTTCATTGCCGCTTCTACCTGCTTGGCAAAGTCGTTGAGAATCCTCACCATCTAGGAACCGGATAGCTTCTTCTCCTCGTGCACCCGCTCGTCAAACAACTTGGCTTTGGTGAGGGCAGTTCCGGTCTTCCCGAACATGGCCTTCACTTGCTCCATCATCTGCAATAGATTTGGTGGCTGCGAAGTTCTCCTTGTGCACCAGGATCTCCGTCTTCATCCGATCCACCTCCTCTTGTAACTGGTGGATCTTTGCTTCCTACTTCCAGGCCTCGACCGGATCAAAGATACAACCCGCCACCTTTTTCGGTAGCTCTCGGTCGGGTGTTGCTCCCATTAACTGCTCGATGGCTATGACTATCCTTCTCTTGCATTCCCAATCCATCCAGATGTCACAAAGGACCTTCACCAGGGGTTGGAACGGGTCCTCGGGATCCACTGCCTTCTCCTCTTCCGGTTTCCCTTCCGGAGCTAGAGTGTTGTGACCAGGTGGCGTCCCTCGTTTATTCAGGGAGGTAGTCTTGTGACGCTTGACCGGCGGTATTGGCGCCTCTTCGTCTTCCGACTCCGAATCCTCTCCGGGTTCAGAACCGGATTCGCTCTCCCGATCCGATCTTGATTCTCCATATCTCAGCACTACTTGCTGATTCTTCCACACCTTGTCCTCTCTGTCATTCAGGAGTTGATGGGACTGATAGAGGTGCATTAAGTAGGGGCTCACTGGAGTTGCCCTACTCTTTCCAACTCTACTAACTAACTGGAGCACCAGATTGGAAATGATCTAGGCCCAGTCGACTTTCCGGTCCCCTCTTAGAGCCCTCAAAATGGTGTTCACAAGGGTAATGGTTACCCTTGTTGGCTTTTCCGAATGGAAGATCGGAACGAGGAACTGTAAGAGTCGGCGGTTCCGCTCATCCTTACAGTCGTCTATGGCGTATCTGTCCTTCAGGTTTACTACACCCTCGAACTTGCCTGGGACGAAGTCATCCTTTCAGCTGGCCATTCCAAATCCTCCTGGCCGGAAGCTGTAAACTGACCTCCAGACCTCTTCCGTCCAGAGGGGCGGAACCGCTCTCAGCGTATTATCCCACTCATTGGACACTTTACTCAAGAGTTCCCAGACAAAAACTTCCTCCTTGAAACCCTAGGGCTTGGTTGCAAACCCTATACAACCCATTGAGTTCAAGCCGTCCATGAGTTCCGCTCGGGTATCCTTTGACAGAGGGATAACCGGAACTACTTTCCGGAGTTTGACATCTATTGCTGATGACGAACTAGCATGACTTCTAGTTCTCTTGAGCTGCGGCATGATCGCGAATGAGCAACTCGGAACCCTTTCCGATTCTACCTTACTGTCGCTCTCCTAGCCGCACGTCCCGTTCCTTTCCTTCACTCTCCGATCTCAACTGGAAATCAAACTAACACTGTAGCGGACACTACAACACTCACGAAAAACACTCGAAATAGTGACTGACACAAAACGCTGAAACTGACAGACACAAGGAGCTTGAAAGCGCTGGAAAATGAAAAAGTGAAAAGAGGTGCGACTGGCCAGACCAGCCCATTTATACTGGCTGAACCCCATTGCCACCTCATCATGACCTAATCCGGATCCGGTTTCTATATGGTATCTGGTCCGTCACCTACCCGGTCAGACATCCGCTCCTATCCGTTCACTCTCTGGAAATTGGATTGAGTAGATCTTCCCACTATCTTATTTTCCACTTCTATTTCCGCTCCTTATGGTTTCTTAACCATATCGGGATACCTTTATCTAGCTATCCGGTTAGTATTACTAAGTAAAACCAAAAAAATTAAAATTTCATGCTGCCACATCTGGGAGCGGCCGGCGGTTCCAATTGGCGGACAGGAGGTTCGGTCGCGTTCCGGAGCAGGCGAACAGTTGCCCGTCCGCCAATCCCAACGGTCGCCTAGCGTCCGCTGTGGCGGACAGCAGGTCTGGGTCCGCTTTGGGGCGGACGTTGTTTAGGTTTGGTGGCGGACGGGTATATGGGGAGACAACCTCCTCATTTGCTCTCACTTCTATTCTCCTTCGGCGCCAGGTTGGATGTGCTACTACTGCTTTATGTGTCAGTCGCTCCTACAGGGTGGAGAGTGGGGGTCCTTCAGCTTTTGTTACTATTGCTGATTTACACTGTTACTTATTTATACACATCTCACAGTACTCACGTGCCGTGGTACTATTTTTCGAAGGGCTCAAAAATTCAAATCATCTATGATGGCAGATCAAGGTGTTCCTACCAACGATGGGAGGACTTCAGGAGGTGAAAAAAAGAAAGGGACTAAAGCGAAGGGGGCCCCTCATGGGATTCACTATGAGATTTTAGATGACCCAAACATCAAAGCGGAGAGTGGTTGGGAGGAGGAGGAAGGGGAATATTGGACCTTCGAAACATGCAAGAAGTATGTTAAAATGTACCACATTGACAAGTTGTGGCCTTGGGATTGCCACATGGTGCATACACATGGTTTTTATTGTAAGCCACGTAATTGCAACAATAAGCATTTTGTGCATCGATCGGAGGAGGTGTGGTGGGTGCTATTTGGGGACAAGCCAACGAGTAAGGGATGCATAAATTACAGCGTGGCGTCCATGGTGTATGCAGAACTCATTTTAAACCGCAAGGTAGATTGGAGCACTTATCCATCCAAGGTGGATTCTCCACTTTTACTGCAACCCAATCAAAAAGACATTCCCGATCTGTACAATTCTCAGGCAAAACCAAGTGAACCAACGAAGACCCCAAAAGTATTTAAAAATAATACAACGTGTACAACAAAGGTCTCCGAGGTTTTAGGTGATGCAGTACAATTAAGGCCCGTAGAAGTGGCACAACCTTGCACAGAAGTGAGCAATGTCTCCTCGGGAGGTGTGGATGGAGAGGTTTTTGTAACTCCTCCAACGTGCTTCACATCCACACCGAATGTGATAACATTGGGTGAACAAAGCATGGCTCCAAGCAAGGAAACTACAACGAATGAAACAACCTTAGGTGGTCTAGACATGGCTGCAAACAAGGAAACACTGGTAGAAGAACGGGGGTCACCTTTTTCGCTAGATGGAAAGGTCAATGAGGAACAACTTGCAAGGACTAATGCTAGAATTCAGGGTTACATAGATAGTAAAGCTCTTGAGAGCTTGGTGGAATATGCAACTCCGATTTCTCAGCTGCCAACGACACCAAGGCGAAGCCAAACATTGAGCCCAATTCGAATCAGGGTTGTTCTGTCGAACACATTTTGGGGTTGGGTGTCGAGTTGTTCGTCTGATGTCGCGTGTCGTACAAGACGAGTGTCGTGTATACATGACAATTTTGATGAATAAAGCCTTATCCTAACAGCAGAGATAATTTGAAATCTTATTTTATTTATGATCCATAATTAAGAATGTAATAAGTGATTATTAAATTGAGACACTTCAATAAAATGAAACTCAAATATGTCAAGATTAGAAATACAAAGTGTTTTATTCGAAAGTCAACCTTAAAGTTGACTTTATTAGACGGACAAGGGGGTCTACTAGACGTGTTGGACATCGTGTTCGTCGTGTTGTCGAGTTGTTCGGCCGAACAACCATGATTCGAATGTTGAGTCCGCATCAAAACGTAAGCCAGAGTCGAAGGTTGATCCCAAGACAAATATTAAGCACAAGAACTAGAGGGCATCCACATTTGGCAGCTTTAAACTCAGGGCAATTGGAGATTCTTTGTTCCATACCCACCCCCAATCAATTGGAAAAGTTGTTAGAATGTTGTAGTCATTGGCGAGTACTAGCAGAGCAACATCTTCATTCTAATCCTGAAAATGAGGCAGGCAGCTCTAGTCAGCCCGTAGGAAAAGGGGGCTCGGGTACTATTTTGCAAACCGCATACAAATTGAAAACTTCAGCTCAAATGGTAGTTGAAATTACTCCTTGGGTTAGGGACGTGGTAGAGGAATTTTCAAAAATGGCACCTGAATTGGTGACTGGTGCCTTGGCTTTTTGCAATTTCACCGAGAAAGTGGCACCAATTCTTGGAGGTGGCATGATGAACTTAAAAAGTTTGATGGCCTTAGAGGAAGACATTCATTAGCTGAAGATGAAGTGTGAGGACTTGGAAATGAAGTTCTAGTTGTCGTCGAAAAACATGGAGCAGGAACGTTGTTACAAGGTCATTCAAAGAAAACGCATCGAAGAATTGGAGCTCGAAGTACAAGAGTTGAAGAGGGGTAGGCCTACCATGGACTCCGTGATCATTCCATTTGTGCAAGAAAGTCAAGAGAGCGATCAACTCTCTCTTCCTTTTGAGAAGGCAAAAGCGGTGGAGGCGTCCATCATCTTGAATGTGGATGAGGTTGGGAATGACAAGAAATGTGAACAAGTAGTATGGACCATCATTCCTAATGTTTCCCGTACATTGCAAGATGCTTCGACGCAAACGAAAGGCAGTGAGGTGGAAGAGCTACAGTTGAAATTAGATGAAGCAATTCAAGAGAAAATCCTTGTTGAGGTGGAGTTGGACCGATTTCAAAGAATCATGGGCATGGAGGAATGCATGCCGAAGAGCGGATTAGAGTCTCGATGGTTGGCATGGGTACAGAAACTCCAAGACAAACCCTCTATAGTATCTCGAGCAATGAAAAGGCTTATGAAATTGGCAATGAAGTCAGATGAAGAATGCAATGCCGTGGAGAACTCTTTGGCTCGGTTCAAGAAAGTGTTTGATGAACATCCAAGGGGTTCCACCCAAATTACATGTTGGGGGGACATGGATGACATGTTTGAGCGGTTGAACCATACAAAGAAGGACAATGTTGCACACATCAATTGGGCCTTGGAAGTAGAGGAAGGGTGGGTCCCTTACAATACGCTTTCAGCGCACATCAAGGAGAAAGACAAGACAATAGTGCATGCTTGCGATCCAACCCCAGGAATCTTGAACAGTCATTGTAGCCTTTGCCAAGGTCCTTTTGGCCCTGAAGGAGCCCTAACCATGGGCCAATGTCACCACACTTTTCATGTGACATGCATCGTGAAAGCATCACTCATTCATTCGGTTTGTGCCGAGTGTCGTTCTCCTTTAAGCCCTCGGTTCTACAAAATGCTTGGGATCTTGGAAGATATGCCCCCCGGCCACGAATACAACCAATGGACCCTTCCTCTTGATCAAGGGCCATACCAGTTCCAAAATTTCTTGCATTGGGGGCGACCTCTCACGAGGGATTCAATTGATTGCCGATATGGATTGTATGAGGAGTCTAGAGAGCTAGTGGATCCTTTCATGTGGATGACCGTTAATAGAGAGGTGGAGTTGCGGGCCAGGGATATTGAAGATGGTGAGGCTCGTGAATTGTTTTGTTGCAACATGGGGGGCCATTGGAGTGTGCAACACAATAAATTTTTTCACTTTCCCGACAAAGAAGTGCGAAAAAGGCCCAAAAAAACTTGGGTAGAGGTGGAACATGCTCAAGAGTTCAATGAGCAATACGGGGCTTATAATCACACTTTGATTGGTAGGGCCCTTTTCTTGTCAAAGTTGGAAGAAGCTGCCAAAGCTCGTGCTCTTGTTGCAATAGATGGAGAAACAACTATAGGGCATTCATTTATAGAGGTAGTTGGGGCATTTGACAAGAGGATAGGTGATATCATAGCTGAATGGAGGGGGTTTCTATTGGCCGATTTTCGACCAATAGGGTTACCCATCGAAGCTGATGACGAACAGGTCAATGTGTTTGTAGATCGAGTGGATGCTACGTTGAGGGCCTTGAAGATTGAAGAAGTAGATTTGTCTCCAAAGCGAAGCTTAAAATGGAAGAGAGAAGATGACGATGACAATGACCACTCTTCGGAAACCAAACGACAATTTACAGCAGTGGACATGGAGGTTAGATCCGGAGGAGGTGTTGTCTATAGTCCTAGGCCAAATACTCGACGAATGAGTGCAAGACTTTTGGCTGAGGAGGGGCCATCTCACGATTTAGGAGAGGGTAGTGGTTCTTAAATATAAGAGAGGCTTTCCTTATTTTATTATGTTTAATTGTTTAATAGTATAGAAGTATACCAGTGAGTGTGGCTTGAATGTTATAAGGGTTGAGTACTACTAGTAATTCATTGTACTCATGATGAATTTTGATTTGTTTTGAAGTTCTTTATATATCCAAATATGAAATATCAATATATATATATCTTTGAATTAATCATTTGTTTTGCTTTCTTTTAAGTTCATGCTATGGTGATTTATGAAGGACAACTTTTTGTGAAGTATGTTTTTTTCATGTTCATCTAGAAATTTTAAATTATAAGACCCTTTGACAAAACCATAATTTTCTGAAATCTCCTCATTGGCTCATTCCATCCCTAAATCCCTATTTTGTCCCACATCTCTTGAAGCATTGAACATTTGAACAATTGAACACGACCTACCCTGCCCGTCCACCTGACCACCCGTCCGCCCTAAACCACCCGTCCACCCTAAATGCACCGTCCGCCCGACCGCTGTGGAATCAAGCGACGTCGGATTGCATGTTCTGTGGATTCAAAAATGGTCTCCAACAATCAGGCCAGTTTGGAAGACTATAACTGTACGAAAGAAGTCATTTGAGAGCACTCTTGAAAACTAAACGCTAAGATTTCCAAGGGCTAGGAGCTACAATTTTTGTGTCCCTTTCTTGGTAATGTATAGTTCAGTGGACGGAAGGGCCTTGATTTTCAAGGCTTTGTGCACTCATTTTTTATTATATTTGGACATTGTTCATCCGGTTTTCACATTTTGAATTTTATTCCAATATACGGAATTAAAATTTATGCCTTGCCACTATGAGCAAGGATTGGTCTGGTTGATATGGTACCCCATCAACCGGTAAGGTAAAGTGCAAGGCTTGCAACTCGGTGTTTGCAAAGAAGATAAGCCATATGTTGAGCCATTTAGGATATGAAGGCCCATCAAGTGTTCGTGATACAGGAGTGAGTCTTTGTTCACAATTGACGCCGGATGTTCGAATCCTATTTCTTCGATCTAATGGGGCATTCCCGCAGAGATCGATCATTGACAATGTAGATGTTGGTAGCATGCATATGGTCACTTGTGATTTTTCAAATGAGAGGAATATGGCGCGTTCTACTCAAGAGGACTCATGCGCAGCACCGGAAGAATTTGTTGGTGTAGGATCCGAAGTAAACCGAACTACAAAAACATCTAGTGATCGTGACACTCCAAGGGCATCAGGCAGTAGACCTCAAAGACAAAGTAGTCTAGTGGATGGCTTTGATTCCGCAGCAAAACGCAATTTGAATGTAGTGTGGGCCAATTTCTTCTATGCAGCAAACATACCATTTCTCGTAGCTCAAAATCCGGCATTTAAAGAAGTAGTGAAAAAAATAGCCGAGTATTGTGGGCCCTATGCTCCACCATCGTATCATGATTTATGCCATAAATTGCTTGACCAAGCAAAGACCGACATCAAAACAAAGCTTCATAGTTGGACCGAAGATAGCATTCGGAAGTTTGGAGCAACATTGTCTATTGATGGATGGAGCTCGATTACCAATCGACCATTGATAAATGCCATGCTTGTATCTTCTACGGGTGAGCAATTTCTAGGATCGGTGGATACAAGTGGAATCGAAAAGAATGCTCCTTTTTTGGCCTCTGTCTTGGAAAAGTTTATAGAACAAGTAGGCCCCACAAATGTTGTGCAAGTGACTGCAAACAATGCTCCTACAAAT
Organism: Straminergon stramineum; assembly: GCA_963920665.1. Classification (NCBI taxonomy): domain Eukaryota; kingdom Viridiplantae; phylum Streptophyta; class Bryopsida; order Hypnales; family Calliergonaceae; genus Straminergon; species Straminergon stramineum. Next base: position 26,500,469 of record OY987265.1, on the reverse strand, counting down.
CCAACAGCATGGAATATGGTGTCGAGTAAATATCTGCACATTTTCTTTCAAGGTTGTGTGGTGCACGCCTTGAATTTGTTGCTTCAAGATTGGGGGAAGCAAAAATGGTTGAAGGACCTAGTGGAAAAGGCCCTAATCGTTGTGAAGTTCTTCAGATTGTGGCATATGCTGCTAGCTATATTTCAAAAACACAAAACGAAAAATAACTTATTGATGTCAGTGAAAACAAGATTTGCCTCCAATTTCTTCATGATTTCTCGTTTGTTGAAGGTCAAGACTGGATTGCAACAAAGTGTGGTGGATCTACAATGGGTAGAATATGTGCTCAAGTTACGGGACATGAGGAACGCAAAATCTTGTACGGAGTCTCGGGAGGTGAAGAAGATAATTTTAGATGAGCATTTTTGGGCCCGTACCACTAATTTCCGAGAATTGATGGCTCTTGTGGTATTTGGTCTACGTGATTTGGATGCGAAGACACCATGCATGGGCAAGGTGTTGCACATCATGAGGAATTTAGAGAAGCATGTCTTCTCTTTACAAAAAGAGCCCTTTAGTTTGTCCTTGGACTTAGCCATTCCTATCGAAAAGTCGTTTGGTAAGCGACGGGAAATGGTAGAGACCGATCTACATTATGCAGGAGCTCTTTTGAACCCTTATCTTCTTCACGATAAAGAACTAGCTGACGATCAAGATGCAACAGATGCATGCAAGCACGTTATCAGGAAAATATGTCAACCGGGAACTTATCCTCACGTAGTGGAGTTTGTAGCATTTCGACACCGAGATCCTCCGTTCCACAACATGTTGGATCCGGCTGAGCAGAAATTGTCAGCACATGCTTGGTAGGATTTTGAGGGTGCATGTCAAAGCTCATTGCTCCAATTGCAAAGAGGATTTTGGACCAATTGGTGTCATCATCTTCATACGAACGAAATTGGAGTAGCTACTCTTTTGTTCACAACAAATCCCGAAACAAGTTGAGGCCACAGAGAACAACCGATTTGGTGTATGTATACACCAAATCCAAAGTCATAGCCGCATTGAAGGAGAAGGATGAAAAGAAGTGGTACCATGACGACGTGGAGTCCGAAGATTCGGAAGGGCCTATCTTGGAAGACAAAGATGATGAATCTGTATCTGATGATAGAGATGCTGTGAATTATGATATGCACAATTTTGACGACAAAATATTTGAGACTCCTAATCAAAACAATAAAGACTTTGGAGTCGCGGATGGAGACATGTATGAGTTTCGATCAGATGAGGATGATTGCGGGCTTCATGATGATGTACCTTCGATAGCTAGATTTGTGGATGGAACTGGATTCATAAGTAGCAAAAATCTTCTACCAAACATAGAGGATACGTATGTAGAGATAAGGGCGACCAATAGGACAACGGTTGCGAATGATGGGAGTCTTGAAAAAGATGAAGTGATTCCCATTTCTAATGCTCCATCCTTGATAGTGGCAGTAGAAATAAATCACCAACATGAAGACAAAGGAGGATGTGAGGTGAACATTGAAATGAACATGTCCAATGGAATTGTTGCGTCAATAGTGGTATCGGCAAGCAAGAAATGTGTTGAAGCAAATATTGGAAATGCCAAACCACACGAAGTACAAGACAATGTTGAAGCATGTTTGATGGAGTTAGGCAGCCCAATTTTTGTCAACAATGGTGTTGGCAAAATGCACCTCATGGAAGATTCTCCCAAACCACCACATAGCACTCCTTCACGTGCACTATTTAAAAGCGATGCCACGACATTGGATGGTTCAAGGAAATCACGGCTTAGAAAAAGACATTTGTCTACTATGAAAGAGATGGGTTCCGGAGGCAATCCAAATCGAACCATTTTATCATGTACCGATGATGATGATAAAGATGAGACATTGACTTCAATGTTTGTTCAACATCGGGGCCATTCACAACGCCATTCTTTGAAATCATTAGGCCACACATCGCAGTCTTTGAATGCAATGCAATTAATTATTCAATGAGCGCCAAAAGCAAAGATATCAAAGGGTGAAGATTCCATCAAAGCTCGTAAAAAAAGAATAATACAACCCTTTGCTACCTCTCCAAGCAAGAGATCGAATGTGGGTAGAACCCCACTTGATACCTATCAAGTGGGGGCAAAGAAGAAAATGAAAACAATCCCTAGCCTTCAGGAAGGCATTGGTAAGGCTATATTAAGAGCCAAAAGGGAGAAGAAGACCGGTAGATCAATGAGATCATTGACATGTACACAAGTACAAGAAGAAGTGAAAATTGTACAATCTTCATCAAACGACATGGAAGAGACATCTAGCAATGAAGACGACTGATGGGGAACTAGATGTGACAGTAGCAGGGCTGAGGTGAAAGGAGATAGTGATTACAAGCCTTAGAGATTCAAGGGATGTAGGCTTAGGTGTTTAGGTGCTTATGATACATTGAGCATGTAATGGCAATTGATTGTTTGAAGCTTCCATTGCAATTGGAGTTTGCTTATTGATGTTGAAAATATGATTATTTTTTTTTGAATTGCAAAACCAAGAAGAAGTCCCCCCAAAATTGATTGTGTTCCTCTTTCTTTGTATGAAGCATAATACATTGCAAGATACATATATAATGCAACAATTTGGACTTCATGATTGTCATAGAATCATAGATTTGGTCATTTTCAAGGTGAAGAGAATTTTGAATTTTTTTTAATCCTTTCCCTTGATAATTCATAATTGCAATTATAGTGTACAATTTCTTTGGTTGAGTACACTACAAAGGATAGTCCATAACTCCATATGTTATTGTAAAAAGCATTCAAGGAATCAAAGTTTACTTGAAGGAGTTGAAGCTTTGTATTAAATAACTAGCCAGTAGCCGTCTACCCGTCCGCATTTACCCAGGGTAAATTTGTGGACGGTGTTTTTTACCCATCGGAGACGCAACATCCGTTGGGGCCGGACGGCCGGACGGCCAATTTTAGACGCGATTTTGCCCGAGACGCTCACTTTCGTCAACCCTAATGTGCCATAAAGATAAGGGTAAATTCTATTCACTTAACTTGAAACTAGCCTGGAGTTAGTGATTATGATCGATGCAAGTTAGTTGATTTGATCATGCAGTAATTTAACCCTTTAGTGACTGTGGTTGATTTGGAGGGTGAGCACAATTTTTGAATACAATTTTGACAAAGTGAAATTTTGTGAAAGCTCTAAGAATGAAAACCTACATCCTATCAATTGGTTCTATAGGGCAAATACTTGAACCAAACAAAAAATGAAAGTGATCCAACTAAGCACATGCTTGTAAATAATCTTCAAAGATTAATATGTTGTAAACAACCCTCAACACTGGTACTACATATGATCTACCACAATTGGGCATAAATTTTAGTAATTGCTCCTAAAATCAATCAAAAACCTTTCATCTAGTTTTTTCACACATATAAGTAGTCATCCCTTACATTAAATATGTATTTCTTTATAATATCTCACTTGTGAAGACTCGAGACATTTAAGTTTGGATAAGCATAGGCCTTCATACTTCCAAGGATGGAGACCTAAATCCTAAACCACAACAAAAAAATTATCATTTCCATTAGAAAATAAAATAAATTGTTACTTTCTCCAATCCCATTAGACATGAAGGACCACTCTAAATGCAACTCTTCCAATGCACCCTTCATACTTCCAAGGATGGAGACCTAAACCCTAAACCACAACAAAATAATATATAAAATTAAGTAATAAAATAATATTTATAAAGTGAAAAGGTGCTTAAGTATAATTAGTATAAAAATAAAGTAGCCATAAAAAAAGAGTATTTTTATTTTTATAAGTATGTATATATATATATACAAATGAATTCTATTTCTATACATAAATATATAATGTAAAAGATATAGACACAATGTAGAAGAATTTTTTTTAATTTTATTACTACAATTATACTAGAGGTGGGATCCACAATTATTTTAAAACACACATTGATAAAGTAATGCTTTTTAGTTTATGAATTAATTTGTCAATAAATTACAATGTAGATAATTCAAGATCCTAAAGCTTATTCATTTTACTGTGAGGGTTGTTTTGAGGCCACCAAACTAAAATTTTAACTTTATCTACCATAATTTCGGATCTTAGGGTACCAATTGAAATTAAAAAATTATTATAAAAAAGACAAATATTTTTTTGAACCTTCATAGAAGTTTGAGAAAATGGCTACAAATATAGAGATAGTAAGAGGTCAACAATACTAGTATGTGAGCATAGAAGTGTGAGCCTATGAGCCTTGAGCCTATATACTAGTAAGTATCCTATAACCATTGAAGGTGTTTATAATATAAACACCGATAATATAGGTGTTTAGAACATAGATACACTATATCCATTGAAGGTTTAAATAATACAAGCACGTACATGATAGATGTTTAAAATTATAGGCTTATGTGTTCAAGATCCTAGGCTCACATAATAGCAACCATGGTAAGACATTGCCAAAAATCTATGTTGTCTCCACTAGGATAATGGGACTCTTTTACATTGGAATGGGTTAAAAATATTCTTTTATCAAATTAGTATCTAAACATCAAAATTTTAGAGATGTATTTGAGAAGTAGGCTTTAGACTTTAAGGTTTAATCAAGGAAATTTCAAATTAAGCATTATCAAAAATTTTAAGTGGTAGTTAGTAGTTGATGATATTAAAAACTACATTGTTTGAAACTTTTAGTACAAAATCATAAAAATTATCACTCATTAAGGTGAAATGGGACGTAGTTCTCAATAATTTGCATAACATATTGTTTTAATTTATAAAAATGAAGAGTTATGTGTAGTGAATGATTTCTAATTAGGTTGTTTGCATTGTAAGTCTTTGAACCAAATTTTTTTGGAGATGTCATCTAATAAGCCTAAAGTGAATGGCTCCAAATTTTATTTCTTAATATCACCCTAAACCCTTTAAATAATAGAAAAAATAAGATTTTATTGAACATATTAGTAGTTCACCAATTTGGCATTTAAATGATAATCTTTAGTAGGTCCATTTTGTAGAGGGTAGAGCATAGAGCATAGAGTGGGGATTTCAAAAATATTTTTTTGAATTTAAGAATTTTGAAAAGTGAAGACCTATGACCATGAGTGTTGAGGACCTATAACCATACAAGACATAGGTAAATCCAATCTCAATGGATCTTTAGTTGAAATAATTTAATTTATATACCCTAAATAAAATTCAATTAGAATTTGGATGGATGAATCAGAAAGTAGATAATTTGTTTTAGATACTTAAAATGGTATTTGAAGCTTGAATAAACTTAGAAAAAATACATTCAATTAAAATATTAAAGTTATTATATATAATAACATATATTCAACAATAAGCTTGAGTTGGTTCCATATTAATAATCAACTTATCAATTGACCTTACATAACCCCTAAACCAAAACTTAATTGGATAATGTATTTAGATGCTTTAATCAAAAAAGCCATTCAACATGGGTTTAGGGATTCAATGTGGCATTTCTTAGAATTATCATTTCCATAGTTTATTGTCTCTAAAGTAAAAATGAGTAGCACATAGATGACTAGAAGTACATTTTGAAGTTTTTATATTATAAGTTTATAAAATATCTTGTTTCCATAGTTTTAGGACATCTATAATCCATTGTTATAGGTACAATGTATTTATAAAATTATAAGAATTTCAAAATATTTTCAAGTTTTCCTCAAAAGATTGGTGATGTTTTTGTCAAACCAATAAATTTCAACAAGATATTAGTTTCCTACTTGGGTTTCCTACCCCTAGGCTCTAGGCTCCATGATTTATACTCATATACTAGCTTCATTGATTTTTTAGAAATTCTGAACCTAGTGGCCAAGGAAAATTTTCATATAGGGAATGATGAGTATAAGCTATTCTAAAAAGTTAACTTACGAAATAGAAAGAAAACTATCTTCAAACTTTGATAAAGTAAAAGAAATAGAGTGATGGTTCCTTTTACATTTAAATAAAATAAAGAACTATAATAAGGTTTCCTTATGTCTTTTGAAAAAGTAAAAGAACTATAATGTAATAGGATTTTTTTACTTTTAAAAATTAGTATATAAAGAAGGTAGAAGGAACCTTAGGAAACATTACTTGCCTTTACTATCTTCACTTTCATTAGAAGTATTTATTGTTTATTATATTCATTGATTTTATAAATTTATAGTGAATTCATAATGGGAAAAGGAAGAGGAAAAGGTAGTGCAAGTAAGAAGCGCAAAGCTTATTGTAAGGCACGATATGAAAAAACTTTAAAACAATCCAAAGAGAAAATAGGCCTAGATGTGGGAAATGAATTAGTTTTGATTTCATGAACTCAAAATGTGGAAGATACTAGTTTAGATGGAAAAGTGATGGAAAAGATTCCACAAGACTATATAGTATTATATGAAAATAAAGTAGCTATTGAAGATAGAAATACAAATGAAATAGTACTAGTAATTTCATTTAGAAGATTTGAAGACATAGAATATACAGAGGAGTATAAAGATCTTGAGAAACTAACAACCTCATTAGTAAAATTGAGGAAGGGAGGGTCTAGTTTCATAAAAAATAACAAGGCAAAAGTTAGTGGGAGGATGTTTGCCTTGGGTTAGAGAGGTGGCATGGATCTTGGATACACTTTGGGTCCCTATGTTATGGATAGAAGTCTTCAAAACTCTAAAAGGTCTATACATGAATGGGAGGAAGACCAAATCCAACAAGCGAAATGGATAGCAGATTTCTACAAATCAAGATTCATGGCTTTGGCACCAAGCCTTTATAAGCAAACAATTGATGAAGCCAAGCAATTAGGTGTTCCATTACTTGGTCAAACAGAATATTTCAATATTGAACAAGATACTGAAGGATTTGCAAGCACTTTAACATATACAGTGGATGATTTTTCAAATAAAATCCATTGGGATAGGGATCGTAGTCCATATACGTATGGCATTTGGGCTCCTACATATGAATTGGATGGAAAATTAGCAAGGGTGGTAGATGGTTTCTATTGTGATGGAGGGCACTTTATAGTTCCAAGTTACAAATTGTATGTTGACTTTGGACGTTGTGATGGAGTTGTTGAAATTATTTGGCGTCCAAAAATTGATTTCCATGGTACTTCAACATCAAGTACACTAGAAGGATTTACTCAAGTTGGGACATTTGCCCAAATTGCTCAAGATTTGGTTAATAGAGTGCAATCATTAGTATTGCTCCAAAAAAGTGGAAATGATGTGAACCAGAAGGTACATGGAGTGAAGGATATTGTATAGCAAAAGAAGGATAAATTGAAACAAAAAATAGGTAGAATTTAATACATTATAGTAAAATATAGTTTTGAATCATTCACTTTGAAAATGGAATTGTATAATAATGTATTGATAATATTGAATAACACTTTGATTTTTGTAATCAATTGTATGAACCTATATAATTCATGTGTGTGTAATTTCTTTGAAATTTTTATACATGCACGCCCATTAAAATATGAGTATTTAAAGTGAAGCATATTATGTTTTTTTGCTCCTAGCCTAAGTAAATTAGAAGGCTCTCAATATTTTATGCAATAGTTTTTGAACTAAGCATGGCATTGATACATCTAAATATGTCATATGATTGAATTGAGGGTTAGGAAATTTATTTTGAACAATCCTTTGTTTTTGTTTTTTTTGAAAACTATGAAGTGAGAAGAGGTATGAGATTAAAGGAAAAACTCTATTCTACATAATTGGAAGATTAAATTGAAGTACAATGATCTAAACCCTGATATAATATGAAAAAGATACTGAAATTAGTGCAATTTTTTTAAATTATTAAAGTTAGAGTCATTAAATTAGAGTTTTCAATGTCAATGCCTCAATGGTGAAAAAGTTGTAGTAGACTATAAAAATCCTTAGGATACATTGATAAATTGAGTTGAAAAATAGAGTTTTATATGTACATTATAATGGTTATGATCTAGAGAAATTCTTGCAAAAATTGTAGGTAGAGTTTGTATTTAAGGAAGGTATAAGAAAAAAAAAGTTATTTAATTACAACCGTAGTCATACTTTTTGCATTATCCAATTTTCAGATGTCTTTGTAAGAAGTATTTTACCATTTATTTGGAAAATGTAGTATATAATAAAAAAAAAAAGGAAGTAAACTTTTGGTATTTTATAATGCAAAGAATATTAGGGATGGAAAACAACATTTGCATAGACATTTTTTAGTCCTTACTTTATACTCTGAAAATGGGTCTACATAAAAAAAAATTAAAGTTATTGTTTATAGCAATTTAAAAATATATGGTTCACTTTGGTGTGATAAAAAATTCAAAAGCAAGTACAAGTAGAATGATTCCAAATTTTTGGAGGATATTTCCATGAACATGGTAACAATATTAATTTTTTGAATTTAAGAACCTAAAACTGGTTTTTTTGCCAACATTGTTGTTCTTCCAAAATTGTAATAAATCCACATTTAAATTTAAAAGTATGCATGCTAGACAAAGTCGTATTTACTTATACTTGAGTATACTTGTGATGAAATCATATCAACCAATTTAAATAAGATCCAATATTATTCATTATGGACTTACATAGATAGAATGATTATTGAGAAATTATTTATTGTAAGCCCTAAAGTCCCAAGGCCAATATCTTGTTTGAAACCATTGAAAACTTCCATGTTTGTTGTGCTTGACCAAGAAAACAAAAGAAATTGTTTATATGACATATAAATGTAGGATCTTGTACTCAACTTCTTCGAGATCATGTGGTAAAAATTTCATGAAGTTTGACCATATAGATAGGAAGATTTGAGCATTTAAAATTGGAAGAGAATTTTTTTTAATCTATAGTTTTTAGTTTTAGATGTCTTTGACTGCCATTTGTGGAAATTTTTTGCACTATACTCTTAAAATTTAAAGTTTTATGTGTTGAAAAATTGAATTGAGAGTCTAGTAAGAAAAAAATTTCAAAAAAAGCACACTTGATTTCCATTCTTTAAGAAATTGTTCAAAATAAATAAATTCAAGATTGAAAGAAAAATTGAACCATTTTCTTCTTTGAGATGGGATTGAAACACAATAATATCAATGGTGAGATTGTTCTACCAAATGAATTTAACCTTGTGAAACAAGTTTTTTTGAAAATTTGTAAAAATATCATCCACAAATGAATCATGTAAGTTATTTTTATAGCAAGATGTTTAAACTGCCCGAAAAAGAAGATTGCCCATAACTTTCTCATTACTAGTCCAAATGGAATGAATATAAGCTTTAGATGTAGGGAAGAATATACTATTGTAGAAAGAAAATAATAATTCATTTTGACTTTTTTCAAAATAAATTTGTTGCCAACAAAGTTGACTTGAAGGCTTTTTGTTGTATGACTTTTTCTCAACAACACCATTTGAAATTAAAAATATATTTCTATAAGGGTATCACTTTTTCGATCTTATGGAAAAGTTTCAAAAAAATTTCATCAAAAATTGAGGCCATAGGAACCTATTTGAAATCAATTATGAACCCTAAGGGGAGAATGGGACTTTGAGGTAACTATACCAATGTAAAAGTGTAGCTATTTGTGCTCTTCTAGTACAAATGTGAAGTAGATACATTTACAATTTAATATGTATGTATGTTGAAGAAATGATTTTTATCATCCATCCTTCCAAAAAACTTTGATCTTTTGTAAATATTCCCTGTAATGTCTAGAATGTCATGATACTTGGAGGCTTAGACTAGCCTTTAACTTTTCAAAAAGTCAATATGATAATTTGACCAATTTTCTAATTGTATGTAACCTTAATACTAAGAAGGAAGTGGTGGTTTTGAGATTACATTTTACCATTACAATAGAAGATGATAACTATTCCTAATTGTTGTTGCCTTAAAATCAAACTAAACCCCTATAAATTGACCTTTATAGATTTTTGTCTAATATATACAAGGATTGAATATGAAAATGCTAGGTTAGATTTATGTCTTATGTATGTATGAAATATTTTATAGCTTATTCAAATGAGGTTTAAAAAATGCATACTAAGTTGTATTGAAATTGAACTCCGATAGTAAAAAAAAGATTAAATAAAAACTAAGGAAGCTTGGTAGTAAAAACTACATTGAAGTATAGGTTTGGAACCTTTTATAAGTACAAACCTTACCACTCTTATTAATCCTCATGCATTATGTAAAATCTTCAAATGGATTAGTAGTTGTAGTAATTTGTCATCATCTCCATAGCTCTGTAGGTAGAGAGTTTGTTCAAGAATGTAGAGGATTCATCACCAAAAAGTAAATAATCTTATATTCCTGAACTTCCCTTTTGACAATCATTTGAAAATGAATTAAGTACCAAACAAAACTTTGACCTACTCTTAGAGATCAATCTTGGCTCCATTGATGGTCACCATCGCATGATAATACTAACTAAAAGGTGCACTTGAATGCATACTATCAACCCTAGAACTTTCAATGAATACTGTCTATGTGCCTTCTAGGCTTCACACTACCTCCACCTTTGAAGAACTTCGAAGTGTAGGAATGTTGACCATAGATTTGACAATAGTTGATTTTCATATTAGTGGCCAATATCAATATTGTACATCTGAAGTAGTAATTGAAAGGCTTCTATACTTTCAGTGGAATAGTCTATTGGAACAAGTTGATTAATAGCAATGCCACTATCTTGAGACATGTAGCAATAATGGGATATGAAATAGTATAAATGAAAACATTGTAGTATATCCTTCCCAATCTTCCTTGCTTCATATGTTGCATTTTGAAGAGCAAGGAGGTGTGTAGGCAAGTTAGGAATATCAAATAAAGTGGGATTTGGTGCACCTCTTCAAGCAGTTGAAGTTTGTAAACGATGAGGGCCCAAATCTTGTGTACCAATATGCTCTTGATTATCCTGAGCATGCATGTCTTCAATATGGGATGTCCACCTTTTGCAACAATATAGCACAATTGTACAACACAATTAGTAATAATTGAAGATGGTAAAAGATAGAATGTAATAAGAAATATGTGAATTTTGTCACTTATCCATGTAGAAGTTTATTTTCCCCTTAATATCTTGCTAGTATATGAGATGGGTGAAATCTTCCTTGTTCATTGATTAGTCGAACACGGTGGAGGTTCCAAACTCCAATCCACTCATTTACAATTTCTTGTAAAATAGGGATGTAGATAGCTTGAAAAGAAGCCCTATGATAAGGATCATCACGAATGAAATATCCTTGTTGAACTATTTCTTGAATAGCATTTTTTCTAAAACCAAATAACTTTCTCCTACAACATCCTCCACCAATGTTCTATCCTTTGATTGTGCACTGATGAACCAACTAGGAATGGATTCCTAGTCCCAGACTGTACCTCCAACATATGTCTTCGAATCAAAGCATGCTCAGAGGCAAAATCCGACCTTACACGTAAAGGAGAACCAAATTTTCAAATAGATGTTAAAAATGGTTCGAAAAGAGTTTCTTGAATCTTGTTTGGAGCAACTTTAGCATATAGAATGTAATGAGAAGCTTTGTCAATGCAACCATGTATTCTTAGCCCATACATGGTTAATTTATCATATGCTGAAAATAACAAGAGTTTTCATTGTTAAACTAATGAAAGGTGAGATACTTTCTTCCTAAGTTTTTGAATGAAATTGGAATGAATAAGAGAGTAACATTCAACTTACAGTCTATATGCCAAAGGGCCATGGGTACAGAGACATTATATTGTTTCCGAACAATGGGTAATGCTCTTCTTCGTTTGTTGTAATGTGCCTCTGTATATGAACAAAAAAATTATCATATTAACCTTTCTTAACCAAATTAGAACTTGAATCCAACAAAATAAAATTGAATTTGGAATGTACCTAATATTGTTTGCAAGGCTTTTGCCACTATACGCCTAGGTGCCCTCATATGCAAGCGTGCAAATGCTGCCTTCACATGCCGGATCCCCCAATTTGCTCCATGCTCAATAATAGGAAGGGCACCCTCAATGGTGTTGGACATTTCTTGTATTGTGAAGTGGTGATGTACTCGAAATTCATATCCCAAAGCCTTGGTTAACATTCGTTTCAATTGCCTTGGATCATTGATGTTCAAGGACTTTGCGATATTTTTGAATCGAATACCTTCTGTTAAGATTGTTTGCACATAGTCAACTAATTTAGCTATCGGCTCCATATTTGATTCAGCCATTTTGCTGCATTACCATGCCCCAAAACATCAATAAGTTTTAAAATAGCTCTTCATAAATGAAATGCTCAATAGCATCACAGTCACTTGTAAGCAAGTATGTATACCTATTGTGGCTTAGCATGAAAGAAAAATTATGAAGGACCTAAAATTATAAATTCAATGATGAATTACTCTGCAATAGAGTTTGAAGCCACCCATTAAGTAATGTAAAAAGATATTGTATTAGATGAACATCAGTAGTTTCAACTTCTCTACCCTAGTATCCTAAAGACTATGCTAAAGACCCATGCTCAAGAATTTTACAAATCAATGAAAGCCACATGCATTGCTACAAGGCTACCAGCATGCCTTGTGGAATTGGATCTTCCCATGGTCTCAAATTGTTCTATGGAATATTGATGTCAGTGAAAGACTTACTTTAGTTCATTCGATGAAAACTCCCAAACCAACAGACATTTCTAGCATGACCAAAGAGATATCATTCTTAACCCATCATACTTATGTACTCTGTAATTGCGTATTTCCAATCCATACTCATTTGCAAGGCCAACTTCCACAATGTCAGGTTGTGAACATAGTATTGGTACACGTCTACCAAACCCTCACCATAAGCATCCATATGTTGGGTTCACATTTGAAAAATACACGACAATATCCCTCTGCCTGCATTGAATGACAAGGACTCTTAGGTGAAAATAACCTACAACCACGAAATCTCACGTCACTTTCTTGTAAGTACTAGCAACCACAAGGTAGCAACATTGAAAAGTACCACGAATTAGAAGTGCCACTTGATCAAATATTGAGCTTAATCAATATAAAACCCTTGTAAAAAAAGAAGGGATTGTAGATTCTCAATAACTTCGAAACTTTTATATATGGTATCCACATAAGGCAATCTTTCGTTGGAATTCATTTCCGTTTGTAAACAAGAACATATAAAATGTTGGCCAAGAAATATGCTCAAATTTAGGAGAGCCTACAACACGAAAGAGTGCAGATGGGGAAGTACTTTGAAAAATTCACAATTACTTTGTAAAAGAGATTAGACCTTCATTGAATCCCACCACTAAGAGCTCCGATGGTAGAGGACAGTCCAACAGGAGAAGAGGAGAATTTTCTCTAGGTCGTGACCTTTCTGCTGCCCTCTTTGCATATCAAAAATACAAACCTGCATGGACACCCAACTTTAATGAATCCTCATCTATTACAAACCCTAGACCCCCAACCTCCTTCGAATACACACAGAACTAAATGATCCAAAATCCTAAAATTGTGAGGAGCATGATTTTGTCTCCAATACTAACCATTAATATCAATGAAAGGAAACTCATGTTCCATTTAGTGCACCAAAATCCAAAGTCAATTCTCCCAAAAGAAATGTTCAATCATTCCAAAACTTTCCAAACCTAAATGATATTTCTGAACTTGAACTCGGCTTCCAGAAAAGCGACACCAGATTAGTGGTGCTCCATTGTCCTACTGTTCCTTTCCATGATATGCTAAGAAAATCATAAGAGAAAGAGGCTCTGATAACAATGAATTTGCATGAATTGCATGTTGACCAAAGTTGAACCAATTTGTGAAGCCTAACTGTCAATTGATTGTATTCACAAAATAGAAGCTAAACTACATTCAAGAATGTCGCAACTTGGGAAGACAAGCAATCTCCACTCCAATCATAATTATACTTCAATTGGTGAACTCCAGCACTACTTCGACAGCAATTTCAAGCTTTTCACTTCCACGTCGAGAGAAAGGTCCTTAGCTATGGCTATAGTGCACCTTACTTGCACTACCAGCTTTGACCGATGTAGAAGGTGTAAATTCACAAGCATTACTCAAATCAACCGTTTCTCAGTTCATTGATGTTCCAAAGATGGTCCAAAGTGAGATTGATTAACAAAAAGTTTCAGATTAACAATCAAAATCCTCACGGTGATGTCGTGCCCCTTAGTGGCACTTACCACCTTAAGCTCACTTTCCAAACACTTAACACCTCAATGCCACCAAGGTTCACGCTCTCCTAACACTGCACATGCCACGCATCCACAATGTTAGGTTCCAACTCAAGTCACGGGGTTCCCCATTCCTCCATGACTTCCAATCTTTTCCTTCCAATATTTAACTCCCACAAGACATCGGGCATGTCATTTGATGACATGGGGCAGAACTTCCATTGATGTCCAAGCACCCGGTGAGGCACCACTCCCACCGGTGCTAACCGCCCTTGAATGGGACCCAACTCATTTTGGGACTCACTAATTGAGACTCACCAAACGGGACTCACACCATGGCCTAGTGTGAAGTGGGACACCACCCAACCGGTATCAAGGAGTGCACAAGCACTCCATAGTAACACACAAGTGGTGGTGAGGCTCCAACACTAACCTCACCACCCGGGACCACTTAGGCTCACCATGGCACCATCCGGGAGTGAGGAGGGAGACCACCCCTCCTCATAGTACTCTCTGCGGGATTCGGCAGCCCCCCCCCCTTGTATGTCAAGGGGGACTCCCAAACACCCTTTGGTTTTGGAAGACCACCCCGTTTCTCCCGATTCGCACTAGTTTGGGACTCCCGAACTTCCACCCGACATAACTTTGTGGTCCGGGATCCAAATCGCACATGCGACCCCATTTTCGACATCTACGCGACGCGTAAATGCCGATGGACTACTCACTTGCTCCATTCAAACAAGTACTCGCAAAGTTATTGCCCTCTAAAGATTCGGGACACTCCCGGCGCGACCGGGACACTCCCAACTTTGAACGCCCATAACTTTTGACTCGCAAGTCCAAATCACACGTTCTTTGGACGGCTGGAAGCCTCTTCTCAAGACCTTTCTAAGCATGTATCACACGCCCCTAAATTCGTCTAGATCAGAGCACTACATCGCTCTGATCGCTCGGGACTCCTAGTCCCCTTCACCTCATCTCTTGCAAGGCTTGGGGAGTCACCTCCAATGTCCCCCTTGCTCACCAAGGTGGCACGGGCACGCCTTGTGATGAGGGTCGTGATAGGTGAACACAGCATCAAGCGGAAGAGAGCATTTAGTGTGCTAAGGGAAGACGCAGAGTGTCACGGTTAGAATTTCAACGGCTCCTCTTTTGGATGAAAAAAAAGCCAATGAATGATAAAATCCGTTCATTTGGACAGGTATGTTAAAATTTTGGGAGTCCACAATACCACAGGTGACTCAGGCTCAACAACAGGTGACCCGGGCTCGACCATGGGTGACCTAGCCTCCACCACGGCTGACCTATGCTTTTGAATTGGGGACATGTTGTGGCTCTTTTGGTACACCCTAAGAGCATCTCCACTCTTTCATTGAAAAATCAACACGAGGAACTACCTTTCGCGGGCTCGCGATATGGAAAAGTGGCCTTTGTTCAACTAGTCCCCCAACCATACCCTCCCTCAAGCCCTGCCCAAATAGTCCTTATCCATGTTTTTTCTTGATTTCTGGTTTAACAATCAATTGCCTTTAACATTGTTGACTATTTGACATTATTTTCTACTTAATACTATTAGTACTATTGATTGCTTGACACTGTTGTATTTTATTGAACTTTGGTTGTGGCTAGGAGTTTTTTTTTTTTTTTTCTTTTTGACACAAATGAAACGGAATTTCATTGCAAAGACAAAAAATACAAACTAGCCAGCCATAGCTAGGAGCTCTTTTGAAAGTTTTGCATTCTCCCCCTTATCAATGGAAATTGTCCATGTGTTTAAAAAAATAAAAATTTTGCTTTCAATTTAGTTTGAAAAAACCTAAAACAAAATATACAAAAACAAAAAATTACAAAAAAGAATCATGATTCTCTCCAATTAACCCCTAAAGTTCCTTGACTATGTTATCACCAAAAACCCTCAAAAACTGTCATTTCTAATACAAGTTCCAAATTTTTGGAAAATATCATTTTTGGACACATGTAACCGTAGGATCTTGTAGTACACAAGATTGAGAAGATATGGAAAATTTTTAGAAAATTCCACCATGTAGATTGCAAAATATTAGTATTTGAAGTGACAAAAATCCTTTTTTGGGCCCAGTGAAAAAACCGGCAGTTGCACTTCACAAGGTCACATTTGTACAAAGAAATGTCCAAAATGGTGGTGCTTCTTTAGATCCATTCTTCAATGCAAGTTGGCAAAATGCTTGAAAATTTTCAGATCATTTGGAATTGTGCAACATATAGGAAAAAAATAGTAAGTAGAAAGATGTAGAGAATGATTCAAAATACTAAATTTTTAACAATTTATTAATGGAATTAAAAATTCCCAATCCCAATGGTTGCAATTTTGTAATAAAAAATGTACATCTAAGGTTTTTATTTTTTTTCAAAAAACATTGAAAATTGAGTTAAAGACAAGACTTAAAAGTTTATTTTAGAGTAGAGAATCCATAATTGCTGGCAAACTAAAACATCTCATAACTTTTGACTCATTAATCAAAATTGAATGATTAAAATCTTTCTATGTATATATAAATCTAGAAAAAAAATTTCAAATTTTTAATTTTGAAAAAAATGAGTTTTTTAGATCTGCCCGGATTGCCCAAGTTGTGAAACAAACTACATATTAGGCCATAACTTTTGACTCATATTTCCAAATGCCTTGAAATTTAGTGCACATGGAAGATATTCCTTGTCCATACCTTCTATTAAAGTTTGGGCCAAAAACATGAAAATCTCTAGTCACACGTACCTGCCCAAAAAAGTTATGTTGCCAAAAAAGACACCTTGGTCCTTTAGGGGTT
Source organism: Straminergon stramineum (assembly GCA_963920665.1). Taxonomy (NCBI): domain Eukaryota; kingdom Viridiplantae; phylum Streptophyta; class Bryopsida; order Hypnales; family Calliergonaceae; genus Straminergon; species Straminergon stramineum. The sequence goes on along the minus strand of OY987265.1, from coordinate 26,483,492 downwards.
AACAACCTTCAAGACAATATGAGGGGATGCTTTGGATGCAACTCTTCACAATGCACACACCTCATAGTCCAATAGGATGGAGAAAATCCAAAATAAAATATAAAAATCAAACAATATAAAAAATGAATTTCATATTTATAAAATATAAATGGATATTAATGTATATAAGCATATGCATCTAATTATATATATATATATATATATATATATATATATATATATATAAGTAAAAAGAAAAAATCTATGGATACAATGTAAAAGAAAAAGCTTTTATTTTAATCACTACAATTATTTTGGGATGTAGAGCCATGTGGAACTTTCTATCTTTTTAATTATGGAAATTGATTTTCATAAAATCCTTGTATTTTTTTTATAATATAGCAAAACTTCCTACACCTAATTTTTAATGTTCTCTCTAAGTGATTTTACAATGAATGGGGACTATGATCTTCAATTTTCTATACTTCAATTATTAGAGAATTTGTGCAAGAAAAATTGAATAGGCTTACTTGAATATGAATGTTATGAAATAATTTTGGATCTCACATCTACATATAACTTTAGTAATTAAAAGAAAAGATTTATCTTTTACATTTACATTTATATCTCTCTCTTTTTGGTTATATATGTGCTTATCTATATATCTATATCTCTCTCTATATATATCTATATATCTATATATCTATATCTATACTGCTCTCTCTCTCTCTCTCTCTCTCTCTCTCTCTCTCTCTATATATATATATATATTTTATATATTGATCTTATTTATATTTGGTTTTGGATTTTCTCCATCCTATCAAACTATGAGGTGTGTGCATTGTGAAGAGTTGCATCCAAAGCATCCCCTCATAATGTCTTGAAGGTTGTTAATTGGAGAGAATCACAATTTTTTGGTATGTTTTATTTTCTTCTTCTTTTTTCCATCCTTTGTACTTTAAGGTGTAAGCATTGTTGAAGAGTTGCTTCCAAAGCATCCCCTTACAGTAAAAGGTTATTAATTGGAGAAAAACTCCTCTATTCTCCTCTAGCCTTCTCCAATTATCTTTGTAATTCTTAAAATTAAACTTCAAATTGCCCTCACAGTGTACTGTTCCTTAACACCTTCTACTCCCCAAACCATGACTATACCCAACTATAATTGGCTTCCTAAACCAAATCAAGAATGAAAAACAATCATGACAAGAATCCTCTAACATGAATAGTGATCCAGGGACAAGTGAGCGGGCTCTGGAGGATGGCGGCCAAAGTCCTTTTTTTTCCATGGCCGGGGTGCCAGGGCCAATTTGGGCGGTCGCGGTGGGGGACGAAATGTTGCCCGGGCCCAACGTAGCCAGGGTCGGGCCCCTTTCCAGGGCAAGAGTGGAGATGCTCTAACGGGCATGTGCGCGGGCTGTTTAACGTCTCGCTATTCCATGACGGAGATCCGTTCCAGCGAGAAACCAACCGGAGATTCTGAACCACTCGCCAATGCGCCAGTGTAGGCATGCAATATTCCAGCTAGATTGACACCAAATGTTGTAGGTGCACTGACTTTTACCGGAGCTGGGCACCGTGGGGACCCTCCCTGCCAGCTGGACCCAGTAATAGCTCGATGGGGGTGTTTAACGTCCCGCCATGGAATAAATTCGCAGTCCAGAATTGGTGAATTGAAACACACTGGCGCAATGGCGATTATTCCAGAATCCTCATTCCGCAGGACGTGCCCGCCGTGGAGTTAGTTACTGTAGAGCAGGGTGTTTTTCTTGCGCGAAAATTCGCTGAGAAGCGATGGAAAAAAATAAGGGCTCAATTTCGGGGTGTGGAAATGGCACGATTTCAAATCACTGAAATCGCCAGAAACGTGGGTGGAGCACCCTGTTGATTTTCCTTGAGAGGGGACTAATTCGCATGGATGAGGGAGTTGGATCTGATGCCCATCGTGGATTGCGAGCTTTTCCTGGAAACTAATCGCGCAGCAAAATCCCTTTCTAAATCTGTCTGAACGCCAAGCCCACGCCGAGCCGACGTCTTCGGAGTTGGGAAGCGCTCCAAGACAGTCTGCGGCTCTGCCTCTCTACCTGACTACCTCTCTGGGTTTCAGAATTCAGAAGTTGTGTTCTCCACATATCTTTGTTTCCCACTACTGGAGGCGATTGTTGCCTGTAAGTGCGACTTGTTGCTCATTCTGCACAGCAAGTGTTGTAGACAGCAGGATCCATTGTTTTTCTGAACCCATTTGTTGAAAACCATTGTAGGAATTGGTCACCTTGGTGTGAACCAGTAGCGGTCTTGTGATGGAGTTGCAACGTGATCTTGCCGTGCTAGCTTCTATGTTTTAGCTTCAAGAAGCATGTCATGTGAACTCTGTTCGGTGACATGTGGTGGGAGTAGGCTCAGTATTCTTTTGAAAGCCACGGTTGGATTGAGATAGGGTCCTGGGAGCCAAGAATCAAAGCCAAAAATCGCCACGGAGTAATAAAAAAATCATTAATTTCGCTAATTCTTTATGCCTGTTCTAATCAAATTAGCTCGTGGAGCGACTTCCCTGCACAAAGTATCGCAACCTGCACTTCCTGGGAAAATCGAAAATAACAACCCTGCTGGACAGGAGCAGGAAGACCGGACGCTCCTGCAAGTTTGCATTGGACGGATTAGACAAGATTATCAGGCAGGAATCAGCGGTACGGCTTGGCCCAGCCGTTGTAGCACTTTGCAGCACAAGAAGTTCATGAGCTCTGGCTAGTTTCTAGAGCAGAAGGGTTATGTTTTTTGGCTCATCGTGTTTCTTCGCTTTTCCGCTCTTCAATTACACCAGCCTCCTCCGACTGGGGTTTGGAGCTCATTGTGGTTCCCTCGTTCTTTTGTGAAACCCTAGGGTGTTTTCATTTGACCACCGCGGCGGTGCTGGTCGAGAAGCTGACGTTTCACATCACGCTCTGGACTGTAGGTCTTGTTGGTGTGGGAGTTCTAAGTTAGAGTTTCGGATTTGATGTGCGGAAGTGGTATGCTCGATCTTGGATGCTAATCTGTGACGATATTCTCTCTTTCAGAATCGTGAAGCCATTGAAGGAAAACAGTCTGCAAGCTCCGTGCGAATTCTCACCTCAAGGTACTAGTGATTGCATTTGCATCTTTGTCGGTATGGGTGGGATTGAGATATCTGTCACGATCAATTGATTCTTGCTGAGAATTGAGTCTCCCTGACATTGGGGCAAGCAAGTTCTGATCGGTTGTTATGCAACTTTTTGGACTCCGTTGTCGTAATTAATTGGATACATTCTGCAGGGTAGGACTTAGCTAGTTTGCTATTTAAGATTGCCTTGCCATGGGCGAGGGATTTAGATGTACTGCACCACACAAACGGCTTAGGTTCTTGTAATTATTGCTTTAGGGAGACCAAAGCTTCATGTGAAACATTTGGTCAGGGTCTAGACAAAGCGACCAGCTTTGTCTACTTGGCTACTGTTACAGATCACGCTGCCTAGGTCTTCCTGGTCTGGAATTTTAGTGTTGAATTGGAGAAGTGAATATGATTGACCTGTAGTTTACCACGTGTGGCGATGTTCTGTCCTTCAGATCCGTGAAGCTATGAGGGAATAAAGCCTTTCGGAGTGTGGAATCTCACTTTCAGGTGGGTTACACCATGTGCACTTTACTCTGTATTGTGAGATTGTGAGGAGCCTAATTTGCCTAAAATTGGTTCAAGCTAATTCATGTCCCTTGTTATGTTTCTCCATCTTTTGCAACTTGTCCATTGAGGTTGTTTTAATTAGTTGGGATTTTCCATGGATGTCTTCTTGAGTAGTTCATGATTAAAGATAGCCTTGCCATGACCAAGTGATTTAGTTGTTAATCTCCACAAACCAGGACTTGGGGTGGCGATTATTTTCTCTTTAGTTGGAAGAGTGAAGGGCTATAGAGTGTCATATTTATTACATTTTTTAGCATATACACCAAGCTTGTGTGGTTGAAGTGTTGTGGCTAATCTTTACTATTTGTTTGGGGCAATGTGCTAATGTGTAGAGTTGTGAGGGCATAGAGGGGATCAAGTAGTGCAATGTACGAGTCTTTAAATTCAAGTTTTGGTTGCAATGTTGGTTGCATTTTATGAATTCAACTTTAAGTTAGTTAAAGAAGTTCTAATTGCATTTGATGTGTTTTTATCTTTTGCAAGCATTTTTATGATATATCTCGCTTTATAGGGGTTTCCTTTCAATGTTGTTTAGTAGACTTTGCACAAAGTGCGTAGAAGTATGTAGTTTGTGATTACACAAAACCTTGTGATACTTAAATGCAACCAAATGATTATAGTTAAAACTCTTTGTAATCACACCTTCGGCTACCTAATTGACAAGAATCTTAACATGGATGGATTATACTATGGTAAAGGTCTTTTTTTTTACTTTTTGAGAAAGTGCTAAGATTGTGATTACTTTAAATTTGGTGAGTAATATATTTCTACATTCATCCATATTTAGAATCGAGAAATTCTTTTTGATTGTATTCCTACACTTTTTCATCCAATTTTGGAAAATTTGTTCAAATTTTTAACAAAAATGAATTTTTTTGGCAAAGTAAGACTACTATCATTTGACAAAAAGTAGAGATTTCTTTTCAAATGGTGCAATTTGGCCATATGGTGCCAAAAAGAAGGTTTGTTGTGGTATTAGCAAAAGTACTTGACATTGTATTCTCTAGGATTCAATAATCTAGTACATTGATTAATGAAAAATAATATTATAATAATATTATAATATTAAATTATGTAATAAATCACTCTTACATCTAACCCATTGCTAGTATTTGATGTTATTTCATAACTTTATTTGCATCAATTTTATTAGTATTGTTAGATAATAACTATTCCTACATATTACAAGGTAAAAGTACCTAATTGCAATACCTTTTGTTCTCCGATACCTAAAAATGGACCTATAATGAATACTTCCATGACCCAAAACTACAACTTTTTAGAAGCAACTAATGAAATTTGAGACATATTTTGCTTCAAGGTTGTTCATTCAAGGTTAGTATAGTGTTTAGTATAGGCTACCCTATGTTTTCAACTTTGGAAATTTGTAAAATATTATTAGAATATTATAATTACAAAGCCATTTGGTTTGCATTTCTCTTCAATCCACTGATAATCTTATCAAATAATTTGAGGGTGTCAGAATTTGAAAAAATGTAGTTTATAGGTGTTGTGATCTTAAACCATGTTTTCATATTTGTAAAGATTTTCTTTAACTCCTAGAGGACATTATCCATTACAAAATAGTCAAACATCATAGGTGATGTAAATTTAGCCTTTGAAAATGTGTTTAGAGATCATTTTTATATTTTTAGTACATGATGTAGTATAGATAGTCTATCATTATAAAAAATTCAATTTGTTACATGTAAAGTTGCCATGGTCATAATTTTTGAAGGAAGAAGTGAATAATTTGGAAAATATAGCAAACTTGTTCAATTAATTTGATTTTTTTAGGAGGTACAAACAGCAATGAAGATTGGTGTGAAGATTTTTCAATTAGTTATTCTATATTCTATATTTTACATCCAATACATCCTTCCCAATGACTATCAAGCCAATAGCCATCATCAAGTTAAATTTATTTCTATTTCTATTGACTTTGCAGAATTTTAAATGGAAAATATGGTTTTATTTAAATTTTCTGAGATAAAGAATGAAACTAAAGCTTTATTGATTACAATATGTATTAGAATAATTTGAAATTTCTATTGTAATCAAATTTAGAATGAGAAATGTAATAATAAAAATTTAAAACTATTTTATGAATGAAATACAAAAAATGTTTTATATTTTGGATCCTATCATATAGAGTTTGCAAATGCAATATTTTTGTAGTGTGAGGATTTTTTTTAATTTCAAAATGGAGTAAAAACATATTTTATTGAGCTTCATATTCTTAGTTTAAATCAAATACCCAATCATGGTTTGAAAGTTAAAATTAAGGTGGATCAAGGTGGATCCCTTAAATAGATGTGCAAACCTTTAGGTGGTTTCCTCATTTTATATAGTCCAACTTGGTTTGTGCAAGACATCTATTTGGACAATTGAATGAAGTTTGGGCTATATGGGTATAACCACTCATAATGCCCACTAGAGTTCCTGAAACACAATGTTGTCAAGTTTGTTGGTTTCTTTCTTCCAAACATTTTTAAAAGGTTATATTGCTTCTTGATTGTTGGGTCTATTTGACATTGTTCATACCTCTAAGATTTGCTTAGAAAAGGTGTCATCATGTCTTGGATTGATAGTCTTGTTTTCAAGGTAAAAAACCTCAAAGGATGTGGGTTTTAGGGTTTTCAACCTCCTAGTTGAAACTAGGCTTTGTTTATAAATTTGTATACAATTCTTTGAGAAAGATGATGATATCAATGATCTTGCATAAGCTTTTGATTAAGGAGGGGTGAAATTAGGCAATGTGGAGAAGGGACATAATATCTGCTACTTTTCTTTGAATTTAGAAACTTGTGCAAATTGAAGTCTAGCTTGTGATAAGTGAGATCTCACCTTGAAGTAAGCAACTTTGTTGAAAGCTACTTTGAATGTCACATGTGACAATGGTGAAATATATTTTTAACAAAATTGCAATGATGGTGAGTATTTGTATCAATTCCCTCAATTACTAAACTTTAACATTGTTACAAAGTCTAAGCAAAAAATGTATTTCTAGGTGCCTATCCTTCTCATATTTTTTTGTGGTATTGCAATCTATGTTTATAATGGAACTTCTTACTCAACTACTTTGAAGTTATGGTTTTTCAATCTCTCCAAATTTCTAGAGGTCTTGAATTAGGATACTTCTTGATCAAGGTGAAATCTCCATTCTAATCAGGTTATCAATGGTTTAGATACAACTTGGTGGAGGCCCTTGAGAAATTTTCTATGTGAGGGGTTTGTGGAGTATTTTGAAGTCTTGAAATGTTTATGGATTGGTTTGGCATGGAGGCTAGCAAAGGGGACCTCTTCTGCAAAGCAATCATGAAGTTAATGACATAATATTTTTTCAATTTAACAAAAGGTTTTCTTCTTGTTGAAATCAGGATGCTTTGAGCCATATGTAAAGAAACCCACTTTGAGTAATGGGCACATCAAGAAGTTGAAGACTTGTCTCAATCACTTTAGGAATTGTCACTATTGAGTGTTACTAAGGTACCCATTTGCAACTAAAGATGGAGAAGAGTAATTTGGATGGCAGATGGCTATGCAAGATTTATTTCCTCTGGACCATAGTATGCACAAGTGTGATGTTTGGATGTGTATTGTGTCTCAATGAAGAAGGCCAAGTATTGTTCAAGTGGAAGCAAGATTTTTTGGAGGATGTAGACAATAGCTTGAGCAATTGGAATGCCTCAAACAACACTCCTTGTTTGAGGAATGGTGTGAAATGCACTCATGGTTCTATAACTGTGCTTGACTTCTCACCTCTTCCTTTTTGCCACCTCGTCGGAGACATCCATGCTCTCATTCCTTGTAAGTAAGTAGCTTTATCATATTGTAGATTTGTTATTTTAGATCATGTATCTTTGATTTTGAAGTGGTGCATTTAATTGATAGTGTATGGATTTAGAACTTAGATGAAGTTGACTTAATTGATGTAGAGTGTATTGTCATGCAGCAAAGTTTGTCAATCTTACAATTTTGAATGTGGGAAACACAAGTTTGGGTGGAAATTTCCCTGAAGACATTGTGAATTGCTCTAAGTTGGTGTACCTCAACTTGAGTTGTACCCTCATTGGTGGAAAACTTTCAGATAACTTTTCTAAACTCGAGCATTTGCAAGTATTAGACTTGTCAAGTGGAAACTTTGAAGGCACTGTAGAGAATAGATTCAATAAACTTTGGGAGTTACAAGTTCTACATCTTGGTAACAACCACTTTGAAGGCCAAATGCCAGATTCCATTATTTCATTGACGAAGCTTGAAGAATTGACTCTATCACATAACAATTGGAATGGTACACTATCATTGGGCTTCTTCACTATTCCAAACTTGAAAGTTTTGTGGTTAGGCTCAGACTTGGATGTCATGGATCTGGTGCCATGGCCAAATGTGAGCTCATGGGAGAGCTTAGAGGAACTTCGCCTACATGGTGTGAATTTCCCACCATCTCTATTTCCGACAGAGCTATTGACATTGACGAAGTTGAGGATTCTCAATCTTGAGAGGTGCCACATCATGGGCCCCATTCCCTCTCTTGAGAATTTAACGCATCTAGAAGAATTTAATTTGGCCAACAACTCACTCAGCGGGAACATTCCAGATATGTTCAGAAGCATGCCAAACTTGACAAGATTATGGCTTTTTTCAAATCAATTGATAGGGCCTCTTCCAAACTCTTTGTTGGAGTGCAACAAGCTTTGGCAAGTACTTGCTTTCTATAATGGCTTGAGTGGAGACTTGGCAAGCCTAGCAAATTTGAGGGATAGCTTGACTTGGCTTGACATTGGAGGCAACAACTTTAGTGGAGAGATTCCAACTAGTTTGGGAAATTTGACTCTTCTCACTTTCCTCGTGATAGGCTCAAATAATCTTAGTGGACAAATTCCACCCATTTTGGGGAATTTGTCGCTTCTTACACAATTCAACCTTGGTTCAAATAATCTTAGTGGACAAATCCCATCGATTTGGGGGAGCCTTCCACTTCTCACATCGTTGGATTTGAGCTTAAATCATTTGAGTGGGCCAATTCCTCTTGAAATTGTGAATTTGGAACAATTATCTCAACTTTATCTCCAACGAAACCAACTGATTGGTGAAATCCCATATGCTCTTGGGAGAAATACTTTGCTTCAATGGGTGGACTTGGGGCACAACCTTTTTGAAGGTCCTATGCCTCCATATCTTTGTTGGGGCAATAATGTGAGTTTGCAATTTCTTGAATTATATGAAAACAAATTGATCGGTACAATTCCTGACACATATAGCAATTGCACAAATTTGGGAGTATTGCGATTAGATGGCAACCAACTTGAGGGACCTATGCCAGTAGGCTTGTGGGGAGGCACCAATTTGGTGAGGATGCAATTGAGTGGGAACCGTTTGAATGGAAGTATAGACGCCAACATCGGAAATGCAAAGTCTCTCTCCATCTTATTTGTGCAAGACAACCAATTTTCAGGTGCCATTCCTATAGGGATTGGACAAACCAACTTGGTTAAGTTCCAAGCCAACTCCAATGGATTCAATGGCACCCTCCCTCCCTCATTGGGAAACTTGTCGAGCTTGACACAACTTGTATTGGGTTCCAATTCATTCCATGGCACCATTCCTACTAGCTTGGGCAATTGCTCTGAGCTTTTTCAATTGGATTTTTCTGATAACCATTTGGATGGCATCATTCCAGATGAGCTCGTCCTCCTCAAGAAATTGAGCATTTTGGATGTCTCAGAAAATGACCTCACAGGAACCATTCCTGCAGGCCTATTCAACATGATGAATTTGCAAACGTTGAATGTTGCCTTCAACAACTTAACGGGGGTCATTCCAATGGAGGGAAATGGGGTGTCATTCGTAATGGTGAACTTCACTGGAAATCCATACTTGTGTATAGAAGGCTCCTGTGGCTCCAATTCATCTATCCAAGACCTAGCATCCAAGAGGGGCAAAAGTCGAGCATGGATAGTACTCGTAGGGGTGTTAAGTGTTGTAGCGTTTGTGGTAATTATGGTGTTGGTTCTTCTTTTCAAAAGTTGCATCAAGCATGCCTTACAATGGGACATTTTATACTTGCATGAGGAAGAAAGCTCATGGACGTTGACATCATTTCACAATAAAGCATACTATGAGGATGAGGTCACAATCTTAGAGGAAGAAAATCTTATCGGAGTTGGCAGTTCAGGCCAAGTGTACAAAGTCACACTAAGCGACGGTGAAATAGTGGCTGTGAAGAAACTATGGAGTGTGAAGAAAGAGGGAGGGCGGTGTGATCACGGCTTTGGCACAGAGGTTTGAAAGTCCTCTACTACTTTCTATTGGTTGCAAATTAGTTGCAAATGCAATTGTTTGCAAATTTTGAGTAGTTCATGTAGAATTTTGACTATTGATGTGCATGGGGTTTGCTTGTTTGGATGGAGTGCAGTTGAAGATAGTGGCCAACATTCGTCATTGGCACATTGTGAAGCTCTTGTGCAATTGTACCAAAGGCGACAACAATCTTTTGGTGTATGAGTATATGCCCAATGGCATCTTGGGAGATCTATTGCATGGCCCCAAGGCAAATCCAATACCATGGGAAATACGCTATAGAATAGCCATGGGGGCTGCTGCGGTTTGTTACTACAACCCATGCCTCATGTTTCCAAACTTGAATTGTGACTACTCGATTTTTTCCGTGATGACTCAATTGCTTAAGGGTCAATTGTGTGATGTGGGTGCCTAGAGAGTAACTATTGGAGTTTTCATTTTCAATATTAGCAGGGATTGGAGTATTTGCACCACGATTGCTCTCCACAAATCCTTCACAGGGATGTGAAGTCCAACAACATTTTGGTGGACTTGGAATATGAAGCTCACTTGGCTGATTTTGGTATTGCAAAAATGGTGGATGTGGCAACATCGCTAGACTTGTCTTCAGTTGCCGGCTCAGTGGGCTACATCCCTCCAGGTGAATTAGTGAAGAGTTAGATCCAACCATCCATAGCTATGCTTGCATTTGGTAGTGGAATTCTTGGAGATGTAGAGTTGATCAATCATCATTCAAAGTTGCAATAGGTGATTTCTATTGGTTGAAGTTTGGTGTAATTGGGATTGGGATGTTGGATGCAGAATACTCATTTGGAATGCGAGTAACAGAGAAAATTGATATCTATAGCTTTGGCATTGTATTAATGGAATTGGTGACTGGAAAACGTGCTGCGGATCCATTGGAGGGTGTGGATGGAGAAAACTTGATACAATGGGTTCATAATAGAGTGCTAACACCAAAAGGGTTGTGTGAAATCCTAGACTCTAAGTGTGGGACAAGTTCACAAAGTGAGATGGTTCAAGTATTACGAGTGGGGATGTTGTGCACAAATTACAATCCTACAAGTCGTCCCTCAATGCGTGAGGTGGTGAAAATGCTTGGAGATGTGGCTCCCTAGTTGGACATGAATGTTGAGTAGAACAAGGATTTAGAAGGCTCTTTGGAGTTTTATGTAGTTGTATGAAGTTGACCATGGATTTATTGTTGCAATTATTGTGAGATTTGTAATGGAATGTTTTGGTGGGTCTTCCAAATTATGATGACTGGGAGTAATCACAAAGATCAGCTTAGGCTTGTCAGGCTTGATGAATTTCATAATGGCTTAACTTTTGGATGCTTGTGTATGTTGCCATTACGGGCAAGATGCCTTGAATTGTTTTTTGGTGATTTTAATTATATTTTACTTTGATTTTAATTGTATAATTTGGAGAAGAAAAACAAGCTTCAATTTTTATGTGAAATCATACAACCTTCAGTTCACATTATAAGACTGAGTTCCTTATTCAATAAGCTAAGTTCCTAACTCAATAAGCTTAGTGTTTGTAGGTGAACAAAATTGTAGTTTTCCCATACAACTAGTATATAGTGCATTTGCAATTTGTGTGGAGAATTCTGTGGGGCTTTTTGTAAACTATGTGTGGTGTTGGGGTATTTTGTAGGAATAATTTCTTTTGAGGCAAAAATAGAAGTTTGCCTATAATTACTTAATTCTCTAAAATGGCCTATATTATGGTACTCTATCATTATTTATACTACCCATGCCAATGCAAATTTTTGTAGGCTATATTCTTTATAAGGGAAAAAGGTGAATTGAAAAGCAAGGTGAAAGAAAAAATATTAGTAAAAAAAGTACAAAGAAAATATGCATGGAATTCAACTTTTTTTTCATGCATCTATTGTAGTGTGTTTTGAAATAATGTGTGATTAAAGTTCAAGATAGTCATGTGCATAGAAAAAAATTGGAAAGTATATTGTAGTTGAAAAATTCAAAGACATTATAAGGATATAGCAAACATGAAATCACAAAACATAAGAACTACACAATTTATGGACAACATTCATTGTGCTTGCGTAAAACTATGTCCTTCACATGAATTCACAATCACAAGATCCTACAAAGAAAGTATTCAAGGTATATCATGTACAAAGAAAAATATTGTGTTCACAAACACAAATATGCAATGTCATCACCATTACAATAGGAGCACAATACTACTACCACAAAGTCCATGCAAAATTTTGAATATTTAGGATGAGAAATTCTATACATTTCATGTCCAAAAAAATCCTAAATATGACACAATTGAATCTAAATTTGAGGTTCACTTCTTAAGTATATGTGAAGGAATTAACCCAAAAATTTAGAATTTTACATTTTCAAAACCTACAATCAGGGCCTGAGAGCCAAGGCTACCAAAATAGAAGGGTTCAAGGTGTTCCCACTACAACAAGGAATATGAAATTCCTGTGCTCAACCTATCTTCAAGAATTTTTGAATTTCCATAAGGTTAGAGGTATATGTCACCAAAAGAGGACATTCTAAGGTAAGCTACCATCTATGTTTCTAAGACCCAAGATCTCCTCAACAATGCTACGTTCTTGAAGTGATAGATGGTGACATGTTGGTGATATGCCTTCTAGATTGTCGAGGCTATAGCAATATGCCAATATGTATTGTGTCAAGTTTGTATGCATCAAACTCAAGGGTGTTCAACACCAACTCTCCTATACACTTATTGGTGATTGCACATTAGACCATGATCTTTAGTGTTGTAGCATGCTTGTCATCTAAAATGCACAACCTTTTCCAACATGTCCACAAGTCGAATTGTTGTAGCATCCACAATACTAGCAATTCTATTGCCTATATTTGGATTTTAGTATGTTCTCTCTCCTTTGACATTTGCAATTGACAAGCATTGCAAGAAATTTCACAATTTAGGGTACAAAATTAAGAAAGATATTGCAACTTTGACATTTACAATAATATACTTAGATAGACATTGATATTAGAGTTTAGGATTTTGAAGAAAACATGAAACCAAAGCCTACGAATTCAAACCAATCCTATATACAAAAAATCCTATAGTTACAACTATAATTAGGGTTGAAGAAAGTGAGCGTTCCAGGCAAAATCACGTCCAAAAATTAGACATCCGGATGTCTGGACTCCGCGGACGCTCTGTCTCTGGTGGGAAAAAAACACCATCCGCAAATTTACCCTAGGTAAATGCGATCGGGTGGATAGCTAGTGGCTAGTGGCGGATGCGTAGAGGCCTAGAAGGAGACACGTAGCAACCCTATTGTAAAGGCCTAAACTGACCATGGGGTGGGGCGAGGGCTTAGAATCCCCAAAAGGCTTAATAAATGTGCAACGAATCCAACCTTTAACATCCAAAAAAAGTCATGATGACCTTTGAGTCTTCAAGGCATCTTTGAGCAATACTTGGAAGGTATTGGTTTTCTATGGAGGTCTTGAGTTCAATCCCTAATGAAATCATTTGGGTTGGTTCTGGTAGCCAACCTTAATAAGAAAAAAAAATAGGAAAACGTCAAGTCGGTTCCCTATTGTATGTAGGAGGGAAAGTGATTTAATTCTAAAGGTTTAGGAGATGGACCTAGAGGATTTGGAGGTTTAGTATTGAATTTAAGATGGAGATGATCGTTGAGCACTCAGGTTGCAAGGTCCACAATGAAAATCTTTTTCCTAAATTCAAAATTAACCCTTCAAAAGTTCAAAACCTTCAAGTGACATCTCCAAAACCTTTAAAATGAAATGGTGTTTCTTGCTCACCTATTAGAGAGACCGAACTTGACGTTTTTTATTTTTGAAGAGAGCTTATTTTTTTAATACAAAGCTTCAAGTAAACCTTAATTTCTTGAATGCTTTTTACAATAACGTATGGACTATCCTTTGTAGTGTACTCAACCAAAGAAATTGTACACTATAATTGCAATTATGAATTATCAAGGGAAAGGATTAAAAAAAATTCAAAATTCTCTTCACCTTGAAAATGATCAAATCTATGATTCTATGACAATCATGATGTCAAATTTGTTGCATTATATATGTATCTTGTAATGTATCATGTTTCACACAAAGAAAGAGGAACACAATCAATTTTTGGGGGACTTCTTCTTGGTTTTGCAATTCAAAAAAATGTAATCATATTTTCAACAACAATAAGCAAACTCCAACAGTAATGAAAGCTTCAAACAATCAATTGCCATTACATGCTCGATGTATCATTAGCACCTAAACACGTAAGCCTACATCCCTTGAATCTCTAAGGCTTGTAATCACTATCTCCTTTCACCTCAGCCTTCCTATCACATCTAGTTCCCCATCTGTCATCTTCATCGCTAGATGTCTCTTCCATGTCGTTTGATGAAGATTGTACAATTTTCATTCCTTGTACTTGTGTAGATGTGAATGATCTCATTGATCTACCGGTCTTCTTCTCCATTTTGGCTCTTAATATAGCCTTACCAATGCCTTCCTGAAGGCTAGGGATTATTTTCATTTTATTCTTTGAAGAAACATGATAGGTATCAAGTGGGGTTCTACCCACATTCGGTCTCTTGGCTGGGGAGGTAGCAAAGGGTTGCATTAATCTTTTTTTACGAGCTTTGATGGAGTCTTCAACCTTTGATATCTCTGCTTTTGGCACTCCTTGAATAATTAACTGCATTGCATTCAAAGACTGCGATGTTTGGCCTAATGATTTCAAGAAATGGTGTGATGGATGGCCCCTATATTGAACAAACATTGAAGCCAATGTCTTATCCTTATCATCATCATCGGTACATGAGAAAATGGTTCGACTTGGATTGCTTCTGGAACCCATCTCTTTCGAAGGAGACAAATGTCTTTTTCCAAGCCGTGATTTCCTTGAACCATCCAATGTCATGGCATTGGTTTTAAATAGTATACGTGGAAGAGTGCTACGTGGTGGTTTGGGAGAATCTTCCATGAGGTGCATTTTGCCAACACCATTGTTGATAAAAATTGGGTTGCTTGACTCTATCAAACGTGCTTCAAAACTGTCTTGTACTTCGTGTGGTTTCGCATTTCCAATATTTACTTCCCCACATTTCTTGCTTGCTGATACCACTATTGACGCACCAATTGCATTGCACACGTTCATTTGAACGTTCACCTCACATCCTCCCTTGTCTTCATGTTGGTCATTTTTTTCTATCGCCATTATCGTGGATGGAGCATCAAAAATGGGAATCACTTCATCATTTTCAAGACTCCCGTTATTTGCAACCATTGTTCTATTGGTCACCCTTATCTCTACATACGTATCCTCCATGTTTGGTAGAAGATTTTTGCTACTTATGAATCCGGTTCCATCCACAAATCTAGCTATCGAAGGTACATCATCATCAAGCCCGCAATCGTCTTCATCTGATCGAAACTCACACATGTCTTCATCCTTGACTTTGGAGTCTCCATTGTTTTGATTAGGAGTCTCAAACATTTCTTCGTTAGAATTGTGCATATAATAATTTACAGCATCTCTATCATCAAATACAAATTCATCATCCTCGTCTTCCAAGATAGGCCCTTCCGAATCTTCGGACTCCACGTTGTCATGGTACCACTTCTTTTCATCCTTTTCCTTCAATGCGGCTATGACTTTGGAATTGGTGTATACATACACCAAATCGGCTGCTCTCTGTAGCTTCAACTTGTTTCGGGATTTGTTGTGAACAAAAGAGTAGCTACTCCAATTTCATTCATATGAAGATGATGACACCGGCTGGGCCAAAATCCTCTTTGCAATTGGAGCAATGAACTTGTCACATGCACCCTCAAAATCCCACCAAGCATGTGCCAACAATTTCTACTCGGCCGGATCCAACATGTCGTGGAACGGAGGATCTCAGTGTTGAAATGCTACAAACTCCTTCACTACATCAGGATAAGTTCCCGGTTGACATATTTTCCTGATAACGTGCTTACATGCATCTGTTGCATCTTGATCGTCAGCTAGTTCTTTATCGTGAAGAAGGTAAGGGTTCAAAAGAGATCCTGCATAATGTAGATCGGTCTCTATCATTTCATGTTGCTTACCAAACGACTTTTCGATAGGAATGGCTAAGTCCGAGGACAAACCAAAGGGGTCTTTTCATAAAGAGAAGACATGCTTCTTTAAATTCCTCATGATGTGCAACACCTTGCCCATGCATGGTGTCTTTGCATCCAAATCACGTAGACCAAACACCACAGGAGCCATCAATTCTTGGAAATTAGTGGTACGGGTCCAAAAATGCTCATCTAAAATTGTCTTCTTCACCTCCCGAGGCTCTGTACGAGATTTTTTGTTCTTCATGTCTTGTAACTTGAGCATATATTCTACCTATTGTGGATCCACCACACTTTGTTGCAATCTAGCCTTGACCTTCAACAAACGAGAAATCATGAAGAAATTTGAAGTAAATCTTGTTTTCACTGACATCAATAAGTTATTCTTCGTTTCGTGCTTTTGAAATATAGCCAGTGGCATATGTCGCAATTTGAAGAACTTTACAACGGTATGGGCCTTTTCCACTAGGTCCTTCATCCATTCTTGCTTCCCCCAATCTTGAAGCAACAAATTCAAAGCGTGCACTACACAACCTTGAAAGAAAATGTGTGGATATTTACTTGACACCATATTCCATGTTGCCGGATTTACAAGAGCATTGTTTGCAATCAGTTGCACAACATTTGTGGGGCTTACTTGTTCTATAAACTTTTCCAAGACAGAGGCCAAAAAAAGAGCATTCTTTTCAACTCCACTTGTATCCACTAATCCCAGAAATTGCTCACCCATAGAAGATACAAGCATGGCATTTATCAATGGTCAATTGGTAATCGAGCTCCATCCATCAATAGACAATGTTGCTCCAAACTTCCTAATGCTATCTTCGGTCCTATTATGAAGTTTTGTCTTGATGTCGGTCTTTGCTTGGTCAAGCAATTTATGGCATAAATCATGATACGATGGTGGAGTGTAGGGCCTATAGCACTCGATTGTTTTTTTCACTACTTCTTTAAATGCCGGATTTCGAGCTACGGCAAATGGTATGTTTGCCGCATAGAAGAAATTGGCCCACACTGCATTCAAATTGCGTTTTGCTACAGAATCAAAGCCATCCACTAGACTACTCTATCTTTGAGGTCTACTACTTGATGCCTTAGGAGTCTCACGATCACTAGATGTTTTTGTAGTTCGGTTTACTTTGGATCTTATACCAACAAATTCTTCCGATGCTGTGCATAAGTCCTCTTGAGTAGAACACGCCATATCCCTCTCATTTGAAAAATCACGAGTGACCATACGCATGCTACCAACATCTACATTGTCAATGATCGGTCTCTATGGGAATGCCCCATTAGATTGAAGAAATAGGATTCGAACATCCGGTGTCAATTGCGAACAAAGAATCACTCTTGTATCACGAACACCTGATGGGTCTTCATATCCTAAATGGCTCAACATACGGCTTATCTTCTTCGCAAACATCGAGTTGCAAGCCTTGCACTTTACCTTACTGGTTGATGGGATACCATACCAACCAGACCAATCCTTCCTCGTAGTGGCAAGGCACAAATTTTAATTCCGTATATTGGAATCAAATTCAAAATGTGAAGACCGGATGAACAATGTCCAAATATAATAAAAAAATGAGTGCACAAAGCCTTGAAAATCAAGGCCCTCTCGTCTACTGAACTATACATTACCAAGCAAGGGACACAAAAATTGTAGCTCCTAGCCCTTGGAAATCTTAGTGTTTAGTTTTCAAGAGTGCTCTCAAATGACTTCTTTCCTATAGTTATAGTCTCCCAAACTGGCCTGACCGTTGGAGACCATTTTTGAATCCATAGAACATGCAATCCGACGTTGGTTGATTTCGCGGTGGATGGACGGTCCACCGGACGGGAGGTTAGGCACACGGGGGTCGGGTGGACGGACAATGCGGAAAAGCAAATGGAGTGACGCGAAGCCAAGCGCACAAGTGGATGGATATTGCAGACGGGAGGTCGGGCGGACGGGCAATTTAGGCGGATGGACAGACAGGCGGGGTAGGTTGTGTTCAAATGTTAAATGCTCCAAGAGATGTGGGACAAAATATGGATTTATGGATGGAATAAGCCAATGAGGAGATTTTAGGAAATTATGGTTTTGACAAAGGGTTTTATAATTTAAAATTTCTAGATGAGCATGAAAAAAACATACTTCACAAAAAGCTGTTTTTCATAAATCACCATAGCATGAACTTAAAAGAAAGCAAAACAAATGATTAATTCAAAGATATATATATATATTGATATTTCATATTTGGATATATAAAGAACTTCAAAACAAATCAAAATTCATCATGAGTACAATGAATTACTAGTAGTACTCAACCCTTATAACATTCAAGCCACACTCGCGGGTATACTTCTATACTATTAAACATTTAAACATAATAAAATAAAGAAAGCCTCTCTTATATTTAAGAACCACTACCCTCTCCTAAATCGTGAGATGGCCCCTCCTTAGCTAAAAGTCTTGCACTCATTCGTCGAGTATTTGGCCCAGGATTGTAGACAACACCTCCTCTGGATCTAACCTCCATGTCCACCGCTGTAAACTGTCATTTGGTTTCCGGAGAGTAATCATCGTCATCCTCTCTCTTCCGTTTTGAGCTTCGCGTTGGAGACAAATCTACTTCTTCAACCTTCAAGGCCCTCAACGCAGCATCCACTTGATCTACAAACACATTGACCTGTTCGTCATCACCTTTGATGGATAACCCTATTGGTAAAAAATTGGCCAATAGAAACCCCCTCCATTCAGCTATGATGTCACCTATCCTCTTGTCAAATGCCCCAGCTACCTCCACAAATGAATGCCCTGTAGTTGTTTCCCCATCTATTTCAACAAGAGCACGAGCTTTGGCAGTTTCTTCCAACTTTGACAAGAAAAGGGCCCTACCAATCAAAGTGTGATTATAAGCCCCGTATTGCTCATTGAACTCTTGAGCATGCTCCACCTCTACCCAAGTTTTTT
This sequence comes from Straminergon stramineum, assembly GCA_963920665.1. Lineage (NCBI taxonomy): Eukaryota > Viridiplantae > Streptophyta > Bryopsida > Hypnales > Calliergonaceae > Straminergon > Straminergon stramineum. The sequence continues at coordinate 26,464,465 of OY987265.1, read as the reverse complement.
TGGGCCCTTTTCGAACTTCTTTGTCGAGAAACCGAAAAAACTTCTTGTGTTGTACACTCCAATGGTCCCCCATGTTGCGACAAAATAATTCATGAGCCTCACAATCTTCAATATCCCGGGCCCGCAACTCCACCTCTCTATTAATGGTCATCCACATGAAAGGATCCACTGGCTCTCCAGACTCCTCATACAATCCATGTTGGTATTCAATTGAATCTCACGTGAAAAGTTTCCCCCAATGCAAGAAATTTTGGAACTGGTATGGCCCTTAATCAAGAGGAAGGGTCCATCGGTTGTATTCGTGGCCGGGGGGCATGTCTTCCAAGATCCCAAGCATTTCATAGAACCGAGGGCTCAGAGGATAACGACACTCAGCACAAACTGAACGAATGAGTGATGCTTTCACAATGCATGTCACATGAAAAGTGTGGCGACATTGGCCCATGGTTAGGGCTCCTTCAGGGCCAAAAGGACCTTGGCAAAGGCTACAATGACTGTTCAAGATTCCTGGGTCTGGATCGCAAGCATGCACTACTGTCTTGTCTTTCTCCTTGATGTGCACTGAAAGCGTGTTGTAAGGGACCCACCCTTCCTCTACTTCCAAGGCCCAATCGATGTGTGCAACATTGTCCTTTGCGTGGTTCAACCGCTCAAACATGTCATCCATATCCCCCCAACATGTAATTTTGGTGGAACCCCTTGGATGTTCATCAAACACTTTCTTGAACCGAAGCAAAGAGGTCTCCACGGCATTGCATTCTTCATCTGACTTCATTGCCAATTTCATAAGCCTTTTCATTGCTCGAGATACTATAGAGGGCTTATTGTGACAACGTGAAACTGTCAATTTTTTTGGTTTATCTAGTAAAACTAATTGGAAACTAAAGATAGGTATCCGGAATTAGTTATGGAACCATTTAGGTCTAAAATAAGGAAGGAAAATGAGATAGCGAGGTGATTTTCTAAATCCGGTCCTAGGGAGTGAACGGATAGGAGCGAATGTCTGATCGAATAGGTGATGGATTGGATACCATATAGGGACGGATCTAGAATAGGTCATGATGAGGTGGCAGGGAGTCCAACGACTATATAAAGGCTGGGCTACCCTGATCAAACTCTTTTTCATTTTCGTTTTCCAAGCACCCTCTGTGCTTTGAGTTTGCAGTTTGTGCCTATCACTTAGCTTTCCGTGTCAGTCTTTTGTGTCAATATCTGCTGCGAGAGTTGTGGTTTTTAGTATTATAGCTTTGATTTCCGATTGAGATTGGAGAGAGAAAGTGAGAACGGGACGTGTGGCGAGGAGAGAGCAAGGCAGAATTGGAAAGGGTTCCAAGAGCGCTCGTTCGTGTCCATGCCGTAGCTTAGGAGGAGTAGAGGCAGATAGGCCAATACATCCTCAGTAGAGGTGAAGCTCTAGAAGGTAATTCCGGTTGTTCCCACCACTGAACTAGCCAAGTCCCAACTCATAGAGGATTTAAGTTCCATGGGTTGCCTGGGGTTTGCTGAGAAACCCTGGGGCTTCAGAGGGGAGTCAATAGTGAGAGAACTCTTGGGCAAGTTGTCCAATGAGTTTGATATCACTTTGAGAGCGGTTCTGCATCTTTGGACGAAGAATGTTTGGAGAGCAATCTATAGTTTCCGGACAGGAGGACTAGGAATGGTGAGCGGAAGAATGAGTTTGTCCGCGGAAAGTTCCAGGGTGCGATCAACCCAAAGGACGAATACACGGTGGAGGACTGCATCGATGAGCGACAACGCCGGTTGCTGCAATTCCTTATTTCAGTCCTACATCCAGAAAAGCCGACTAGGGTGACCATCTCCCTTGCCAACACTATCTTCGGCGCTCTGCGAGGAGACTGGAGAGTTGATTGGGCTCGGATCATTTCTGATCTGGTCATCCAACTCGTAGGTAGAGTGGGAAAGAGTAGGGCCACTCCAGTGTGTCCCTACCTTATCCATTTCTACCATTCCCATCAACTCCTGAGTGAACGAGAGGAGAAGGCGTGGAAGGCTCAAGAAATTCTCCTGAGGTACAGAGAATTGGAAACGGATTAGGAGATGGAATCCGGTTCTGAACCTGAGGAGAACAGTGAGTCAGAGGAGGAGGAACCGGATTTGCCGATGATCAAGCAATAGAAGACGACCTCTCCTAATAAGCGGGGGATGCCACCCGCTCGTGATACCTCAGCCCCGGAAGAGAAACCGGAAGTTGAGAAGATAGTGTTGGAGGAATCGGATCCCGACGACCCGTTCAACCCCCTCGTCAAGATCCTGTGCAACGTGAGGGCGGATTGGGAGCTGAAAAGGAGGATCCTACTCTCGATTGGAAAATTAGTAGGAGCAGCACTCGACAGAGAGCTACTAGAAAAGGTAGCCAGCTACATCTTCGATCCGGTTGAGTCCTGGAAACAAGAGGCGGAAATCCAGAGACTATAGGAGGAGTTGGATCGAACCAAAGCGGAACTCCTTGTCCTTAAGGACAATTTTGCAGCCGCTCGATCCTTGGCAGAAGAGTCTCAGAAGATGGTGGAGCGAGTGAAGGCCACATTCAGGGAGACCGGAATGGCTGCCGCCAAGGCGAAGTTGTTTGATGAGAAGGTGCATGAGGAGAAGAAGCCATCCGTTTCTCGGATGGTGAGGATTCTCATAGACTTTGCCGAGCAGGTAGAAGCAGCAATGAAGGAGGCGCAGAAGGCAGTGGACCGGATGGAGGAGAGTACCCGGATACTGTCGAGAGCAACTTGTTCTCGCGGAATTCGACTCTCAGATTATTTCTCTCCCGGATTTGTTCCCAAACGTTATGGTAGGAGAGGGGAAGGATGCGACCCCCAAATCCAAGAAATTGGAGGTTATGGCGACTCATGCCAGTACGCCTGAAACCGCCATTGACTTGGATTCAATCCCAGGATCTACAGAAGGCGAACAGGTTCCAAATCCTTAGGAGGGGGAGCGGAATTGGAACTTGAACGAGATTTTCAAGTAGATGGAGCCCGGAGCGGATAGTGCCACCATCAAATCTCAGGTGGGTACTTAGTGTGTAAATAGTAGGTAGGTTAGGAATGGATCCGGATCCTGTTCCGATCCGGTTAGGAGTAGGTAGGAAGCGAAAAATCCGGCCCAAGTCGTAGTGGAACTTTTGCAGGCATTTTCGCCCACTTATACTTTTTGACTTGTATTTAAGTCAGGCCCGCGAAGGGTACCGAGAGTCTTCTTTTTACAAATTCCTTGTACCTTTGTATGCGCTTGTATGTTGTGTGTACCTCCCAAGCTTGGTAGGTTTGCATGATGTGGAGTTAGGAAGGTATAGGGTAGATTTGTGACTTGATCTCTCCCTTTGGTGTGATAGTTTCTGCTCCTTAGTGTGTGAGCAGGTTGTAGGAGTGTTGGGAGTGGACTTCAGTGCCTTAGTAGATCTAGAGTTGTGAGTTCCGGGTGAGATAGCCGCTGTTAGGCTAGGTGAATAGGGAGGATATCCTTAGTCGCGCTAGAACTCCTGGATGGAAAATCCGGTTGAGTGTCCGACCTTTTGAGAGGTCTCACCACCTTAGTTGGTAAACGGAATAATTCTAGTTGATGTTGGAACAGACGGGTACACTTGTAACCACCTAGCTTCGTACGGGTAGGATCTAGCATCAAGGTCATTGTAGTAAGAGTGGATCGTACGGGAGATTTCTGTATGACTTGCACACCGGATTGCTATTTGGGCTGTTGTGAGGGATCAAACCAAATCCGAGTTAGCTTAGGAGAGGAAGAGGTAGAGCAAGTGGTCCTTCAACCACTATAATCCGCGGAAGGTGTGGTGGGCCTACCACTCACAAAATCAAGTGGCGACCCCTTTGATGATCCAATAGAGGCAAAATTAAACCGGAATAGAAGTGAAGATATGTGCTAATAATCTGGACCGGATTGGTTCAGAGGAGTACCAGGACCGGAAGTGGTAAAAGTCCTGGAATAAGGGTAATTGTGGAAACTAGGCAGTTTTAGGATCGGGACAAAAGTAATCCGGTCTAGGATCATCTAATGGTTGGTTGTTTCTAGTTGTAGATCTAGGACTGGAAAGGAAGATTTGGAGGTTAGAAAGGCTTACTCGCTTAATGAAAGTAAATACTTCACAGAATCTCGTGGGTTCAATCTTTAGAGTCACATAGTTATGCTCTAGGGTGATTTTTGTGAGTATAATAGGGAATTTACTTGCTCTGTATTGCGACATTTGTCTTGGAGTTTCTGTACCCATGCCAACCATCAAGACTCTAATCCACTCTTCGGCATGCATTCCTCTAGGCCCATGATTTTTTGAAATCGGTCCAACTCGACCTCAACAAGGATTTTCACTTGAATTGGTTCATCTAATTTCAACTGTAGATCCTCCACCTCACTGCCTTTCATTTGCATCGAAGCATCCTACAATGTATAAGAAACATTAGGAATGATGGTCTGTACTACTTCTTCACATTTCTTGTCATTCCCAACCTCATCCAAATTCAAGATGATGGACATTTCCACCGCTTTTGCCTTCTCAAAATGAAGAGAGAGTTGATCACTCTCTTGACTTTCTTGCACAAATGGAATGATCACGGAGTCCATAGTAGGCTTACCCCTCTTCAACTCTTGTACTTCGAGCTCCAATTCTTCGATGCGCTTTCTTTAAACAACCTTGTTACAATGTTCTTGCTCCATGTTTTTCTATGACAACTGCAACTTCATTTCCAAGTGCTCACACTTCATCTTCAGCTGATGAATGTCTTCCTCTAAGGCCATCAAACTTTTTAAGTTCATCACGCCACCTTCAAGAATTGGTGCCACTTTCTTGGTGAAATTGCAAAAAGCCAAGGCACCAGTCAACAATTCAAGTGCCATTCTGGAAAATTCCTCAACCATGTCCCTAACCCAAGGAGTAATTTCAGCTACTATTTTAGTTGAAGATCTCAATTTGTATGCGGTTTGCAAAATAGTACCCCAGCCACCTTTTCCTTCGGGTTGACTAAAGCCACGATTGTTCTGTCAAACGTGTTTTCGGGTTTGGGTGTCGTGTTGTTCGTCTGATGTCGCATGTCGTATAAGACGAGTGTCGCATATACGAGACAAATTTGACGAGCGCGAAATTAGGGTTTAGGATTTTCGGGCAGGGTAGCCAAAATTTTTATCTTATGTGGCGGGTTGTCAACAGTGACGTGGAAAGCTTTGACCACGTCACCATAGGCGACTGCGGGTGGGGCGCGTGTGGGTAAGGTGGGGCGACCGCGGGTACCAGAATGAGGGCGACTGCAGGTCCTAAATCCAGGGTGACTGCGGGTCCCAAAATGAGGGCGATTGCGGGTCCCAAATCCAGGGCGACCGCTGGTCCCAAAATGAGGGCGACTACGGGTCCAAAATCCAGGGCGACTGTGAGTCCAACTCAGGGCGACTGAGCGTGTAAAGGCGACCGCGGGTGTAAGGAAAAGGGCGATCTTGGCTTTATCCCATACGCAAGGAATTTCTTTTGTTCCATGGATGATAAGAACTTCTAATATACGACATAAATGCAATTGTCCATCTTTGAAAATTGGGTCCCAATTCCCAAATGAGAGATCTTACTGAGTCTTCATACCGGAAATGAGTATTTTTGTGAGGGGAAAGGCAAGTCCATCACATCACAGAGTTCCATTGGAGATGATTTTCATACTCACTAGTCCATCCGTTAAAGGTTAGGAGCAACCTTGTGTGCCATTGCAATTGCAAACATGGATATAACAACCATTTCAATCTTGCTCACGATTTAGGATCCTTTAGTTTCCATGTGCCATTGCATTCTCCTAAGCCTTAAATTAAGTATTTCACATTCTGTGGTCATTCACTCATTCATAGGAGCCTCCGAGTTCTACATGTTTTTATTACATATGGTTGGGAATTTCTAATTCAAATTTTCTACTCCTATTGAAGTGTAGAAGCCAATATCTCAATTGGATATAATAATTACACCAAAAATAGATACAAAAACAAGAAAAAAGTAAGGATAATTAGTATTACTGTATTTATAAGTTGTAAACACTAATAGAGTAGTGACCCAATCTTATAAATGAACTTCTACTTCAATTGTACTTCCATGAACTTTGTTAAGATCTCCACGTCTATACCTATAGAAGTCCACACTAAAGACATTGAACAAAACTTTGTAATTCTAACACTATCATGCTTTCTTACTAAAGTAGATACTACACAAAACTCATCTATAGGCTATTTGCCTATGAACTTAAGCTAGAAAACTTCAACACACCAAAATTATGCAAAAGCATTACATTACCACTTCACTACCTCTAAATCTATATTTGTAAAGTTACGGTGAAAATGTGTAATCACTAGGCACCTCATCAACGTCAGGGTCAGAATCATCATCCGACTCCTCCCCCCTATCATTATCATCACGATTATCATTCTCGTCGTCCTCCCTTCGTACTCGTTCATTTTGCACTTCATGTTCTACCTCTGAGTTCACGTTCCGCACTTCAGTATCCACGACGCCATCGCCGCTAGTTTGCACCAATCGTTTAGTCAACCTCAATGCATCTCTTGTTCCATCAAGGTTGGATGCAGGATGTCGTCCGCCTCTACTAGATTGCCCGATGTTTCGATTCCAATTGGCTTCACCCATGATGAATCTTTGGACAACATGGTTCTGTCCTTTGGGATTTCTTTGTAGCCTCTCTTGCGTCTTCCTCAATCGCTTTTTCTGTCCTCTTGTGCCTTCACGCACGAGCAAGGATGATTCTCCAAGGCCAGAAATAGAGGAGGGTTGAGTGGGTTGTGGAGCTGAAGCATGGCCTTCATTATCAACTGTCCTAAGAGGACTATTATGCAAGGGCGGCCTAGTCGCACGGGTTGGTATAGACCTAGTCACCCTAGCATTGTTTGCGTTTCCTCCTCCACTTAAGGGCACCGTACAATTCCGGTTCATAACAGCTTGCAAGGGCAAGTCTGAATGATATTCCACATTTTCTGTTCTTAAGGGGCTTCGTAATGGAGAAAGTGGAACGCTTGTAAGCACAACATCTTTGACGTGTGTTGGCGGTGTTGCTTCCTCTTGCCTTTCATTTACCTCAGCAACTCGAGCAGCACTTCGTAGGTTCATTACCCTTGTAGAACCTTGATCTACGACATTTGGAGATCTTGCTTCCTCAGCTCTTATGGGCATTGGACTATGTATGCCTTCATTGGGGTTGTCGGGACTACTTGCCCGAGTTGGTGATGAATTTATTGGAGGAGGTACATTCCTATCCCTAGCAGAGACGTAGGGTTGCGGGGGCCTTCGCGGTGCACGTTGAATCTCCTCCTCTTGAGAGTAGTACGTATTATTCTCAGCTGTAAATGTATTTCCATAGTTGTGTCTCCGTGGAGGACTCTTTTCATTACGAATCAGTCCTGTCCAAATATTTCCACGTAGACTCTCTTCTACCAGCCTAATGTTCTCATTAGCTCGAGCCCTTCTAACTGGGTCGCCATCCCCTGATGATCCTGTACCTAATGGCTCCTCATTCTCTTCCGAGGTATTTCCATCCATAAGGTACTTTTCGTAGAACACTGTAGGATTGCGTCCACGTTTCTCACGTTCAAGTTTACTGTTGGTGTAGATATACACCAATGCTTCCGCCTTGGATGTGGTTAGGCGATTTCGCCCTTTATTGTGCACAAACGAATACATGCTCCAATTCCTTTCACATGATGATGCTGAGCACGTCAAAGATAGAACTCTCATTGCAATTTTTGGGAGAACATTAGCACCCACAAGATTCCACCATTGATGAGGCATTAGTTTACATTGTGTAATATCAGGAGCCTCTTCTAAGGGGTCAAAAGGACCTGTCTTCTCTTCGAACTGCGTGAGCTCCTGCAATGCCTCCATGTATGATAATCCCAATGACTCGCTCATTTTTCGAATCACCCGATTTAAGGCTCTTTTGGCCACACCGTCGTTACGAAGGGTTCCTACTTCAATCAAGAAAGGATTTAAGAGTGCCCCTACATAGTGTAGGTCTGTGAGCATCAATTTCCAACGAGCCTCGAATTGCGTCTCAAACTTCGTTGCAGTTTCATCATTCAGAAAAAAAGGTTCGTTTTTCAAGCTCCACACATGCTCTTGAAGAGTCTTCATAACCAACCAAGCCTTAGGCATTGCCGGGGCTTTCCCATCAAACACTTGGAGAGCAATAATGACAGGCTCCACCATGTGCAAAAAATTCTCACACTCCACCCAAAAAGATTCCGCATGAATGTCATTCCGCGCTATACAAGCTCGTGCACTCAATACATCTCCATTTTGGCGACATTCCAAACTAGCCTCAAATTGCACATATGTCTCATCCATTATCACTCGCATCAATGCTGACTTGCACTCCACCACACGTGATATCATGAGGAAGTTCACTGCAAAGCATGTTTTAGAAGGCATTCACAATGCCTTGTCCGGGGAGTACTTTCGGAAGAGAGCCAATGTGGAATGGTACCTCTTGATGTATTTTACTACCTACGTACAACGTCGTACTATTCTCGTCACCTTGACATCCTTTGCCCAGTCTTCCAAAAGCAAGTCCAAAATGTGTGTTGCACATCCTTGGGTATACATGTGAGGATATTTCTCTTGTAATGCCTTCAAAGTCCCCGTCATGACAGCAGCATTGTCCGTACATAGTTGGACAATGTTTTGGGGGCCAACCTCTTCTATGTATTGCGCCATCATATTGGTTGTGTATGCAATGTCCTTCTTCTCCCCCGTGGTGTCCACCGATCCAAGAAACACATCCCCTGCAGGACACACGAGCATTAAATTTAGTAATGGACGGCTATTAGTATCAGACCAACCATCCGAACAAATAGTCGCTCCATAAAGTTCGATAGAGTGCTTTGTCCACTCAGTGACCATTTTAGAAACACTTTCTTTCTTTGGCTCTATCATTCTTGTACACAAAGCATTGTATGAGGGCGGTTGGTATCGTAGTCCTGATTCTGTTGTTTCTTTCACTGCTTTCACAAAGGTAGGATGGCGCGCAACATTGAACGCGATGCTAGCCTCATAAGAAAAGGAAGTCCACATGGTATCTAACTTTGCTCTCATGCTACTTTGTAATGCCTCATCCATACTAGTTTGCCTAGAAATGGAAGGGTTATTCCTCCTTTTCAAAATTGTTTGAGGAGTGGAATCTCCTAAATCTGTAATAGGGAGCATTGGTTCATTCGTAGCACTAGGCTCCTCTAACCTCTCCCTATCCCCCTCCAACATAGGCTCAACCACAGTCTCGTCTACAACATCAAATTCTGGAACCTCCTCATGCATTTGTTCAAAGCTCATTTCCTTTGGAACAACCCCACCACAAGTCCTTAACTTTTGCAATACTGCCCATGGGATTTTCTTACATCGCTCCGATGCAGTCCTGCCGCCAAATCCAAAGTGACAAAATGCCCGCTTTCGTACAAATACGGAGGTCCACCCACAAAAAACACATGTTTGTGTGTTTCCCGCAAATTGACGGTCAATGTCTACAACCAACCAAGGGTCCCACTCCTTCGTGGCTCTCCTTGTATCGTTAACGGTAGTCCTCCTCCCCTCACCCGGACTAGCCATATTGTTCCTCGCCTATGAGTTCTTCAAACAATATTATCATATGAATCAAAGCCTTGATTTAGAAAAAAGAATGGCAAAGCCACTTGCTTTGAACGGTCTTTTAAACCACACAAACCAAGTCGTTGCCCTCCAAAGAACCAAACATCCGCAAGAAGCCTCTTTCGAAGATTCAAGGCAAGAGTTCATCCCTGAAGCAAGGTGAAAACCACAGTCCGGGCCTTCAGCTTTATACTGCCATCCTGCTAGCACCGCAAGTCGCCCCCTGAGAGCCAGAATGGGTGCAGGAAACGGGCGACATTGTAACAGGCGCACTCGCCCCGTGGGTGACTGTGGGTCGACAGTTTGCACTAGGAGCGCGCATGCAGATCAAAGGGCAACTGCGGGTCCAAGGGGAGCGACTGCGGGTCGAAAAAGAGGCGATTGCGGGTAAGGGGGGCGAGTGCGGGTGGAAGGGGGGGCGACTGTGGGTCTAGGGGGGGCGACTACGGGTCCAGGAGGTGCGATTGCGGGTCCAGGGGGGGCGACTGCGGGTCTAGGGGGGGCGACTACGAGTCCAGGAGGTGCGATTGCGGGTCCAGGGGGGGCGACTGCGGGTAGAAGGGGGCGACCGTGGGTCTCAAGAGGCGACTTCGGGTACTTGAAGGGCGACCGCGCTTACGCTTTAGGACCCAAGGCCATTTTTGTTATCCCGTTAGCGTTCCATCGCTGAGTTTCTAAATGAAAGTCATCCTAGTTTAGATAGAGATTTTATTAAACCCTAAACACTATCCAAGGGTTTCACGTGGTGTTTATAGATACTTCAAAAAAAGATTTTCGGGAGTACGGTCATAGACTTAAAGAATGCAATTTTTTTTTAAACAACCACATGAAGGGAAACTCATTTCAAATCCATTCCAACAAACTTAATAAAAAATAAATAGAATTAGCTTGTACTCAAATGTGGAAAAAATTAAGAACTTTCTCTTTCAAATTAAAAAGAAAAATGGGGGACAACATTGGTTGATCAAACCATATACATGGAATCCACAACTCAAAATGTATAACTTCCATTTCTCTATCAATTCCAAAAGTATTCTTTTGAGTACCTTTTTAGGATGTTTTTTCCCAAATTATAAATCTCAAGAAGAATCCATACATTCACGAGTTGAAGGGCATGGGAATGTTGTCATTTACAATATGTTCAAACCATATGTTAAAATACTGAAAAATGCAACCATATAAACTTATATTGAAACTCTCATGGATGATGCAGCTTAAATTTATTGAGGGTTCTTTGTGTAGACTCAAAGTTACTAGAATTCTTTTCTTTTTTAAAACACTACACAAATTTAACAAGAAATTAACATTCACATAACTTCCAATCATCAAAATTTGTCAAAAATTCAAATGTTTGGATCCAAATGCAATCACATTTTCATACACAAAAAATAAAAATAAACATTCTTGTATTTCAACAAAAATAAGGACAAAGCCTTTTTCTTCATATATCTTGGAAGAAGTACATAGTCATAAAAGAAACAAGAGCCACCTAATTTATACTCCATCCATTTCCCCTTGTTCTTCCCTTTTCTTCTTTTCCAATTCTATTTGGGCTCTTGCCACTCTCTCTTCCCTCTTCAAAAGAGTTAGGTCATGGTTCCACATCTTATTTTGGATCCACCACTTCTTGAACAATGACATGAACCTGATGTGTGCCTTCGGCCACGACATCTTTTCCTCCAACTTCTATTCCAATCTTTTCACAGACGCTAACTTCATCTTCAAATTCTCTATTTCCGTAGTGGATGATGAATCTTCAACATCCACAGACAATGAATCCGATTGCAACAACCGGTCAATAGGATCTGCATCCTTCATCTCCTTCAAGCGGTTCAATGTCGATCTTGCCTTTTCCACACCTCCTTTTTCAATGGCAAGGTTGTTTTCTTCCATCCTACATTTTCCCATTATTGTTTGAAGTCGTTCATCCATAACAGGATTGACATTTGAACTCGAACCTCCATCTTCTCCCTTATTGAACTTGAGGTAAAATTGTTCCAGTTGTTCCATTTCTCTTTGTTGGGCTGCCAAACGAGTTTGTCCAGCTTGAATTAGTTCTTTGAGGGTGCCCACATCCTCAACCTGAATCTCTTGTGCGCTTCGCTTCTCGATGATCTCACACTCCCTTTCTTTTTCTTCAAGATCCTTTAAAAGCATCTCCAACTCCACTTTATAGGATTCTTTCGTCCACCGTTTATTGTCTTCTCCAAGTACACCTTGATGTTCTTGTTCCATTTCACGCAATCCTTCCATGGAAGGCAAATTCATCAAGGTCAAAGGAATCTCTTCTTCGGCTTCACTCTCCCCATCCAACCTATCTTCATTAATTTCTTGCAAGCGAGCTTGCACGTAATGGAACACTTCGTCATCTTCGGGAAGAAAGACCCCTATCGGTTCCACAGACATAAAAGGTTCTCCATCCGTTGGTGTGGTCCGTTGCATGTTGCCTTCTTCTGATACCACCAATGCTAGGTTTTCTTCCATTGATGTATCTTCCATCCTGTCCCTAGGTTCAGGCAATGGCTCTTCATCGGAGTCCGATTCTGCAGTTGACGTTGACCAAACATAATCCTCATCTGCCACTCCTTCTATAATGTTCTTTTTGGGCCCTCGCCCATCCCGAGGATTATTTGAAGGACCCGCTCTGGGAATGTCTTTTGTATCTGGAAGCGTGACATTCTTGGATGTCTTGAAGGTCATCCAATCTACCGTTTTCCCCAATTGTAACTCTACATATACCATTTGGTATATGCCCATTGAAACTTCGCTCTGTGGAATTTTTCGCTTTCCGTATAATGCTCGGTACACTTCAATACATCTCTGGACAAATGCATCATCCTTGCAGTAATGAAGATTTGCTTGGTTTTGCTTCACATGGTGAATGTGTCGATGGTAAGGGAAGAGCTTGTCAATAAGGCACCAATCCACAAATAACTTGCAAGTCGGCAAGGTCCAATCGGAATTTACATGACGCCATCCCTGATATGCCTTAGCCGCTGGGTCAAGAAGGGTGCGTCGTTGCCTGCTATGGCGATCTCCTTTCTTCTTCGTCATCTTGTCGTGTCACTCTAGCGTAAAGAGAACTAGACTTTTGTTGATAATATAACCGAAGAAATGAACTCGTAAACGTGGAAGCCACAACACGTGTAGATGCCCAAACTTCCAACCCACGAACCAGCAGTCAGACGCTTCAAGGCAGATGAAAGGCGCGGTGCGACGAAGGAAGTGACGACTTGGGAATCCAGTATCCCCTTAAATACCCGAAGTCGCCTAAGGCGCGTGCGGGTCTTGGGTGACCGTGGGTCTGGGTCCCACTGTTCAGAAACTACCATTCAGGAAAAATTACAGTTTCTGGTAGGAGACCTCGGGTGTAGGGTGACCGCGGGTATAGGGGGGCGGTTGCATATGGCGACCACAGGTCTTTTCCTAGGTGACCTCAGGTAATGGGGCGACCACAGGTATGGGGGGCGGCTGCATATAGGGCGACCACAGGTCATATCCTAGGCGACCGCGGGTACACGGGCGACCGCGGGTACAGGGGGCGGTTGCATATAGGGCGACCACAGGTCATTTCCTGGGCGACCGCGGGTACAGGGGGCGGTTGCATATAGGGCGACCACAGATCATTTCTTGGGCGACCGCAGGTCTCAGATTCCAAAAGGTCTTCCCCAGTTCATGACGATGGGAGCGGCTGCGTATGGGGCGACCTCGGGTCAGGGGCGACCGCGGGTCAGGGGCGACCTCGAGTCAAGGGCGTCCACGGGTCAGGGGCGCCAAAAAACATGAGTTTGAGTTTCTGCCCTAACAAATTGGAGGGAAGGTGTTCAAACTTTTCAAGTACCACTACCCCCTTTTCTGAGGATTAACTCCACAAAATTCTAAGAATGAGGCTTTCAAGACAAAGTGATCAAAAGTTAATTAAGTAATAAAGAAAGAGAATTGGTTGACGAAGTGGAGAGTTGGAAAAGCCCTTCTTCCTAACATTTTATTTCTTCTTCATCCATCCATGTGGTCATGTAAAATTCAACGTAACCATTTCCTACTTTCATTTTTGGAGGGAGTACATTAAAAGGAGACCTTTCCTTGTGGGGGGAAACGATATACAAATAAAATACTGAAACTGTGGGATGCATGAAGAGAAATCTTTTTATCTACATCAAAAGTGGTTTTAAAAAATGGAGACTTGGGAAAGCTCTTCTCCTTGACATTTTCTTTTTCTGCATGCTCATGTAAAATTCAACATGACCATTTCCTATTTTAATTTTTAGAGGGAGTACATTTGGAGGAGACATTCCCTTTGGGGGGAAACAATGTACAAAAAAAATACTAACACCATGAGATGCATGAAGAAAAAATCTTTTGATCTACATAGGGAGTGTTTTTTAAAAATGGAGACTTGGGAAAGCCCTTCTCCTCGTCATTTCATTTTCCATCTTTAAACATAGGAATTTGAATAGGGTCCTCCTCTTGATACATCAAGGGGATTTAAAACACATTTGAAGGGGTGAATGAATATTGAATTTATTGAAGATTAAAAAGTTTGGAAATGACACCTTCAATGGTTTATATCTTACAAGTGCAAGGTTTAGGAGTTCAAACTTTTTTATGACATATAATGAAAAGCAAATCACATATGTTTATCATTTTATCCACCCTAAAAAATAGAAGTACATTACTTTTGGGGTGGCATATATGGAGAAGGTCCATGGTTTTTCTATAGGGTTTAGGGTATAGGGTTTAGGGTATAGGGTTAGGGTTTAGGGTTTGGAAAACCCTCTTCAATTTTTCTAATTAGTCTTACTATAATTCTGTATTTATAGACTGATTTTGTAGTATTAACTCGCTACCAATATTGAAGGACAGGTCAATTGTAGTCAATGAAGCACGCAATTAAGTCTGACTTCATTAGTATTGGAGATGGCTCACATCTTCTGCTACGGTGGTTTCCGGACTGGCGTGACTTTAAGATAGAGGCGATTGCTGGTTGGGGGCGACTTCAGGTCTTGGGCGATCGCGGGTAGGCGCTTGGTCTTCTCGCTTGCTGTTGTTGAGCCCAATTCGGTGGAATGGGGCAACTGCGGCTGGGGGTTGGATTTCTGGCTTGTTGTTGTTGAGCCCAATTTGGTGGAATGGGGTGCGATTGTGGGTGGGGGGCGAGTTCAAGTCTCGGGCGACCGCGGGTAGGGGTGACTTCAGGTCTTGGTGGTTTCGAGGCCAATTTGGTGGATTGGGGGCGACTGCGGGTGGAGGGCGAGTTCAGGTCCTGGGCGACTGCGGGTGGGGTCGCGGGCTTCTGTTTTGGTGGTTCGAGCCTAATTTGGTGGATGGGGGGGGGCGACCGCTGGTGGGGAGCGACTTGAGGTCATGGGCGAGCGCGGGTGGGGGCGACTTCAGGTCCTGGTGGTTTAGAGCCCAATTTTGTGGATTGGGGGGCGACCGCGGGTGAGGGCGTGCCTTCCAATCCAAAGAAGTTTTAATAAGTATAACGAGTTCAACTTTTAACATCCAAGAACAAGTCACTTCATTAGGACCTTGGGGTCTTCAAGGCATCTTCAGGTGATGCATGGAAGGTTTTGGCTTCCTCGAAGTCATTGTTCTTGTGGAGGTCTTGGGTTCGATCCCCAATGAGATCAATTTGGTTTGGTTCTTGTAGCCAACCGACAAAAAAGAAAAAAAAAGACGTCAAGCTAGTTCCCTGTGGTATGTGGGAGGGAAGGTGATTTGATTCGCAAGGTCTAGGGGATGGTCCATGAGAGTTATAAGAAATCAGTATTGAATTTCGGATGGAAATGTATGTGGTGCAACCTTGCACCTCATACATTTCCGTACGAAATTCAATACTGACCGTCTCAACCCTCATAACACATCTCCAAAACCTTGGGAATCAAATGATGTTTCCTGCTCACCTATCGGAGTGACCAAACTTGACGTTTTGTCTCTTTGGAGAGAGATTATTTTTTTGTATAGAAAAGTT
This sequence comes from Straminergon stramineum, assembly GCA_963920665.1. Taxonomy (NCBI): domain Eukaryota; kingdom Viridiplantae; phylum Streptophyta; class Bryopsida; order Hypnales; family Calliergonaceae; genus Straminergon; species Straminergon stramineum. The sequence continues at coordinate 26,448,860 of OY987265.1, read as the reverse complement.
GAAGTAAACCTTGGATAGCTTTTACAAGAACATATTGAATGTCCTCCATAGAATACTTAGCCAAAGAAATTGTACATTGTATAAGGATTTGCATGTGACGATTCTTCATCTTTAAATGATGGGGTGGCTAATTTTGAGTCCATAAATGATAGAAAATCTCTATATAGGATAGAAGAGCATCTCATCATTTTGTAAATTTTGTAGTGTAAGAAGGGGTGGTCCTCCTTGGAAAGTTTACTTCCGAAGACCGCATCTATAATTTGTAACTTAACAATTTACAACGTCTAAGAAGGATGATTTCGAAGGTGTCCCATTTGTCCATTTAGAAATTTCTTGTATTTTGTGGGTGACCAATTTTGAAGGATTGGCTTGCAAAAAAAAGAAATGATAGCATTCAAACACCCTTGATGGTTTGAACAATGTCTTCATCAAGGATAACAATCTTTTGACTTGATGTGCATATGCTTCATTTATTGTTCATTTCAATGTGCTCTGCAACATGTATGTTTGCATTTATGACCTCTTCCACCCCAAAAGGGTTTAGGGTCGTGTGAAAAAGCCAAATTCATGTTCACTGTAGAGCAAACTTGAAGAAATTAGAAAAAGACTTTGGACACTTCTAAAGTAACCTCTATAATATCATTATGCAAAGGTAGAATGTAAGTATTTCAAGTTCTCCCTTTTTGTTTCAATAGAAGTCAATCATGTCCCGTACTTTTATATTTCTGATTCCCTTTTTCCGTTTTGGCCCATTCCTTTTTTTTCTTTGTGAACATTGTAGACATATATTTGGAACCATAAAGAAACAAGTCAAAATCTAATTCCACATTCTAGACCATATCATAGTGGTCTTATGATTTTATTTGAAAGCAAGCGAAATAGAAGTGGGAAGTTGTAATGCCAATGTTTCTACCCCATATCAAGGTTTCTTTTAGCTATTATTTAGGATGGTCCATCCTTTTTGTACCCGCGGTTGCCCAGGACCAGCGGTCGCCCCCACACGAACGGTCGCCTCCATCCCCGAGGACCTCTAGAACCCGCAACTGCCCCCTCCCGCGGTCGCCCCAACCCGCAGTCGCCTCCATACCCGCGGTCGCCCGTTTCGCATGCGCCAGACCCGCACGCGCCCCAAGGCGACCTCGAGTACTTAAGTGGTCGCCCAGACCCGCGGTCGCCATTCTTAGTCTTGCGCATTGGCTTTCATCCACCTTGAAGTGGCTGAATGCGTGCTCGTGGGCCAAGGTGATTTCAGAAGGGGAAGTTTTTGCCCATTTTTCTCTCCAAGTTCAAGTTAAGAACGCCTCGTTTTTCAAAAGAGGACCATGTCTACTTCAAAGGAAGGAAGTAGTACGGGTCGGATATTGGCTTGGGACAAGGACCTTGATAATCCTACAGCATTTGTTGTAGATATAACTACCAAGGAGGTAATTGGGGGTGCCGGACCATCCAAGACAAAGAAGTCCAAGATAGCACACGATAAGGACCCTACCTATCTTCCAGCACGATGCACGACCTACGTGCATGAAGCTTGTCTCCAATGGTATGAGGAAAAAAGTGTACAATATTTGGAGAGGAAATACTTGAGAAATAAAGAGGTAGGCATCCAATCCTTGAAGGATGAGTTGGAGGAATTTATTACAAGGAAATGCAAGGAATCTTCAGACTATGCAGATGTGGATGAAGTGTATTTCAACCAATAGCAAACGTGGATTAGCAATTGCCTACAAACTGGTATATTCAACACCAAGAAGTTGATGCTTGAGTTGCGATCTATAGTGCCTGGATTTGGAGAAATGGATAGGGCCGAGGAGTTCCGTGAGAAGATGGATTGGTGGCAAATTGCAGCAAAAAGATTGTCAAGGTCTGAAGCTAGGGGTATGGGGTGGCAGACGGATGCATTGAAGGCTGCATTTACAAGAGATAGTGGTTCATGTATCATGTGGGTCTACTCAGAGGCCAAGGTGGTCCCACTTACTGGATTTGACCGTCAAGAAGGAAATGCAAAGGTGCGCAAGGTACGCATTGAAGGGATGTCCACGATCCCAGCGCATGTACATTTCGCGGGGAAATTGTCAAAGCAAAGGAACAAACGCGATGCGAGGGTGGAACGGTCAGTGGAGGCTTTGGTATGCCCGTTGAATCATCCGGCCATTATTAAATTCCTAGCTGTCCATGACCAAACAATGGAAGCATACACTTTGTGGTGGAATGGTGGTAATTTCAAAGAGTTGCTTCATTTGAATGAGAAGGTGGTGTCGCATGCGGAATGGCATGAAATCAAGTTGGTCAAGCAACTTACAGGCCAGCAACAAAAAGAAATTAGCCTCTTTCGAAGACACAAGGCGAAGTTGGCGTGGGCCCTGGTTTATGTGACAAGTCTCGTGCACAATGCTGGGGTGCTGCACAATGACTTGTCACCTGTGAACATATTGTTGCATTATCCCCCCTTCTCGGACGAAGAGATCAACATTGGGATTTGTGATTGGGGAATTGCAAGTCGTATTCAAGAAGGAGCTCCCTCGCATTTTGGATATGAAAAACAGGAAAAACTTGATGCTGAGAGGATGGGCCGTTGGTGGGCAGCTCCAGAGTTGTTCTATTTGTTTGGGCCAGAGGGTTCAGATACGAGTTTAGATGTGATGAAAGCGACCTACAAATATTCGGTGAAGTCCGACTCTTATTCCATTGGAAAGTTGACCCAACGCATGAACATAGAACACATGGTTGAATACGACAAGGACTTATTTAGAAATCATGAGTCATCAAGGTACTTTGCCATGAAGTTACGTGAACTAGTTGATGTTGATGTTAACAAAAGACCAACATTTGCGCAAGTGTTGGACCTCCTCATGGGTAAACCATGGTTCATGAAACCACCTGAATTCGTCTTTCGGGACTCTGTCCTCTCATAGGATTTGATGTAATAGTTTTCTAGCGGGAAAAGTAACGTTGGCCACCTTATGAGCATCTCATTTTGGAAAAGCAATGCAAGTGTATAAACTATTTTTAATGTGAAGTGCATGTTTGGACCCAAAATATTGAGTATTGTATATACACATCACCTACTTGCATGCATTTGGATTTGAATATGAATTCTTTGCATGGTTCATTTGGGGGTAAGGCAATCTAATTGTTAAGGCAATCTAATTTCACTATTCAGTGAAGGTATGTGCCTTTGCGGTCGGGGGTTTGGGACCCGCGGTCACCCCAGACCCGCACGCGCCCCCAGTCGCGGTTGTACCAAACCCGCGGTCGCCCAGACCCGCATGCGCCTCCAATGTGCGTTCCCCTCACCCGCGGTCGCGCTAGACCCGTTGTCGCCCCACCATACCCGCAGTCGCCCCTAGACCCGCATTCGCCATCACCCGCGGTCGTTGGCGGTGGTCCTAGACCCGCGGTCGCCTTCCCGACCCGCACGTGCCCCCCCCCCACCTTGGACCCGCACGCGCCCCATCCAGAGCCGTGCTCGCCCTGAGGCGACTACGGGTACAAAATCAGACCCTAAACCCGCAATCTCCCATCTTTCCCTTTTGCACCTTGTCTTTTATCCACCTGGAAGTGGCTAATTGCAGGCTTGAGAGGGGAGGTGGGTGTTGTGAGGAGGATATTCTATGTCTCCTCATGTCACTTTCATCCATTGATTGTAAATCACACCGAATTGTTTGAAACTTGATTGTGATTGTAAATGCTCATGTTGATGTATTTGTAAATGTGAATTACCACGAGGTAATAGATTTAAGTTTGGACAACCACGGTTTTAGGCTTGGTATATTTGGCATAGTATCCGAGTAGAATTGATCGTATAGATTGAGCACTATGGAGAATGAGCCCCCACCATTGACGCCTGCCACAATCAAACGCCTTACACGACAAGAGATGAAGCTCATCCGTGACAAGGGTCGGAAACGGTCCGGTAAAATTCACAAGAAGCATGTGGCCATTTTGATCCATCCAAAGATTAAGGCATTTAAAGGTTGGAGAAATGAACCTGAGCCTTGGAGTTACAAAACCGTTTGCAAATACGTGGATTGGTGCCACATCAGCAAATTATTTCCCTTGTGTCGGCACAAAGAGCATTTGAAGCAAAACAAAGTAAATCTTGCATACTCCAAGGATGAGGGCTTCATACTTAGATGTTGTGAGGTGTGGAAGCACTTGTATTTGGAGGACTCAACTTACCGAAACGACAATTTCTGTTTCTTTCTTGTGAGAATGGTGTATGCTGAATATGTATTGAAGAAGGAGGTGGATTGGTCAACATTGAAGGAGGTCCCTATTGCGATCATTCCAGAGACTGCAAAAATTTTACCACCAGATGAACCTGTGGATGTAAAGAAGATGTTATCCAAGGTGAAGCGTGGGAAGTCATTTGTTCGCGATGAAAGCGTGGTTTCGTCAGAGACTTCTAGCTCTAATCTACACACCCATGAATACGATGGACATTCTTTCCACAACGATGAGGAGGAGGTTGCCATACAAGAATCTAGGCCTGCTGTGGATGTGGGAGTCGACCAAAGTGGACAATCAGCTCAAGAGCCCATCATAGTACAAGATACGGATGAAGAAGGCATGGATGATGGGGTGGCTAGGAGAGTGGACCCCGTTTTGCGAGAGGGTGACGGGAGTGGTGGAGGAAGCGATTCAGAAAATGAAGAGGCAATGTTGCTTGCCAAAATAGAAAGTGCAAAATTAGCATTGCGTGCAAAGAACGAGCAATTGAAAACTTTGAAGGAGCAAGAAATGAATCCCACTTTCGTAGAGGTGTTGAAGCAACGGTTGAAGGCCATAACGAACGTCATCGAAGAGAATGACAAGGGCTTCCATTCCTTCAAAAGAAATCGCGATTTTTATTTGAAGGAAATGAAGAGTGGGAAGGTGCATAAAATGGACCATTATTTGATATGGGAATCAAAACTTGAAACCCTTGTCTGCAAACGTCAACAGGCAGAGAATGAAAGGCGAAGCCTAGAACTTCAAATAATGGAGAAGAAGAAAGAATATTACGAGGCTACCAACCAGCACGTTCCAAAAGTAGAGCTTTTGGCTTCTTCCTCAACATATGGTAGTGTTGCTAGAGAAGTAGCATCGCTTGAGAAGTTGGTGAAGTTCCATGAGCCAAGATTACCATTGATGGTATCGAAGTTGGAAGCTTTGAGGGCAGAAAGTCGTTTTTTTTCGGATTGGTATAAGTGGAATAGAGCTAACATAGGGAAGTTTGATGTAGAATTACAACAAATGGGTCCGGAGCCCATTTTGAAGGACTACCTCAACACAGAATAAAATACCTAGGAATACAATGAGGATAAATACTTTCACCATGATTATTTTGCATTTTGCCTATCCTGGTGTTATAAAGAAATGCAATGTTTTGAGATAAAACAATGTATATGGTGTCTTGAAGCAATGTGTGTACTAGAATAGTTAAATTGGTGTGGGCACACTAGTGGTGTGCATGGAAGGGAGAAAATGCCACACCATTTTGGGATCTTACAACTTTTCTATATGAATGAATATGTCTCTCTCATGTTTTGGGAGAAGGTGATGGTATGATGAATGGAATGGGATTCTTGCACATAATTACAATCGAATAGGAACATGGGATTGATGGGAAGTTCTTGATTCTTGACTGTAAAAGTTGACATAGTATTTTCACTATTTTGTGAGAATGTGGTCATGAAATCTACAGTACAACTTGTATTAATGATTTTCATATGAATAGTGGAGAACGAAAAACCAATTATGCCCCAAATACCATATTAATCGAGGAAATTTATTGAGCTTATTTGTCTCGGGTGATTTGCTGCATTGTTCCTCCTTGTATATAGGATTTTTTAGAATTCTAGCTTTAGCGTAATTTGAAGAAAATTACAATGGATATTGAGGAATTAGATAGGTTTTATATGTAAGTTGGCCTACTGATGTTTTTTATGAATTTGAATTTTGACCTCCAAGGACAGGGTGAACCATTTGAAGGTATGGTAATGTGAAGTCAACAAGTCAACATCCACGAAAAGGGGCATGTTGTATTTGAACCCCTTTTATTCCTTCTTTGGCCAAGTATCTTGAAAGCTTAGAGGAAAAGCTTCGTATAATTAGAACCTCACGATTTTAAAGAATATGAAAGGAAATATCCAATTGGACAATGATGCTCCACTCTAGTGAATAGTGACCTAGTTTTCTTCTCAATGCAAGTGAAATTAATTTGAAAAGTTAAACTTTAGGAGCTTTGTTGATTTGATTCATACAAACTATTTTTGGAAGAACTCGAAAAGATCATTCTCGACATGATTTCAGAAATTGGTACTTTGGTAGAGAGGAAAAAAAGGTAGTATTAAATAAAAATCAATGCCATATGGAATTGCCGTACATAGGTATGCTAGGAAGTGGTAGAAGTGGAATGAAAGAATCAAACCCTAAACCACTCCATCGTACTTGCCAAAACAACTAGAAACATAGTGTAACTAAAACCTAACCCTTACTTGTCATCTATTATGATGGGAGGTAAGGCTAAATTGCATGATTCCTACGAATGTCTAGTCAATTACATTTGGGTTGTTTTGAGAGCCACTTCCTTCACCTTCTTCGTAGGTCGATGCTTCCCCAACCCCTAGCTTTTGCTTTGCACGGGTTCGTGAAGCTGGTCTATCTGCCTTCAAAATTGATTGCAACACGTTGGAGTCTTGTAGAGCTTGGAGGGTCCTTGTTGTTTGCAGAGAATGTGCTTCCAACAAGTAGTCAAGTGCTTGACTTTGGTAATATGGTCCGTACGTAGAGTCTAGGTAAGCCATACTAGTCAAGTCTTCTAGCGAGGCACTATCATCTTGATTAGCCACCCTTTCTCCTTCTAAATTCCAACGGTGTCATTGCGGATGAGGACCCTACTTGAAGGTTGAGGAGGTCTTGTCCCAATATCCACCAAGGCATTGGAAGAAGAATGCCCTCCTCCCTTCGTTTTGTGGCCCCTTTCCCATGAGCCTTGGTGCAACTCTGGCAATTTCGTCTGGGTCTGTTTCCCAATTCAATTGCGAGCTAGTAGGTCCTTTTTCTTGATCATGTTGTCCTTCTCGCCAACTCCAAACCAAATCTCGGCCCCACAAGGTTGTGTCAGCCGTAGTATCACGTGTGTGTTCCCAAGAAGGAGGCATGTAGGTCGTCAAGTTGAACATGGTATATAGGCGATCATGGAATGGTGCTGAACAAATCACACAACGTCGTATAATCAAGCATTGTGTGATGAGACATTGGGGGTGGTATACATGCGCACAAGATCCTAGTGCCCAACCCCCTTCGAGGCCAAATTGTTCAAGACATATGGGGCATTTGGTATGGTCCAAAACAAAAGGTGCAGGCTTGGGCCACAATAGCATTCGTTTCTTCTCTTCTATGTGGCTAGACATTTGGTTTTGGTGGTCCCAACCATTTTTGCTCCAATCTATGACCTCCTTTTGTGGCAATTCCACCATGCACATGTTATTGGGAAACATGTCCTCCAACAATGCCCATGACGTCAGTCCATTCTCACATTTAGGAGCATTTGCAACAAAGTTTCTAGAAACTTTCTCTAGCTCCTTCGCAACTTGTTGGGATCTATCCACGAAGAGAATGCAGGCGACCTTCCAATGGTAGTATGTGGTAGTCAACTCAGCCAACTTTCTTCGAAGCATCTTATTTTCTTCTTGAAGTCCATGGTCTTTCTCCAATTGAATAATTGATGGAACCACAGGAAACGAAAGAGAGTCTTGGGTCCCATTGAGGTCAATTGTGTCATTGGTAGTATATCTTGTGGCAATAGTAGGAAGTGTATTTGGAATGATGGGGGAGCGTCTAGTGCGCTTGGCAAGAGGAGAACGCTAAAGGATATGGTTGGTAAGGTCCCCCACAACCTTGTCCACATTTTGGAGGTTCTGCTCAACAAAGGCGTCATCCATATCCGACAAAGTGAAAGTGTCAGGGTCTTTCTCATGGAGGCATTGCAGTTCTGTAGTTTGTTGAGAGATGAGTGTACTTTTTTGTTCACACTTACATCGCAATTTCTTCATTTCATTCTGTAGTGAAGAAATTTCAACATCTTTGGTCTTGAGGAGGTTTAGAGCTTTTGCCAAAGTCATAATGTCATGGCTTGAGTCCATTGTTGATGGAGAAATGGGAACACGGTTAGTTTCTTCCATAGCCGTGTCCTCATCGGGCCCAAAGTCGAAGACGTCATTTGTGCGCTGTATTGGTAGTGATGGGTTAGGAACTATAGTTGGAATCGATGCGGGTCCCACTCGTGTTGTTGAACGCCGTACTCTAGATGGTTGCCTTGGTCGTTGTCCCGTGGATGTCGCGGGTCCTTCTACAACTTCATTTTGAACCTCATTGGGGCAAACAGATTGCTCCATGATTCGTATGACCCTATGGACGCGCGTACCATTAGAGTCATCATCTTCTTCAGACTCCTTAGTGCCAACCTCAGTGGCAGGGGTTTGCGTTTTGTATGCACTTCGAATAGGACTGAGTCCCCCCTCAGGAAAAGCTAAAACTCCTTTTGGGATGAAACCACTCTCTGGCCGAGTGACATACGTACTTCCCTTGATTGTGCTCCAATCAACCTCTTTGTTTAGAGCAACCTCAGCATATGCTCCTCTAGCAAGGAAGAGGGGGACCTCGTTCCTATCTACAAAGGCGGTTTTGTAGAGGACTTGCCACAATTCAATGCATCTTTGAAGGAATGCTGGATTCTCACAGTACTTCAAGTTGGCCTTATTGGTGTGCCGATTATAATGATGACGCCATAAAGGAAAGAACTTGTCGATGTGGCACCACTCGATGTAGTCTTCACAGGTCTATATTGTCCAAGGCTCTAGTTCTTCATTCCAACCCTTAAAAGCAAGGTGGGCTTCACTATTGAGCACGTGCAATCGCTTCCGATGAATAGTGCCCCTACACTTGCGATGTTTGTCTTTAGCAGCCTTCCGTAATGCCCTAGCAGTCTGTGCAGCTGCGGAGATAGGCAATGCCCTGGCATTGTTAACTCCAGTGGCCATCAATGATTGTCGTGTCCAAGGCTCAAAAAACTCTTTTGGGAGTTTAGGTGGTCCACAACTACTAAGGTAAGAAGGGTGGATGAATGTAATAATAGTAAATAGTCAAGGTTCACGCATGTAGCCACTAAAGGATACAAGACAAGAAGCCTCAATGAAAGGTGCCCAAAAGGTCTTGGGTGAGTGGATAAATAGATGGGGCGAGCGTGGGTGAGAGTTGGTCATGGGGCGCGTGCGGGTGGGCGACCACCGGTTGAACCCGCGGTCTCCAGGGGGCGCGCACGGATCTCGGGGAGCGACTACGGGTCTGGTAGGGCGCATTCGGGTTCGAGGAGGCGACTGCGGGTCCAAGGGCGCGTGCGGGTCTTGGGAGGGGCGACCTCGGGTACAAGGGTGCGTGCGGGTCTTTTGGGGGGCGACTGCGGTTACAGGGGCGCATGCAGGTCCTTCGGGGGGCGACTGCAGGTCTTTGGGGCGCGTGCGGGTCCCTTGGGAGGTGACTGCAGGTCTTTGGGGGCGACTGCGGGTAATTGTGGGGCGTTACTTCTCTTTGGGTTCTCACTTCATGTCTTTGCTTCGCAGCTTGCCACGTACTCGACACCCGTGGTCGCCCACAAGCCTGAACCTGAATTCGCCCTATCCGTGGTCGCCCACACCCGTGGTCGCCCAAACCCGAGGTCGCCGACACCCGCATGCACCCCTTTAGGATGCTACGTGGAAGACACGTGTCTGCCACATGGCATCCAGGTGGCCTCACGGGCAGGGTAAAATTTTTTTTAAAAGTCAAAGGTAAGTTTGACTCTATTAGACGGACAAGAGGGTCTACTTGACGTGTTGGACGTTGTGTTCGTCGAGTTGTCAAATTGTCCGCCAGAACAACCATGACTAGAGCTCCTTGCCTCATTTTCGAGATTAGAATCAAGATGTTGTTCTGCTAGTACTCGCCAATGACTACAACATTCTAATAGCTTCTCCGATTAATTGGCGGTGGGTATGGAACAAAGAATCTCCAATTGAGCCGAGCTTAAAGTTGCCAAATGTCGCGAGCCGTAATCGTAGAAGTCACCATGTTAGTATTTAGGAGTGTTTAACTATATAGAATTTTTCAAAATTTCTAATAGACAAAAAGGATTAGAACCCTTTTAGCCTATACAACTCATTTAGACTAAGAGGATACTCTAGGTAATCCGTAACGGGATCCAGGACGGATCCGGATTCCGGGAACCCGGATAGCGACAACCTACAGACTAGACTTCCGGTCTAGAAAATAGGGACCTGTTACGGGTAAATGATCCGCTTTATGAATGGTTAGTATTTTGACAGGTACTTAACCCCGCCACTCTCATTTGGTCTTCCTCTTTTTCCCACAACTGTTTTGTGCGTGTATAGTTGAGTGAAAGAGTGGTGAGTTAGTGCTCGGGTGAGAAGCTAGAGTGTGCTCAGATTTCCAAGTAGTTTGTGATGGCAGAGGGAGACATCCAGAAGACTTTCGTCACGCGCCAGATGGTTTGTCCAACCATTCCGGAAAGGCTGAGAGAGAGATCACAGCTAGAGGACGACCTTAGTGAGATAGGATGTGTCGGTCTATTCATGTGGCCATGGACCGTAAAGAACGATCGGATGATCCAGGAGTTGATTGTAGGAGCCTCAAACCAGTATGAGTTGACGGTGAGAGGAAGCCTGCAACTTAGACTGATGAAGTTTGGGCTAAGGTTTACGGATTCCCTAAAAAAGGATCCAGTTTAGCTTCCCGGACAGGCAAGTTTACGGTAGGGAAGTTCAAGACCGCAACCCATTCTAAGGAAGGGTATGCTATTAGTGACTGCCTGGATGCAAGGCAAAGGCATGTCTCAGAATTTCTCATCCCTATCCTCTATCCGGAAAAGCCTACCCGGGTTATGGTTACGGTAGCAAACACCATCTTTGGTGCTTTTGAAGGTAGACCAGTTAGTTGGGGCAAGGTGATTGGATCAATAGTCGCCAAGCTTGCCGCCAACGTGGGAAAGGGAAAGACCATTCCCATAGGGTCGTATCTTTTCCATCTGTACCACTACACAGAGCTTTTCAGCGATACGGAAATGGTGGAGTACAACACTAGAGCGACCATCCTCCAATATGGCCTAATGGAAGAAGTAACAGCCGAGCAACCGCCGGTAGAAGAGGAGGAAAGAAGTATATCCGGGTTCTTCAAGACCGGGTTCAACTGGATACTCCAAGTGCAAGAGTACCACGAGAACTTGGCGGATCTACTCAGGAGGATTAGTTGGGAGTTGAAGGCAGATCCGGAAGACATCCTCGACGCATTGTAGAAACTTCCAAATCCAGAAGTCATTAAGCGGAAGGACAAGCAAATCGTAGCCCTGGAGAAGGAGAAAGCGGATCTTCAGGCAAGACTAAGCTGGGCACAAGGGGAGATGGCTGTAGCAAAACAAAGGGAGAAGGAAACCTTGTAGCTGCTGAAGAACTTCTCCAGGTTAGTAGACAAGCCGGCTGACATGGTGATGAAGGCGGCTCTAACCTAGAGCCGGTTGACCGAGGAAGGGCACCTCACCGGATCCAAGGTGATCCGAATACTCGTGGACTTCTCCTCACGGATGGAGCTCACACTCAAGGAAATGAGGCAGCTTCTTGGGCGAATCAACCCCGACCGAGTAATGGACTTCTCCAATTTTTCGGAGATCCATTTCGACATGGAGACTCCCGTCAAGCTCACCGCCTGAATGCCACTGCCGTCAAAACCAGAAGCCCTACGAGAGACTCTCCGGTACTCGATGGAACCCTTCTCCAAGCAACTGGAGAAGACAATACGGGGGAGTGTGAAGACAGCACCCGAGCCAAGCAAGTAGCTGAATATGACACCGGAGATGGCACCACCAGAGATTACAGTTTCTCCCCTAGTTCCAGTGTTTCACCTTCCAGAGAAGGAGCCACTTCCGATACCTCACACCCGAACTCGGGGTAAATTGATGGAGCGGATTGGGGGATTAATGAATCCATCTCAGACCCTTCCGAAGGAATTCGAACATATGCTGGAAGAGCAACAACCGAGGAAGGAGATCGAGCCCATCGTGTTGGATGAAACGTCTCCAAGCGAGGAGAACGAGAGGGAGATAACTCAGATTGAGAAATTTGAGGAGGAAGAGTACCGGACGGGATTGGAGGACGAGGAAGAAGGGGACTACTCTCCTCCGGAGATCCGGAAGATACAAACCCGGGCGGCGTTGCAGATGACACCAATCAAGGCAACTCCAAAGTCGTCTATGAGAGCACTAGCGAGTCAAGGTAGGAGCAGCCAGAAGAAAGCGTAGAAGGGGAAGTAGTTAGGACCTTTCTTTAGGCAGTTAGGATGTAAATTTTGAATCGGATCTGGATTTCTAGATGTGGGACCAAGTTTCGGATTTGTAGGATCTCCCTTTTCCGGATTTCTTGAGGAATTTGTGAGTGGTCATCTAGATTTCTAGGTGCCCTTTTGCCTTTTTGGCTTTGGTTGTTTTGAGTTTTAAGTGTGAGGCAGGATTGTTGCCTCTCATTCCATCCTAGCATTATAGTTTTTATCTTGTCATCCTTTCTTTTAATCTGAGCCACTAAATGGACTTTTAGGAATTGATCTGTCGTATATTCAGCTTTTTGGTGTTGTCTTGTAAGTGTGTATAAGTGTAAGAGGGGAGGAGGAAAGGAGGAATCCGGATTTGAGGGAACTCGAAGCTGAATTGCGAGGAATGTTTGTGACATAGTCCAAATTAGAGATTTTGGTCTTGAGCACATGTCTTTAAACTCTTGGAACGGGAATCTAATTAGGAGTGGTGTGGGTGCAGATCCGGAATGCCAAGGAGGGTTTCGTGCGGAGATAAGTAACCACCAGTGGAAGAAACCCCATATCACTTACTGGAAGGTCAGCCAAACCCTAGGATCAGTCTAAGCGAACAACTTACAATCCCTATCTTAGTTCCGGTTTCTGTTGGTGTGTCGTTGTAGTGGAGAAGACTTGTTACGGCTCTGAGTGACCTGCCTCCTGGGTTGGCCATCCGGAAGGTTGTGAGAGTGTTTTCGGTCGATCTAGTACAACATTTGGTCTAAGTGTGTGTTGTGTAGTTTTGAGAGAGAAGAAAGTGTGAGGAATAAGAGTGGTGAGTCCCTACCCCTCTATACAATCAAAGGAGGACCCTCTGAGGGTAAAACAGAGGTACCAAAAACCAATGTTTGTGAGTGAAGTGATGGATCCGGAATCCGGAAAAAGAGTGAATCCGGATTTGATTCCGGATAAGTTTTAGAATGGATAACCTAGGCTTGCAACAACATACTAGAATCCCCTGGGACGATATTTCGAGTTAGTTTACACGTTTGGATGTTGTAAATGGTATTTACCGCACGCTACGTGTGGTAGCATGAAATTCTAATTTTTTTGGTTTACTTAGTAATACTAACCGGATAGCCAGATAAGGACATCCGGATTTGGTTAAGAAACCAGAGGGAGCGGAAATAAAAGTGGAAAATGAGTTAGCAACAGGATCCACTCCATCCCGTTTCCAGAGAATAAACGGATAAGAGCGGATGTCGGACCGGATATCTTAGTCGAACCGGATCCGGATTCGGTCAAGCTGAGGTGGCAATGGGGTCCAGCCAGTATAAAGGGGCTGGCTTGGCCAGTTGCACCCCTTTTTAATTTTTCATTTTCCAGCGCTCCTCGTGTCTGTCAGCTTAGGCGTTCCGTGTTAGGTACTGTGACAAGTGTTTTTCGCGACTGTTCTAGTGTCCGCTATAGTGTTAGCATGATTTCCGGTTGAGATCGGAGAGTGAAAGAAAGGAACGGGACGTGCGGCTAGGGGAGCGACAATATGGGAGGATCGAAAAGGGTTCTCAGCAGCTCGTGCGCGATCATGCCGCAGCTCAAAAGGACTAGAGGTTAGGCTAGCTCATCGTTAGATGGTAAACTCCGGAAAGTAGTTCCGCTTATTCCGCTGTCAGAGGATACCCGAGTGGAACTCATGGACAACTTGAACTCCATGGGTTGTATAGGGTTTGCAACCAAACCCTGGGGTTTCAAGGAGGAAGTCTTTGTCCGGGAACTCTCGGGGAAAGTGTCTAACGAGTTTGATAATACACTGAGAGCGGTTCCGCCTCTCTAGACGGAAGAAGTCTGGAGGTCAGTGTACAGCTTCCGTCCGGGAGGATTCGAGATGGCCAACCGGAAGGACGACTTCGTCCGCGGCAAGTTCGAGGGAGCAGTCAACCTGAAGGACGAATACACCAGCAAGGACTGTAAAGACGAGCGGAACCGCCGACTCCTGCAGTTCCTCGTTCCGATCCTCCATCCGGAGAAGCCAACAAGGGTAACGATTACCCTTGCGAACATTATTTTCGCGGCCCTGAGAGGGGCCCTGAAAGTCGACTAGGCCCGGATCATTTCCGATCTGGTGCTCCAGTTAGTCAGTAGAATCGGAAAGAGTAGGGCAACTCCAATCAGTCCCTACTTGATGCACCTGTATCAATCGAATCAACTCTTGAACGACAAAGAGGACGAGGTGTATAAAAATCAGGAGGTAGTTCTCAGATATGGGGAATCAGGATCGGATCGAGAGAGCGAATCCGGTTCTGAACCGGGAGAGGATTCAGAGTCAGAAGACGAGGAGACGCCAGTACCGCCGCTCAAGCGTCACAAGACTACCTCCCTGAACAAGCGAGGGATGCCACCTGGGCCCAACGCTCCAGCACTGGAAGGGAAACCGGAAGAGGAGAAGGCAGTGGATCCCGAGGATCCGTTCCCACCTCTGGTGAAGGTCCTCTACGACATCCGGATGGACTGGGAATGGAAGAAGAGAATATTAGTAGCCATCGGACAGTTGGTGGGAGTGGCACCCGACCAGGAGCTACCGGAAAAGGTGGCGGCCTGTATTTCTGATCCAATCGAGTCCCGGAAGCAAGAAGTAGAGATCCGCCGGCTACAGGAGGAGGTGGATCGGATGAAGGCGGAGATCCTGGTGCATCAGGAGAACTTCGCCGCCACCAAATCGATTGCAGAGGATGCTCGACAGATGATGGAGCAAGTGAAGGCCACGTTCGGGGAAACCGGAACGGCCCTCACCAAAGCCAAATTATTTGACGAGCGGGTGCACGAGGAGAAGAAGCTATCCGGTACCCGGATGGTGCGGATCCTCAACGACTTTGCCAAGTAGGTAGAAGCGGCAATGCAAGAGGCACGGAAGGCAGCGGATCGGATGGAGGAGAGTACCCGGATGCTATCGGGAGCAACCTGCTCTCGCGGTATCCGACTCTCGGATATCTCCCTCCCGAATTCGTTCCCGGAAGTGACAATAGGAGAGGGGAAGGATACGACCCCAAAGTCCAAGAAAACGACCCAAGCCGACACGCCTGGGACCGCCATCGACTTGGACTCACCGCCCGCGTCCACCGAAGGCAATCCGGTTCCTCGACCTCAGGAGATTGAGAGGAGTCGGAACCTCAACGAGGTTTTTGAGTAGATGGACCCGGGAGCGGACAGCGCGACCATCGGATCGCAAATAGGGACTTAGGATATGCAGAGTAGGTAGAGTAGGAGCGGATACGGAACCTGTTCCGGTCCAAGTGGAGAGTAGGTAGGACCGAAAAGTCTAACCGAGATGGCGGCGGAACTTTCGCGAGTTTTCCCGCCCATTTGTAACTTTTTGAAATGTATATAGTCAGCGCCCGCGAGGGACGCTGGGAGTCTTCTTTTTGCAATTTTTGTTGTACCTTTGTATGCGCTTTCTCGTTGTGTGTGTCTCCCAAGCTTGGCAGGGTTGCATGATGTGAAGTTAGGAAGGTGTAAGGCAGAGTTGTGGTTAGATTTCTCCCCTTAGTGCGATAGTGTCCGATCCTTAGTGTGTGTGTAGGTTGTGTAAGTGTTGGGAGTGTATTTCAGTGCCTCAGCAAGATCCAGGGTTTTAAAGTTCCAGGTGAGATAGCCGCTGTTAGGCTAGGCGGATAGGGAGGGTATCCTTAGTCGCACTAGAACTCCTGGACGGGTAGACCGGTCGAGTGTCCGACCTTTTGAGAGGTCTCACCACCATAGATTGGTAAACGGAATGATCCAAGGTACTGTTGGAACGGACGAGTACCCTTGTAGCCACCTAGCTTCGCATGGGTAGGAGCTGGCATTGAGGTTGTTGTAATAAGAACAGATCGTACGGGGGATCTCTGTGTGACCTGCATTCCGGATTGTTGTGAGGGATCAAACCGGATCCGAGTTAGTTAGGAGAGGAAGGGAGAGAACAGTGGGTCTTCAACCACTATAATCCGTAGAAGGAGTGGTGGGCCTACCACTCAGAAACCTAAGCGGCGAACCCTTTGATGGTCCAACAGAGGCAAAACTAAACCGAAAGAGTGTTGGGGAAATACGGGAACCAGTCGGAGCGGATTGGTTCAGAGGAGTACCAGGACCAGAATTGTTTAGGTCCTGGAGATTGGGAGGACTAGATTTAACGGAGGATTTCGGAATCGGGTGGGAAGTAATCCGATCCAGGTTCTCTGGGTGGTTGTTGGTTTCCGGTTTTAGATCTGGGACTAGAAGGGAAGTTTTAGAGGGTGAAAGCGCTTACTCGTCCAAACCAAGTAAATACTTCACAGAATCTCGTGGATTCGATCTTTAGAGTCACTTCGTTATGCTCTAGAGTGATTTTTGTGAGCATAATAGGGAATTTACTTATCCTGTGCTGTGACACTACGCGTACGACACCAAATGTGGATGCCCGACAGGTCTTGCGCTTAATATTTGTCTTGGGCTCAACCTTTGACTCGAGCTTACGTTTTGACGCGGACTCAACATTCGAATTGGGCTCAATGTTTGGCTTCGCCTTAGCATCGTTGGCAGTTGAGAAATCGGAGTTGCATATTCCATCAAGCTCTCAAGAGCTTTACTATCTATGTAACCTTGAATTGTAGCATTGGTCCTTGCAAGTTGGTCCTCATTGACCTCTCCATCTAGCGAAAAAGGTGACCTACGTTTTTCTACCAGTGTTTCCTTGTTTGCAACCATGTCTAGACCGCCCAAGGTTGTTTCATTTGTTGTAGTTTCCTTGCTTGGAGCCATGCTTTGTTCACCCAATGTTATCACATTCGGTGTGGATGTGAAGCATGTTGGAGGAGTTACAAAAACCTCTCCGTCCACACCTCCCAAGGAGACATTGCTCACATCCGTGCAAGATTGTGCCACTTCTGTGAGCCTTAATTGTACTGCATCACCTAAAACCTCAGAGACATTTGTTGTACGCGTTGTAGTATTTTTTAATACTTTTGGGGTCTTCGTTGGTTCACTTGGTTCTGCCTGAGAATCATATAGATCCGAAATGTCTTTTTGATTGGATTGCAGTAAAAGTGGAGAATCCACCTTGGATGGATTAGTGCTCCAATCTACCTTGCAGTTTAAAATGAGTTCTACATACACCATGGACGCCACACTATAATTTATGCATCCCTTACTCCTTGGCTTGTCTCCAAATAGCGCCTGCCACACTTCCTCTAATCGATGCACAAAATGCTTATTGTTGCAATTACGTGGCTTACAACAAAACCCCTGTGTATGCACCATGTGGCAATCCCGAGGCCACAACTTGTCAATGTGGTACATTTTAACATACTTCTTGCATGTTTTGAAGGTCCAATATTCCCCTTCCTCCTCCTTCCAATTGCTCTCCACTTTGATGTTCGGGTCATCTAAAATCTCATAGTGAAGCCCATGATGGGCCCCCTTCGCTTTAATCCCTTTCTTTTTTTCACCTCCTGAAGTCCTCCCGTCATTGGTAGGAACACCTTGATCAATCATGATAGATGATTTGAATTTTTGAGCCCTTTGAAAAATAGTACTACGGCATGTGAATATCATGAGATGTGTGTAAATAAGTAACAACGTAAATCAACAATAGTAACAAAAACTCAAGGACCCCCACTCTCCACCCTGTAGGAGGAACTGACACATAAAGCAGCAGTAGCACATCCAACCTGGCGTCGAAGGAGAGTAGAAGTGAGAGCAAATGAGGAGGCCGTCCCCCCATATACCCGTCCGCCACCAAATCTAAAAAACGTCTGCCCCGAAGTAGACTCGGACTTGTAGTCCACCGCACCGGATGTCGGCCAACCGCTTTGGTGGCAGACAGGTAGCTGTCTGCCCACTCCAGAATGTGACTAGACTTTCCGTCCGCCAATCTCAACCGTTGGCTGGTTTTTAACCATCCCATCCGCTCTGGCCGTCCGCATAGACTGTCCGCCATCGCCAACCGACCCCGCACCTGACCACCGTTCAAGCTGTCTGCCTTCACCGACCAACCAGACACAGCACTCTTCACCTTGTTGGGGACCCCACCTGACGGCAGTCCGCCGGCAGTCCTAAAGCATTGAATTCTAAAAAGGATAGATTCATGTACAAAAAATACTCTTGAATGCTAGAAGTAGCCAATATAGTATTAATGTAAGAAAAGGTAATTCCAGATATTCCTTCCCACATTTAAACATGCTCTCCAAAGTCCAAACCCTATACCCTAAACCCTTACCCTCCCAAAAAAATCAAAATTAGACAACCCTCAATTGTACATATTGAATTTATAACATTGCACGAATTTTCAAAATTATTGATGCGTTGTGTGGAATATGTTTTACCTATGAGACTATGATTCCTTTGCAGTTTGGAATGCAATCATGACAATAGAATGTAGATGTAGACCTTTCTTACTTTGTCATGCACTCATGTTAGTATGTTACTCATGTAGGTTTCATTTTTTCTTAAGATTGAGCACCTCAATTATCACTTTATTATGAGCCATTAAATAAATGTGGAACATTCAATTATAACTTGCAGTGTGTCTTCAATTTTTGTTGTCAAATGTATTCATAGTTTAGAACACCAATATGAAATTATGAATATACTAAAAAAATTATATTATCTCATTATTCTATTATAACATTTATTGAATGTATAGGATGGTGCTAAAATGATTCAAGCATTTTAATGTAATGTGAAATGTTGTAGACAAGATTAAAGTAAGCATTTATACAACAAAATGAATTGAAAATTCATATCATACACACTTTGACACTTATACCTATGTATACTTGTGTGCATCCTAAATTGTAAACCGATCATAAATTGATCACAACCCCAAAACATTAGAGCTTAGGTAATGTACAATGTGATTGACCTTCAAATATGATGAGTTTTCAATTACAAGAAATTAGAAATGGTCATACTTCAATGATTACAAGTGTGTTTCATCTCAAAACTTTTTTGCAAATGATTATATAGAAAGGTTCATAATATCATATCTTTTAAATTATAAATTTACAATATTGATTGAATTGCTTATGTTAGTTATGTAGTTATGTAGGCCTAGGATTTTCTAAAATCTAGAACCCCTAAAGCCTTCATGCTTTTTTTTCCATCAAATATCACTCAAAACTGCCATTTCGAATGCAAAGAGACAAAAATCTTAAAAATTGATTTTTGGGTATATTTAACCATAGGAATTTATACTAGACTAGTATAAAAGTTAATTGAGTAATCTTGTCATCTTGAAAACTTTGAGTACATACATTGCGCATGGTATTTGCATTTAAAGTAAGCCCAAGAAATCTTTACTTCCATCTTGCTATACTAGATTGTTGGGCTTCTCATTTTCTTCACTTTAGATTTTTCACACTAATGAATTTCATTTTAGAATATCTCGTGTTGAAAAATTTAACTCTTGAGTGAAGAATCTTGAACCAAAAATTTAGAAATAAATCATTTAATTGAGATCATATATCATAAGAGTCCCGTATAAGAGTGTAGTCGTGTAGGGCCTTTGGGAGTTTAGGGATTCATTATTCTCCTTGAAAGGCATGAAAAAGAATAATAAATATTATAAATTGAACCACAAAAGCTTTTGTTACAATCTTAAAATCGAATTTCTTTTGCTATTAGTCAAAAAGTATTGTTGACATCAAAAACTTGTACAAAAGCACCAATGTAAAACAAAATTTCTTTACACACTTATTTGAATTCTTTATTTACAAATCAAATGATTTTTCAAACAAGAGGCTTTGGGATGTCACTTTTGATAGTTGTATCAATTTAAGGCCTCATGACATAACATATTAAAAATAATTTCTCTACTTTTCTTAATTCACCATGTAATGCAAGCTCTACCTGCTAAACCGTCCGTCCACCCATCTCCACATAGTTCAAAACACCTCTCCCGCCCGTCCGCCCGTCCACCAATTCAGAAATTGAAAACTCCCTCCCTCCCGCCCACCTCTCCCCTCCTACGCTCCTCTCCGTCCGCCCGTCCGCCCATCCGCCGTAAACCAAATACCAACTCCCAAATTCAAAAACGCCTCCCTCCCTCCCACCTCTCCCTCCCACGCTCCTCTCCATCCGCCCAAGAAACAATTCAGAAATTGAAAAACACCTCCCTCCCGTGGTCCCGCCTACCTCTCCCCTCTCATGCTCCTCTCCATCCGCCCACCTGTCCGCCCGATCGCCCAACCGCTATAAATACTAAACCAAATAAGAACTCCCAAACTGAAAATCGCCTCCCTCCCTCCCTCGGTCCCACGCTCCCTCCCATGCTCCTCTCTATCCACCTGTCCGCACGTCCGTAGTCCCCATCTGTGCATCCGCAATCCCCATCTGCATTTTCCGTCCGCCTGTCCAGAGTCTATCCAGATTTCCCGTTCGCGTCCGCGTAGCTTTGTCCACTGCTTGACAGTGACCGTGCGATCCAGTGGACGGCGATTTCAGACCGCCCGATCTATCCATTCGCCTTCGTGCCGTCCAATGCGGACGGAAGCGTTCGCATACCCCTAAAGCGCCGACTGCATAAATGGCAGCGCGGACCGCTTATTTCTTCACAATCGTTTCCCTTCTGGAGTGGGTGATCCAGTGCATTCGGGAATCTGCACACCCCTTCCGGCTTGGTGCGTGAACAACTGTGTTCATATTACTTTTTTTTAATCGGATTGGTTTGAGTGATTAGGGGCTGCCCCAACTTATAAGTCTTGAATTTTACGGAATTCATTTGAGTGTTCTTAATTACTTGAACCGTATTCGAGTTGATTGGATTCTTAGAAACTCAAGGTGTTCACTTTTACGGTTGATTTGGTTGTCAGTAACAATAGGTGCACTTTGTTTTAATCCAAATTCTTACTTTTCATTTGGTACATTTAGCCAAAGCGGGCGGAAATTGCATTTAAACTTTGTTATCCTTTCGGTTCAGTATTAATTGAGGTTTGGAGGTTATCATGTCGTGCGGAAGTGGTGGAGGAAGTAAGAAGGGAAAATCACAAGAGATAGATTGGAAAGAGTGGGCAGACGTAACTTGCATTGCGAAGAATGGATGGGAAAAGGAGCCCAAGAAAATATGGGACTGCACAACTTGCAAGAAGTACGTAAAAATGACACACCTCTCCAAACTATGGTCATGTGATCGCGCAGAGGTGCAAGTTCGTCGTTGGGAAGGACAAATGTCTACATGTAACAGCAACCACTTTGTTTGCCGATACGAGGAGATAACATCTGCATCAAGTTTACCAAGCTCCAAACCAAACGTCATGAACTATTCGAACATGGCTATGATTTGGGCAGAGATAGTACTCCATAAAGAAGTAGATTGGCGCGTGGTTGCAGGGCGCAATGTTAGGAATTTAACTCACGAGGAAGCTATAATTCCTACTAACTGGGTTGGACCTAGCGATTGCATGCCGAAGTGGTCCAATCGAGGCTATGGAGGACTTCCTTTAGTCGTCTTGAAGGATGTTGAAGATGATTGGTTAGATGAAGATGATGTTGATGATGATCCAACACCCGTGACATTTGGTGAGAGACATGAACGTCAAGAAAATCGAGAAGACATTGAGTACCAACAACAAATGCAGAAGGCCATGCGCTGAAGCGTGGAAGACCGGGGTTGACAACATGATGGGTCCTACTACCGTGACTATAATGCACGTGGATCACGAGATGGGATAGGTGGTTCAAATTATGGTAACGCCCCTCGAGTTGGCTCTCAAAGTATAGGAGGAAGCCATGGAACGACACACTATGGTGGTTCTAGCCAAGGAGGCTCTCAATACTACTCTGAATCGACTACACATGGTTCATATGGACATCAAGGAGGCCCTTATTATGGCGGATCAAGTCAAAGAGGGTCTTGGGAGAGTGCTCCAATTCCTCCTCCAACCTTTGGAGGTCCTTCTTCTGGAAATGAATATGGACAAGGAGGTGCATCAAGTGGATATGGTTACAACTATGGGGGTGGACCATATATTGGGGTACATCCTTTACGCCCAAATGACAACAAGGATTCCAATTCGGATTCCAATTCAAAGTAAAGTAGTTAAGTAGAGTATGGTATTCTAGTCATCTTATATTTGTTTTACTATATGATTCACTTATTGTAATGTACATAGACGGTAGAGTGTGGCAAATATAGCACAATGCTCTTGATGAGTTGTAATCACCTTTTTGTGATTTTGATACAAATACATTGTATTTTATATTATAATAAAGCGGTATTTATGTCACGTAATTTGTAGGATTTAATAACATTGATGTATGACTATGGGTTAATGGGTATTTGTGAAAATGAAAAACTTATTGGACCACTTTCTATAAATTTATCATTTCAATCATTCAATGTGAATAGGTGAATTGCAAATGCAAAGGATGTCCCAAATATACAATAGAGGTTTGTAGAATAGCGAGAACCACCATTTTAGTTTCATTTGCTATTAGAAATTGAACCCTAAACCCTAAAAGTCCGAAGGCTTTTTTCCATCGAAGACCATTTAGTGATTTAGAATTGCCATTTCAATTACAAAGAACTAGAAAATGTAGGAACAATGTTTTTGGCATGTCGGATTGTACGATTTTGTACTATAGCAATTTATGAATGCGTAGAAGTAATTTCAAAAACTTAACCCACATAGATTGTAAGATATTTGGCTATTTGCATTCAAGGTGACTGAAACAAATGATTTTGCTATTTGCTTGACTAGATTTTTGGCTTCTAATTATTGAAACAATAAATATTTCCACTTGTGAGTACTATTTTATAAATTTGTATGTTGAAGACTTGAAGAATTTAGATGAGAGCATGAGAATGTAGAAAGAAAAATTCCCCTAAAAGATGTTTAGTTTTCATTCATAAGAGAATTGGTAAATTGAGTATATTCAAGATAGATACTAGAACATTAATAATTTTAAGATAAAATTATGTAAACATAAGAATCTCAACGGTGAGAGTATTTCAACAAGCGAACCTCATCGGCTATCCTTCTATAATTTTTTTTCATTTCCATGATAGATGATTTACTTGATTCTTACTTTCGTTTGAAACTGCAATGTTGAATATGATACCTATGTGTGACTTAGAGATGTTCAAGAGAAATTAAAATCTCTGATCGAGCAATTCATCTCTTCCGTTCACCTCATTTCATCCATCTACCGTCGCTGAACGGGCTGTCGCATCCACGCCATTCACACCGTCCGATCTTGCGAATAGCCTGCCGTCCATCCAATCGGACAAGCTCGTGACGTCTACGACAAGTCGGCCGTCGGATCTGGCGAACACCGATCGTCCTACTAATTGGCCGGCCGGCTCAAGGCGGACAGATGACCGTCCGCACGGTCGGACGGCTAGCTCAGGGCGAACGGAAGACCGTCCCCGGAATCGGATGGCCACCTCGAGGCGGTCGGAGTGCAGCCGAACGATCAAACAACTGCGACGAGGCGGACGATTGGACAGCCGCGACGAGGCGGACGGAAGGCCGTCCGCACGATCAGACAGCCAAGAGTAGGCGAACGGGGACGAGCCGTCCGCCCCATATAAGAGGGGTGAACGGCCCGTCCGCATTCACTTTTGCCTACCCCTTGCGTTTTGCAAGTGTGGAGTGGAGAGCTTGGTCGTTCATCCTCCATTGGTTCCTCTCCTCGTGAAGGCGGAAGTCTTATTTGGGGGCCCCATTATTGCCATTTTTTTGTAGCGAACTTCTAAGTTTTAGTTACAAATTTTGGGTATTAAAAATTTATCACGATGCTAAGATCGAAGAAGGCGGCGAAGGGAAAACAAGTGGTACAAGAGGTGGCAAGTAAGGAAATTCCATCCGATGCATGCAAAGCATTCATGACCGAATGCATTGCAAAATTCTATGAATCGGAAACCACTGTGTCTCTTGACACAAAATATGTAAGATATGGAGAGGAGTGTCCATCCAAATTCAAGGCAAACATGACGCAGAGAATGTTGGATGCCTTATATGTTCTGCAATGGCAACATGAGACGGAGAAGAGGGGTTTCAACAAATGTTTGGAGAACAAAGTGCATAATGCATTGTGGAACAGAACACTATGCAAATGATGAAGGCTTTGAGCAAGTCATTCTCAAAGCTCAATTGTTTATTGGGCATTGCGCCCCATATGTGAAGAGGCATAATAGACGAGGGTCATTGGGTTGGTGGACTAGCCATGAGGGTCTTGCTGAATTGGATATGGGTAGACGTCATCTTATAATGCTTCCGGACACCGCACGGGTGATTTCCCAAGATGGCTTAATCATGAAGGGAGGATATGCAACGATTTGGAGGGTGAGAATTGAAGGATGTCCAGGGATAGCTCCATCTTGGGAGTTCGCAGCAAAGATATCCAACCACCACACTATGCAACCGCAGCTTGCAAAGTTGGAACATCAAAATGAATCAATGGCAATGAGGATTCCACATTCAGGAGTCATACAGTTTGTTGCAGTTCATGCAAGAACAAATGAAGGGTACTCATATTGGTGGAATGGTGGAACACTTCGGCAAATGTTGAACCTGGATAACGATTATCCAAACAACATATATGTTCGGTTACAATATTCGAATCCAACAGAGTCAGATGTGACTAAAGCTTTTCATCTCGCTTGGTTTTGGAAGAAGCGCACCGAGCTTGCTTGGGCATTGGTGCATATCATGAATGCGGTACATGTGTCTAGACATCTATACAATGATATTTCTCCAAACAACATCATGTTTCATTTTCCTGATGATGAATCACGTGTTTACATTGGCATTTGCAATTGGGGCATGACTATTGTAGCTACCGAACCAATGAAATCCTTGTATACATTCACATCTACAAGTGACATGAACAAAACTTTAACAAGGAGGTGGTGGGTGGATCCAAGCATTGCATATTTGCATAGAAGAGATGCAAATGTGGAAATCATTCCACATTTATTATGTGCATCGCAGGGTTGTTCTGTTGAACGTGTTTTGGGGTTTGGGTGTCGAGTTGTTTGTCTGATGTCGCATGTCATATAAGACGAGTGTCGCATATACAAGACAAATTTGACGAGCGCGAAATTAGGGTTTAGGGTTTTCGGGTAGGGCAGCCAAAATTTTTATCTTACGTGGCGGGTTGTCAATAGTGACATGGAAAGCTTTGACCACGTCACCATAGGCGACTACGGGTGGGGCGACCGCGGGTCCTAGAATGAAGGTGACTGCGGGTCCAATCCAGGGCGACTACAAGTCAAGGGGGGGGGGGGGCGAGTGCAGGTGGGGCGCGTGCGGGTAAGATGGGGCGACCTCGGGTCCTAGAATGAGGGCGACTGCGGGTTCAATCCGGGGCGACTACAGGTCGAGGGGGGGGGGCGAGTGCGGGTCCAAGGGGGGCGAATGCAGGTCCAGGGGGGGCGAGTGCGGGTAGAAGGGGGCGACTATGGGTCTAGGGGAGGTAAATGCGGGTAGAAGGGGGCTTAGGGGGGCGACCACAGGTCATTTCTTGGGCGACTGCGGCTGATGGGGCGACTGCAGGTCTCAGACTCAAGAAGTCTTCTAGTTCATGACGATGGAGGCGGCTACGTATGGGGCGACCGCGGGTTAGGGGCGCCAGAAAACATGAGTTTGAGTTTCCCCCCTTACAAAGTGGAGGGAAGGCGTTCAAACTTTTCAAGTACCGCTCCCCCCTTTTCTGAGGAATAACTCCAGAAAATCCTAAAACTAAGGCATTCAATACTAAGTGATCAAAAGTTAATTAAGTAATAAAGAAAGCAAATTGGTTTAGGAAGTGGAGATTTGGAAAAGCCCTTTTTCCTAACATTTCATTTCTCCTTCATCCATCCTTGTGGTCATGTCAAATTCAACATAACCATTTCCTATTTTAATTTTTGGAGGGAGTACATTGAGAGGAGACCTTCCCTTTTGGGGGAAATCATGTACAAAAAAAATACTAACATCGTGGGATGCACAAAGAAGAAATCTTCTTATCTACATAAGAAGTGGTTTAAGAAATGGAGACTTGGGGAAGCTCTTCTCCTTGACATTTTATTTTTCTTTCGTGGTCATGTCAAATTCAACGTGACCATTTCCTATTTTAATTTTTGGAGGGAGTACATTGAGAGGAGACCTTCCCTTTTGGGGGAAACCATGTACAAAAAAAATACTAACACCGTGGGATGCATGAAGAAGAAATCTTTGTATCTACATAAGAAGTGGTTTTAAGAAATGGAGACTTGGGGAAGCTCTTCTAATTGACATTTTTTTTTTCCTCATGCTCATGTAAAATTCAACATGACCATTTCCTATTTTAATTTTTGGAGGGAGTATATTGAGAGGAGACCTTCCCTTTTGGGGGAAACCATGTACAAAAAAATACTAACATTGTGGGATGCATGAAGAAGAAATCTTTTTATCTACATAAGAAGTGGTTTATGAAATGGAGACTTGGGGAAGCCCTTCTCCTCATCATTTCATTTTCCATCCTCCAACATAGGAATTTCAATATAGTCCTCCCCTTGATACATCAAGGGGATTTAAAACACATTTGAAGGGGTGAATGAATATTCAATTTATTAAAGATTAAAAAGTTAGGAAATGACACTTTGAATGGTTTTTATCTTACAAGTACAAGGTTTAAGAGTTCAAACATTTTAACGACATATAATGAAAAGCAACTCACATGTGTGTGTCATTTTATCCATCCTAAAAAATAGAAGTACATTACTTTTGGACTCCCATACATGGAGAAGGTCCATGGTTTTTCTATAGGGTTTAGGGTATAGGGTTAGGGTTTAGGGTTTGGAAAACCCTCTTCAATTTCTCTAATTAGTCATACTAAAATTTCTGTATTTATAGACTAATTCTGTAGTATTAACTAACTACGAGCATTGAAGGACATGTCAATTATAGTGTATGGAAGATGCAATTAAGCTTGACTTCATAAGAGTTGGAGATGGCTCACATCTTGTGGTATGTTGGTTCCTGCAATAATGTGACTTTAAGATAGAAGTGAATATAGGTCTTGGGCGAATTCAGGTCTTGGGCGACCATAGGTGGAGGCGAATTCAAGTCTTGTTGTTGTTGAGCCCAATTTGGTGGAATGGGGGGCGACCTCGGGTCTTGGGCGACCGCAGGTCTTGGGCGACCACAGTTGATGGCGAGTTCAAGTCTTGTTGTTGTTGAGCCCAATTTGGTGGATTGGGGGGCGACCTCGGGTGGGGGGCGACCTTGGGTCTTGGGCGACCGCGGGTGAGGGCGAATTCGATTCTTAATGTTGTTGAGCCCAATTTGGTGGATTGGGGGGCGACCTCGGATCTTGGGCGACCGCGGGTGAGGGCGAGTATGAGTCTTGTTGTTGTTGAGCCTAATTTGGTGGATTGGGGGCGACCTCGGGTCTTGGGCGACCGCGGGTGAGGGCGAGTATGAGTCTTGTTGTTGTTGAGTCCAATTTGGTGGATTGGGGGGCGATCTCGGGTCTTGGGCGACCTCGGGTCATGGGCGACCACAGGTGAGGGCGAATTCGAGTCTTGTTGTTGTTCAGCCCAATTTGGTGGATTGGGGGGTGACCTCGGATCTTGGGTGAGTTTGAGTCTTGTTGTTGTTGAGCCCAATTTGGTGGATTGGGGGGTGACCTCGGGTCTTGGGCGACCGCGGGTGAGGGCAAGTTTGAGTCTTGTTGTTGTTGAGCCCAATTTGGTGAATTGGGGGGCGACCTCGGGTCTTGGGCGACCGCGGGTGAGGGCAAGTTTGAGTCTTGTTGTTGTTGAGCCCAATTTGGTGGATTGGGGGGCGACCGCGGGAGAGGGCGAGTTTGAGTCTTGTTGTTCTTGAGCCCAATTTGGTGGATTGGAGGGCGACCTTGGGTCTTGGGCGACCGCGGGTGAGGGCAAGTTCGAGTCTTGTTGTTGTTGAGCCCAATTTGGTGGATTGGGGGGCGACCTCGGGTCTTGGGCGACCGCGGGTGAGGGCGAGTTTGAGTCTTGTTGTTGTTGAGCCCAATTTGGTGGATTGGGGGGCGACCTCGGATCTTGGGCGACCTCGGGTCATGGGCGACCGCGGGTGAGGGCAAGTTCGAGTCTTGTTGTTGTTGAGCCCAATTTGGTGGATTGGGGGGCGACCTCGGGTGGGGGGCGACCGCGGGTGACGGCGAATTCGATTCTTAATGTTGTTGAGCCCAATTTGGTGGATTGGGGGGCGACCTCGGGTCTTGGGCGACCGCGGGTGAGGGCAAGTTTGAGTCTTGTTGTTGTTGAGCCCAATTTGGTGAATTGGGGGGCGACCTCGGGTCTTGGGCGACCTCGGGTGAGGGCGAGTTCGAGTCTTGTTGTTGTTGAGCCCAATTTGGTGGATTGGGGGGCGACCTCGGGTCTTGGGCGACCGCGGGTGAGGGCAAGTTTGAGTCTTGTTGTTGTTGAGCCCAATTTGGTGGATTGGGGGGCGACCTCGGGTCTTGGGCGACCACAGGTGAGGGCGAGTTTGAGTCTTGTTGTTGTTGAGTCCAATTTGGTGGATTGGGGGGCGACCTCGGGTCTTGGGCGACCGCGGGTGAGGGCGAGTATGAGTCTTGTTGTTGTTGAGCCCAATTTGGTGGATTGGGGGCGACCTCGGGTGAGGGCGAGTTTGAGTCTTGTTGTTGTTGAGCCCAATTTGGTGGATTGGGGGGCGACCTCGGGTCTTGGGCGACCACGGGTGAGGGCGAGTTTGAGTCTTGTTGTTGTTGAGCCCAATTTGGTGGATTAGGGGGCGACCGCGGGTGAGGGCGAGTTTGAGTCTTGTTGTTGAGCCCAATTTGGTGGATTGGGGGCGACCTCGGGTCTTGGGCGACCGCGGGTGAGGGCAAGTTTGAGTCTTGTTGTTGTTGAGCCCAATTTGGTGGATTGGGGGGCGACCGCGGATCTTGGGCGACCGCGGGTGAGGGCGACTTCGAGTCTTGTTGTTGTTGAGCCCAATTTGGTGGATTGGGGGGCGACCTCGGATCTTGGGCGACCGCGGGTGAGGGCGACTTCGAGTCTTGTTGTTGTTGAGCCCAATTTGGTGGATTGGGGGGCGACCTCGGATCTTGGGCGACCGCGGGTGAGGGCGACTTCGAGTCTTGTTGTTGTTGAGCCCAATTTGGTGGATCGGGGGGCGACCTCGGATCTTGGGCGACCGCGGGTGAGGGCGAGTTCGAGTCTTGTTGTTGTTGAGCCCAATTTGGTGGATTGGGGGGCGACCGCGGGTGAGGGCGACTTCGAGTCTTGTTGTTGTTGAGCCCAATTTGGTGGATTGGGGGGCGACCGCGGGTCTTGGGCGACCGTGGGTGAGGGCAAGTTCGAGTCTTGTTGTTGTTGAGCCCAATTTGGTGGATTGGGGGGCGACCTCGGGTCTTGGGCGACCTCGGGTCATGGGCGACCGCGGGTGAGGGCAAGTTCGAGTCTTGTTGTTGTTGAGCCCAATTTGGTGGATTGGGGGGCGACCTCGGGTCTTGGGCGACCACGGGTGAGGGCAACTTCGAGTCTTGTTGTTGTTGAGCCCAATTTGGTAGATTGGGGGGCGACCTCGAGTCTTGGGCGACCGCGGGTGAGGGCGAGTTTGAGTCTTGTTGTTGTTGAGCCCAATTTGGTGAATTGGGGGGCGACTATGGGTGAGGGTGAGTTCAAGTCTTATTGTTCTTGAGCCTAATTTGGTGGAATGGAGGGCGACTACGGGTGGGGGGCGACCTCGGGTCTGGTAGGGTGACTGCGGGTCCACGGGCAATTACTTGTCTTGGACAAGGCGACTATGGGTCTAGGGGCGACTGCGGGTCCTGGACAAGGCGACAGCAGGTCCTAAACAGGGCGACTGCAGGTCCTAGACAGGGCAACTGCGGGTCCTGGGGTGATTGCAGGTCCTGGACAGGGCGACTGTGAGTCTTGGGGCGACTGCAGGTCCTGAACAAGGCGAGTGCGGGTGCTGGGGCGACTGCAGGTCCTAGACAGGGCGATTGCGGGTCATGGGGTGATTGTAGGTCCTGGACAGGGCGACTACGGGTCCTGGGGCAATTGTAGGTCCTGGACAGGGCGACTTCGGGTCTAAGGGCGCATGTAGGTCCTCTGGAGGGCAACTATCGGTCTTGGAGAGGGCGATTGTCGGTCTTGGAGAGGGCGACTGCGGGTTCTGGGCAGGGCGACTGCGGGTCCTTTGGAGGGCGACTACAGGTCTTGGAGAGGGCGACTGCGGGTCCTCTAGAGGGCGACTGCAGGTCTTTTGAGGCGCGTGCGGGTCCCTTGGGAGGCAACTACGGGTCTATTGGGGCGCTTGCGGGTATTTGTGAGGCATTACTCTCTTTAGGCTCTTCTTCATGTCTTTGCCTCACAAGTCGCCAAGTACTTCCGACCCGTGGTCGCTTAGCAGCGTGAACCCGAAGTCGCCCTATCTATAATTGCCTACAGCCGTGGTTGCCCTCACCCGAGGTCGCCCACACCCGCATGCGCCCCTTTAGAATGCCACGTAGAAGACACGTGTTTGCCACATGGCATCTAGGTGGCCTCACGGGCAGGGTGAATTTTAAAAAAAAAGTCAAAGCTAAATTTGACTCTATTAGACGAACAAGAAGGTCTACTTGACGTGTTGGACGTCGTGTTCGTCGTGTTGTCGAACTGTCCGCTGGAACAACCATGGTGCATCGGAGGAATATGCGATTGGTAAAATAGTTCAAAGGATCAATAAACAATGCATGTCAGAGAACTACAACAAATTGCAACAGGAAACAAATGCAATGGCCATGTTTAGCTACTACCAATTGGGAATTGTGTTTCACCAATACTTGGACCGGCTTTGTCAAAAAGGTGATGGTTATCGGGGTGGTTTAGCCCACATCATCAATCGGTTCACTAGCCAATTCAATTGGCCTATGCCGGATGAATACTTTTGACATTCATATTAGTAATATAGTGCAAGAGTGCACTATATAGAGTTTTATAAATATTTTATAAATGTAGGACTTCGGATTTATGCATGTAGATTGCTTAGTATATATGCACCCCTAGAGTATGTCAATATATATGAAATTAGACATACATTTTGAATTTTTCAATGTATTTGAATTGTTTTTGAATGAATATCAATTTTTGACAAATCAAAAATATCCCTTGTTTGAGTGCAAAGTGCAATATTTCTTCTTGAATATAGATGGATATTTAGTTGACAAGCTTGTATGATAAATTGCATGATGTATGATATGTGGGTGCAAAAGTTTCTGAGCCCGTTCAATTTCATTTGGAATAAGTCTTGGAAGAAGACCATTTCATTTATGATATGGAATTACATGGACCTTCTTAGAAGTTGTGTTCCAACAATTTCATTGATATTTGAATTATCATGACGACCTGTTAAAGCAATTGTGGTTTTATTGTTTTAGTGTGTATACTTATAATGAATCAACTATGAAGAGACGTAATTAGTAAATTCATCACAAATTTACAATGAAGGATTTTAAAGTAATTTACATAAATGATTTGTTTGAAAAAGGAAGTTGTATCTTATTCACCTAAAATCTTTGGAAGCAAACATGAAGCATGTGACCGTATGTCCGTATTTTTGTTGGGATGTAATTTTGAGATTAAATTGTTATATGTTTGTTTTTTAAGAGAATTTTCCAGTAGCAAATGATTTTATCAATTCAAACAAAATTCTAACGTGATTCATGAAGTGAAATCGAAAAACAAAGAGAGTGATTCAATTTTAGTGTTTTTTCAAAAAGGTTTAGGACTTTACGGCACTTGGATTTTTAGAAGCCTTTGGGTTCCCAATTTAGACCCTCAATTTTTTTTTCATTGCATTGTTTTCATAAAATGAACAAAGGAAAATAGGAAATTAAGCTCTAAATGAATGGGTTACAAAATGTATGTGTGTCCAATATTTTCCTAAATCCTAAACCGTAATAAATTTGTTATTTTGAGTACCAGTTCTTCGTATATTTATTAAAAAAATCCTTTGAAATTCTATTGCAACACTCGAAAATGAATTATGAAAATAAATGACTTTTCTCTTTACAAATTTGTAAAGTGCAATGTTCTTTTTGTTCATTGCTAAGGACTCTTAGAAATGAGTATGAATTGTACCAAATTTCAAAAACAAAATCGCATTAGAAATTCTCTTAGAATAAAAAAATAAAAATAGAGACTAAATTCGGGGAGTCTTAAGTAGTCAAATGGGTTGGCAGACGGGCTCTAGAATCCGCGGACAGGGTCGCGGACAGGATGGCGGACGAGCTACAGAAACCGCGGACGGGGTCGCGCACGGGCGGACAGTATGGCAAATGGGCTGTAGAAACCGCGAACAGCGATGCAGACGAGAAATTACCCCAGGGTAAAAAACAAATTTTTCGAATGTCACAAGACATCCAGGGGGGTCGTAGACGCGGACGCCGGATGTCCAAATGCTAGCGGCTGCATCAGGACGCCTTGTCAACCCTGGTAATCAATGATGTCCTAGAATTTCGAGTCCTTTTCTCCACTGAGGTGGAACACCAATGCTTCCTTTTGTTTCGGAAATTCATCTAGAAACTCAATTGAGATACCCGTGACTACAGCCTCCCCTTAGTACCTGGATAAGAAATCCACATTGCTATTGGACTTTCCGGATTTCACCATCACCTCGTAATTGAACTCCTGAAGTAGTAGTACCCACCACGCTATCCTTCCAGAAAGGTCTCGTTTGTTTACCAAATACTTCAGGGAATCATGATTTGTGTGGAATACAATCCGATAACCCAATAAGTAATGCTGGAACTTCTTAGCAGCGTATACTATCGCCAAGGCTTCTTGTTCTGTCGCAATGTATTTTTTTTCCGCCAGACTCATTTGTCTATTAGAAAAGTATATAGGACACTTTCTTTTGCCATGGTCATATTGCCATAGGATGGCGCCTAGACACCACCTAGAAGCGTCGAGAGTGACATGGAATTCCTTCTCCCAATCCGGCGAAGACAAGACGAGGGCTTTTGCCAACGTGGATTTTAAATCCTTAAAAGCCTTCTGTCTTTCCAAATTCCAAGTGAATTCTATATCCTTCTTGAGTAATTGAATCAGCGGTATTGCCTTCCGTGCATAGCTTTCGATGAAGCAACAGTAGTACCCCACATATCCTAGAAATCTGCAGATTTCCCGGACACACGTCAACGTAGTAAGGGCCAGCATGGCCTTTACCTTATCTGTGTCTACTTCCAACCCTTTCCGACTCACCACATGTCCCAACAAGATCCTAGATATCATACCAAAGAAGCCCTTTCCCGAATGTAGTTTGAGGTTTGTCTCCCTAAACTTTTGGAGTGCCTTTTTGAGGTACTCAAGATGGGATGCTCGGGAACTGAACACTGCAGAATCGTTAATGAATACTTCCAAAAAATGTTGTAAGAAATCCCGGAATATATCCGTCATCAATCTCTGGAATGTTCCCAAAGCATTGCATAATTCGAACGACATCTGAGTAAACACAAATGTTCCCCATTCCATTGTAAACATAGTCTTCAGCTGATCTAGTAGTCAGATGAAGACTTGATTGTAGCCTAAAAATCCGTCTATAGCACTCATTTCCGGAAATATGGTCCAAAATGATATCTGTAAACAGAAGAGGAAAATAATCCTTCTGGATTGCCGCATTCAATTTCCGGAAATCTTAGCACACTCGGATCTTAATCTTCCTGTCTGGTCCAGTCTTCTTAGGAACAACAACGATGGGGGATACCCATTCTGAGTTGTGGATTGGATAAATAAATCCAACCTCCAACAAAGCATCAATTTCCTCCTTTACCATCAAAGAGTATCTAGGATTCAGTTGGTATTGACATTGTCAAATAGGAACTGATCCCTCCATCAAGTTGATCTAGTGTTCTCCCAACTCAATTGGAATGCCACTTAGATCTGATGGAACCCAAGCAAACATGTCAAGGAATTCCTTGAGTAGCTTGGAGTACTCCTTCCTTTCTTCGGAAGTCATGGAGTTGCTCATGAAGAAAGATCTTTTGGAAGGTAGTTCCACCTTTTCGTAATTTGAAGGATTCATAATGGTCTTAATCCGGTCCTGCTCTTTTTCTTCTCCCTCATTCCAAAACTCACTCCAGGATGCATCTTGACTAGGTCAGCTAAAACCAATAGCCGGTAGGTTCCCTTTCACCATCCAATCTTTAATCCATTCGAAAGTGAGTGGAACATCCATCTCTCCTATAGATCTATCCTCTACTGGAGTCACCGAAATGTCTATGACTGGTTCTTCCGTCGCCATCTCCACTATGGGTTCTGGAAACTTGAAGTCAATTTCTGTAATGGTGGTGAAGTAATTGGGAACTAACTCTGAGTCTTGTGGATCAAACTAGTCTGTGGTGTATCCGTCTGACTCACTCGTTTTTCCCATATGGGCTATATGCTTCCAAGGAATCCGGGTAGGAGGTTTTCCTACTACAAACTCTTTGGTTCCCCAATCTACTAGTACTCTAGCTGCATACATCCATGGTCTTCTAAGTAACATAGGGAAGGATCTTCCTTTAATTACCTGGGTGACTACATAGTTCAAGAGATATATCTCTTTTCCGATCCGGGTTGGAATTTTAGATAGCCTTCCTACCGGATGTACCCGTGATTGATCCGCCATTCGTAATACTTGGTCAATTGCTTGAAAAGACGTATAACTAAGATCAAATGTCATATCCTCCAACATTAGATTAACTCCAGATCCTCCATCTACCGGAACTCTTGGTACGATGCAGCCTCCTACCTCCACCTCCAGTTTAGGGGCTCCGTAATCTTCTATCTAGGAGAAGTTCACAACAACAACAGGTAACTTCAACCGTTTCCTTCTCTACTTCGTCCAGGCTTTCCGAATCAACTTCTGATAGTTTATATTGTCATGTAATAGATGTCCGATCATAACATTGGCCTTCCGATCTTTGATATCCTGCATAATGTTGTACTCATCCACCTTTGATTTTGGATTGATGAAAACCATAAAGTCATCAAAGGTAACTTTCCATTGTGGAAATTCTGGATTTCTCACAGAGTCATTTAGATTTTTCCATACTTCCTCACTCACATCTATCGGAATTGGTTGGAATTCCACCCCCTTTTCTAACTATATTGTGGGTCTAGCTGGTTTTCCTCCCATTGAGTGATTAAAATCACTCAAATTCGGATTTACTATCATGTCATTAGAACTTGAGCCATCCTTCCTTTTCCTTCTCCTACTACAATATCTATCTACCCGATCCCTGGTGGAACTCCGGGTTGCTACTCGATGAACAGATTCCTCTCATATTTCTAGAAGTTCCACCTTTGATTGTCATTTTCCAAAATTCTCAATTCCGGTAGTAGAACCGTAATTGAGAGCCATCTGATCTCTTGGTGGAACTTTTGCTTATATGTAAAAGATACGAACCTGTTGGGGTTTTGAACACTCATTGATGGCATGTCCGTATTCCTAGTAGTTTTGGCAAGGCAGGGCTAATAGTGCACCTTGACCATGCCCCTTATAAAGACAACTATTAAAGTAATGTTGAGGGCTTCTACAAACATAGCAGCATTTAGGTGGAAATCGAGAAGGGGAGTAAGTACCTTGACTAGGCCTAGCATTCACCGTATGTGGATTCATATTAGTCCAAATCAATTACTAGGGTATCCTTCCTCTTCCATATCTCGCTTGGATCTAAAAAATCGGATTCATAGGTTCTTCGTATTCTTCCGTATCCGAGAGTGTGTAATACACTCCTTCTTCATCCGTGAAGTGGATTTACTTCTGAAGTCCTTGAGGGCATTCACTTGCAAAGTGGCCAGATTTCCCACACCTCGGGCACCAGACATTCATACATGTGGTTGGAACCACCCGTCTCGGCATCCAGTTATCCCCCAAGTTGACCTTGATCGCCTCTAGGGATTCTTGAATGTTCTTCATAAACTTTTTAGAGTCGTCATCTTCCACCTTCACCTTGATTGGTTTTCAGCTTGCTTTCTCCTTCTTGATGCGCATAGTGTGTCGACTGCTTGAGGTTTCCGCTTCGCTCTTCGAACTACTGGAGGTGGTGAAGGACGCATCTGTCTCGGATCCAGACCTCAAGGTCTCGGAGTTAGAAAACTTCCGCCATCGTCTCATGCGCTTCTCGTACTTCTTGCTCCATCCTTTTTCCATCTTCTCACCCTTCTTGATGGATCTTCTCATGGACTGTGCTAAGTTTTCATAGTTCTAGGTGGATTCCATAGCTTCTCGTAATGTGGCGGGTGGGGCTTGACGAATCTAAAAACCCATCTCTTCCTGAAATCCTGTCACATACCATTCCACTTGTATACTTGGGGCTATTTTCATGGTTAGTTTCTTGATCAAGGCCTTCACCCTCTACCCGTATTTCCGCACTGACTCATTAGAACGCATGGTTACCTTGCTAAGTCTCCCTAGCGCTCTAGCTTCTCCTCCAACTTCCCTAAATGTCTGGAGGAATAAATCCGTAAGTTGGTCCAAGTTGTCTTGGATAGCATTCAGAACATCTTGGTACCATCTCAGGGCTTCACCTTTTAGCAACCCTTGAAAAATTTGTTGCCTGGAGGCTTGATCCTCCTCCTTTGTTATTGTTGTGGCCTCTAATTCTCCCATCCAATCATCAACATATTTACTACCATCTCCCCAGAATCTATTGTATCTAAAGCGTGTAGTAGTCACCATGGCGTCTACTTCGTCACAAGACCGTTCCTCTTCAAAGGAACTTGACTCCCTCTCTAGTTCCTCTTATACTTCCAATTGATGGTCTGGTTCCGGACTTATAGGTCTAGCCGGAATAGAGTCCGATCTAACACCTCGAGTAGGGACAACCACTAAATCTTCCTCTAATCCTGATGTTGCAATTCTGTGTACAACAACTCTTCTAGATACTTCTTCCAACTCCTCAAAAAATCATCCGGCTAGAATCCTCCTTTGAGGTCTACTCATGAAGGGTAAAGAAAAAACTCTAAACTAGACTTCACTCTAAACTCTCTTGATTAACTTTCCGAATTCTTTCCCAAAACTTACAGCAAACTTTTAGAATCCTCGACAACAGCGCCTAAAGTGTCGTAGGCACAATGGAGCTTAAGTACCATTACAACACCTAAACGTTGTAAAATGACTTGAAATATCGTCCCAAGGGATTCTAGACTGTTGTTGCAAGCCGAGATTATTTGTATTACCAACTTAAGCTCTCTCTCTTCACCTCTTTTCTCTCTTTTTCGGATCACTACCTTTCCGGAATCCAATCTAGATTCTCTCCTTTCTAGAATCCGGATCCGTCCTGGAAACTTTTACGGAACACTTGGATCATCCTCTCAGCCATAATGCGATGTTTGGACTAAGAGGATTCTAATCCTGTTTGCCTATTGGAAATTTTGAAAAGTTCTATATTATTATAAACCTATTTTATACTAACCCGGTGGATTCCGAGTTTACGTCTCATGATAAAACCACTTTAAAAAACATATCAATTTTGGAAATTCCAAAATCAAAGCTCCGCCATGCAAAGGTGACCCTAGACATACACGGTGTTGATGGTCAAATTATAGTATTTCGAAAGTTTTAATCTTTAAAGGAGGTACACATGACAGTGTTTAACCGAATATTAAAGATTAATTCCTCAAAATTTCAAGTAACCAAATTTAATCACTAGAGGAGGTACACATGACAGCGTTTAAAATGAACTTTAGTAATTAAAGTCCCAGTTTTTATTATTCAACGAATTTTGGGTAACAATTGGTTTAATAAACTTTTGGCAAAGTTAAGCTTTGCCGCCTTAAGCCTATTAATACCAAATTCTATTGTAATGAGCACAATTTGTTAGTATTCAAGAAATCTTAAATGAAATTAGAGTTTAGAGGTCTCTTCTTTCCAAAACTCTCACAAATCAAAGAAAATAAAAGCTTAGCCTCGAGAACTCAAAGAAATCAAATAGAAATCGCTTTGAAGGGACCCTCTCGTCCTTCAAAGTGTACAAATCAAGAAATAGAATGAAAAATCGGGTCGGATCTCGATTTGAATCAATGCTCCGACCACATCGGTAGTATAGGAGAAACAAAAGCAAAGGTCAGATATAAGAATGAGGGTACCGACAACCTCGGGGGAAGGGCCTTTTATACTTGTCCTAGGCCCCTCCCTAGTTAGTTATCCATGGAAAAACATTTCTTTTTCATCTTGAGATATTTTCTAAACTACCCTAACGTATTTCCAAAATAATCTTTATTTAATGGAAGAATTATCTAGAAACCTCTCCATTTAACTAATAAATCTTGACTAAATCAAATCCAATATCTTTTCCCAAAGATATTTTGAAAATAACCCTAATTAACCTAGATATTTTGCTAATTAATCCAAAGTATTTCTAAATTGTCTTTCTTTAAACAAAAGATGGCTTGTTATGCAAGAAAAGAGATCTTAACCAAATCCAATCTTCAATTTTCCAAAAGATATTTGTGAAATTAACTTTGAATTACTACTAATTACTCTAAAAAAGTCAAACCTACTATTGGACTCTTCCTATCTTCCAGGGAACAATTCCAAATTGAAAAATGATTGCACCATAGTGTTTAGAAGACCCAAATTTGTCTTCAAGACCCCCTACCCCTTCTTCCCAGCCATTTGTAAGTGTAAAATCAACCTACGGTAACTTCATAGAAAAATCAAAACTCTAACTTTTGGAATTTGTTTCTTTTGAAAAAACTGTCTAGATGTGA
Organism: Straminergon stramineum; assembly: GCA_963920665.1. NCBI lineage: Eukaryota > Viridiplantae > Streptophyta > Bryopsida > Hypnales > Calliergonaceae > Straminergon > Straminergon stramineum. Next base: position 26,409,877 of record OY987265.1, on the reverse strand, counting down.
CAACGTGAAACTGTCAAATTTTTTGGTTTACCTAGTAAAGCTAACCGGAAACTAAAGATAGGTATTCGAAATTAGCTAAGGAACCATTTAGGTCTAAAATAAGGAAGGAAATGAGATAGTGAGGTGATTTGCTGAATCCGGTCCCAATAAGTGAACGGATAGAGGCGGATGTCTGACCAGATAGGTGATGGACCGGATACCTTATATAGGACCAGATCCGGAACAGGTCATAATGAGGTGGCAGAGAGTCCAACGGCTATAAAAGAGTTGGGCTACCCAGATCAAACTCTTTTTCCTTTTCGTTTTTCCAGCGCTCTCTATGCTCTCTGTGTTTGCAGTTTGCGCCTATTGCTTAGTATCCCATGTCAGTCTGTTGTGTCAGTGTCTACTGCGAGGGTTTGTAATTTTGAGCATTATAATTTAGATTTCCGGTTGAGATCGGCGAGCGAAAGTAAGAACGAGACATGCGGCTAGGAGAGAGAGTGAGGTAGAATTGGAAAGGGTTCCGAGTGCACTCACCCATGCCCATGCCACAACCTAGGAGGAGTAGAGGCGGACAGGCTAGTACATCATCAGTAGAGGTGAAGCTTCGGAAGGTAGTTCTGGTTGTTCCCTCCATTGAACGAGCCAAGTCCCAACTCATGGAGGATTTAAATTCCATGGGTTGCCTGGGGTTAGTGGAGAAACCCTGGGGCTTCAGAGAGGAGTCCATAGTGAGAGAGCTCTTAGGCAAGCTGTCCAATGAGTTTGACAATACTCTGAGAGCCGTTCCGCATTTGTGGACGAAAAACGTTTGGAGAGTAGTCTATAGTTTCCGGGCAGGAGGGCTAGGAATGGCGAGCCGGAAGGATGAGTTCTGCCGCAGAAAGTTCCAGGGTGCGGTTAACCCGAAGGATAGATACGCAGTGGAAGACTACATCAATGAACGACAACGCCGGCTGCTCAAGTTCTTGGTTTTGGTCCTACACTCGAAAAAGCTGACGAGGGTAACTATCTCCCTCGCCAACACTATTTTCAGTGCTCTGAGAGGAGACCGGAAAGTTGACTGGGCTCGGATCATTTCCAATTTGGTTGCCCAACTCGTGGGTAGAGTGGGAAAGAGTAGGGCCACTCCGGTGTGTCCCTACCTAATTCACTTCTACCATTCTCACCAACTTCTCAGTGGAGAAGAAGAGAAGGCGTGGAAGGCTCAGAAGATGGTGGAGTAGGTGAAGGCCATATTCGGGGAGACCGGAATGGCTGCCGCCAAAGCGAAACTGTTTGACAAGAAGGTTTACGAGGAGAAGAAACCATCCGGTTCCAAGATGGTGAGGATTTTCATAAACTTTGCTGAGCAGGTGGAAGCAGCAATAAGGGAGGCGCGGAAGGTAGCGGACCGGATGGAGGAGAGTACCCAGATACTATCGGGAGCAACTTGCTCTCGCGGTATTCGACTCTCGGATATCTCTCTCCCAGATTCGTTCCCGGACGTGACAGTAGGAGAGGGGAAGGATGCGACCCCCAAATCCAAGAGATCGAAGGTTAGGGCAACTCAAGCCATCACGCCCAGAATCGTCATCGACTTGGATTCGACCCCAGGTTCCACAAAGGCGAACACGTTTCAAATCCGCAGGAGGGAGAGCAGAATCGGAACCTGAATGAGATTTTCAAGGACATGGAACCAGGAACGGATAGTGCCACAATCGGATCTTGGGTGGGCACTTAGTTGTAAATAGTAGGTAGGTTAGGAACGGATCCGGATCCTGTTCCGATCCGGATAGGAGTAGGTAGGAAGCGAAAAATTTGGCCCAAATCATAGCAGAACTTTTGCAGGCAATTTCGCCCACTTGTACCTTTTCGACTTGTATTTAAGTCAAGCCCGCGAAGGGTACTAAGAGTCTTTTTTTTTGCAAATTCCTTGTACCTTTGTATGCGCTTGTGTGTTGTGTGTATTTCCCAAGCTTGGCAGGTGTGCATGATGTGGAGTTAGGAAGGTGTAAGGCAGATTTGTGACTTGATCTCTCCCTTTGGTTTAATAGTTTCTGATCCTTAGTATGTGAGCAGGTTGTGGAAGTGTTGGGAGTGGACTTCAGTGCCTCAGCAGATCTAGGGTTGTGAGTTCCGGGTGAGATAGCCGCTGTTAGGCTAGGCGGATAGGGAGGGTATCCTTAGTCGCACTAGAACTCTTGGATGGGAAATCCAATTGAGTGTCCAATCTTCTGAGAGGTCTCACCACCTTAGTTGGTAAACAGAATAACTCTAGTTAATGTTGGAACGGACAGGTACACTTGTAACCACCTAGCTTCGCACGGGTAGGATCTGGCATCAATGTCATTGTAGTAAGAACGGATCGTACGGGGGATTTCTGTGTGACCTGCAGACCGGATTGCTATCTGGACTGTTGTAAGGGATCAAACCGGATCCGAGTTAGCTTAGGAGAGGAATAGATAGATCAAGTGGTCCTTCAACCACTATAATCCGCAGAAGGAGTGGTGGGCCTACCACTCACAAATCTAAGTGGCGAACCTTCTGATGGTCTAACAGAGGCAAAATTAAACCAAGAAGGAGTTGAGGAAACAAAGGGGCAATCCAAAGCGGATTGGTTTAGAAAGGTACCAGGACCGGAATTGTTTAGGTTCTGGAAATTGGGAAAATTGGGTTAACCGGAGGTTTAAAGAATCGGATAGGAAGTAATTCGGTCCTAATCCTCTTGGTGGTTGGTGGTTTTCCGGTTGGAGATCTAGAACCGGAAAGGAAGTTTTTGAGGTTAGGACAGCTTGCTAGCATAATAAAGTTAAATACTTCACAGAATCTTGTGGGTTCGATCTTTAGAGTCACTTAGTTATGCTCTAGAGTGATTTTTGTGAGCATAATAGGGAATTTACTTATCCTGTGCTGCAACTCTAGGTAGGATAACTTAAAAGGTTCATGGGATTAAAAAAAGAACCCTCATTCATGTCATTTAGACACCGCCAGCTCCTGATACGTCGGTCAACTCATCATAAAGTTGTAAATTCTTCAAAATTTTGTTGCCAATTCTGGTACTTAGGAATGTCAGAATGTCTTCAAACTTTGAAGGATGCTTTATTAGCATACAAAACACTATCCTAATTTTTAATAGGATTTTACTACAACATGGTTAATTCCTAGGAATTTACGACCATTTTCAAAGGCAATTGACTTCCCATGGAGTAATTGTAATTGCTTTGAAAAAAATCCAAAATTTTTTGGGTAGCTTCTAGGAAACTTCCAAAATCAAAGGATAACATTACTATTGACTTTGCACTATTCATAGGGAAGTTGAAATTAGCAATTCCCTTTCAATTTCCGCCTGAGGGGGAAATTATTCTTGTACCAGGGAATCTTGAAATAACCGGCTCCAATATCGGCTCTTGGCATGCTTTTAGAGTAAAAGCACCTTTTTTCATACTCTGGTCATTCTTCCACCACTTTATTTGCAGAGTGAATTATTCTTCTATAAGTAACCTGCAAATAAGAATTTACCAATCCAAATTCTTTACGAATTGGATGGTGACTTATAGTAGACTCTCTAGATTTAAAATGGACTTAACCAGCTTGTCACATACATTTGCAAGACTTAATTTAATATGGACAACTACTAAGACTGGCTAACATTCAAACACTTAATTCTCTCGGAAACACTTAATTGACCTCTCAGTCTCTCAACTAGGCGCTAGAAATATGAAATTGGAGTATTTTAGGTACTCCATACTTCTAGAATGACCCCTCACTACATTGGTAATGAATTCTAACAAATACAACTCAAATACTCTTTTTATACATTTTTGCACATAAATATGCTAAAATACTGACAAAACGAAAAGAAAAAAAACCCTGAGTTCTAAGTGCCAACTTGAAGGCTCACACCTAGCAATCATAGTGAACTTGTGAACAATTGTAGTATTGATGATTGCTAAGCTGTTGGTCTCATACACAAAAAAGCTTGCACAAGCACTAGAATGACGACCCTCGACATTGAACTAGGACTGTTTTGGGGTTCTACCTAGCAAGCCAAGTATTCATCCATCCGCCTAGAATTTTGCTTACCCGCCCAAGGTGGTTAATTATTTTATATTTTTTTGATATGTAGTAATAAAAGAGATTATTGTATCCCTTCATATTGATCCTCTAATTCTACAACACTTGTACTTGTATTTATTATAGTTGCATATATGCCTTATAGTGTTTTGCTACATGCCTACATTCTACTCGCTCTACTACATAAGATTTAAGTGTTTATAGTACTATTATAATATACTAGTCCCTTTCGCTTAGAAGATGAAATTTGAGTCTGGTGGGAAAAAATTTGTCCAAGCATGTTACTAAAGGAATTCTAAAATTGATTAGAACTTAGTACAGAAGAATGATGAAGATTAGGTCAAAATTTGACACAATACTATAATTGTTAGAATTGTATAGTCAATTTTTTAAAATGTTAAATAAAGGAATTTTTTATTAAATTTAAAAAATTGTAAGGATGCAAATAAAAATGTAAGTAAACCTATTATTTTTAAGCAAATAATAGTGTACCTTATGTTGTTATAGTCAAAATAAAAGTTCAAATATATTTTTAAAATTTTTAATTTTTAAGAACTCCAAAATTCAATATTTTTTATGTACTAAGGAGTATAAGGGCTTTGTTGAAGTGTGAGAGGTTGTGTTCTTGATACTAATGGAAAGATTTATGTACGGAGGAGTGCAAGCATTTTGATTCGTGACATTTGGATATGTGATGTGAAAATTAGGATTTTTCGAAAATAAAAGAGAATTTCATTCAATTTCTTAATTCCTAAAAACTTTGAAATTCAATAACTTTCACACTATAGGTCCAATCGCCACAAAACAAAGTTTGTACACCCTTTCATGCAAAGAGCTTTCCAAGAGCACTACCGGAGGACTTACAATTTCTTAGATCTCTATGTATCAAACAAACAACCTAATTTAAGGTATGGATTTTATTTTTGATATCCAAAACACCTTTGGTTATGATCTTCAAATTAAATTACCTACGTTATGCTGAATTTAGCATTTAAATAATTGAATAAGTTAATTTTGGCATTTCAATATATTAAAAAGGTTTTATTGTGATTGTTAATGCATTCCTATTTATAGATGGGAAAACAAAAGTAATGTGAATTTTTAATGTATAACTTATATTGCAAAATATATCATTTACCAATACAAAAGTACAATAATCTAATTTTTTTTTACTCCAAAATTGTAGATGGGAATGAGAAATAAGTATTTTAAATTAAATTTTCAAAATTATTTTGGAAATATAAATTTGGAAAAAAGAATGTTGTAAAATTGGATTTTGAAATTTTAAATTGTAGCAATATACTATGTATTTAGAATTTAGAATTTTTTTTAAATGGATCAAGGAGTACATTTGATAAGATCATCTTGTTAATTATAAACATTAGTATGTCGAGGGACAAAATACACTTTGACAAAGACAAAGGCCGAATCTTTAGTTAGAAGGTACTTTTACCCCTAAAGGACCAAGGCCATTTTTCTACCAAAAAACACTCAAAACTGCCATTTTTAGAGCAAAGATTTAAAAAAATTGAAAATTTTATTTTTTGCACATCTAACCATAGGATCTTACACCTAACTAGTATGAAAATTTGTGGAAAAAATTTCAAAATTTTTTACCGCATAGATTGCAAGATATCTACGTTTAAAGTGAAGAAAACAAGTTTTCCCTCACATTGCGGGATTAGGTTATTTGACTTTGAACCTTCTTAACTTTAATTTTTTGCACTACAGAGTTTTGAGCTTTATATCTTTGTGGTGAAGAATTGAGTTGAGAATCTAGGAAAAAAAAGAAAATACAAAAAAACTTAATTTTTATTCTTTAAAAAATTATTAAGTAGAAGTAGGTACAAGATAGAAGGAAAATCTAAATTATTAATATCTCTAAGATGGAATTAAAATGCACTAATCCCAATGGTGAGATTTTTCTAAAAAGCAAATGAAATTATATGGACCTTTTTTTTGTAAAAATTGTAAAAATTGCTTTCAGAAATGAATCCTACAAGTTATTTTTTCAGGAAGATGCTCTAATTGCCCAAAAAACAAGATTGTCTATAACTTTCTCATAACAAATCCAAATGGAATGAATCAAAGCTTTCCGTGTAGACAAAAATATAATCTATAAGGTAAAATGTAAAAAATGAAATAATTCAAATTTTTGAAACTTTTTCTTACTACCCCCTCTCCCTTGTTTTGAGCTTATTTGGGCATAACTTTTGTTCCTAGGCACCAAATAAAAAAAATTATATTCCCTCGAAGGTAATCAATTTTTCTATCTTCATAAAAAGTTTCAAAAAATCAGGACAAAAATTGAGACCATAGGTACATGCCAAAAATCTCATTCGCCTCCAAAGGAACAATGGTCCTTTAGGGGTTAAGGATAAAAATCAATATTTTTGCAGTACTTATGCAATAGTGTTTCAATACAAAATAGTTACTATAAATTGTACATATGCAATATACATTCAAGACACCTCTCAACTAGTAATATTGTTGCAATATTGTTTCAATCATTTGATTAAATCAATACTGCAACTAAGCCAATTGCTGCAATATTTCATCAATATCAAATTTTTCAATATTGCAGGAGTATATTTTCAATATTGCATCAATACTGAATAGTAGTAGAATTGCATTAATACTGATACAGTACTGAAGCAATGGGGGGTATTTTCCCGATGTATCCGCTCCAATTTTTCATCCATTCGATAATCATCCAAGAGAAACCGCTGCGGTATCCTGCGGCTCAACTTCACAGTGATTTCTGAGGTTTGACCTCCTGAGAATCCATCACCCTAGCAAAGTCCATTACCATCTGGCTGGTTGTAATAATAATGCAAGAAGACGACCGTTGTCCTTCTAGCTCTATCGCCATAACATGAGCTTCTTTACTACCTCGTGGTGGAAAATTTGACAAAACTCAACAAAACTAGATCACGAATAAATCTGCAAGTCTTCTGACCTCACCACCTGCTTCGTACTCCAACAGCGACTTGTTTTAAACATTCATTTTCCAGTCTGTACAGTGGTGAGTGTCAGCGAGAAACAAGAAACTGAAAAAGATGGAGAGTGATCTTGCCACATCAGTACAACTATCACATCCCCAAGATTGAAAGGATTTTGTGCGATGACATACACATACCTACACTCACAGAAATCCTTGATCAAACCCCCAATCTATTAGACTGTCCAGGAGCTCGATGAAGCCCACTCGAAGTGGAACCCACGCACCGTGCATTACTATAGGTGTTGTAGAAGGTCCTTGATCATACATAACTCCACACTCCATGCTGAAGGTCCTTGCTCCTGACCTTGCAGCACTGGCTCACTCCTCAAATGAGAGCATACTCAAACTTCCCTAGATTTACGATAATCAAAACCCTATTTTACCTCCGGCAACTTGAAGGTTAGCATGATGATCTTCTGTCGCCTGCTCAAGGTATCCCTTCGCTACTCTCACCTACAAATCGAGAATCCGATTAACTATTAGTCAGTCCGCAATTTTAGTCGGATTTTCATATTCACTCGCATAGAATGGAGTGTGAAATAATATCGTGGTGACAAGTGAGACCTAGTGCTAGAGATTGTCAAACAGGTCAAGGATTGGAAGTTGATTGATGAACTTTCATTTTTCCTGGTGGACAAAATATCTCGCTGATAGTGATGGTGGTCCTTTTCGTATAGACCGTGGTATTAATTGGTTCTGGGAGTAAATGGCAGTCTTCGACAATATCAAACCTACAACCTTGAGTGAGTCTTTGGAATACAAGTGTGGTGTATGTGTAAGATGTTCGAAGTGTCAATTGAATTCATTCTTATCAAGTTTGAATGCTGAATGCCGCAGGTTACATGGGTGTGCCATTTGCGTACACATCCAACACACCTTACACTTCCTATTCACTCCAATTCCCGATTAGTAAATTGAGTCTCCCCCACGTACGTACCCTGCATGGTCTCAACATATCTGGTGTGCGCGAGATTTGAAGCTCCATCTGAGAATTGACAGAGAACGCAACATTTTGTTTTCGAAATGAGACACCCAGCACGCACTGGCGGAGCTGACACTGCTACAAATCTCGGGAGTCCAGACAATACCAAATGCTTCGATGGAAGGACTCAGCTAAGTACGGAAGCTTATGCGGGATGTACACATGCCTCGGTCTCTTCGACAGCAAAAGAAAGCGCAAGAAGCTATTTAACATACAAAGCTGCATAGTGCCGCCAGCAGCAAATTTAGTTAGTTTCTCTTGGATGATTATCGAATGGATGAAAAATTGGAGCGGGGAGGTGGAAAATTTGACAAAAAAATTGCGTTGCCCTTCACTATAGGTACCCTAGGCTCGACCGCAGGTGACCCGCCCTTCACCACAAGTGACCCGTGCTTCTGGGTGAATTACAGGTCATGGCTATTTTGGTACACCGTAGTTAGCTACACTGAGGCACCGAACGCGAGAACAGGGAACTCTTTTTGCGGACTGACGCACTACTGTGGCAGTGGCGGTGCCATCCTTTGAACGCCGAGCTTCCCGAGAGAGCCAAGGGACCCTTCCCCCGCTCTTCGACGTCCCCACTCCACGCACTGGGACTGTGTTTTCTTGAAGAACGCAATGGCTGCTGCTGCTCGCGAAGGCCGGGTTCAGGCTCCCCTGTGAATTTCAACTGGTGGGTCGTGCGGATGTTTGTGGATCGAGGATCAAAGTTTTTGCTCTCTTGGGCTTACCGAAAAATTGAAGCCCTCTCCGCGAAGGATGCACGAGAGCAGCTTATCGTGTGAGTTGTTGCTGCCGTACTTGTCACAGGTTTCCTTGTCTGGCGTTACGCATCAAGCTCTGGGCAGTACGTCTTGTTGGTGTGGGAGTTCTAAGTTTAGAGTTCCGGTTTCGTTGAGCGGAAGTTGTATGCTCGATCTTGAATACTACTCTGTGGGGATCATATTCTCTCTTGCAGAGCCGTAAAGCCATCGAGGGAAACTGAAAGCCTGCAAGCTCCTTGCGAATTCTCACCTCAAGGTACGAGTGGTTGCATTTGCATCTTTGTCGGTATGGTTGGGATTGAGATGTCTATCTTGATCACTTGATTCTTGCTGCGAATAAAGTTTGCCTGACACTGGGTCAAGCAAGTTCTGATTGGTTGTTAATATGCAACTGGTTGATCTCCGCTGTCGTAATTAGTTGGGTAGATTCTGCAGAGTAGGACTTAGCCAATAATTTGCAATTTAAGATTGCGTTGCCATGGGCAAGTGATTCAGATGTAATGCACCACAACAACAGCTTGAGTTTTTATAGTGATTGCCTTACAGTGACAGAGCGTATTGTGAATCATTAGCTCAAGGTCTACACCAGCTTTGTGAGAGCAGAATACACGTTTGGACAAGGGAGTGGTACTTCAATTATGAAGGCTTCACTTTGGATGACACCAATTGGCATGGTATGTGAAACACACCATTGGTTAAGTGTATTGTTTTAGACCTTGAACCCAATGTTTTTTTTCCTTTCTTTTTAGACGTATGAAAAGTTTAGAATATGATATGTTATGCTTTGTTTTGTAGGCATACCATTTGACATTGTTCTTGTCCACTAGACTCCTTGGGGAAGATTCATGTTTTGACTTACACTCTTGTTTCCCTATCCAAAGCATTTGTTTTAAGAACTATGGACAATGCTTTGATAGGTGTGTGATGCTTGAAGAGGAGAAGTGTGGTTGGACTTTATTATTCGTCTGTCATGATATTCTAATGTGTTGATCTATAAACCACTAAGGGAATAATGTGTTGCATATTGTGAGTCCTCAAGTTTGGGTACCGGTTGGAAGGTGCCAAAAGAAAAGGATTTCTATGGTATTAGCAAAGGAACTTGACATTGTACCCCCTCAAATTCAATAATCAAGTATATATGTCAATGAAAAAATATAAAAAAATTTCACTATTGACTAATGTAACAAAACACTCTTGCATATAAAGCATTGTTAGCATTTGATGTTATTTCATAGATTTATTAATATCAATTTTATTAGTATTCCTAAATAATATCTTTTCACACAAATCATAAAGTAGAAGCACCTAATTGCAACACATTCCATCCTTTGACACCTAAAAATGGACCTTTAATGAACTCTTCTAGGATCCTAATCCACAACTTTTTAAAAGCAACCAATGAAATTTCAGACATTTTTTGCTTCAAGGAAGTCCATTCAAGGTTAGTCTAATACTAACTACTAAGTATAGGCTAGCCTATGTTTTCAAACTTGAAAATTTCTAAAATGTTATTAGAATGTCGTAACTACAAATCCCCTTGGTTTGCATTTCTCTAGAGTTTGCTAAGAATCCTATGGAATGTTTTTGGTCATCCAACCTTTGAAGTATTGGGATTGGAAAAAGTGTAGCTTGTAGGTGTTCTGGCCTTAATTACATTTGTAGAGAATTTCTTCAATCCCTAGAGGACCTCATCTATTGCAAAATGGTCAAACATCATGTTTAAGTAAATTTAGCCTTTTAAATGGTTTTCAAATATCCATCTTACATTCTAGTATGTGATATAACAAATAGTCTATCACTTTAAAAATATTCAATTTGTTACATATAAAATTGCCACTCATTTGTTATAAGTTTTGTAGGAAAAAGGGAATAAATTAATTTGAATTTTGTAGGATATACAAATAGCAATGAAAATTGGTTTGCAGAATAATTAATTTAGTACTTTTATATCTTAAACCCAAAACACCCTTGCCAATGATCTTTAAGTCAAATGCCATTGTCAAGTTAAATTTATTTTCTATTGCTATTGATTTTTTTAGAATTTTTTATGGTAAAAAAAGGATAATTCTTTTTATTTTTTAGTTAAGAATGAAAACAATTTTTTATCAATTATTATACATGTTAGAATACATTGTAAATCAGATACAAAAATTTTGTAATTAAAATTTAAAAACTATTTCAAATGTAGAAAATACAAATGAAACAAGTGCAAGGGTTTATGTTTTGATTAAATTCTATCATATAGAGTTTGGAATTGGTATAATTTGTTTAGTGCTTGGATTTTTTCAACATTTCAGATGGAAGTAGAACAAAACTGGTCAACCTTCATATTCTTAGTTTAAGTCGAATGCCTAGTCTTGGTTATTTTAAAAGTTACAATCAAGGTTAATCAAGATGCATTTCCTTTTGGGATAAGCAAACCTTTAGGAATTAAGGCAAGGCATGGGCTTATGAATATTTTTTCTTTAATCATGGACACCAAGGATATGAGTGTTGGATTTGTCACTTAATTACTTTTTGTATATAGGCCAATTTGGTTTGAATAAGAAACTCATTTGGACAATTGAATGGGGGCTTGGGCTACCTAGATTTCACCAATAATGATGCCCATTAGTTCATGAAACACATTCTTATTAAGTTTGTTGATTTCTTTCTTCTAAACATTATTGAAAATGTTAGATGTCTAATATGTGCAATTTTGTATTGCAAGCATTAATTACCTTTTAATTGTTGTGTGTTTGATATTGTTAATATATATAGGGTTTACTTAGAGAACATGTCTTCATGTCTTAGACTTGGAGTCTTGTTTTGAAGATAAAACACTTCAATGGATGTGGGTTTTAGGATTTTCAAGCTCCTAATTGAAACTAGGCTTTGTTTGAAAACCTACAACTAATTCTTTGAGAAGGATGATGCAATCAATGATCTTGCATAAACTTTTGATTAGATGGGGTGCAATTAGGCATTGTAGAGAGGGATTCTAATATTCATTACTTCTCTTTGAAACTTGTGCAAGCTAAAGTCTAGCTTGTTATAAGTGAGATCCCACCTTGATGCAAGTAACTTTATTGAATGCTACTTGAAATGTCAAATGTGATGATGGTGAACTATGTTTGTAACAATATTGCAATGATAGTCAGGGCTTGTATCAATTCCCTCAATTACAAAGCTTTAACGATGTTAAAGAGTCTAAGCAAGGATTGCATTGCTAGGTGCCTATCCTTCTCATATTTTTTGTGGTGTTGTGATCCATGTTTTATTATAATAGAATTTAATTGCTTCAAAGTTTTAGTTCTTTATTTTTTCCAAATTTCTAGTGGTATTTAATTCATACACTTCTTGTTCGAGGTGAAATCTCCTCTCCAATTGACTTGCTAATAGTTTAGAGACATTTTAGTGGAGGCCCTTAAAAATTTTGAGTTTTGATGATTAGGGTAGTATTTTGAATTTCTGAGTGTCTTTTGCAGTCTTGTAATGTGTATGGATAAGTTCGGCATGCAAGCTACTGTAGTAAACCTCATGGGTACAACAACCATGAAGTGTATGACTTGATAGGTTTCCTTGTAGAAATTCAGGATGCTTTGAGCCATACATAGTAAAGCCAACTTTGAATAATGGACACATCAAGGGGTTGAAGACTCATCACAATTGAGTGAGGAATTGTGAATTGTCATCTCCAAGTGTTACTAGGGGACCCATTTGTAGCTAGAAATGGAGAAGAGGAAATTGGATGGTAGACAACTATATAAGGTTTATCACTTGTGGGTCATAGCATGCACAAGTGTACTATTTGGATGTGTGATGTGTCTCAATGAAGAAGGCCAAGTATTGTTCAAATGGAAGCAAGATTTTTTGGAGGATGTAGACAACAGCTTGAGCAATTGGAATGCCTCGAATAACACTCCTTGTTTGTGGAATGGTGTAAAATGTACCCAAGATTCTATAATTGTACTAGATTTCTCCCCTCTCCCTTTCTGCCACCTAGTTGGGGACATCTATACCCTCACTCCTTATAAGTGGCTTCAGCATGTTACAAATTTTTTTATTTTAGATTGTATGTCTTATGATTTTGAAGTGGTGCCAACTGGATAGGTGGCATAGTGATTTCGAACTTGGGTGAGATTTGCTTAATTGGAGTAGAATGTATTGTCATGCAACAAAGTTTGTCAATCTTACAATCTTGAACGTGGGAAATACAAGTTTGAGCGGAAATTTCCCTAAAGACATTGTGAATTGCTCCAAGTTAGTGTACCTCAACCTTAGTTGGACCCTCATTGGTGGAAAATTTCCTAATAACTTTCCTAAACTCAAAAATCTACAAGTATTGGACCTATCATACAATTACTTTGAGGGCACCTTGGAGAACAAATTTGAGGAGCTCCAAGAGTTGCGAGTTCTACGTCTTGTTTGGAACTACTTCAAAGGCCAAATGCCAAATTCCATCCTTTCACTTACAAAGCTGGAAGAATTGGCTTTGTCACATAACAATTGGAATGGTACACTACCGTTGGGCTTCTTCACCATTCCAAACTTGAAAGTTTTGTAGTTAGGCTCAAACTTGGATGCCCTAGACATGACGCCATGGCCAAATGTAAGCTTATGGGAGGGCATGGAGGATCTTCGCCTACATGGTGTGAATTTTCCATTTTCTCTATTTCCAACAGGACTACTAACATTGACAAAGTTGAGGACTCTCAATCTTGAGAGGTGCCACATCATGGGTCCTATTCCCTCTCTTCAAAGTCTGATGCATCTTGAAGAATTGAATCTAGGCAATAACTCTCTCAATGGCTACATTCCAAACATGTTTGGAAGCATGTCAAACTTGATGGTATTGTGGCTTTATGAGAATTAGTTGATGGGGCCTCTTCCAAGCTCTTTGTTGCAATGCAACAAGCTTTGGCAAGTAATTGCTTTCTCTAATAGCTTGAGTAGAGACATGGCACACCTAGCAAATCTAAGGGGTAGCTTGACTTGGCTTGATATTAGAGTCAACAACTTTAGTGGAGAAATTCTAGCTAGTCTCGGAAATTTGACACTTCTTACACACCTCGCCCTAAATGCAAATAATCTAAGTGGACGGATTCCACCCATTTGGGAGAGCCTTTTTCTTCTCAAGTTTCTCGATCTGAGTGTTAATCACTTAAGTGGACCGATTCCTCCTCAAATTGCCAATTTAGAACAATTATCTCATCTTTATCTCCATGGAAACCAACTAATTGGTGAAATCCCATATGATCTTGGGAGGAATACTTTGCTTCAATGGGTGGACTTGGGATACAACCTTTTTGAAGGTCCAATGCCTCCCTATCTTTGTTGGGGCAACAATGCACCATTGCAATTCCTTGGATTATATGAAAACAAACTAAATGGTACAATTCCTAATACATATGGCAATTGCACAAATTTGAGAGTATTGCGGTTAGATGGCAATCAACTGGAGGGGTCTATGCCGGTGGGCTTATGGGGGGGCACCAACTAGATGAGGATGCAATTGAGCAGGAACCATTTGAGTGGAAATATAGATGCCAACATTAGAAATGCAAAGTCTCTCTCCATCTTGTTTGTTCAAGACAATCAATTTTCGGGCCCTATTCCTATAGAGATTGGACAAACGAGCTTAGTCAAATTCCAAGCCAACTGCAATGGGTTCAATGGCACCCTCTCTCCATTGTTGGGAAACTTGTCAAGCTTGACACAACTTGTATTGAGTGCCAATTCATTCTTTGGCACTATTTCTACAAGCTTAGGCAATTGCTCTGAGCTTTTTCAACTAGACCTTTCTAGAAACCATTTGGTCAATGACATTCCCAAGGAGTTGGCCCATCTCAACAAATTGAGTGTTCTAAATGTCTTTGTGAATGATCTCACAGGAACCATCCCTTTAGACTTGTTCAACATGTGGCCTTCAACAACTTGTTAGGGGTCATCCCAACGGAGGGAAATGGAGTGACATTTGTGGAAGTGAACTTCAGTGGAAATCCACACTTGTGCATAGAGGGCTCTTGTGGCTCTAAATCATCTACCCAAAATTTGGCATCCAAAGCTGGTAGAAAGCAAGTATGGATGGTGTTAGTGGGGTGTTTGGTGTTATGGGTTTTGTGGTGATTGTGGTATTGATTCTTGTTTTCAAAAACTACATTGGTTGCCCCTCATGGCGGGACATTTTGCACTTGCCTGAGGAAGAAAGCTTGTGGATATTGACATCGTTTCACAATAAAGTGTACCACAAAGACGAGGTCACGGCTTTGGAGGAAGAAAATTTGATTGGATAGGTGGTTCGGGCCAAGTGTTTAAGGTTACACTAAGTGATGGTGAAACAGTGGTTGTGAAGAAATTGTGGGCTATAAAGAAAGAAGAAGGGTAATGTGATCATGGTTTTGGTACTGAGGTTTAGAAAGTCCTCCATTAGTTTCCATTGGTTGCAAAGGTGTAGGTGCAAATCTTTGCAAGTGCTAAGTCATTTGTGCAAAAATTTAACTATCAATGTGCATGGGTTTTGCTTGCTTGGATAGGGTGTAGTTGAAGACAGTAGCCAACATTCATCACCGATACATCGTGAAGCTTTTGTGTAGTTGTACAAATGGTAACAACAACCTTTTGGTGTATGAGTACATGCTCAATGGTAGCTTGGGGGATCT
Source organism: Straminergon stramineum (assembly GCA_963920665.1). Classification (NCBI taxonomy): domain Eukaryota; kingdom Viridiplantae; phylum Streptophyta; class Bryopsida; order Hypnales; family Calliergonaceae; genus Straminergon; species Straminergon stramineum. Next base: position 26,394,448 of record OY987265.1, on the reverse strand, counting down.
ATTGCATGGCCCCAATGCCAATCTAGTCCCTTGGGAAATATGCTACAAAATAGCTATGGGGTTTGCTATGGTTCATCACAACAACCCATTCCTCATATTCCCAAATTATAATTGTGAACATTCTCTTTTCTACTATACTAGATTGCTTGAAAGTCAATTGTGTACATGTGGGTGCTTGGAAAATAATTTTCATATTTTCCATTTTTTTTATTGGTAGGGATTGGAGTATTTGCACCATGATTCCTCCCCACAAATCCTTCACTGGGATGTCAAGTCCAACAACATTTTGGTGGATTGGGAGTATGAAGCACATTTGGCTGATTTTGAAATTGCAAGAATGGTAGATCCGACAACATCATTTGACTTGTCTTCAATTGCTGGTTTAGTGGGCTACATTGCTCTAGGTGAAGAGTTGGATTCATCCATCCATGGCTATTCTTACAGTGGATAGTAGATTCTTAGAGATGTCAAGTTGGTCAATCATTGTTCTAACTTCCAATGGATGATTTCTTATTGCGAGATTGTAGTGTGATTGGGTTGGGGATGTTAGATGTAGAATATTCATTTGGAATGCGAGTGATAGAGAAAATTGATATCTATAGCTTTGGCGTTGTGTTGATGGAGTTGGTGACTGGAAAATGTGCTACAAACCCATTGGAGGGCATGGATGGAGAAAACTTGGTGCAATGGGTTCATAACAAAGGGTTGACACCAAAAGGGTTGTGTGAGATCCTAGACTCCAAGTGTGGGACAAGTTCACAAAGTGAGATGGTTCAAGTCTTGCGAGTGGGGATATTATGCACCAATTACATACCTACAAATCGTCCCTCAATGCGTAAAGTGGTGAAAATGCTTAGGGACGTGGCTCCCTAGATGGAAATGAATGTTGACTACAACAAGGATTTAGAAGGCTCTCTTGAATTTGATGTAGTTGTAAGAAGTTGACCATGAATTTGATGTTGCATTCCTTTTGAGGCTTGTAATGGAGTGTTTTAGTGGGCTTTTCTAATTATGATGAGTGGAACAATTGCAAGGATCTGTTTAGGTGTGTGAGGCTTGATGAATTTTTTGATGGCATCACTTTTATACACTTGTGTATCTTGCCATATCAAGCAAGTTGTCTTGACTTGATTTTTAGTGATCTGAATTATCTTTTCTTTTGCATGTTTGTATCATCCGGAAAAAAAGAACAAACTTGAAATGTTATGTGAGATCAAATAGCCTTTGATTCACATTATGAAATTGGATACTTACAAGAATTGCGATCAAAAGGTTTTCAAGAACAATCGTGGTCCAAGCTATACCTCCTCACTAGATTAGGTGCTCTTATTATTATTCTTTGCCAACATCACGATTCATGACCTTCAAGTAAAGCCCTTTCATTACTTATGGGTCATGGGGATTCCGAGCCCCTATTTTGAGAAGTTCCATAGTCAATAAACCTAGTATTAGAAGGTAAAGAGAATTGTAGTTTTTCCATACATCCAACAAATAGTGCATTCCAATACTATAAGTAGGTGGCATTGAGTGTTTATTTATAGAATCAAAAGTATTGAATTTGGGCCCATTCAATTAATGTAGATTATATGATCAATGTTTGCAAAACTTCTTGTGGTCTAATCTAGAAGAATAGAAGGATCCATACTAAATTCAAACAATGCTATAGCAAAAGCATGCAAGAATGGTGAAAAAATAGTTCAATTGCATAAAATTATAAGCATTAAAAGAAATTTAGCTACTCTGGAAGCTTGTGAGTTCTGATGAGTATTCAAATTATGGGAACTTAGTGTCAGTAGGAGGCTCATGTAGCCAGATGACATCCATGTTAGATAATAATAATAAATTAATTTTTGAACATTTTAGATTTATTTTAGATTTTTTCATAAATTTAAGAATATATATATATATATATATATATATATATATATTTTTTTTTTTTTTTTTTTTTTTTTAATTCTAGCCTATAGTGATTGGTTCTCAATATAGGGAACTAGCTTGAAACGGTCTTCTAGTGTAGTTGAATCTCTTCTAATGGCTAACTTCGTCTTTAACTACACTTCTAAAATCTATAGAATAGAAGGTATACAATCAACAAGCTCAAAATTTCGAATATAGACTTCAACATTGTTAGTATTGAGTTTTGAATGGAGAAAGGCTTTACTTAGATGGTAGAAGATACCAAGGCCCATGTATGGGCTGAACATAAGCTAAAAGCCTTTCACTAGTTATCCACAAACCATGTGGGATAACTAGCAACCTTGGGCTGCCTTTGACTACAAGCAACACCCAATAGACTCTAAGTCTAACTAAGAGTCTAATACTACTCCTAGGGCTGTATGTACACTATCTACACGATTATGTACATGTTCTTCAACACTCCCACTTTGAGAGTGGTCAAAGGCTTGAAGGCCCATCTTCTCAATCAAGTTAAGGTGTTGGGGCTTCCCAAGAGCCTTGGTCAGCACATCAACAACCATAGCTTGAGTAGGCACATACTTGAGCTCAATCACCTCAGCCTCCACTCTTTCACGAATGAAATGGTGTTGCACATCAATGTGCTTGGTCCTAGAGTGGTGGGTGGGATTCTTGGCCAAAGCAATGGCCCCTTGGTTGTCACACAAAATTTGTGTGCTCCCCTCTTGCACAAGGCCAACATCAGCCAAGAGCTGCCTTAGCCAAATGGCCTCCTTGGTGCAATGGCTCATGGCTATGTACTCCGCCTCCGTTGTAGAAAGAGCTATGGTGGGCTGCCTCTTGGAATTCTAAGAAATGGCACCCACTCCAAGCATAAACACATAGCCGGTGGTGGATCTTCTATCCCCCTCATCACCCGCCCAATCCGCATCACAATATCCATGCAAACTCACTTCAGCACCTCCTAGTTGCAACTCCAAGCCAAGTGTGCCTTGAAGGTACCTCATCACCCTCTTGACCGCAACCCAATGCTTAGGGCCATACTTGGACATGTGTTGGCTCACAACACTCACCGGGAAGGCCAAATCAGGCCTTGTAGCCACCATGGCATACATCAAACAACCAACCGCTGCCTTGTAAAGCACACCTTGCATTTCAGCCTTCACCTCCTCAAAATCAGCATCCGTGAGCTTGGGCAACTTCTCATGAGTGTCAAGGGGTGTACCTATGGCTTTGCACTCCTCCATGTTGAACCTCTTCAAGATCTCTTCAAGGTACTTGTGTTGGCTCATAGTGATGGTGCGGGCAGCCCTATCCCTCTTGAACTCCACTCCAAGGCAATAGCTCAACTCTCCAAGATCCGTCATCTCATACTCCTCGTGAAGCATAGCCTTCACTTCAAGCATCTTGGTCATGTCACTTGCAAGGAGGATCAGATCATCCACATAGAGAATCACAATCACCAAATGCTCACTACTTTGCATGGTGTACAAAGAGTGATCAGCATTTCCTCTTTGGAAGCCTTTCCTTGCAAACATGCCATCAATGTCTCTATACCATGCCCTCCCGGATTGCTTTAGCCCGGGGAGGGCCTTCTTCAACTTGCATTTGAGATGCTCTTGCCCCTCTTGTACAAAGCCTTGGGGCTGATCCATGTAGATGACCTCCTCTAGCTTGGGGTTGAGGAAAGCCGTCTTGACGTCCATTTGGTGCATCTCCAAGTCCATGGCTGCCCCTAGAGCCACAATGCACCTAATGGTGCTAAACTTAGCAACAGGGGCAAATGTCTCATTGAAGTCCACCCCTTCCACTTGGGAGAACCCCTTGGCAACCAGCCTTGCCTTGTACCTCACAATGTGCCCCAAAGCATCCCTCTTGGTGGAGAAAACCCACTTCCAACCCACACTTGACCTCTTGGGTGGAAGGGCAGCAAGTTCCTATGTCCCCTTGGCAATGAGGGCCTTGTACTCCTCTTGCATGGCCGCCTCCCACTTGCTTGCATCTTCACAACGTAGCACCTCTCCAAGTGTGGATGGATCTCCAAGGAAAGCCACATTGGCTTGTTCTTCATGTTGTGGAGGAAGAATGTGATTCAGCCACCAATCTCCAAGGGGCTTGCGGGTCCTAGTTGGATAACGGGGCTCCTCTTGCTCTTCCAAGGGCTGATCATGCTCTTGCACCTTGGGTGAAGTGCTTGGAGAAGGGGCTGCTGGTCTCTTCACCTTGGGTGTAGCCACCTTCTTCTTGGGCTCCACCAAGTCTTCATCTTCCTCCTCTTCCTCTCCTTCCTCTTCCATGTCCACTCTTGGAGTTGTGCCCACCATTTGGGCTGGTCCTCCACTACTCCCACTTGGGCTCATCTCCAAGAGCTTGGGATCAGCTCCTTCATCCTCCAAGAAGGTCACATCACGACACTTGATGATGGCCTTGGTCTCCACACACATCAGCCTATAAGCCTTGGTTCCCTCACAATAGCCAAGGAAAAGACACTTGGTGCCCTTGGCATCCAACTTGGTCCTCTTGGCACTTGGCACCAAGGCATAGGCAATGCACCCAAAGGTGCGCATGTGGGACACATGAGGTCTGATTCCACTCCAAGCTTCTTGGGGTGTCTTGCTTGTCAAAGCTTGTGTAGGGCACCGGTTCCTTGTATACACCGCATTGGACACGGCCTCCCCCCAAAGCTCATACTTCAGCCCTTGGCCATGAATCATGGACCTCGCCATCTCCACAATGGTTCGATTTGCACGCTCCGCTACGCCGTTTTGTTGAGGAGTGTAAGGTGCTGATGTGTGGTGCTCAATGCCATGAGCCTTCAAGAAGGCCTCAAAGGCCTTGGACACATACTCTCCTCCATTATCCGACCGTAGCACCTTCACCTTGCATTCAGATTGGGCCTCCACAAGGGCCTTCCAAGTCTCAAAACGCCCAAACACCTCACTCTTGCACTTTAGCATGTACACCCAAATCTTGCGTGAGAAATCATCAATGAAAGTCACAAAATACCTTGCTCCTCCTATGGATGTGGTCTTCATCGGCCCACACACATCTGAATGCACAAGCTCCAAGGGCTTGCTGGCCCTTGTGGCCCCATCCTTGGGGAAGGGCTGCCTTGCTTGTTTCCCCTCTATGCACCCCTTGCACACCAACGAACTCCAATCATGCTTGCAAGAAGAGAGGTTCAGCCCCTTCACAATGTGTTGGAGGCTCTTCATGCTCTTCACATTCAAGTGCCCAAGCCTCCTATGCCAAAGCCCCACAAGGTCTTCATGAGTTGATCCTTGGGCCACACAAGCCATGGAAGTGCCATTCACCTTGGTGAAGTGGAGGTGGTACAAATTGCCCTCACGGGGGGCTGATGCAATCAAAACCCCACTAGGAGACCTCACCACACACCCCACCATGTTGAAATGCACCTTCAAACCTCCCAAAGACAATTGGCTCACCGAAATCAAATTGGCATGCAACTTGGGGACATGGAGGGCCTTTTGGATCTGAATCCTCTTGGTCTTCCCCTCCACTTGCACCTCCACAAGGATCTCCCCCATGCCAAGGGCCTCCACCATGCCATTGTCTCCCAAATGAATCCTCTTCCCCACAATGGGCTGATAGGTGTGGAAGGCATCTCTATGGCTGGTCATGTGTTGAGTGGCTCCCGAATCCACAATCCAAGTGAACATGTTGGCCTTCTCCCCTCCTCCATAGGTGGCAAAGGCAAAGTCCTCCTCATCCTCCACTTGGCAAGCTTGGTGTGCACTCCCCTTGTCTTTGGCTTGGCTGCCCTTGCAATGCTTGGCAATGTGGCTTGATTTGCCACAATTGAAGCACGTCCTTGTCTCCTTGAACGCCTTGGTGTTGCCTCCCTTGCCATGTCTTGAGACAAGGGCTGATCCCTCCCCTTGGGCTTCATTTTCGTTGCGCTTGGTCATCTCATGCATCAAGCGTGCCGTCACAAACTCCATGGTCAGCTCCTTGGTGGGTCTTGTCTCCAAGGCGGTGATGAGGTACTCATAGGATGGTGGCAAACTCTCCAACAAGGTCATCACCACATCTCCATCCGTGACGGGGGCCTCCAAGCAAGCAAGTTGATCCGCAAGAGCCTTGATCTTGTTGACATGATCCAAGATGTCATCCTCCTCTTGCATCTTCATGGTGAAGAACTTGCGCCTAAGGAAGAGGATGTTGGAGAGGCTCTTGGTCTCATGGATGTTGCAAAGGGTGGTCCATGCTTGGGCTGGTCCTTTGCAATGGCGGATGTGAGCAATTTGCCGGTCCACAAGGTTGATGGCAATGAGAGCAAAGGCCTTCTTCTCCTTCCTCTCAAACGCCTTCTTGGTCTTGAGATCAGCATCTTCACTTGGAGGCTCCTCACTCCCATCCACCACCTCCCCCAAATCCTTCTCCGCAAGAATCATCTCCATCTTGAACTTCCACATCCCAAAGTTCTCTCCATTGAACTTGTCAATGATGCGGACACCCTCTCCTCCACTTGAGGCCATGTTGAATCAGCTCCCACTTGTTGGCAGCACCCACAAGGTCTCCAATCTGAATTCACCCCCCTTACACTCCCTTGGGGCGAATTGGGTTGAAATGGGACCAATCAGCCCTCACCAGCACCTTGCAACCCTAAAAACGCCACACCACTCCTCATAAGCACAAGACTTCCTCTCCACAAGAATTCAGACCCTAATGAAGCTCACAACCACCACATGCTCGTCATGGGTTGGTGCTACTTCAAAAAACACAAGGAAACTCACAATTCTCCTCACCAATTGGATACTCCACACTCCAAAGATCTCAAGAACTTCCAATCAGCCCTAGATTGAAGCTCCCACTCACAATAAGCACCTCATAGACCACAATGGGCTCAAACAGCCCTACTTGGCTCACCAAGTCACTCAAGAACCCAAATTGGGTGTCACTCCCTCTCAATGACACAAATCAGCCCTCTTGAGTTCACAATGTCCACTATTAGGTCTCACACACTCACAAGGGCACAAACCAGCCCTCTTGCTTCACAAAGTCCTCTACTTGGTCTCACACACTCACAAGGGCACAAATCAGCCCTCTTAGGATCACAATTTCATCTCACTCACTCACAAGGGCACCACTCAGCCCTCAATGCATGGAAACGCCTAATGCAACCCACAAATGCTCCCAAGCCTCACCAAGGACTCTCACAAGATTGCAATTGCCAAAATGACAATCACTAATGTACCCAAATGCACAATCAGCCCCAATGGGCTGCCAATGTACACTTGCAAGCACAAACTCAAACAAGGAGCATGAAACTAGCCCTAAGTAGGTCTGATTTCAATCATGAGCAATCTCACACTCAAAAATGAACTCCAAACCTCACAAACCAGCCCACAAAAGCTCAAAACAAAAGATGGAATTCAAAGACTTTTTTTTCTTTGTTTTAAAAGATTTACTCACACCATATGGTTTGTAGGTGACCAAGAGCCCAAATTCAGTATGCTCCTCCAAGCTCCAAGAACTTCTCCAAATGACTTGAATTTCTCCCTCATGTGCAACGCCAAGTGCGTGGGCCCATAACCTATTGAGTTTTGAATGGAGAAAGGCTTTACTTAGATGGTAGAAGATACCAAGGCCCATGTATGGGCTGAACATAAGCTAAAAGCCTTTCACTAGTTATCCACAAACCATGTGGGATAACTAGCAACCTTGGGCTGCCTTTGACTACAAGCAACACCCAATAGACTCTAAGTCTAACTAAGAGTCTAATACTACTCCTAGGGCTGTATGTACACTATCTACACGATTATGTACATGTTCTTCAACAGTTAGTTGTAGCCTAATATTGAATGAAGTACCTTGATACAATACTTCACCAAGCTCAAAGTTTCTTGTTGATGAGATCTCTATATTTCAAGTATGGATTGCATCTCCAAATTGTAATCAGTAATTTTGAACTTCTATACCTAAGCATTTACTTCAATCTTATAGTTAATTACTTATTATAAATTGTCCAAGTTTGAATCTCATTGGATTCCTTGGATCATCCTTCATTGCAAAATCAGTGCCAAGCAAGTCTACCCAAAGAAAGAACAAGAAAATATATGTACTTTGTAATGGACCCATATACCAACATGAAATATGGAATGTTTAGTGTATGAAGTGAAGAATGTTGGTACTACTCTTTATACTTGGCATATTACAGTCTCAATTTAATGAACACTTTTGTATACTAAATTTAGGGTCACGATCAAAATGAGATTCCACATTCTCTCATTTTAATGAATATAGCCTTATAATCTTATCAATTTGGGGGGTCATTCAACCTTTGATATAGTAAGATTAGAAAAGTGTCACTTTTAGGTGTTGTTTCCTTGGGGCTACTTCACACTATGTCCCAAATCCCAAGTGCCACTTAATTCTCAAAATTTGATTGATGGAGAGTTGAAAATTGGAACTTCAACTTCCAACTATGTCCCAAGTCCTACATAACTCCAAAATGCCTACATGATAACACTTTTGGGAAGCTTTGGTGACAAGGAAGTAGGACTTGGAGGTCAAATTTTGCTTAGCCTACATTAAAACCCAACTTATCCTCCAAGTCCCAATACATTTTTTGAATATTAAATGAAGAGATAAACACCATACCAGGCATCCTTAGAGGATTATATTTTCTTGAAATGCGGATTTGAAGATGAAAGTGCCCCTAGAATGAATTTCTAACTTTTCTACCCAAATTTTGAACACCTCATTGCTATATAATATTGTACAAGAGACAAGATGGGACTAAGAATTTGACCTTCACATTATAAACTCTCAAGTTCCACATTTGATTATTTTTTCCCACCTTCTACAACCCAAAGAAGTTGGGATTTGGCCACAAACAAAGTTGGGACTTGAGATTTGAGATTTACTAGTAATTAGTCAGAAGGGGTCCTTAGATGCTCTCCTTCCCTAAAAAACCCGCAGCCCGTGAGTCTACATTCCAAAGCGGGCAGAACACGCGCCAACAGACCCTCCCGCCGAGTTCTGGCGGGAAAGCTCAACGCAACAGTAACCCGCCCTTTCACCACGATCTCCCCAACTTCCCACCAGCATCAGCAAACCGTCACAAGTGGGATCATCTTCATCACCTCGCGAGCAATTCCCCCATCGAAGCCTCCCTCCGATTGGGAATTCCACTCTTTCCTTTACTGCAAGGCTAAACGAAGCTATCCCAGCTAGCTTTCCCATGGGGAAGAAGGCTGCTGCTAGGGCGGAGCTCACGGCGCTGCCAGGCCAACGCTCCATCGCCTCCATGTTCTCCAATTCTCGAATCACCACGTAAGTACTCATGAATCTCTGTTGATGTTCCATTGGGATGTATCTCTTGGAAGTTTCGATGATTGGATGGATAGTGGGTGAATCTTTTATTCTGGGGTTGGGAAGGGTGGAGGAATGCTCAATTGGGATGAGTCTCTTGGAAGTTGGACTGTTTGGATATTGGTGGAGTCTTTCTTTCTGGAATGCTCAATTGGGCTCTCTTCGAAGGTCCTCCTTCCCCGATTGGATAATGGTGGAATATTTCTGGAAGGGTTTGGAAAGGGTGGGTGGAGGAGTGGTGGAGGAGTTCCAGCGAGTTGGAGGGGTTTGGGATTTCGTGGAATCACAGGAAAAAAGCAGTATGTAAATGGAGCAAATGTCCTTTTGGGTCCATCTTCCATTCTCAGTGTATCCTAGGCTATCATCACTGGACATTGACCAGGGTGGACATTTTGAATTTCTCTTACGAATGAAGGTCTGTTAGGGTGAATGGGAGTGTCCGCGTGGGAGTCTGGGTGTGAGGACTGAAATGTGCGACGTTGATCTCGTGATCCTCACTGGACATTGACTATGGGATTCTTCAAAATCCCATCGATGGACATTTCGGATTTCTCCAGGGAATGCAGGTTGGTTATGGTGATTGGGGGAGTGCATATGGGAGTCTGGGTGTGAGGACTGAAATGTTGGATCTCATGTCCCGTCTCCCCCAACTTGGCTAATTGCACTGTGGAGGGTTTAAGATGTCGTGGAATGAACGCATTTCGTGATGAATTTCGGACTTTCATGCTGAATGGAGATGTCTGTATGGTGTGGAGTGGACGCTGAAATGATCATTGTCAATCGCTCGGTACTGTGTAGGATCAATTATGGCCAGTTTCTGTTCGCTCAAGCCAGAATTGTCTAGTTTTTATGTCAATTACCTCATATCTTGATGCCATCCTATAAATTTCTCTACTTGTGAATGGATGTTGTGATGGGCCTTTCGAGATTCTCTTCAACTTCCATCTCTCAATATTTGAAATCCCACTAATGCTAGAGCAAGCATTGGTAATCATCATACGGGACCTTAGGACAGTGTGACGAGTTGCTTAAGATGTGATTTTTCAGGGCTGGGGGATCAGGTAACGGTCGCGCCGTACCCCTCATGGAGTTTCTGAATAGGAAATCGGAGAAACGGGGATCACTTCAGGTGCACTACTCCTCGTGGATACCTTGATTGGTAGAATCTTAAATTCCAGGCGGGACTTTGGTTTTCATTTTCTCTAGAAGACGTATAGTTTCGTTTATCTATACGAATGTCCCAGTTTCCACGTGGAAATTCTCATTAAGCTGGTGCATTGGATGATGTACACTGTGCAGGGGTGCGTGGTAGACGCTGGTCTGACTCTGGCGGTGAGAGAGAGGTTGGATGCGATTCGCAAAAATGACACCAGGTGACCTAATTCAAATGCGACCTTCTCATTAACTTCTGAAGGTCTAAGAAGCCCTAACTGGGCCTCGTAGCGCTTACGAGTGGGTCTTCTGTACACTCAATTGTTTACATGTAGCGTTCTTAATGATTCTGGTGATCAATGAAATTTTACCCTATCTGAGTTCTATTATATTCACAATACGAGCACTCAACTTGATCACTGTAAAACGATGTTATCTTGGTCCTTCAATGGTTATTCTGATCTTTCAATGCACCATGGTGCTTCATTGATGTATTTTGTTTTAGGGTTTAGATTATAATTCACTTGAAGAGAAGACTTGCATAATGCCCTGTTTTTTTGTGATGCTCCTCATACTCAAACTTCTATTGGATGTTTGCAGAAGCACCAAGCAAGACGAGAGAGGTGATGGCATTGGACAAGTTTCAGTTGACGAGTGTACTGCATCGTGTTCCCCGGAAGAGTCTCCTACAAGCGAACATTGGAGAGGGCCTCAAGGATATGCAAAGCTAGGTGAAAGTATGGAGGACAAGTTGTTCACAGCCCGCGTCCTCGACAGAAGCACGACTCACGTACAAGAGGCTCCCAGGCCTGCTGGGGATGCTGCTGCGGTTGCAGGCTATGAACCTCCAGGAAGACACGACTGGGAAGGACATCTGCGAAAGAATGCTACTGAAGCCCGTAGCATGGACTTCATAGACTTGACGGAGGAGGAGGATTCTGCAGGTGGAGGATGTGATGGTGAAGTCTATCTACACGAGGAGAGTAGTGAAATCAACAGAAAGAGGAAACGATCTCAAATGGAAGGGGCAGTAACGGAGATATGCCCAGTCTGCAATGAGCTCTTCCCTCGAGAGGTGTGGTATCCTTATACTAAATCTATACCAGGTCCTAATTTTCAAAACAAATTCTTTGAAAATTATCGTTTGAATTTCATCAATTTTCGCTTCTTGACAACAGTCTCACGCTCCTCTTAACCCACGAACGCCGTTCATTTTTCCTCATTTTTGGTGATCATTTCTGCCTCGTTTCCTCATCTTTTTGCAGTCTCCCTCTAAATTTATAGATCATAGCAAGATGAAGTAAAATCTTAAAAGTTTTTGTCACTTAAATTTAGTTTTTTCCCGTTGCTTCAATGTAGGACATCAAAAATTGAAAATTTCATCGGCAAGATGAATGTAAGAAAAGTTTTTTTGGTATAATATACATTGAAACATGCATGCAACATACGTAGAATGAAAAAAATCATAATTGATCAAAATTCTTGGATATATGAACAGCTGAAATTTGTTGACTTTTTGAAAGCCGCATTTTTAGACGCTCTTATCTAATCTGATTTTATCCATTTTTATGATTGGACAACTACAATAGTCTAATAACGAATTTTTGATTGGGGTCCCAATCTTATCAATTGATTGAAATTGTCAGTGTGTAGCACTAAATTTGACATTTGTGACTCGGGAATCTTCCGGGGTGCCTTCTGGGGCCATTTTGGTAGGGGGTTAACGTGATTAACCAGTGGGTGGGGTGTGGTTGTAGATGCTGCAAGCTCACGTGGAATCCGAGCTAGACGATTTGGTACTTGTCTTGTTGACCCATTCTTCATCCGCGTGCTTGAGTTTTAAGTTTTCCATTTCTGCTTGCCACTGTTGCAGCTAGGTGCTTGTGGGTTTTGTAACTTTTTGTTTTGTTCTTCCAATATCCAGGAGAAGTTACAAACAGACTCGGTATTACAAGCTCAAGACAGCGTGAGAGTGGAGGATGGAGGTGCATGGGGAGACGAGGGCAGATTCCTAGGTATGAATGATGTCATCGGTGCTTTACAATTTAGGCGTTAACTTTGTGTATCATCTGGTCATGTTTCCTTAAAATGGTGTGATGTCAGAGTGCCAAAATGCAACTTTCCGGTGCCTTAAAAGGTTCCTTGGGGAATGTATGTAAATACACCTTAATAAACCTTGTAGAGGCTTCATTATTTATTGAAATATGACTTTGCATTTATATACATTATATTCTGTAGTATGAAGTTATACTTCAATATGAGAATGTAGTCAAATACGATACAATAAAATCACAAACACTGATATTGAAGGGAAAATATGTGACCAGAACAAAAAGACCTTTAAGGGTGAAAACTCTGAAAATGGAGACTTTCATGTGCTCAATGGGTTTTGAGTCTGACCACTTGAAATTTAGGATAAGTATACATAGGTTCAACAGGGTTCGAGTTTTCAGAGGCAGCTCAGAACTGCTTTTGTCCTTCAAATCTCAACTTCCACTCCCTCTTTTGTGAAATTCTGCCATTCTAAATGAATGTGGGGTTTAAAAGAGAAGGTGCGTGGTCCAATTTTTTGAGCAAATTGACGTTCTTTATGGTAGGACTTATTTAGTTTGTCCACTGAATGCAGAACACTCAATGCAGTTCAAAGAACCTGGCACCAACTATAGACCCAGACAGAGCGTCCTAGTGCTCGGGGACGAGCCGAGGCGTAGAAGACGAGCGGATGTTCGTCACAAGAACAATAGGCCAAGCTCTACCTTCAACCACTGTATGTGCTCGCTTTCTCTCATTTTAGATATGAGCCATTTTGAGTTGACTTATCAGAACGACGTAGGATGATCATTTAAGATGGAAATCCGGTCGATGCAACGAGCTTAGGATTTGAACCTACTCATTACAAATACTGTAGTGTGACTAGTCGAAATTAGTGCACACGCAATAATGGGATAAATGAGTGTAGCAAGAAAGAATATGAAGTAGTGACTAAAAGCTCCTATGTGACATGCTAAAAATAATAGAAATAGCAAATGTTACTGTAGGCATAGTGACTTCAGCAAATTACAAATGTAAGAAATCATCTGTATGTGCTCCGGTAGAACCAGTATTAATTTACTGAGGTTACACTATTTGTGCAGACTAATAGTGCAATCTAAATGTCACTATTATGCAAATTGACACTAATTTTGCTTGCTCACTTATAGGATAGGTGGACTTGCACTATTGCAAAATTGATACAAAAATTCAACTATTTGAATAATAGTAATCACGCACAACGCTTGAAGTGTGGGAAGTATGATTTCTTACATTTCGTCTTGCAGATGCCGACGGTGGTGGGTGGTGGGACGAAGGAGGAGTAGGTGTGGACGCAGAGGCCGTGGGCTCAACCAGCGTTTGGGAAGGGCTGGGATCGATGAGTTTTGGAGGAATACTGTAGAACTCTCGAGCTTATTGACTTTTAGTCAGGAAAGTTCCATATCTCCTTAGTCTTCCTTCATAGAAAGGATGATAAATGGTGACAGCAATGTCGTAACACGATACTTTCCGTAAATATAAGTTGTATTGTTGGAATGTGGGAAACTGTAACTAGGCAGAATTACTCTCTTGCAGTCCCACTTCCATTAGTGGAGCTTCTCATCGTTTCCATGTGACACATTTGCATTCGTCAAAGACGGCAATCATCAACATTAACAAATTTCTAATGTTGAAAACTCATCTGCGTGTTCCGTGATTGGAGACTCACCTTCCTACTTCCTACAAAGAAGATAAATCATCCTCCAATAAGAAGATGGAGACTCTAAGTACCCACCACTCCTACCGATTTAGTCCTCCCATTCCAACGATGGCAGCAATCTAAGTTAAACGATTTTACCTCCGAAACAACTGGGAATTTCTCTTTACGTGTTGGCCGTTTTCCGATGAATTATGTGCAGTTGCTCGTTCGATGCTTGACAGGTTCTGGTGCATTTGTCCTAATTTGCAGATTTTGCACTACCCTGGTCCTGGAGGTATCACGACCAGGATCGAAGAAGTCCATAGCGGACTGATCAGCAATATCGCAAATGTGAACTGCATGCTCCCTGCCAAGGCGATTATAGTATTTTCGGTAGGCACCCCAAATGGCACCTGACTTTAAACCGCCATCTTCAGACTGTACAATTCCAAAAGGAATTAAGTACCTATGTGGAAAAAACGCTTTTAGAAACAAACTTTGACCCTCCATAACTTTAGCGTGCTAAATATATCCAAATGGCGTGCTCTCTGGTGCATTAGAACCTCCTTTCACTTGCCAACAAGACGATATGAAATTCTGAACATCCTAATAATAGTAACTAGACACAGTAACAATTTGTGGCACTTGGTGGTTTACCCACCTTACACCCGCTCATAATCAGTGACCATTAAATGTGCCTTGTACTGTACTAGACAACAAGGGAAAAGATGACCGTAAAATACAAGGAAACTGCTTAAACATATGAGTGCCGGTAGAGCTAGAATAAATCTCCTCAATTCAAGAGGATGATGTTACAGGTTTTTTCAACTTGGTCTTCAGTTTCTCGACAGCAGCCCTCAGGGTGTCTTCGTCCTTACAGAAAGCGAATCTGACAAGGTTCTTGCCGTCTTCCGGATTTGTATAAAAAACACTGGGAGGGATCGCTGCTATGCCTACTTCTTCAATCAAATACTTGCAGAAAGCAACGTCGCTGTCAAATCCGAACGGTGTGTGATCTACCATGACAAAGTAAGTTCCCTCTGGTTCATAAACCTCAAACCCCACGCTCTTCAAACCCTCAACAAGGATGTCTTTCTTAGCGCTGTAGTCTTTGATCAGCTGCGTATAGAATGAATCCGGTGCTCGCAATGCTTCTGCAGCTGCCCATTGAAAGGGAGTCGCTGTGGCGAATGTTAAGTATGAGTGGGCTAGACGGAGTCCCCAAGTCAATGGAGGCGGCGCCACAGCCCATCCGATCTTCCATCCAGTCAGAGAGAACGTCTTGCCCAAGGAATTCATCGTGACCGTCCTCTCATACATGCCATCCAAAGAAGCCAGTGACACATGCTCCCCCTTGAAAACAAGTTTGTTGTAAACCTCATCCACAAAGGCGAGGGCGTCGTGTTCCTTACATAGAGACGCAATGAGCTCCAGCTCCTTCCGAGAGAACACCTTCCCGGTTGGATTGTGAGGAGTATTCACGAGAATTGCTCGAGTGTTACTTGAGAATGCTGCACGAAGCTCCTCCTCTGGCACAGCAAAATGTGGAGCGCGCAGAGTGACGGTTTTGATCTTCGCTCCGGACATGGACACAGTGGCTTGATAGGAATCGTAGAAAGGCTCGAAAAGGATAATCTCGTCCCCTGGGTTGACTAAACCTAGAACCGTGGCAGCAATTGCCTCCGTGCATCCTGACGTGACCGTCACCTCCGTTTCTGAGTTCACGGTGATGCCGGTTTCTTTCTTGAAACTCTCTGCAATCGCCGCATTGAGCTGCGCCACACCGAACCCCCGTGCGTACTGGTTCTTGCCTCCGTCTTGGATGGCTTCAATTGCTGCATTCTTCACGAAATCAGGACCGTCAAAATTGGGAAAGCCCTGGCCCAGGTTGATCGCCTTATACTTCAAGGCGAGGATGCTGATCTCAGTGAAAATGGTCGTTTTGAACTGCTCCAGCCGCTTGGCAACCTGAATCTGAAATACCAAAACCTCTCACACAGAATCAAAACTAAAACCACGGATACTTTCACCTCCCATACGTCACCTCTACCGACTGGTAGGCCTTCAGCATCCAAATCATGACCTGAATGAAGTACCTTTCCTAGCTTAATTCTAATATAAATGGCCAGCAAATCCTAGAAGTCTACCCCCAAAACGACTCTTTCGTAAGACGGACAGAACGAAAAATCTAGACAAGGTAGGGGTAACTAATGGAGACAAAAACCTAAATGTGACAATCTATAACGATAAGTTAAAAATTGGATTCAGAGACTGAACGCCCTCTTAACACAAGCACTTGTATTGGTAATAGGTCATAAACCATTAACCCTTCGAACCTTCACAACTTTCGCACAAGGCATCCAAAGACAACATTCTATGACCCATTACAATCCTCTTCGATTCGCTACCAAGAAAATATAGAAATTCGACCATTATAATTTTAGTAAAATAATGCACAGCGCACTATTAGGTGTCATTAAAAAAACTAAATTCAAATCTGCTCAACCACCTCGAAATTCTAAAATCCTAACACCACGAGCGAAATCTCCCATCACCGATCAAAAGAAGAAAAATAAGCATTCTCCACGTTCCCCGGAAGGAAAATCACTCCCGAAATGCATTACAATCCTCGTCAATCAACTAACAAGAAAATATAGAAATTCGACCATTATAAATATGTTCCGCACACTATTAGGTGTGATTAAAAAACTAAACTCAATTCTTCTCAACCACCTCGAATTTTACGAAAACTAATGCCAAGAGCGAAATCTTCAATCCCCGATGAAACGAAGTAAGCTGAAATTTCTCCACATTCCCCCAGAAGGCAAACCACACCCAAACTGTCACCAATTACACACAGAACAAGAAAAGGGCGTACACACCTTGGGAGGCGAAGGGGTCGTCTGCGCAGGAGCAGGAACAGGCTCCTGAGCGACGCCATTGCTGGACGTGCGCGTCGACGCAGACGCAGACGCCATAGCCACTCCCGCAACGCGACCCTTGCTGTGCGTCCAGACCAAAGACGACAATCCCAGACAGGCGGGCGATGCAATCAGGCCCGGCATCCGTGATGCCAGTGGTCGTAGAGTCTTTGAGATGATCGCCAGCTCGGGCGTCGTGGCTCGCCGACTACCTGACGGAGGCGCAACGACCGACCCGCAGCAGCTGCAGCATCCAAAGCGACGGAGCTTCGAACCTCACTACTGGCTATGGCGAGCCACGAGCCTCGAAGCTCGGAGCGGTCCCAGTGCATGCACCTCGTTGCGAATGTTTCCTTTTCCTTTTTCCTTTCGCCTACTTTACTTTAAAGTTTTCGTTTCTCCGACGGTGATTTGGTTTCGTTTTTTCCTTGGTAGTGCGCAACGCACCTTGGAGTGTACGGCAGGTCAGAAAAATCATTCACTTTTATTCATACATCCATAAAGTAAATGCTTTCTTCTACAAAATTATCTAATAAGTAAAATTCATCCAAAAAAAATTTGTTTTTGTTTTCCTTTGGTAGTGCACCATGTACCTTGGAGTGAATGGCAAGTTAGAAAAATCATTCACTTTTATTCATACATCCATAAAGTAAATGCTTTCTTCTACAAAATTATCTAATAAGTAAACTTCATCCAAATTTTTTTCTTTCTGTTTTCCCTTGGTAGTACAACATGTACCTTGGAGTGAATGGCAAGTTAGAAAAATCATTCATTTTTATTCATACATCCATAAAGTATATGCTTTCATCTATAAATTATCTAATAAGTCAACTTCATCCAAAAAAAATTTGTTTTTGTTTTGCCTTGGTAGTGCAAGAGGCACCTTGGAGTGTATGGCAAGTCAAAAAAATCATTCATTTTTATTCATATATTCATAAAGTATATTATTTCATCTATAAAATTATCTTATAAGTAAACTTCATCCAAATTTTGACAAATTTGATATAATTTGGAGGTGGTTTGGGCAAATTCATTTTTTTTTTTTTCATTTTTTTTCAATTTTTTCTAGTGTTGAAAAAGCCAATAAGATATTCAAGGAAGAAAAATTTGCACAATTAATTTCACTTTTCCTTACTACTTGCAAAATTGCAAATTTCGTAGATGAAGGTAGAGAAAATTCCAATCTGTTTTTTGAAAGTGAACCTCATTCCATAGACAAACAAAATCAAAAACCTTTGTAGAAAAGACAAAAGATTTTCTAAAATTCTCGATGGAAGTGTGATATTTAGAAGAGGAGAATCATGATTTTTGGCTAGAAATTTTTTAGGAAAAAGCCCTAGGAAAAGGGGGGGCAACTTTAGTCAAACTTATGAGAAACTAGCTCAAGTACTAAAGACAATTAAGAAACTTTTATTTCACTTTAATTTTAAGAATGTCTTTGATTTTATAGGTGTATATGTATAGTAAGTGGAAAGCTTTGAATTGTCCTATTATGAATGATTAGATGAAAGTAATGACAAACTATTATTTGAAACATCAGCCTAGAGGCATAGAAAAACCTTCCATTATGTGGACTTGTGATTAGGGGGCTCACATCTGATATTAAAACATGCAAAATTAGATTAAAACAACTTCTCAAAGGCATGAATACACAAATCCACCATGTGCTACTATACAAAATCCAATATTATAAGAAACAACAACATTAAATCATTACATAGCAAGCCAAATAAGAAGAAAATTTGGAGATGTGAATATGATAATGACAAGCATTTTCAAAATTTGAAAGATGGACTACCATAGAGCCACCAATGATTACTTCATTCATCTTTGAGGTAAGAATCATGTAATCTATAGGTACGCTTTTTGTACTCATTAGATAATATTGTCATATGATCATCACTCTCATTTTATATTTTTTTTTTCATAATTGTAATGGTGTTGGGTTTATGTAGCAAAAGCTACTGCTATCAAAAGTACTACGAGTTCACACCAAAAGAGGAGAAGAGTGATGATGATATGGGAAATGCAATGAAAGGAGGAAAAAAGAAGGCAAATAAATTGTCTGTCAAAATGATCAAGCTCCCCATGGTAGCAAATATAGTTTTTAGATTAGGCTACCTTGAAGAGGCGAGGCATCTTTTACTAGAAATGGATCTTTCTCAATTGCCATTTTTCTTATCACCAATTTCACCAAAAATAAAGTGGTGTTTTGGGTGGGTTGAGAAGCATTAGAGTTCAAATAAGATTTCAAAAATGGCCTTAAAAGTTTCAACTTTTTGCCATGTGCAATACTATTGTTTTCCACAATGTGAAGTTCTTCAAGCGGTGGAACTCTTTGATGCCTTCTCAAGACTTTAGGTGCTTTACGGAAAGCTTGTTTCAAAAGATAAGTTAGCACAATTGGTTGAAATACAAATCATTTCATAACTTGTTAACACAAAAACATGGAGGTGTTCCACATATTGAGGATGCAACTGTGGAGTACTTTGATATTGTAATATAGTAAGACAATATCATTGTCAATGTGCAAGCCCCATTTAAGCCTTAGAGTTTTCTAAAGTATAAAGAAGGATGGAGACAAATGATTTGGGATCAAGGATTTGGGCCAACATTCAATGGAGTTGAGAATTTCAAGAAATTGAACTTCTTTATGAATTGCAAAGGGTCCAAGCATGCCAACCAAAAAGCTCTTCTTTGATACATTATTCTACTTCAAAATTATTAAAAATCTTTGTTTATTATCATGCCTTGGTATTCTGATGTTTAACCCCTGAATGCTCTGACATCCATTTTTTGGATGATGAATTGATTGAATCTCAAGTTTCATCCTCCTAACTACTTGGATGAAAGTTATTCTGATTTGTGGACATATGTTATGAAGTTGTTGTCCTATCTAAGGTTTGGATTTGGTGTTACTAGAGTACATATTTTTCTAAAATTACTAATATTCAAGTATGTCAAGTGGTCAAATTGCATTAACTCTAGTTCAAAATTGGATTTGCCAAAATGAGGTCATAGATAGGAAGAACAAAAAAAATTCAAAAAATCACCATGTGGAGGGAACCTCATTTCAAATCTATTCCAACAAATTTTACTCAAAAAATGATAATATTTTGTTTGTAATCGAATTTTGAAGGAATTTGGGAATTTCTCTTTTAAAATTTATAGAAAAAAAATTGGTGATAGCATTGGTGAATCTAACCACATAGATGGAATCTAAAAATCAAAATCTACAACTTTTATTCCCATAACAATTCCAAAATATGCTTCCAAATAGCACTTTATAATGATTTTTCTCAAATCATCAATTTTGGAGATGAATCTGGACATTTAGGGGATAATGATTCCTTCTCTTTGTATTGTAGTTACTTCAAATATGAGCTTCTTACCAAGAATGCTATTACTTGAGAGGAACTTCCTTCCTTTTGGCAATATAGCTTGACTGAAGTACATCAAACTATGTAGACATTTCCACCTAGTTTTGCATATGGATTATTGCTCACTTCATAAATAATGGGCAGTACTTAGACCACTCCATCAACTTCAATCATTCATCTGAGTGCCAGTTGTGGAAGTCTTTCTAGGGCATTGGAGCAATGGATTTGGATGTTGAAAAATTTGCAAACTTTGATGATGTAGCAAAGAAGAAGGCCATTGCAAAATGAACAATTATGGGCAAGAAGAAAGAAGCCAAGGAAGTTGACATTTAGATGATGGTGATAATAAAAGAAGTAGAGAGATTGTTGAAAGTGGTAGAGAAGGGGAAGGGGAAGGAGAAGAAGAAGGTACATATGGATGCAACACTTCTACCATCGTCTAAAGTGGACCAAAGCTCTAATATGCAACCCTATTCAAAAATGGGGGTTGAAGAAAAAGGCCCAATTATTGCAATTGACTAATTAAAGACTTCAGGTTTTTCCTCTAAAAAAGTTTTACTTTATCGATTAGGAACCAAATCATCAATGGCATTGAACTAATCCATTTTGTTTTAAAATGAGTCCAAAAAATGATAGAGTAAACCTTCTATTTATTGCACACATCCGGAAAAATGGACAACAACTGTTGCCATTTATCAAACACTAATTAACTACATGATTCAACTACCAATTCAATTGTGATGGGAACAAAATTTCATATCACCACCCAAGGATTGCACATTGTGTGGTATAGGGTTGCAAGAAATTTTTAACTAGATTTGAGCTTCATCACCTTTTAAAATTGCAATAAAATTTGTAGGAAGAAATCTTTTTGCAATTTGTTTTTTTAAGGTGAATCTTAACATGACATTTAATGATCACACCCAATTTCAAAACATGCAAGTCTCTATGATATATTTATATTTATGTGGAGAAGCATTCGAATTTTTTGTGTGTGCCGTGATTGGCAAGTTTTACTCTTCTACTTAAAGCTTAAAATAGAAAACTGGAACAGTGCCACGTCCGCCCTTGAAGTGACACGTACTCTGCCAGCAGGCAAGGGACCTTTCTCTACGCGCCGAATTTAGAAAAAAATGCCCCGCCCATTGGCCATCCCTCGCAAATGCAGTTTAGCAGCTCTGGAAACCCTAAAGTTGGAGCCTCTGTTTTATTAGCTTAGAGCCTCTATTGGAATCAGGAACTCAGTGTTTCGGATTGTCGTGGAGGACAGAGAGATAGATAGAGAGAGAGAGAGACTTCTACTCTTACGAGTGGGAAAATCCTCGGAGTTTCTGGTCCCTGCAGATTTTGGTGAGTTGAAACGCCGATCTATTTCATACTTTGTTAATGGAGTAGAGATGAATTCAATCTTTTTCGTAGAAATGGAGTTTGAATTTTGGATTTGATTTTGGTTTAAATTTTCTGCAAGAGAGGTTGAGGAGGAGTTTGCGTTGGGAGGGAGTAGGTGATATATAAGAGGTTTGAATGAAAAATTGCATGCTCTAGGTGTTGGTTGTTTGTTTTGGTCGTAGTTGAGGACGATATGGCGAGCGAAATGATTTGCACTGTTTTTACGAATCTTGACGACGGAGTTTGAAGTTTAATTGATGAAGATGAGGAGGTCGTGTGTGTGTGTGTGTGAGGTGTTTGGACCAGAGAGTGTTGTTTCAGTGCTGTAGGGTAATCACACTGGAAGCAGCACTTTAAGTTCTGAGCATAGTTAGGGTTATTATAATGGTCAAATTTTATTCACTCTTGTTAGCTAATCAATGAGGATTCCAGTGCACAATTGAATGCGTTATTTGGATTCTGTATGCAAAGGTTATGAGGATTCAAAGTTTTTTGGGGGAGATGACCTAAAACTGACTTGTTCTTATGTTAAAGTGGACGTTGTCAAAGTCAATATGTGCTCACGGTGCAAGATTTCATGGCGTCGTTTTTGAGGACGTGTTGCAATTGGGACCTGTACCTTCAGGGCTACGGTTCTTCAGTCTTTGTCTTCGTGACACTTTCAGAATATTGAGTCTCTTGAATTTTTTTACAGTTAAATTACGATGTGATGAGCATTAATATGATTTTTGGTTTCGTCGATTTGCTAAGGTTCTTGCATACTTGCAGTTGGTGATGGCGAGGACTGCACTGCCGAGCGAGGCAGAGAGGTGCGATGTGAGTGATGCGGCAGAAATGCTCGACTGCCTCCTTCCTGGCAAGAGACGGGCAGAGGGAGGAAGGGTGGAGCTCATGAGGAAGAGAGAGAGGAGAGAGACTGTTCCAGACAGCTGTGGAGGTGCAGGAGGGATGGTGGAACGGACCCGGAAGAAAGAGATGCGCAACCGCAGCAATGGAATGGGCCAAAGATTTCAGATGGTGGAAAGGATCTGGGCCGAGAGGACACCTTATGCCATCAACGGCTTCTCTTAGGTCAATGGCTCTTGTGAATCTTTTTTTCGTGAGGGAGCGTTTGCAACAATGAACGTTTCTTGATGCGAATTTTAGTGTCCTTTGCTCAGGTTCACATGGTCATTCCTAGCTGTCACGCTGGCAATGTTACCTCCCTATTGTGAATCGCAAAAGAGACCCATCTTTTGTTACGGTTGGCACCTTACAGTTTTACATTTTAGGCTACATTAGAGATCGATGTAGATTGCTCCAGCTAGCTAGATTCAAGATAGCCTCATTGAAAACAATCTCTCATATCATTTAGAGGCACTATATCGAGTTGGTTGGGTGCTTTCAAGTGTTTCATTTTAGTTTGAATGGTATTGAGAACTTTTAGCTAAATTGAAAATTCTCTCTAGGAATGAGTGTACAGTACAGTTGTCCAGTTTAACTTGAGAATTTGTATCGGTGACCCTTTTCCAGTCCTTTCTTGGTGCTCACTCTTTGTTGAATATGTGTTCATGGATCATATATTATTCTTATTTAGATTTATGCTGTCGGTTCATGCATAGTATTTTTTCTTACTTTGTTTGCTGTTTATGCTCAACATGAAATGTGGTGGTCATTGTTTTCATTCATCATTACCTGTAGAATTGCAATTCTCTGATGAGTTTATTTGAATTATAATTTGAATTATGAAGATAATCTATTGTGATTGAAGTGATGCCCAGTGATATTATCTATGAAAATTCTTGTCTTTGAATTCAAACTGAACTGAATTCCTTATTAACCCCTCAAGGCCCAAGGAGCCGTTTTTGAGCCTCTCACCTGTTCAATAGGTCAAAGTTATAACTCCCTATTCCTATATTCTGAGAAGTATATCTAAAAGAATATCATATTATAATCATAATGAAAGAGGAAGCTTGAAAATACAATTGACATTGTGTAATGAGCTTGATGTACAATGCACATTGTTAATCAAAGTTCAAAGTTGTGAAGGTATATGACTTAATTTCAACAATCTAAGAGATTTAGCATATGTTTGACATGTTTGAGCAATGGTGAAGGGGATAATTTTCTTTGGTCAATGAAGATTGCACTATTTTTTGCTAATTGTTCATCAACTTTGGAATTAGTAGAATCAAGGAAGTGTAGATTACAATTTGACTTGTTCTTGATGTATAGGTGAACCTATTTCTGAAAAGTGTAAAACTAGAAATTGGTCTTAGCAACTTCATTAGGTGACATTGTGTTACTTGTCACACAATAAGATCATATTATATTTCCTTCATTCTTAAAAATATGTCATCCTATCTTGTGCAAATGGGGCCCTAGTTAGAAAGAGGTTGTATACTTTAGACATGCACCTTTAATTAAGAACTATCTTACAAGACTTCTATTAAAAGTTGCATGTCTCTTTTAGGAAGTTATGTTTTGGTACTGATTAGTATTGTGCCACATTCCAAGTTGCATCATACTATAGTTGAACCTATGACAAATAGTTAATATATTTAGAAAGTTGAATTCACCTCTTTCAATATTCCTAGGAATCCATTATTTTCCCTAGTAAATTTTTTTATTTTGTAAAATAATTCCCCCAATAATTTCAATTCCTAATTCTATAAATATTTTTTCTGAACTTGCTAGTAACAATACATAGATATCTATATATCAAATTTAGGCATGTGGCTTTGAATATTAATAGTGAGTTTCTTTTAATTTGAGATTTTCCTCAAAGAAGAAAGATGTATCAAAAGGTGTCTCCTAAATGCAATTGATTTTTGATAGTGAAAAGAAAAAAATAGATTAATAAAGTAGTTTAACAAAGTTGCTACTCCCTCCAAAAATTGTTTTTTTGAATTGTAAAGAAAAATCATTTGAAAGTGGATCCAAGCATGAATCCTTAAAAGGTTCCAAGAGTATTATATATATATTGGAATACACCTAATACAAAGTCATATTGAAATTTTTGTATTTTGTAATTCAAGTAAAATGGTCTCTAAAAATAAGAATCAT
Organism: Straminergon stramineum; assembly: GCA_963920665.1. Lineage (NCBI taxonomy): Eukaryota > Viridiplantae > Streptophyta > Bryopsida > Hypnales > Calliergonaceae > Straminergon > Straminergon stramineum. Next base: position 26,369,600 of record OY987265.1, on the reverse strand, counting down.
AAAATTTCATTTAAATTTTTTTTTTAAATAATTATATTTAAAGTTTTCAATTGTAAATTTGGTGCAATTTTTTCCTTCAATAGTCAATATTTACATAATTGAAGAATTTAATTACCAATTTTAAATTTTATTTATTATTATTAGTGATAGCACAATAAATTGACTTGTACAAACATAATTCATGATTCAAAATCAACATCTTTTATTAAAAAATTGAAACTAAATTATTTCTCAAAGTTGTAGTTTATAATGCATTTTCATAGAACTTCAAATCAAGATTTGCGTCAAAGTATTTTAGAATAAATTCCTAAAGTCCTATTGTCCCTTCTTGAGATAAGATGGATTTTAGGTAGGCTCTTGATTTCATCATGATTCTTTGAATTTTTATTTGAAGCTAAGAAAATACATTAGCTTTAGGGGATATAATTTTTATTTGAATTGGGTACTAGGAGCAAAAGTTATACCTCTCTAAGCCCAAAATAGGGTTTATCAAAGAACACCAAAAAAATTTTAGAAAATTTTAAAAATTCCAAAATTTTGGCTCTCATAAAAAGAATTTTTGTGTACATACAAAGATCTGATTCATTCTATTGGACTAATGATGAGAAAGTTATATATGGACAATCTTCATGCAATCTAAGCATTTTCTTGAAAAAATAACTTATAGGATTCATTTTGAATGAAATTTTCACAGTTTTTCAAAACAAAAAGTTAAAAAAGGTTTACTTCACTTGTAGACAATCTCATTGTTGGAATTATAGTACATTTCAATCAATCCATCTTTGCCCTATTGCAATTTAATTTTTCCTTTGATCTTGTACCTACTTCTACTTAAGAAAAATTTCAAGAATAAAAATCAAGATTTAAAAAAAATTATTTTCTTAGACTTTCAATACAATTTTTCTACATAAATTTTTTTTTTAATTCAATATTGGTAGTGCAAAAAGTTTAAGCTAAGAAGATTCAAAGCCCTTTATATCTTGTCATGCAAGGTGCAAAAAATTCTAATTTTCTTCACTTCAAACTCAAATATCTTGTAATCCACAATGCCAAAGTTTTTGAAATTTCTTCCACTCATTTTTATACTAGTCTAGTGCAAGATCCTATGGTTAGATATATAAAAATTATAATTTCTAAAAATTTTGGCACTTCATTATAGAAATGATAGTTTTTGAGTGGAATTTGATGGAAAAAAGGCCAAGAAACCTCACTTTGGGCTTTAAGGTTTAAGTAAGGTTATAATATAATGAAATATGATAATATATAAAACTTTGAGAATGCAGATATGCAAGTAGAAATGTGTCCAAAAATTGTCGTGCCCCTTAGTGACATTTACCACCTTAAGTTCCCTTCCAATGCTTCTCAAGCACTTGATACTTTAGTGGCACCAAGGGTCACGCTCTTCTAACACTGCACATGCCATGCACATCCAATGTTAGTCCCCAATTCCAACTATTTGTGCTAAGTCCCAGTCACCGGGACTACTAGCACACACACACACACCCATCATGACACCGGGGCATGTTACTTGGTAACATGGGGCGGAACTTCCATCTTATTGTGCAAGGACCTATGGTGGCACTACTCACCATGGTCCTAACCGCCCTTGAGTGTAACCCCAACTCCATACTAGGCTCATTGTATATTTGTTACTTTCCACTTCATCACTAATCGGGACTCACCATTCGGGACACCTCACATAGCCTAGCAAAGAGTGGGACTCCACCCAACTGGTGCCACGGGACACACCCAAGTGTCCCATGGTGCCTTGGAGTGGTGGTGACTCCACACCACCAACCTTCAGTCACCAGGACTCACCAAGGCTCCAAGAGGGAGTGAGGAGGGAGACCAACCCCTCCTATAGTACTTTCTGTGGGATTTGGCAGACCCCCCCCTCTTGTATGTCAAGGGGAACTCCCAAACACCCTTTGGTTTGGGAAGACCACCCCGTTTCTCCCAATTCGCGCTAGTTTGGGACTCCCGAACTTCCACCCAGCATAATTTTGCGATCCGGGTCCAAATCGCACATGCGACTCCATTTTCGACATCTACGCGACATGTAGATGCCGATGGACTACTCACTTGCTCCATTCGAACAAGTACTCGCAAAGTTATCGCCCTCCAAAGATTCGAGACACTCCTGGCGCGACCAGGGCACTCCTGGCGCGACCGGGACACCCCCAACTTTGAACGCCCATAACTTTTGACTCGCAAGTCCAAATCGCGCGTTCTTTCAACAGCTAGAAGTGTCTTCTCAAGACCTTTCCAAGCATGTATCACACGCCCCCAAATTCGTTCGGTGTAGAGCGCTACATTGCTCTGATCGCTCGGGACTCCTAGTCCCCCTCACCTCATCTCTTGCAAGGCTTGGGGAGTCACCCCCAATGTCCCCCTTGCTCACCAAGGTGGCACGGGCACGCCTTGTGATGAAGGTCGTGACAAAAATGGCCTTTGAGATTTTAATCCCTAATTGCTTGAATTAGAAATAGTAAGACTACTTTTTAAAAATTGTTATAAATAATTGTAACTTCTCTAAGATATCAATTTAAGTTATTGATTCATAATGATGATTCTTTCTTCTTTTCATTTATATTTTTCACAAATTTATACTAAATATTTTCAATGAGAGGGTTGCTATTATGTGAGCATAGGAATGTGAGCTCATGAGCCTAGAATATTACACACCTATATTATAGGAGTATATACCACATAAATCTTCTATAATTATAGGGTATATATGTTACAAACACTCATATTATAGATGTTTATGATACATACACCTTCTATAGTGTGTGGTATCTATATTATAGGTACCTATAATGTAGGCTCAATGCTCACATGCTCACATTCTTGGGCTCACATACTAGCACCATTGATTTCAAGTGCAAGTGTGCACTTTTTCATCCAAAATTTGCAAATGTTGGAATTTTTTTGAATTGTTGTAGATACTCTCACATAATTGGTCTCATAATACACAAGTGACACAACAGATTGAGTGTCCCAACCAACATCAAATATGCAATCAAAAACTAAGTCAATGTGCATAACAAACACATCCTTGAACCCTAAGATGGATGAAATCTAACATTTGGATAAATATCATCCAAAATAAAGGTGAACTCCCATGGGAGTCCATCCAATGCTACAATTTGATGTAGAGTGGCCTTGATGTCATTTCACATGACAATTGAGAGACTCAACACTTTGTTATTGACATGTAGACTTGTATTTAAAAGTGTCCCCCAAAGTGTAATTAAACCATTCCCATACTTAATTGCAATTTGTTGATTGTTGATTCTCTAAATTTTGGTATTATGACCAAGCTATGTGACAATTTTAGTGGGCTAGGGTCTAAAGAGTTTTACTTTGAAAATTCATAATACTTTCATGTCTTATCCCAAAATTCTATTTTTTTTCTTTAATTCATGATTTTCAATTGCTAATACTACAAAAATGTTATTGTTTTTCTAGAGTAAAGTGCCTTCAACTATTTTGAATTGTTCCTTTTGATATTTTTGAGTGTTTTCACCATATTGATACGAAAACCTCTTCTCATTCAATCTAGAGCCACTAAATAAGGTAGATCACCCACTCTTGATCAACCTCCCATTCTTGCAGGTTAGATTTTTATATTTCTAATCAATTGTAGTGTAGGTAACAACTCACATAGAGGAGGACTAGCAGAAGTAAACAGAAATGTCCAAAAGGTGTACATTGAAAGCATACAATGATCACAACATATACACTGAAAGCCACAATTATCACTTACATCAATTTTGTCACCAGCCTATAGTTGGAAATAGATTTGCCTAAATATCAAGAATGGGACAAACAAAATCTTCATGAAAAAAATTCATAGTAATTTTGCTTTTGACGGAAGAAAGGAAAGATTATAAAATCCTTTTGGAATCTATTTCTCTATACAAGAATTTTTTTTCTTCAACCTTCCCCATGGCACAGATAGGCTAAATTATTTAACCCTTAAAGAATGGACTACCTGTGACTATGGAAATCATCCCTTTTAGAACCATGTGACATCATCTACTTTAAAATAATCTGAAAATATTCTCTAGAAGTCAAACTACTACACAAGATCTCTCTTTTTTGCACAAAATTCTAAGGATGAACAATTGCACTTCTCTCCTACATAGGAAGTTTCTTTATCATCCATCAAACAAAAAAACATCCTCGACGTCGTTTATGGGTTAACCCCTACATGCTTGAGGCACCAAAATGTGGTGTTTGGAAAACTTTGAAGCTAGATAAAAAGCTAAGCAATTTTCTAGTTTTTCGTAGTTTCTATTGTTTTTAAATGTTTTTTGAAGTCTAATTTTAGCATCAAAAATCCGATTATGAAAATGATTGATTATGATTTTTCTATTTAAGATTTTTTGCAAGGGTGTCCATTGCAATCTTGACTTTCTGTAGTGTTGGGGTCTCTTGGAAATGAGCTTGAAATACACTAGATCTTCGAGAGAAAATTACATTCGAAATTCCTTTAAAAAAAATTGTAAGCTAGATTTTGAGAAGTCATAAATTGATTGGGGTTGTGCAAGTTAGGCCCTTTAACCTCATACTTTTTTGGTAAACAACTTTTCAGATTTGACATGTGAAAAGAGTCAGGATTGAAAGACTTCTAATCACTTTTATAATTTTAACACCTTCATGATCAAACATTATAATCCTTCAATCCATAAGTAATTTTCTTTTCTTTTCCTATGTGATCTCTAACATGTCTAGTTTGAATTTATATGGTTATAAATATAAAAAAATTGATACAACTTATCAAAATGATGGTTTTTTGTTCAATTTACTGTAGGCCCCCCCCAAATGGCACCTAACCTTAAACCATTATCTTCGGTGTACACCTCCAAAACTAATCATGTACTTGTGTGGAAGAAACACTTTTAGAAACAAACTTTGATCCTCCAAAACTTTTGCAAACTGTATCCAAATGGCGTGTTCTTTGGTGCATTGGAACCTCCTTTCACTTGCCATCAAAACAATATGAAATTCTAAACAACCTAATAATAGTAACTAGGCACAGTACCAATTTGTGGCACTTTTGGGTGTAGCCACCTTAGAGCAAATACCTAGAAGCTCAAAAATGGCCTTAGGCATTTAGGGGTTAAGTGGTCGAGAATGGGTGATATACTAAAATCAAACAATACTAATAAAAAAAACTTAGGATATTGACCTGTAGACCTGTTTGGCTCAAATTCCTCCCCAAACACTGCTTGGGCGGGCTTTTCCTGATCTTCTGCCAAGCGTTGGCTCCTTCGGAGGAAAGAGCGTTAAGTTGCTTATAGGAAGGGCGCCAGTGGCGGAGCGCGGCAGTGCATGCGGCGGCGGGACTCTTGGCGGTGTCCGTCATCCATGTGTCGCCCGCCATCGCTCCCATCTCATCTGCCCCTTTCGCCTTCTCTTTCTCAAGTCCGTCGGCCATCCTCTACTGTAGGCTAAGGTAAGGTTTCCCTCTCCCTTCCTCCCATTGCCGATAAATAAAACTTTCTCTTACTACTCTTCCCATTTCCATATCTCAGTTTCTCGACTAAAACTAGCACGTCATCGGACAGACATCGATTGCGCGCTCGCTCGCTCGCTCGCTGTTTTCTTCCCTACCAGAATTCGACACAACTTATTCGGCCCTGTTCAATTCTCTCGGAGATTTTGATTCGGCTTCTTGGAATTCTCAAGCTATGGCGGTGGCGAAGGTCCAGGAGCTCATTCAGCAGAATCCTCTCATGGTTTTCAGGTAGTTTGGGAGTTTTCATGCATGATTGTTTGTCTAGAGTGCGTTTTTCGATGTTAGATAGTTTGCGATGCTACCGAGTTTCTTTCTGTAGAATTTTTCGGCTATTGTTTAGAAATGCAGTGTTTGAGAGTATCCGAAGAGGAATATTCGGTGAGGACTGTTTTTAATTAGGCCGGGGGCTCATCGCTTACAGGTAATTAATTTGCGAGTCAATTTCCGTCTTACGAGAGTGATTGTTTGCGTGTTACTTTGTTCTAGAGTGCGATTTGGGAGTTTACGACAATACAGTACAGTGTTTCTTTAGAATTTATGTACTGTTGATTAGGAATGTAGTGTTTGAGAGTATTTGAACAGGTGTAAGGTGTGAGAACTGTTTTAATTAGGCCTGGCGCTCATCGTTATCAGGTAATTTCGGAGTCCATCTCCGTTGAATCACGAGAATCAGTGTTTACGTGTTTGATCGTGAGTGCGATTCGGGATGTAGTTTTCGGTGATACAGATTTTCTATTAGAATTTATCTACTGGTGGTTCGGAGCGCTGTTTTCGAGTATTTGAGCAAGAATACGGAGTGAGGATGTTTTGATTAGGCTGGGGGAACCGTTGACTTCTTGGAAGTTGGAGTTCACAGGAGCAGAGGGTTTTATGAAGCGATTTTTTGCACTGTTTGCGGTGAATTAGTGTGGCAAGGTGGTGTTCGTGTGGCAAGGAAGCTGCTGCTGCTAATTTCCTTCTTACGAGATTCGGCGTTTTCGTGTTTGGTCTAGGAGTGAGATTTTTGGAGTTTACGATAGTACAGAGTTGCTTTAGAATTTATCTACTGGTGATAATTTGAGAGTGTAGTGTTTGAGAATTTGAGAAGAATGAGCGGTGAGGAAAGTCTTAGTTAGGCCGGGGGACAGTTTCCTGGAATTTAAAGTTCGCAGTAGGTGAAGCGATTCTTTTCTGCTTGTGCGGTGACTTTACTGTAGTGTGTGATGTTGGAGTGTCGAGCAAGCTTGTGCTTACGATTTGCGGTGGTCGGTGTTGAATTGCAGCAAGAGTTATTGCCCTTACTGCCGAAGTGTGAAGGAGCTTCTGAAGAGCTTGGGCGCTGAAGCTAAAGTTGTTGAACTCGACAAAGAAAGTAAGAGCTCGTCACCTTCAATTGGTTTAGAATTGAGATGGCTTTCGGTCTGCCGTCCAAACGTTTAGTTTCTAACGTTACCTAACAACATATCCGGATTCTACTAGGCGGCTTTGATTACACCGCTTAATGAAGGGTGGTTACAGGTTTACTTCATTACGTTTCTGTCTTGTTTTATTAAATCCTTATCTAAGATGCTAAAATGCTAAAATATAATTTTAACATGTTCAAGTATTTGTGCATCAGGGTTGTTGCAGCACTTTCAAGTTCAATCGTCTCGATACTTTCTAATCCTGGTGTGCGGTGACAGGTGATGGAACCGACATCCAGAACGCTCTAGTAGAAATTTCTAAGCAACGGACGGTGCCAAATGTTTTCATCGGCGGTGAACACGTCGGTGGCAGCGATGGTGAGTAACACGCCCCTTATAAGATGGTGTGCTCTTCCGGGTCTAATCACAAGCTTCTATCCCTAATTACAATCCGCAGACTGCTAACTGCTGTCGAAAACAGTTTTGTAAAACCATTCTGTGTATGCGAAAGTTTAGCATAATCATGTACAGTGCCCAGCCAAGCAGATTGCTACCCCTACCCCACCCTACCCCCACCCTCTGTTTCTCACACCAAGGGGTAGTAGATTTTTGGTAACTTTTTGTACTGTATTGATCCTGCTGAAGAGTAGTACTCTCGTCTGGGTTTGTATTCTGACAATCTAGTCATTCTTGCACTGCAGCCACGAAAGCAGCGCACAAGAAGGGGGCTCTCGTTCCCATGCTAAAGAAAGCTGGTGTTCTCAAAGACGAAGAGGAGCAAGTGCAGAAGATTGAAGGAACAAGTGCGAAGGCTGAGGGAGTCCATGACCTAGTCAAGGGTGTGGACGAACAGGGAAAGGGTGGACTTCCAACTAAGGACATTGTGATTTAGATGTGAAGTTTATTGCTTAGAAATGAGGAAGGAGATGGCGGTATAGAACGAGAAAATCTGTTGTTGGTTCTAGTGCTCTGAATCTGGGAGTCCCTTCGAAAGTAGATTTTGTACAAGAAATTTGATTTTGAATATGCATGTTATAAGTTCGTTAACCCTTGAGAGACAATCATACAACTGAGGTTTGAACTCGTTGAGCAAGATTTGACAGTTGAAACTTCTCTAAATCTCATTTTTACTTTGACTATACAGAGCATGTCAGGAAGTGGAGCATGCTTTGAAAATGGAGTATACAATGGTGTTTTGGGGAAGGAAGAAATATTGGAATCTTCATTGGTATGCTTGGGAAGTACGCAGTATTGCCTTCAGGATACTAGGAATTGTTAGGCTTTGGGAGTTCATGGCGTACGGTTTAGTAGTCAGTTAAAACTGAATTAACCCTGAAAGGACGGGTGTATGAACCACTTTTTGCATACTTAGTTCCTTCACTCAATGCACCCATTTTGCAACTTTATATGAATGAAAATTTCTTTGTACATTTACCAGAAATGGTATCATATATCTTTTATGCATCATAAAAACTTCTGATTTAAAAAAGAAAATTCAGTTGTTATTCAAAATTTCAAAATAATTCCAAAATTTTCATAGCAAGTGCAGAATGTGCTTAAAAATTTGAATTTTTTTCTATGTGTTATAATTTTATATACAAAGCACTTTACCTTGACATTCTAAAATTAGAAAATCAACACTCCCGACCATAGGTATTGGGTTAAAATTCAACTTTCAAATTGGGGTACAACCTACAATTGTAATAAAATATTGAATTTTAGGAATTCTTCAAACTTTCAAATTCGGATAGAAACTACACTTGATACAAGATGCTTTGCTTCAAATATTTTTGGAAAAATTGAAATGATTGTGAATTTCTTAAAAAAAATTAAAGAAAATCTATATCAAATGTAGAATATATTTGAAAAATCTGAAACTTTCACCACAAATGTATATTATAGTACATAACATCACATTATAAACCGAATTTACCATACCATTCTAAAATTAGAAAATCACCAAACCATGGATGTAGGCCCAAAGTTCATATTGCTATAAACTATTGAAATTTTCCAATTTTCCAATTTTCCAATTAGAGTAGAAACTGATCTTGATAAGCTTCATTTGATTAGTTGGAGTCAAATTCAAACAAATAACATTTTTATGGCTCAAATTTATATCAAGAGTGAAGAGCAAGAAATGGCCAAAACACACTACAAAGGTGATCTATGGGTTAAAAAATTTCTTCTTTTGAAAAGACAATAATACCATAATGAGGGAATTAGAAATACTATTCACTAAAAAAGTAGCCCAATAACTTTATTTTTTGAATTGGATGAACTATCAATCCTACTATCTTAGGTGAAGTCATTCAAACAAATACTTAATGTCCATAAGAATGTTACAAGGTTAAAGAGTGGATGTGATTTCATTTCTAAAAAATAAATACCAATATTTTTGTTCATGAACAATTACAAAATGGATGCATATAAAGTGAGAAAATTTGATGTTCAATTTTGTGTCTTGGTAGGCTTGTGCTTTAGGGGATAATTCTATTAGTATAATATACAATTATGTGTTGTAGGCCTTTTCTTTGTAGATTTAATTGTTTGAGGCTAATATACACCTCAAGGGGCTTTGATGGTAAATCCTTTAAGGTCATTGGAGTCAAAAAATAGATCAAGGAATGATTTCAAATGGACATTAGAAGATTTGGAATTGCAATTTTTCATCCCATTTCTTTTTGACTTCATCCAAAGTGTACACCCTTTGATGGAGGAAATTGCCTCATGGAGATACTATTTATTTATCTACAGAAGAGGATGCTAAGAAATGGATCTCAAACAATGACTCTATGACTATGCTTTATTATACATAGATATGTTTTTTCTCTTGTTACAAGTGGTGTTAACTTTGTAATGTTATAGCAACCAATTATTGTTGATGGTTGATGGATGACTTTGTGCAAGCTTGCAAGATTATCAAATACAATTTTGCATCTAATTCTTTTTTAAGTGCTTGAACACATGTTTTACAAATTGTATTGAATATCACCTAACTGTCATATTTTTTACTATTGTGCATAGGTAGGTGCTTGATCCATAGATCACCATGTAGTGTATTTTGACATTTTCTAAAGTCCTTGTTCTTAGTATGAATTTGAGTCATTAGAAATGATCATTTTTAAATTTTAGCCGAGCTAGTGAAATGAAGGTTATTGAATCTGGTTCCAACCCTAATTTGGAAAATTGAAAAATTTTGAAATTTGAAGTGTGGGCATATTACCAATGAGTGATTATTTTCTAATATTAGAGAGATATAGAAATTATTGTCAAACCATGATGTTCATATACACCCATAGAGAAGATTCTAGATTATTTGAGTATAATTTGTATTTCATATGAATTTTGTTTTACTTTTTACTTAAATTCCCAGTAATTTCAAATTTTCAAAAAAAATCTAAAATTTTAGGACTGATGTGCAATGACATCTTTGGAAAAAAAAAATCAATCATGTCTTGCAGTTTTATAGTAGGAATAGCAAAAAATAATTCTAAAAACAGATGCCAAAATTTTAAGGCAATTATTCTTTTTTAAATAATTTTTTTGGTGAAAAAAGAGAATATTGAAAAAAAAATTACATTTTTAGCATTGGCCAAAATTTCTTTTAGGAAGGGTCCTTTCAGTGTTAACCCCTAAATGCCCGAGGCACCAAATTTTGGTGTCGACAATATTTTGAAGTTAAATTAATTCTAACCAAGTTATTATTTTTAGTAGTTTTATTTTTGAAAAATTCTTTTTGAAGTTTAGTTTTAGCATCAAAAATCCAATATTGGAAAGAATGATTATGATTTTTTATTCAAGATGTTGTGTAAGGGTATCCATTGCAAATCATGATTTTTTTGTGTTGAGGGTTCTTGGATATGAGCCTCAAATACACTAGATCTTGGAGAAAAAATCACATTAGAAATTCAATTAAAAAAATTGTAGAATAGATTTTGATAAGTTGCAAATTGAGTGGGCTAATGTATGTTCTATCCTTTAACTTCATATATTTTTTGGTGACCAAGTTTTTAAATTGGACATGTGAAAAGAGTATTGAAAGACTTCAAATCATTTTCACAATTTTCACACTCTCATGAGCGAACATTATAATCTTTCAATCGAGAAGTGATATTGTTGGGTTTTCTTTTCCCATGTGATTTGTATCATGTATGTGGTAGAACCACCCATTACCAACAAGGCCCCATGGACAATCTATAGGTACTGGAAAATTCAACAGAGATATGACTTGATTTCTAACCATTAGTTCCTTGGTTTTCAACCATCTTCTAGCCATCACATATGACTTGATTTCTAACCATTAGTTCCTTGGTTTTTGACCATCTTCTAGCCGTCACAGTCATGACACATGTGCTTGGTTTTGAGAGCCAAATTAGTCTTTGGATGAGCAATTATGGAAGACTTTATGTGTTTGGGATGGGTGCAAGCCAACTTTTGGCTTCCATAATTCATAACAATTTGACTCTAAGAAAAAAAAAATTAATTTGACATTATCCATCATTTCTATCTTCTACAAGGCAAAAAATTAACATTGCCTTCTACTCCATGTCATGCAGAGAATGCTTAAGTGGTTGATAATGGGTGGTTCTACCATAATTTGTATGGTTACAGTTCCAAAACAATTGAGAGAACTTACAAAAATTTAGACTTTTTGTTCAATTTAGAGTAAATTCCAAGAAGCTCCAAAAAGGCCTTGGGGATTTAACCCCTAACTGCCTACATGACCATATATAGTCGATTAGAAATTTTAGGCCCATTTCTGTGTGGGCAGTTAAATTCCTATGACCAACTTAAAATTTTTTTCGGGTAGTTTGAGGGTTAACTATGGAAAATTTTCATTTTTCATTGACAAAAGTACATATTCAATTATTGAGAGGTCTTCAAAGGCATATGTGCACTAAAAGTGGAGTATAAAGTTTGCTAATTTTACTTCATTTCCCGGCTTTATGTAAAGCTTGGCAATTTCATTTGATTTGAAATCTAAGAAATTGTACTTATCCATTTGCTTTGAGAATGGTCCTAGTGAAAAGTTTAAAGTCTTTTCATGATTTTCACCATTCAAAATTTCAACATGCAAATGTTTATCTGAAGCTATTTGTAATTTCTACTTAAAAACAAAAATTGCATTTCAACAATTGCAAGGTGGATTGTGTTATGAGTTTTATTTTTTTCATGTGAAATTAAGTTTTTTGGAAGTGCATTTTAGTGTGCTAACACTCTTTGAAGTTGTTCATGTTATCTCCAATCCCAAAAAATATTTATATGCAAAATTTTTGAAACATTGTTGACAAAGACAACATACTAAAAATAGAAAATGTACATTTCCCTTGGTATAATATCACAACTCCTAAGGAAATTTTGCACTCAAAATTGGTGTGCATACTAAAAAACAAATTCTATTAACATTTATACGGTTAGTTTTGGAAAAAAACACAATTTGCTTCATTGAGGATAACTACAAGCCAATGCTCTTTTTTCATAGTCAAAACACACTTCGAAAGGCTTAGGCACTTAGGGGTTGAGGGTTAACTGACAAGGATGAATTCAGGAATTTAGGAATAAATTTAGGTGAATTTGAGGTAACCTTGGACTGAATTCACTTTACCAACACCGTTCACGAAACCAAGTGCAAACAAACCAGTACGTTAGGTGCACACAAGGAAGACCCAGCCGAAATTTCGATGCACTGTACAGTACAACGTCCCAGAGATGCAAGCATATGTATAATTCACAAAAGCAGCAGTGCAATAGAAAATTCACGAACAGTCTCCTGTAAACTGAAGCCCAGAGCGGCAATAAAACCTCCAGTCCTGTACAACATGATACAAATACAGCTTCAGCTGCAAACCGCTAAATGACCGTAGTTGTCATCCATCATCATATTCGGATTTCACCTTGCACTATCTGCTGCTGCAACTAAATAGTCAGTGAGCAAAACTTAAGTCCTATCTACCTAGTGGGCATGGCCACCATGCCCTCTCCTCTCATTCTCCCCATCCCAACATTAAGAGGAGGGTTCTCTACGTGCACACTCCTTGTGCTGATAATACCTTCCACCTCGGCATCTTTGTTCAATAATCTTGTGCCGAGGCCTGCACCCAGCTCCTGGCTCCAGCTCGCAACCGGGAGGAGCGCATCCTCCCCGTAACTCTCCAATCCTTGTCGACTAGCGGACCCCTTCATGCCCGAACCAGCCAGGGCACCACCAGGAACTCCTCGACGCCACGAGCCAAACATTGGTGCCACTGCTGGGTCACCACCCACTCCTGGTGATTCAGCTTCTTCTGTTGTGTTCTGCAGATTCTCTACTGAATGCAGAGCTTCTGCTGCTATAACTGCCGCAACAGCCTTGTGCATGGCTGCATCAGCAACAGCGTAGAGGGCTTGGGCACGGGCTCGGGCAGCTTCTGCAGTGTTGCGGGCCCTTGCTGCCGCCAAGGCTAGGTCTGTGGGCTGTTGCTGCAGACCCAGTGAGCCGATGTTGCGCATCAACAAGCGTTTCCGCCGTGATTCTTGGGCAGCTGCTAACAGTCGCTGGCGATGAGCTTTGCGCCCAACCTTTTTCTTTTTCCCGGCCCGTCTTTGCGCATACTCGTTCAGGGAACTGTTCCGAAACTCCTTGGACACTCCTCCAGGGACAGGGTGCTCCCTAATGATGGCGTTGAAGGAACCTGTCAGGTCCGCTCCCACTACGCCGGTCAGGCGAGGACGACCAGGTCTTCTTGGGCCTGGAAAACAAAAGTACGGAAGGACACCTCAGATACTGTACCAGTTTCACTTGAATTGTTACCACCATCTAAAGATAAAGGTATTGAACGAGCAATGTAAAACACAAAGCAGAGTTTCAGGAAGGTAAAAGAGCAAAACGGATGCATCAGTAGGATTTTAATATAGACATTCCTTGAAACATTAAACTACAGGAAAGAGCACCGTCGAAAAATTGACATCAAGAACAAACGAACAAACCCAACTGGAATAGCAACTGGTAGGAGATGGAAAAGGGGGATGCGAAAGGACCGTGGGATTTACCAGGAGGCAGTCCATTTCCTGGCTCTGTGTAATACTGCCGCCTGCCAAGGCCATCCAAGCTGCCTAACCCAACCCATGGCCGAGGTGCAGTTCCAGGCCAACTCTGCTTCCTGTGGGATTTTTGTTTGGATAGCTTATGCTTTGCTTCCAGTCCTCGTGGTCGCAAGCAGAAAGCAAAATAGGGAGGCTTTCTCACAACCTCCGCCAACTGTTGCATGTTGGCGGAAGGCTGTTCCAGTTGCAGTCTTGCTATCTCCTGCTCCCATAATTTCACCTGTTTCTGATACTGCTCCCATGCCGGAGGCTGAAAAAGGTGATGTAAGAAACCCACATCAGAACTCAAAACACCTTGGCACAAGAGAGATAGTAAAGCGTCACGCCACAAAACATGGAGACACAATGGCAAACACCTGGCCTATACAGACAGCTTCACACAAAAGGAGTACACTCGAGTAGTTCCAAGCATAAGGCTGCCAGTAAAGAAACAGTCAATAGAAGGACGTCTCACAAAAATCTACCTGAAAATGGCGCACTAATGGCATGCCCTTCCGCCTTCGCTTATCTGACCAGTAATTGTAGATGACCTTGATCACCTCCTGAGTAGCAAGTCCAGTGCAGGATTCCGAGGCAACATCATTTGGGTCCAAGTCCGTTGTCTTGTGTTGCTGCTGATACAGGTACGCATCCTTTTCCAGCTTATCCATGAGCCTCTCCAGAGTCTCCTCAGCAATCAGCGGACGAGTCCTTGTTCCTCGTGCACTTGCCCTTTCCGTATTGATTTGGGCTAGCCATTGCTCGTCCTCAGAGTCCATATCGTATACCACCCGGCTGTTCCCCAGAGCCATCTCCACTTCATCTTCCATTGTGGTGATGTACCTGTATGGTCGCACGAAGTGAAAACCTGGACTTCTTGGTGCAATGTCGTCGATGTGCCTGACACCAGGAATTGGAATCTGGCGAACTGAAGAGGTTTTTGCATTTCGCCGGTAACACTCTTCGTGCAAATCCTTGAATACCTGCCACTGCTTCTTGTCTTCGAACTCCAAGCTCCAACCCTTCCCACCTTTCCACACTATAGCATGGCTGTGTCGATTCGTGGTTCCTGTTACGATAGCATGCTCAGCTTTAAACGCATACAAGTTCTCACCACGAACAGATATTATCAACATCCAACCTTGGCCATGACAAAATTGAAGCTCAATAGTAGCTCCAAATTCCCGCCAACCCCTGTCGTGTTGAACCACAAGCACATTTGCCATGCATCCTTGACAAACAGAATCTGGAAAAGCATGATCGGTCAGATTGCTGCTAGGGTACGTCTCTTCTGCTCTGAAATGAGTTGCATATGAATCATCGCTAGAACCCGAACTAGTAGAGCCGTTCTTGAAACGCTTCCTAGGATTGAAAGTCACATCATTTATGGATGACACTTCACAGTTCGACCACAATCCCTTCCCCTTCGCCTTCTCAATCCCATCGGCATTGCGCACAGGTTCTTGACTACCGGCACGAGGGCCTTCCATAAACGACACAGGATGACCATTTTCCTCGGGACTCTCTGGTTGGTTAAAACATTCACTGAAAGACCTCTTCCTGTCCGCAGTGGAGGAAGGAGTCAAAGGTTCGCCACCATCACCAGGCTGCATGACAGTACGATCTGCCATGCATGAGTTTCCAGCCACACGCCACCCTCCTTTGCCGGTGGAACACTTACGGAGCTTCAACACGTTCACTCTGGGAAGCGCTGAGTCGTATTCTCCTGTGTCCGCACTCCTGGTATTCATATCTCCGTGCACCTCACCTTCCTGTAGTGACAGATCCTTCTCACCGTCGTCGTTTCCATAATCATAGTTCCTGCTACTCAAGTTTTCCGCATGAACCTTCTGCCGTTTAGTTAGTGCCATGCAACCCAGCTCACTGTCCAGCAAACCTTGGAGCCTGCCTCCGGTTCCTAAGCCATCGCTTCCCAGATCCTCAGGTGTAACTTGTGAGAATCCCCGCTTCACAGACTTCCAACTCCTGCAAAAGAAACAGTTCAATCGTTTTCATACTGTAAGTGGCAACTGCAGGTCATTTCCTTCGATCTCTCCAAGATGCCCAGCAGCCATCCCAAAGGACAGCACTACCAAAAATTCCTGATCACAAATGATACCATTGAACACGTTGGACACACCTACACATCAGACTCCATACAGCAAGCTCAACGAAAGACTCCATCAATTACCTGTAACAAGCAAGACCACCTTCATCTTCAACCTCCACAGCGCTTCCAACTTGTACTTCAGTGAGTCCTCCAGCACTTCCAGCACCGAGTGCCACGTTCGTATCTCTGATAACGTCATCCTACAGAAAATTACGAATATAAGTAAACGGTTTGCACCAAACTCCTCTGAGGTTTATGAAAAACGCAAAAGACGACCTAGTCAGGCTAGAGCACATCACGGAGGTTTTCAGTCAGTGATGACGGAGTATTTACTTACCTCAGCACAATTTGCACGAGGTGCTGCAAGGTAAGGCTCAGAAACACCATCTTCACCATTGCGGATTAAACTCGCATCGTCTATTTCTATGTCACCCTCTACATGGATATTCTCAACTCCATTGTCTAGGACCTCGAGAACCGGAAGGGTAACAACCCCACCTGGCTGTTCAACTAGCATCGATTCCAGAGGCTGCTCAGTTGTTACCGGCTCACGAGGCTGCTCAACTGCCATGCCCTCACTAGTTGAACACGGAAACTCGGAAAGCGGTGGATTAGCCTCGAGAATTCCAACTACAACCTCCGGGTCATTGCCTTGCCTCAGTACCAGCTGAGAGTCGGAGCCATCCAATGACATACGAGTTCCTTGAAGTAAAAGCCTCGCAGTTCCTAAACGGAAGGAGAAACATGCAAGGGTTCCACATATCCTACAGCCGAGTCCTGACAGCGAATTCCTTCGCACTGCAATACCCTTCGCGATATGCTCCCCATAACAGCGGGTCCTGGGTGTAAGAGACGAAATTTCTTGGGAAGTAGCACTCTCCAATACCACGTCTACGCAAAGCGTGAGGTAAGGAACGTATCTCCAGACGCCATCTATGTCAGAAATCCATGATGAAAGATAGTACACGGGTATTTTGCAATCTATCTTCACCAAATTTGTTGCAATATACCGCGAAATGTACCGCTCGGTTCTGACCACCCAAGTTAAAAGAGGCGGACGAATGCCACGGTGCCTGCCTCGACGTGAGGACCTGGGCACTGCTTGTTTCTTCGCTGCCAACCCCTTACCGGAATCACTTCCTGCCCAATGCTTTTCCCCCAAATATGAAACGACTTCTCTAAAATCAGTGCACTTAACCGCTCTGTTCCCCAAATCCTCAACATCATCTGACGCGCTGTGTGCGTGATCGTCTTTAGTCTCAAGTCTGACATCGTCTTCCTCGCCTCTCTTGCATAGAATCACGTCCAACAGACGCATCTCTACCTCACTCAAATCCACGTTCTCCTCTACCCCACGCTCAACGTTTCGCTGCCCAGTCCATTGCAACCCGCCACCTTCACTACTTCCAAAAAAGTCTGACGCATTTAGATTCGCAGAATCGATTGTTGAATCTAAATCCCCAACCTTCGAGCATTCACGCAACTCAGTATCAACAAAACCCATCCCATCCTCACATGAGATCCCTTCAGGCGCTCCTCTTTCAAATGTGCATTCCTCAGATGACGCAAGATCACAGAAATCATCACATGCGTCGGAAGAAGCGAGTGCAACATCAGAAATGTCAATCCCTATTGGATTCGCAGTCACAGCTGCAGGTTGTACAGACGGTATCGCCTCACTCGTTTCTGAGAACTTCCTCGACTCCGTGAGACTCTGCTTGGATCTCAAGAACGTAACCAGCGAATCTGACATACTGGTATGGTCTATGGCATATGGGTCTTCAAGATCTACGCTTTCGGTGGTTGAATCTACGACCACACCCTTTGCACTTCCAAGTGACTCAGAATCAATAGAACCCTTCCCATCCTCACATAAGATCCCTTCAGGCGCTCCTCTTTCCTCAGATGTGCATCCTTCAGATGACTCGAGGTCACAGAAAGCATCACGTGCCTCGGAAGAAGCGAGTGCAACATCAGAAATCTCTACTTTATCCTTCGCCTCATTACACAAGGATGGTTCCAAGCTTGGAGATACCTCTATTGGATTCGCAGTCACAGCTGCAGATTGTACAGACGGTACCGCGCCACTCGATGTCGGAACCTTCCTCGACTCCACAAGACTCTGCTTGGATCTCATGAACATAACCAGCGAATCTGACATACTGGTATGGTCCATAGCGTATGGGTCTTCAATGTCTAGGCTTTCGGTAATTAAATCTACGTCCACACCCTTCGCGCTTTCAAGTGACTCAGAATCAATAGAACCCTTCCCATCCTCACATGAGATCCCTCCAGGCGCTCTTCTTTCCTCAAATACGCATCCCTCAGATGAAGCAAGGTCACAGAAAACATCACGTGCCTCGGAAGAAGTGAGTGCAACATCAGAAATCTCTACTTTATCCTTCGCCTCATTACACAAGGATGGTTCCAAGCTTGGAGATACCTCAATTGGATTCGTAGCCACAGCGGCAGGTAGTACAGGCGGAACCGCACCACTCGATGTCGGAACCTTCCTCGACTCCACAAGAGTCTGCTTGGATCTCATGAACTTTACCAGAGAATCAGAAATACTGGTATGGTCAATGGCGTACGGGTCTTCAATGTCAATGCTTTCGAATACTATTGGCGTAGCACCCTCAAATTCCTCGGTTGCTCTCACATTGAATCCAGCCTTCCTCAAGCTTGACCCTTGCTCACGGCAACCCCCATCAGAGCAGAACCCTGGACTTTCCAAACTGTTCTCGTTTTGTCGAATAGAACTAGGTTGAACACTGGTTAACTTTAAAGCCTGAACACCTCCGTTTGCCGAAGATGCGGCAGTCTCTCCATTCAATTGCTCCGGCTCGTTCACCCTATTATTCCTTCCGAGAAAGCTATTAATCTTTAAACCATTGCCTGTGACCTCCGTAGACTGCCTCGACACAAGTTGCTCCTTTTTACCAAACACCTCCCCAGCCAACACCTGAAGCTTGAATTTCTCTTCGTGCAATTTCAGCCACTCCTCTTCTTTATCATCATAGACTATCTTGTGAGAGTTTCTCCCTCTATTATATGCTTTCACTACCCCATAAAACCACTTGTTCTCATCTCGCCAGAATACTTTTATTCTCCGGCCTAGAATCCGAGCTCCATCGCTCTCCGTCAGTGGCACTTCCTGCAAACGCTTCGCTCGCTTCGCGATCTTCTTGACGGGTGCCACATGCCTTCCCCGCGGTCTCCCCCTCAACAGTCTCCCCTTGGGCTGCCCGGCCGCATCTGGCGAGCCGCCAACCCCTGAAACCGCAGACATATGATTAGACTCCACGGCATGCGGTTGCCGAACCGAACTACTGACCCCCTGACCCGCTGCCTCTTCCTTTGACGCTTCGCTCGCACCATCGACGATCTCAGACGATTTAACAGACGACGGCGCGGTAGATACAGTCTTGACGGGAACTTTCGCGACAATGGCCCGGGCTTCTAGGCCCTTCGAAAGAAACACGGAGGGATTCGGAGCGAAGCGCGTGACGCGAGAGGACCTCCGCAAATTCGAACTGTCCTTACGATGGTGATGTTCTAACGAACTAAGAATGCCTACCTTGGGATTCTTGGACGTCGACGTCATATCTAATTGAGACTCTTGGATCGTACCCGCGATGTTCTTGCTGGAGCGATGCTCACGAGATCGCCGCGACATCGCCGTCATGCCGCTCGTGACGGCCTTCGCCTCCATAAAACGCCGCTCCCGATAAGACCGGGGTCTCTCCCTAACCGCAGGCTCCCAACGAACAAGTCTACCAAGATCCAGCCCCTGCGCCTCCACGCCTTCACGCCATGTCACCATTTCCAGAGGTCGCCATCGCGTGGCTCACCCCGCCCCGCCCCGCCCTGTCCTCGTCCTCCTCCTCGCAACCACCACCACTACCACCCCCGCCGCAGCAGCAACTGCTTTTCCTCGGGCCTGGAAACGGCCCTCTGCGTCGTCCGTTATTCTCCCGGCGCACGAACTCGTCCACATGCACTCTCCTCCCTTGCATGACACCCGATCTCCCCGCTCTACACACATACACCACATCACATCACATCACATCATATCCCCACTGGGCCGCCCGTTCTCCGCCTTCCCCTGCCTTTCCCCGCCCTGGTCCTCCACCTACTACTACCACTCCCTCACCCCTCCCCTCCCTGGCGTCGATCGCTCCCCGACTCTCTCAACCACAAGCACGCGCCTCAGCCGCGCAGCAAAGCCAAGCTCACACGAAACAAGACTGCAAGCAAACCAAAGCTTTACCATACTCAACTCTCTTTTCTTATTTCCGGCAAGAGAAGGAAAAAAAAAAAAAACTCACGCAAGTCGGCGACGAAATCAATAACTGAATGGAAAACGCCACTGAAGCACCGCTATCGCAGGCAGCACCACCACACCAGGCGGACAGGAGCAACCGGCGGAGCGTGCTTCGGGTGTCAAACCGTGCGCAACCATCGCCGCGGCACTAGTAGGCAGGCAGCAGACCGCGGCTACAGAGTCAGTGTGTGTGGGTGTCCAAACGAGCAAAGAGAGAAGAAGAGGCGGGCTCACATCCCTGGCTTCCCAACAACGGTGAGAAGCAGCCACGCCATGCCCTCGCCCGGAACCGGACCGGGTCGGGACAGGCCGGGTCAGGTCGGGAAGGGCCGGGTCGGGTTGGGTCGGAAAGGGAAGGGAAGGGTCGGGAAGGGTCGGGAAGGGTTTTCGACCCCAACCCAAGCGAAGATTTTCTCCGGCTCGGGCCCGCGATTCTGGATGGGGAAAGGCCGAGAGAGCCTTGCGGCTCGGTACTCTTGATCGCGGGTGACCCGCTGGGGATGAGACTATGGGAGAGGTGCGTCGAACAGGGAACGGGGAACGGGGTCGGGGAACTTTACGGGGAACGTGTTCGTGCTCCGGTGAAGGTGACTTGTCTGTTACCTTGGCACCTGAGCTTCGGTGCAGTTGGGATCCATTCCTTGGACGGGGAGGCTTGTAACATACGGTGCCATAACTCCGTGACCTCTTGGAGCCTCCGCGTCAAGCCCGCTCCGAGTGAAGTTCTCGCCTAGCTTTGGGGGTTTAGAGGGACATGGAACTCCAGTTCTGGGGGGCAACCGGCAGTAAAAGAAAAAGGAAAAGGAAAAGGAAAAGAAATATTTTCAGAAAACTCCTGAAAATTAGCATCTACAGAGGATGGATGAATAGTGTGCAGTAGATAATGTTCAGATCCACTTTCAGGATTCTCTTAAGCCACACTAAATAAGCAATGTTTACCAAGGTTGGCAACTCCTCCAAATATTAAGTGCCATACTTTAGTGGTCAAGATCAACAAACCTTGCCGAATACTATTACTACTTTTGTTTTTGAAAAAGCCCCGTGTTTCTTTTATAAAATACAAAGGAAATTTGGGTCTTTTGTAGAAAAGGAGTAATAAGTATATAAAGGGAGTAATAAGTATATAAAATTGGCAAATGTGATTCAATAGATGCCTTAAATAGAAACTAATGTGTCATGTGCCATTACCACAAGCTAAATCAAAGTAAAAGTTATTTTTTATTTTTTACTTTGAAAATAACTCAAAAATCCATAATGTTCACATGTATGTCCAAACACCACAAAATAAAGCCCATGCCCCCTTCGTTGTAAAGAACTTTCTTAAGATACTACGAATGCAATTGAGGGATGCATGAATCTCGAGGTCTCAATGTCACAAATAAACAAAACAGACTCATTGAAGGTATAAATGTTTGTTTTTTCACCTACAAAATCTTTTTTTGAAAAATGAATAACTATACAATTTGGACATGTGTCTATAGAAATATATTTTGCCAACCGTGAACATTGGGTATGGGACATTGAGATACAAATGATAACAATATTTTTGTTTTTGGACACAACAAGACTTGTGATTGGTTGGAAATTAATAAAGTAATTCATATAGGGGGAACAAATAAGTGAATCAACTCTATAGTAGTATTAGGGTTGAGTTCTATAAGAAGCATCTGGCATCTCAAACTTGAAAGGCTACAAAAATAGCCCCTTTTTAGGTGTGTTATAGAGAAATGATGATAAGTCATTTTTTATTTTATTTTAAAATTTAATCATATGATATTTGATACATAAATGGATTAAGTATTTTTTCGTTCAAATTGGTATAAAATATTTGTATTATACAAAGACATATTGATAAATAATGCGTGAGGTAAAAATTTAAAATTTGACTAAAGATGTGCAAAGGAAACCATTTAAATAAACTTTTGTCAACTTGTACAACATTGTATAAGCCTATTTGGGTGTCAATCATAGTGTTTTTGAGTAAAATTCGAGACCTCTATTTTTATATTAAATCAAGAAATATAAAAGTATTTGAAAACAAATGCATTAGAAAAATGATATATTATTTTGAAGATGGTTTGTAACCTTTGCATAAACATTTTAGATTGATTTGAATGATTCCATTTCATTTCTAAATTTCTAAGGAAATTGCAATATGATACCTAAAAGCCCAACTATAATTTTGTGTGTGAGGAGATCTTAGACAACAACAATAAACTCTTTACAATTAGTAACAAATTTTGGCAAGGCACACCCACTAGTAGAATCCCACCACTTGAATAAGCATTGTATAATAACACTACATCCTAGTGTATTTATCAAGCAAATCTCTTTCCTAATAATATCAATTTTTTGAAAATTAGAATTAAAACATCAATCAGTTTAGAGTGACTAATTTCTGTTTAAAAACCTATTAAATTACCAATTTTTAAATATATTGTAGCACATCTTTCCTTAAATTAAAATTTTGTCATCCCAACTTGCAAGATCTTTGTTAATAATGCAAGCAAAGACCTCTATGTTTTTGTCATTTTTGCTTTCTTAAATTAACATTGTAAGATCTCTAGCATACTTGATATCTAAGTGTTCCCCTATTTCCTTCATAAAGCATTTCAATGTCCTTACTTAAGGGCCAAAAATCACAAATCTCAAATTTTTTAGAGTATATCTTTAAAAAGAAAGTTTTATATGGAGGAAACAAAATTTCAAACACTAATCTTATTAAAAGGACACATCACTATGGCACTTGGGGGGCTAAATCTTATTTTTTACAAATATAATTAGAAATTAATTTTTGTATCAAAAAATCATAAATTTAAAATTATAATCTTGAATACTATATAATGAATCCATCTACAAGTTGAAGAAAATTCACTAGCACTATTACTAAAATTTAATGTAAGGCATAGTCTTCTTTAGCTTCTAAGCCCTTTGAATTGCATTTACTTTGATATCTTGAACTTTAAACTTCTAGCCACATTACATTGTACAATTTTATATGGCAATCTAGAAAATTTAATAAAAAAATTTAACAAGAAAGTTACAAATATAATGTCAGGTCTTACAAAGTGGACTAATGTAGGTAGGAGATGCAATTAGATGGGAATGCTATTGAATGTATTTTCATTATAATACATGGTCTTTTTCTTTCTTCACAACATTGTTTGATGTAGGCACAACACAATCCCAATCCAATCTCTAACATTGACTTCTATCTACTTGATCTCTTTTTTTGTAGACCATATGTTTCAGGGTATATTTATGTCACAATAGATAGTTTTCTTCTTTTCTTCACTATATTGTTTGATGAAGACGCAATCCAATTGCAATTGAATGTCTAACATTGCCTTCCATATATCTGATCTCTTCCTATGTAGACTATACACTGTTAGGTATGTTTACGTCACAAGTAAGGTAGCTTGTCCATATTCTACTTATGCCCTAAGAATTGTCCTTACAATAAAACCATGAATTGTTACTACAAAAGTGAAAAACTATCTAGTGATGAATTTGTGCCAATTTTAGAGTTATTGTTGTACAATTTTATAAGTGTTTCTAGAGTGAGTTTGATATGGAAGTAAACAAAAATTTAGTGTAAATAATGTGAACTTATGAGTAGTGGGACACTTTGTGCCATCCTAGGCAATTGCATGTGTATGTTGCTCTAGTTTAAGTTTTGCATTACTTCATTTTGAGATGCCATTGATGGACAACGTTTTGACATTCAATAGTAGTATATGCAGTCTTCAATAGCACCCTACTTCTAGGAGCTTCAAGAAATCATATCTAAGGTAAATCAACCCATGATAGGCAAACTACCCAATGCAGACACCTTGAAAATGATCCACAACATTCCCACATCAATCCATGACAAAAAATTGTAAAAATTGAGATTTGAACCAATTAGCATGAGTTAGTGTCCACATTCAATGTCTTGGGGGATGGTGAAGGAGCTATACGTAACTAAAATAGGAACTTCCACCTTTCTAGTAAAAATTCATTACAAGAAGCAACTTTTTTATTCCTTCACGTCATTGCCATGTTAGAACATATTGTGGCCATGTTAGGAAATATTGTGACTGCTTTAGGTTGTAAGATGACCATTATGGGTACACTCTTGGGTGGTTTGGTGGTAGTCTAGAGACTACTGTGGGCTAATTGGGTAGCACATGACTTCAAAAATTCATAAAAAATTTATATTTTGTCAAAAAAATAAAATTTTAATTTTTCTCTACATTTCTCACATTTGTCTTCATATAAAAAAAAATTCAAATTTTTTTGACAATGTCAACAAGGCAAACCAACCATTATACCTATCATAGGCTAGTTTACTTTAATTCAATTTAGGATTGAAATGTACAAATCAAATTGTCATAGATCTATCTCCCTCTCTTTTCTCACCTTGAAAATTTATGAGATGGGAGACACATCCATCATAATTTGATTTGTAAATTTTCAAGGAAGAAGAGAGGGAGACACATCTATTGCAAGCCAATACATTCATAAATGGGAAATTTCTTCTAAATAGGTAATTTTAAGAACATATTGGCTTACCATCTCTTCTATGTTGATCTAATCAATTCTAACAAATTGTAAGCCAATTATATGCTCTTAAGTAGGCAATTTTTGCCCTTCTACCTTGGACGGTATTTTTTATTTTCTTCACCACATCATTTGACGAGGCAGAACACAATCTCAATTTAATGTCTAACATTCATTTTTACGAATTTGATCTCCTCCTTTGTAGACCATATATACCATCATGTAGAAAGTCATAGATAAATAATACATGCAATAAAAGATCTTTCAAAATATTAAAGGCTTATAATCAAATATGAGTAATGACATTAAATATCTTTTCAAGTAAAATTCCATACAACATTTTCAAGAAAATAGTTATATTGTAATTTCAAATTCTTTGGGTGAAACTAGCAATGTTTTTGGTCTATGCCCTATATTAGTACCAAAACTTTGGTCCAAGTTTGTAACATGTGGTAAGTTGTCTTTTAAAGGATTGAATAAATACAAGAATATGTTTTTTTCTATCCCTTTTGTCAAAATCTTAATTCTAGATTGTTGTGGACTTGAAACTAAACAAATTTGATATTGTTGGCAAACTAGTGAAAAATCTTGTTCCATTATTTTCTTTGTTTACATTTCATACAACTTGCATTCAATAACAAAACCAGAATTTGGTGTTAAGAAAAAATAAGGGTTTAACCCCTAAAAGACCATGGGATAGTCTAGATTTCCAAAATTGTGAAGATATATTATAAATTGCAACCAAGAATAATAATTCAATGATGAATTTCAAACAATAGTTGTAGAATATGATCCATAGATCATATCCATATGGTTAGATCCCATGCCAAGCTTACCTACCAATACCTATTGAGTGATAGAAAATTTGCAAAGCAAAGTCTTTAAAATCAATACCATACAAATGTTAAAGAATTAACACACAATTTATTCTATAAAAATGATGGATGAAAAAATGCATTTTTTTGTACTTAGGATGTGTTTGCATTCATTTGTTGTTCAATATTTGAATGCCTAGTCTTTTAGGAGTTAATGGTTGAATTTCTTTTAAACATATTCAATATTATAAATTTGAAAAAAATTTAAACTCGAAGTTGTTTAATATTTTGCTAAAATGTAGATTCTATACATCTTAAAACTATTATTTATTTATTTTTCTCAATGTAATAGGCAGTAGGTTTTTTGTCGTTGAAAATTACATAATCTAAAGTATAGGTGTTAGAATTGATATGCCTTAAGTTTGTAGATAGTTTATTGATTCTATGACTTAGATATTAAAAGGAGAGTTATGAAAAATCTATTTAAAAAATATTGTATGCCATAAGTGACATAAATTTATATTACATTGAATGCAAGTGTATGATTGTCTATGTTCCAAATAAACTTTTTTGTGTGCTTAAGTATGCTTTCAACAATATGTGGAACTTATGTCTAAGCAAAAGTAGAAAATATTTAAGGTAGGAGGTTTCTAAAACTTTTTGTCACCTCCATTTTGTTTTACATGAGATTAACTTTTGAAGCATTTTCAATGTGACCTTAACCTATTAATGCAAAATGTCTTCAATTTTATTTGAGGTGCAACATAGTTGTAAAGCAATAGAGCTTTTAATAAATGGTTTTGAGTCTTTCTAAAGACAACCCATAGACACACACATGATGCTTTAAAGTTTCTTCAAATATCTACACTATGAAAATTCACAAGAAATTCCAAAAAAATGATAATAATATTCTATAAAAACAAAGAAATAAATCTAATTATACTTTTGACTTATTTACGTGCTCTAACGATCCGCTTTACATACTTCTAACTTACCTTTATCCCTTAGCTTTTCGATGTCTCAATTTTGGATGATGAACAAAGAAGTTCTAGAGACTTTATTGACCACAAAACTTCTCATTCATCCAAACTAATACTTGACTCTTTTTTTTAACCCCCAAAAGATAGGCTAGTCACTATGGAAAATCATCCTTTCTAGTACTTTGAGAATCACTATCTTAAAAAAAATCCAAGAGCATTCATTGGAAGTCAAACTATTGTACAAGACTTGCCTTTACCACAAAGAAATTCCAAAGATGAACATTTGCACTTTTGTTGTCCTATATAGAAGGATCCTCCATCATCTAGTGGACACTTAGTATTGATGGTATCATCCTTCTAGGGTTAAAATACATGGATGACGAATTGGATGAAATTGAGGTGATTAATAAGTAATATATTCGAAAATATATAAGCAAAAGTATGAAAAAATTCAAGAGAGGATTCAGGCGACAATATGGGGCGATATTAGTCATGGAGTGTTGAGAAAGGCATGCAAAGGAAGACATGTAAAGGTAGTCGGAAGGGACCCCCTGATAGGCCATGAGCGGGGACAGGGCCTTTCCCCGAACGAAGCTATGACGAACCAAGACAGGCGGCATCATGCAATTGAGGGTTCCCTGGGCCCCACTTGCCATTAAAAGCAAATCCACTTTCCCCCAAACCCACACCCGCCTCCATCTTCTTTCAAATGGACCACAGATACCATTGATACCCGCTTCGGAACTATCCCGGGTATCAATGTTCGCGAACTTTCCCCCTCCATATAGTGGAACTCGGCCTCTCAGCTTCTGCAATACTACTGTATGCAGCGCTTTTGAATTTGGTTTGTCTGTCAGTGGGATTCTTCGCTTCGAAATTTGTCGGGATTCCGTCTTGTCCACTGCATATTCGTCGGAATATCATCCTGTCCATTTCACCTTCAGCACCATTGCTGTAATCGGCGTTGATCGATTCCGTCGTGTCTCTGTTTTGTGGAGAATTGAGCGTGCTATGGACTCTGTAGGGTTTGCTTTTAGGGTATGTTTAAATGGAAATGCGGCATCCTTGATTAGCGGAAGCTGATCACAGAGTCGTTTCAGGATTTTTGTTTTCGTCTGCTTGATCATTTGACGTTTCTTCGTGAGGCGCCTAATTAGCAATTGAGAAATTCTCGGATGACAAAGGAATGTTGGGAAAGTTATAGTATGTCGGAGGTGTGGACTGTTTGGCATGGTTGCCCCACTGAGAGAATTGAAGTGTCCTTGCGCTGGAGCTCTTGTTGCATATTGCATTCCGATTTTTTGCCTGTCCGAATGATTGCCTTTCATCATTTTCCGTTGCTTTTCAGTAGAGTTGGCAAATCCTTTTAAGCCTTCCGGTCCGTTCTCAGCTCGTTAAATTTAGTTAGAAAATGCTTGAGAATTGGTTGTGATTCAGCTTGCAGTAGACTGCGATTCTTGGCCCGAGATGTGGTAGATAGGAGGACTGTATTTCAAAAGCACATGGACGATGAAATAGTTTTTTCCGCTGGAGGCGTAGACAGCAGAATGCAGCCTGGAGCTCAGGATCGGCAATGATAAAAGTTCTCATTTTTGAGCAGAGATCGCAAAATACGTCGAGAGCAGTTCGGCAGCATCTGAGACCAGAGGGAGCATATATGTAAAGAAAACAATCGGTTTGCAGTATTGGAGCAGGCCAGGAGCAGTTCTGCATGTTCAAGGATTGTTTGCCAGTGATGCGGGGACTAGGATTTCTGTCTACTGTTTCACAAATATTCCAGAGAACATCTAGGAAAACAGTTAAAGAAGACATTTTCCAAGGCCACATCGTTCACGGGTTAAGTTGCAAGCTCAAAAGCTTTTCTACGGAGTAACTCTGCACTCACTCTTTTCAGCGCAGTGTTCCTCCTTGTCAAAAGGCGCTGCCTAGTATATGTTGCGGACCTATTTCCCCTAAGAAGATTTGAAATGTTATCAAGTTTAAAGCTCGGAGGGTCTATTAGGTCTACGGACCCTTATTGTGCAGGGATGGAATGTATTTTCTCATCGAGGGCAGCAAATTTCAACAAACCTCGGTACGCATTGTTTGGATGCCAGCTGCCTAAAATAAAAAAGACCGGCCATGAATTTCCAATTTTTTTCACTACTGATTTCTTAAACCAACTTGCCTAGAAAGTCCAAGGCAATGCACATTTTATGAACCAATACATGTTTTGGATTTTCTTACTATTCCTTCGTTCGAATTCGTATTTGTTGAACCGAAAACCGTCGCAGGGCAAGATGACGTGAACATGACGTCCAAGCTCTTTATCACACTTCTCCTGAAATTCCGGTTTACCTTTACCAAGATGACCTGGTGCCGAGATTCTGTGAGATTCTACAAAGCCCTGCAAATAGATTTCCTGGCTTTTCCTCAAATCTAGGCAAAAGTTCCTGTCTCCGCTGCTGCGTACGCGACAGCAACAACTCGTAACAACCTTTAGTTTCCCCCAGATCCGACCCGGCCCTCAAGAACTTATTATTTCGGAGTACAGAATTGACTCGGGTACTCTTCAGCGGTAGAGGGATTCGGCAAGGCTCTCCGCATTTGTGTGCAATGGAGGCACGCCTAGCAGAAAGAGTTTGAGGACATCCGCCTCCGTGGGGTGCGTAAGGCGAAAGCTTGTCGTGGAGTTGGTACTGCACTCGATTTCATGATCCCCTACCCCTACCCTCTGGAAGGGTTTCAAACGAGTTGGAAACTCATTTACAACGCGAACCCAGATCTTGGTTGGTGCCTGTTTAGAGTTTAGGAAAGAAGGTTCAGGACACAAAATTTGCTGTAACAGGGATTGTCATTAGGACCTGAGTAGTCGAGAGGACTTCGAATCTGCACATGCGGAAACCTTAGTAGTCCGACGTGGGTTAGAGTGACTGCGGTGGAGGTCAACAGGGTATTGAGAGTGATCACGTTTGCTCCCGGCAATGTAGACTGGAATTTGTGCAGGCTCTCTATTACACTTCTGCGTCGTCGAAACAGACTGCATTCCATCGTTTCTGGTGACTTTACCCTTCAGGACATTGTGACAGCTGGAATGCACCCCAACTGGTGGAAGATACAAGAAGGTGAAGTCCCGGTTGTACAATGACCTCAAATCTTGGACCAACTGATCCCTAATAGCAACGATGAAAGCACCAATTTCCGGGACATCCGAGCACAAGTTCGGAAGCGCAAGGTGAGTCTCTCATGCACCAAATCATTTTTATGGTGGGATTGGCTATTCAATTATCTTTGGATCTGCAGTCTGTGCTTAACTTTGTATTCTAGGGCTGTATAAAAAAGTTCACCAAGATGTGACGAAAAAATGATCGAGTCGACATGATCACGAAGACCCAGCAATATCACGAAAGTTTGAGCTGCATTTGTTTTTGCCATGAGAGAGATTACAGGTAGGCCAACTCCACTGCCTCGTAATCTTAAACAAAGATTGTGAACAAAATGATGAGGTTGATTTTCAAATTTGGTTTCTTGTATAATTTAAATCCATTGGGAGACATGTCCTTCGAGGTTTCATGTAGCTTTCAAGTGCATATGTTCTTGCTTTGCAAATGAGTTATCAAATTATTTTAATACTCGACAGATTTATTGGGAAAACGTGCTCAAGAAAACTCAGTGGGAACTCGCAACATGGTTCATTCTTCACTTCATTCAGTTTTGTATCAACGGATTCAATTGCTTGAAGTCAGGGAGGAGAAATTCGATTTCAATTAACAATCAATACATCAGCAGGCGAGCCGATTCCCTCCTCGCCTTGTACCTATTTCGTGAAACAGTAACCGAAGGGCCTCTCAAGAGCGACTACTCATTATGGATGTTTTAAAATTGGGAGTTACCAGATTCCCCCGGCTTGGACACCTAAGAACTGCGAGAGACTCTTGCCATCAGTGTACAAGAAGGGAAATCCTTGCAAGAAGAGGTCGAATATGAAGCCCCAGCCTGCTTCCGTGGGGTGGAATTCGTCCCACCAGAAGAACTTCTCCATCTCATCAGAGCTGCACAAAGTGTACAGCTGTCTGCCCGCCTCATTCACGTCACCACACAGTGCTCCAAACTGCACGCCATTGCAGCATGCCTTCAGACGGTCTGAAACAACATAACTCATTCGGAGATTAATGAATGTCCTGAGTGGCATGAAACCAGTTAAGAGGTATGGATCCATATGAAGCGGTTCAAATAATTCAATGAAGCTTCGGACTCTGACAGTTGCTGAACTGCCGTTCACTGCTTACCAGGGTTGGAAGAGTTGTAGAGGACTTGGGCGAAGGCGATCTGATGGTTGAGAAATAGAATGTCGGCATGTGGCAAGGAAGCCATCACCCTCACCATGAGGTTCATGTTGTGCAAGGTGGTGACGTTGTTAAATTCTTCTTCGCAGGAGTTGTAATTATGCGTCACCGTGACATAGGGCACGCATCCCAGAGGTGCCAATTTCCCGACCACAAAGCTCCGGAATCCCATGTCATACAGCTTCGTCAAATCTCGGGTCATCTGACCTACTATAGAAGCCACCAAGGCAATTATGGAGAGCGCATCGGTCGAGCCGTTATTGCGCCGGTACGCAGCGTAATCGTTGCCAGAGATCACATATAACACGAGAGATTTCCGAATCATATCTTTCGGGTAAAGCCGTGTCACGAGCACTTCCTTGAGTTGGGTGATTTGATCTTCCGTTTTTACGAAGCCCTGGTTGTCGAATACTCCAGAACCTGCCATTGCAAAGTTTATGCCATCGCTGACTTGGGTTGAAAGACCTGTTGAAGTCCTGTGGAGGAGGCGGAACGGGCGTGGTTTTAGGCCCATGTAGTCTGCTGGCATGGTTCAAAGAATCCAGCCCCACAATTGTCAATTATGGGTTCCATCACATAGTGGTGAATCAATTCGATAAGATCGATTGATGATATGGTGCTGTTTACCTGAGTGATGTTTGGCAGAAATGAATAATTTTCTCGGCTAGGATATATGCGAGAGGTTGAGATTGTTAGTCAGGGGTTACCGAGAATATCAGAGAGCACTTTGCCGTCAGAGAAGCGCCCTGCGGGGTCACCAGGTCGCGTGCGGCCATACGGTGGCGTCCAGTTTTGGTTCACTCTGCCGATAGCTGTGTAGGTGCTGTTGTTGGGGTCGCGGTTGCCGATGTCCACAAACGAGTCTCCGAAGACGAAGAGTTTGTCAAAGGTACCCTTTCTTGCGCTCGTTGCTGTTCAAGACAACCAATTGAAGTGCATGAGACCAAGCTGCTGGTTTTTCTGTGGTATGGAATGCCTTGACAATGAGGTAGCTAAACTCATGCGGTCGGGTCTCTTCGCT
The DNA here is from genome assembly GCA_963920665.1 of Straminergon stramineum. Taxonomy (NCBI): domain Eukaryota; kingdom Viridiplantae; phylum Streptophyta; class Bryopsida; order Hypnales; family Calliergonaceae; genus Straminergon; species Straminergon stramineum. The sequence continues at coordinate 26,337,509 of OY987265.1, read as the reverse complement.
GTGCACATGTCAGGTTAAATAATATAGAACACTGTGCACGGGAGGAAGAATTACATTACATTAGAAACTTGATTTTCAAGATTAATTTTCATCGTAGACAGATGGACGTCGAAGCTAACCTGCACAGCAACAGCGTAGCAGCAGTATTACTGCAATGCAGTAATACCCAAGCACACAGATTTGCTGCTGGATGCATGAGCTGTATCTTTGATTCATCCTTTCAGGTTTCATTTGTGCTTAGCAGGGTGAGACTTAGAGCTCTTCCTCAATTAAGGTGACCACGCATTCGGAGCCGAGACTTTCTCTCTAATGACTTGTTGAAGATCGCTGCGTAAGAGAGCTGCAAGGGATTCCTACCCTGTTCAAAAATTTTGTACCGACTCATATACATGATCTGTAAGTAGAGCTATTCACCTTCCACATGCATTTCAGCTTCGAATTTCCAACAACAGCAGATCGATAGAATTGAATCCCATGATCATAGTTGCAATTGAGCTTGGTTCTGGGTCAGACCTGCGCAGTGGACAGTTTGAGACACTTGCAGAACATGCGTGGTTGCAATGATGAAAGTCCATCCTCAGCTTCTGACCCCTTGAATTGGGAGCGCTCTGTGGAGGCAGGATGGGTCCCCTCGTCCGCCCAACCTATGCCTCCAACAGCATTAAAAAACTGAACTTGATTCCCAACGGAGATTAGCTGAGGATACTTAAACACAGCCCTTTTCCTCGCAACATACACTAGCTGGGAACATCAAGGCTCTCTCAAGCAAGCTGGATTGTCCACCATAGTGGATGGTTCCAAAGTGCATAATATTCCTGCAGTTGGGGTAGGTGCCTAATATGCAGACCTGTGCCATTCATTCTATTTCGCTATCAGCATTTTAATGGACTCATGCGATCGTCGTGTGGTCTTAGAAACGCCCACGACTCTCAGGATGCCACCAGGTTGTTGGAAATGGAGCATGCATCACTCAAGAGTAGTTTCCTCCAGCTACGGCTTTGGGAAGATACATGTAATCATTTGCGCAACAATTTGACCTGCAAGAAGTGATCCGTATGGAAACTGGTAAGATCTAGATTCGGAATTCAGAGAAGAGGCAGTGCGTTATACAGCAAGCCATATAACCACTTGCCTCTTTCCTGTTTCCATTCTGACAATTCTTTTCACAAGATTTACTTGACTTCACACTTCAGTGGGGGTTTTGGGCCCTTGCGATTTAAGCTCCATGATCTGCAGGTTTGTTATCACATTGGACACGACATGATTCTATCTGAACACAAAATATTGATTGAGTGCATTGTTCGTTCAGTACAGCCCAGGGCACAGACGAAGGAAGTTGCACCAGCTGAGCAAAGTGTTATTTGATCCAGGTGGGGTAAGGTAACTACTTCCAAATCCAATTCTTAATTAATGCTAACCCCTATTTGGGGGATGGAAAATGAACGAGTACTTGAAATGGTGGAAATGGTGGAAATACTGAAAATTATGAAATAGAGAACTTCATAAAATTGATTTTACCTTTAAAGTCTTATAACTGCACATTTAAAATTTCGAAGTTGCATAGCTTATGGAATTGTGCAAATTACAATTTCCACAAATAAAGTGATAGGAATGTAAAACAACAATTTTTTTTTAAAATCGGCTGAACACTCAACAATAGGAATTTGGTCGTGGGAGCCAGCTTCGATCCTCCTGCTCAACCATTCCCAGAGAGAAGCTTTCGCATTCTGGTCATGACAAGTTCGTGACACAGGAAGACTTTGGATTGTCCGCCTGGTACTCCTCCACGCTACCCTATCTGAGGTATACATAATCATCATGTGACACCTAAAATTGGAACCAAAAGCGACACTAAATGTAGATGTAGGTATTGATAACGCAAGGTAAGTTATACTCATTGAGAACATGAGAGTCTAGGAGAGTCTAGTGTCGATTTTTCAGAAAATATCATATTTGTTCAAATAATGTATGCTCAGTTTCTATTAGTGCCAATTATAGATCCACATACTTAAAGGTTATGAAAAAGCATTTTCAAGGTTATAATGCCTAAAGATGTGCATATGAAATTTATTTTGGGAGACTCTTTCACTTGTCTTTACAAAAAAAATTCTTATATGTTTACCTCACTAAATAATTGGAATGGAATGAATGAAAGCCCTCGAGAGAATTAATTTTTGAATATAAAATAGAGAAATAAAAATAGCTATTTGAAATTTCTCATTACAAATTTGTTCTTTTTGCAAATTTTCTTGTTGGAAAGCTAAAAGAACCTAGTGATCTAGGGATGACTTTACGGTTCTCTGTAGAAACAAAGAATGCACCTATTGGTCCAATAATTAGTTTTGGTGATTGTATTGGTCATGTAGGCCTTTAACCCTTAAACAATGCTACAATCATTTTTTAGCTAATGAATGATGAAGAATCTTTTTGTGTAGGACAAAAGTACAATTGTTCATCTATGAAATTTTGTACAAAAAGAAAAATTCATGGATATTAGGTTTGACTTCAAGTGAGCACTTTTTTCTTTTAAAGTAGATGATGTCACATAGTGCCAAAAGGATCGTGTCATACTACAATCATTAGCCAAGGGTGAAAAGTTATAGAATCAAAGAACATTTTCAAAAATTGCATTTATAGGAACTTGCCAAAAAAATGGCAATCTAGGTTGTCCCTACAAACCTTGTCAAATTCCAAATCAATAGGCAAGACAATAACTTATCAAGGAAGCAAGTAAGAATTTAAACAAGTTGAGTTCATTCATTGGAGGCAACACATTATTTATAGGAAAAACGAAGCCTTGGGAAAAGATCCCTTTGGTGGAAAAATTGTTGTCAGACATCAATTGAAAGGGAAAATTTACCTTGAAAGAACATAGCCCCTATGATCAAAGTATTCCAATCATTGAATCAATAGGTGCATTGAATTGTGTTCTTTGTCTCTACAATTAGCAATGAAGTCATTCTTCAAACCTTTTAAGTATACAATGTCCTTACAAGGTTAACGCCTAAGTAAACTTTAGAAGTATATCCCCTTGGTTTCAAGTAATTCTATCAGAAAGCATCATTGACAAGGCGAATCAAACAAAATTTTAATCTCTTTTGCAATTTCTCATTGTTGGATTTTACAACTAACTAATCTATGTGCTTAATTTTCTATCAATTCTTAGGTATTATTTCTTAATTGTCTCTAAGATTAGAATGTTCAAAGTAGTTATTATTATTAAATTTGTGGAATATTTTTTGTTGATTGTTGTTGGAAGTTCAAAGAGACTCAAGATTCTTTGCTCATACATTTTGGGACACCATATGAATAAACTATGAGTTTTCAAAGTGTTGAAAACGAATGTACTGGAAAACAACTCTAGGTTCTCATGAATAAAGGTCGTACATTTTAGGCAAGAATTTGTAGGGATTGGTTCTAGAAAGGGGGCACAATGAGGTGTGGTTACATGAAATTCAACATGGAATTAAAACATGCCAATCCTAATAGTGGAAGCTTGATCACCTATGCATGTTTCAAAGTCACTGGTAGCAAGGACTACCCTTGCTGCATCAACTTGAAGGTAGGCTACATGTTACAAACCCAATACTAATAACATGTGGCTAGTAACCAATAATATACTCATAGACGATATCAATAGCAAATTTCACATAACTAATGATCATTGTTTAATTTATTTGGATTTTAGTGTAGGTATTCAAATGCCTTTTGTATTGTGTTGTTTATGTGTAGTGAATCTTATGTGTCCATTTGTTTATTGTTGGACATTGTTTCTATTTAGAGCTAAATGGAAAAAATTACCATAGGTTTTAGTTTAGCTATTTAAAATTACATTTAATTATAGCTAGTGAATTTGCAGAGAATAAATTTTAGTTGTGCACCTTCGAACAAATGTTTTGTTGTTTCATAATGTTTTTATACTATCATGATGGAAAAGATCCAATGGTTTGCAATTTGACAAGGACACAATATCCAAATGTCATTCAAGAATAAAAACATACAATACCTATTGGTGAATAAATCCTACAATTACCTTAGAAGATTAAGACCTAGAGTATGTAATCCTTATTAATCTTCCCAACAAAACCTACATCCTTCCAAAAAGACTAAGGTTGTAAGTATGCAATACCTATCTACTTGCCAAAATCTCACAACTATCTAAAAAACAAAGACTATGAGTATGCAATACTTGTCAACTTGTCCTAAATTCCACAACTATTCAAGAAGACAAGGACCACGAGTATATAATACCTATTGGCTTATCCCACATCCCATGACTTTCCAAGAAGATGAAGATTGTGAGTATTCAATACCTTTTGGCTTGCCTAAACTCCCACTACTATCTAAAAAGATAAGAGAATGTGAGGTATAGTACTCAAAGGTGTTTCTCAATAGGTTAATACAAAATGTTGCAACACACTACAACAAAATGGATGTTTTATGACTGCAAAAAATGACTGTAGTGAATCAAAAAATTTGAAAATATGACTCATGCAGGAATTACTATAGATGACGTGCAACATTACTGGGTCTAGTCATTACCGACAAGTCGCTTCGGACATGAGTCATATTTGTAGTCATCGTATTTGGGGGGTATAATTAGCCATATTTTGCCAATGTGGCGTACACGTTGACTATTCTTGGAGACTTGACTTTCTCTTGACCTGCCCGGGCAAGGAAAAAAAATCTACGTGGCATGTGAGTGCTTGTAGTCATATTTTAAGTTGACGTGGACTATGACTATGGTGAGTCATATTTTGGCGGATGTGGAGTATGACTATGGTGAGTCATATTTTGGCGGACGTGGAGTATGACTATGGTGAGTCATATTTTGGCAGATGAGGCATATGACTTTTTGTAGTCATATTTTGGGATGATGTGGAATATGATTTTTGTGAGTCATATTTTTTGTCGATGTGAAAAATGATTCTCATGGGTCATATTCTTTGCATGTTGATGTAGAAAATTACTCAAGTGGATCTTATTTTTCATTGATGTGGAATACGACCTTCATGAGTCGCTTTTTTATTGATGTGAAATATGACTGATGTAAGTCATATTTTTGGCTATGTAGTAGTTCATATGGAATGTTACTAGTAATTTTATGATTGAATGTAGTTATATTTTTAAAAGTATAAAGTCACATTATTGGCATGATTGTGAGCATTATATAACTACAATAAGTCATATTTTGATTAAGATATATTATAAAACATAACTCAAGCAAGTGATATTTGTAACTAGGTGACTTGAGGTTTATAATAACTTTTGTCATAAATTGTAATCACATTTCCCATACATTCTAAATTGACATGAGGCGTTGCAATCGTGCATCAATATGGTTTAGTAGTTGTATAAATGACTACATACAATAAAAAATGAGTAAATATGATTTTTGAGATGCACAAAGATAATCATATTGAAGAGAGAAAATGCAAGAAAAAAATGTGACTCTTTTCAATGACATTTATTAGTCACTAACAAAAAACATATCACAATGACAATCTATAAATATATATATTCCTACACACTCTAGGACATGTAATTCCTTACAAAAATGTGAAGAAGTTGTCTCTCTAATGTTGTAAATAACCTCCAATAACTTCAATCCAGCTCTAAGTGCCTACACATAAAATGAAAGAGGTTAATTTTTAGTAAATGAACAATATAGCTCAATCTTCAAAGATTTAAAGCAATATAAAATGTGAAGCACAAATTTAAAGTAAGAAGAATCCATAATCACTATATCTCTAAAAAACACAAGAAAATAAGAGAAAAGAACAACAATAGTAATAAAAGGAACAAAAACTAGAAGGCGACAAGTGCTAAGAGGTAATAATAAGCAAGAAGTAAGATGTAACAAAAAGAAACAAGAAGTAAGAATTAAGATGCAATAAGAAGCAACAAGAAACACAATTTAAAATGCTATAAATAACAAGAAAAAATAAATCAAGATGCAACAAGAAACAACAAGAGAGACAAGTTAAGATGCAATAAAATGCAACAAATAACAACAAAAACAAGAATTGAAAGGCAATAAGAAACACAAGTTAAAATGCATCAAGAAGAGATTAAAAGCAAGAATTAAGAAGCATAAGAGACAAGAAATAGGAAACAAGAATTAAGACATAACAAGAGGAAACTAGAAGCAAGAAGCAAAAACTAAGAAGCAAGAAGAGGCAAGAATTAGGAAACAAGAATTAAGACATAACAAGAGGAAACTAGAAGCAAGGAGCAAAATCTAAGAAGCAATGAGAGGAAAGAATTAGGAACCAAGAATTAAGAAGTAGAAAGAAAAGACTAGAAGCAAGAAGCAAGAATTAAGACGTGACAAGAGGAAACTAGAAGCAAGAATTAAGAATTAAAAAGTAAGAATTAAAAGGTAACAAGAAGAAACTAGAAGCAAGAATCAAGAACTAAGAAGCAACAAAAAGTAAGAACTAATAAGAAAGAAGAGGCCAAAGTTACAAAACAACAAGAAGCAAAACCTAAGAGGCAACCAAAAACAAAGAAGAGACTAAGACTGAAACACCCCTTAAACAGGGCTTCACCTTTGTCACAATCCAACTTTATGCAACATTGTGAATTACATCACATCACATCACAGTAAGATATTATCAAAACTAGATATCACCAAATAATATATTGGGTAACAATCAACCCTGAGATTATCAAAAGTGCCATAGCCCATCCATGTCTATTCACAAGTTTCAAACACAGTAAAATGAACCCAAGTAGAATGAGTCCATATGCTTGACAATAAAATCTTGCACCAATTTCATGTTGGAGAAATCGGATTTGAAGGCTAAGCCTCACTTGTGCCCGTCCCAAAACACATAACAAACCAATGTAATGTTAGTGAGGATGCACGAGGTGTCTTCAACTACAGCCAATTGCTATTTACGTCACAAATCCAACATTACCAAAAATCAAGAATCAGTAAAGAGATTATAAGGTAGAAAGCATCTATGTCAAAGCAAACCCCTCAATCAAATCACAAAAACTACAAATGCAAAGCCACCTTTGCCATTCTCGTGTCATAGTAGCCACCCAATAGTTAGCACACACAAACTTCATACCAAAGCAACTCGTCACAACCAAACTCCAAAGATGAAAGACACAGGGGAAGGGGAAGCTATTTAATGTATATAAAATTGGAGGGAACAAATTCAAATCAGGTCATAATTAGGTAGTTGGGAGTAACTACCTACTATAGTAGTGAATGATTGATAATTAAGGCCCCACCCATAATGGGTAGGGTGGGTGGTATTTTGTACCCTTAGATCAGATTTAATCTCATTTAACCACCCCATAAAAGGATTCAGTGCAACACTAGGCCATAAAAATATCAAATCATATACTAGGTTTAGAAAAGACCTAGGAATTTTTCTCACTCCAAATAAACTAATGAAGACATTTTATTCTGGTAATTTAAAGTATATCCATAGTGTAATGGACAACAACCAAAAATAAAATTTTATGTGCTTATGTGTATGACGAATTGGGGCATTTGATAGGACCTACAAATGAAGAGGAAAACATAGTATTAACCATGTTACTAAGGCAAAAGGTGCAAGCATGAGTTCATTTGGCAAATATTAGTATCTAAAATATGGAATGATCCTAAATTCTGGAAAAATCATACATGATAAATGCCGAAGAAGAAGAAGAAGAAGAAACGGCGGCTAGGGTTTCAAAACCCTAAATCAATGGCGGCTACATAGAAGTGGCGGCTAGGGTTTTCAAACTCTAATCATGTGACTTATCCTAGTCATGTACAAGACTTGCTTTAGTCATGTGACTTGACATAGTCATGCGACTTACTAAATCTGACTATACTAAGCAACTAAGCTATTTTAACAACAAAATTTGCTTCAAAGTGGATGTATGTTGCAATACAATTCTACAAAATGTTTAAAGGAAAATTGCAAGGCCTTCAACACCTACAGTTATGGCAAAAAAAGACAACTTAGCAAATGCCTTCCATCAATCAAAGTATCTATGTCTATGCACTAAGTATATAAGAGTAAAAATATTTTATAAAAGCACTATTTTAAAGTATCTTTGAAGTAGAAAAAAGGATTATATTTTTATAGTCTATATCCTTCAAAGAACATTTAAGCAACCATCTTTTAATTGCAATACAAGCACATGTATCATAGTGAGCCTCAATCTTCATATGAATAATTTTGTGACTTCTAAACGGCCCTTTAAAGTCCCTCTATAAATATGACTTACATGACATTGCAGAGAACTTTTTTAAGAAAGAAACAAACTTCAATACATAATATATGTGAGTATTTTACTTATATCCTTGATATTTGGAGGTCTAAAATTTTGACCTAGATTGGCCAAAATCAATTAAAACTTCTAATTTTTATAATTTGTGTTTGTTTTAGTTTAGATGTGAACCGCTTATAGTTTATCATTAGAAAAAAAAAATTGTTCACTATTTAGAACGCCCATTGAATAATACTTAAATATCTAACTTAGGAAATTTGAAGCCCAATAACAAAAAAATATAAATAGATGAAGGTTTGTCTCTAATTCATCCTTCAAGATTTCATCCAACATTTTATTTTAGCCTATAAGTCTAAATTCATTTTTACTTTCAAAATTGGATTCTAAATGTCACTACATTTCAAGTTCCCTTTTTGACTTGAATTGGATGAACTTTCGTATTTTTTAATCTAAAACTCATACTATAGAATATTCAATTTCATTGTTCTCTATCTTCCATAATTTTTATCTATTTTTTAAAGTGTGATATGTTACTAGAATTTTCTACAAATTAACTAAGTGATCTTGAATTCAAATTTGGATTTAATAAATTCTTAGAGGTTTGACCTAAACCTCTAATTTGTAGCGCAAATATAGTTTCTACAAAAAGAAAAAAAACTAAATGCCAAATTTAAGGACATGTCTTGGAATTTGTTTCCACCACATCCCCATTCTTCAACAATTCAACAAGTATATTGTAATTGTATCATGAGGTCTACTTTAATCCATTTTTATTGCATTTATTGTATTTTTTGTATATAACTTAAATAACAACTTTTACAACAAGAGGTATAAATTAGATATATGATCTAATTCTTTTCTTTCAACCTATTTCTTTCTACTTTTCCCTCCTTACTTTCTCTATATTATTTTCAATATATATTTTTTTTCCTTTATTTTTGGAGATAGTTTAGAATTGCAATCTTTAACTTCTATTACTACTAACTGATTTCTAATTACTCTAGGAATTAAACAATTGTAATGACATCAACTTCATAACTGCTAACTAAATATCTACTTAAGACTTTGAAATTTTGTTTGATCAACTATGTGTATTGTAATCAACAATCTCTGTATAATACAAAGTCAAATCCCTACAAGGGGGTCATATTAATCTCCTAACCATGTCCAAAGTTTCCAGTAGTAACTTGGAATCTACACTTCTTCTTCAAACACTTAGAGACTCTCAACACAAATCACACTCCTCGCTTACTCTTGCTTTATGGCCACTTGGGTATGAATTTTGCTCACATTCTTCTTTCTTTTCCTTGAATTAGATCTTTCCTAAGCTTCAAGTATTTTTTCTATACTCCACAACCTTCAATCTACATTACTAGTTTAAATGCATTAGGTTTTGTTTTGTATTAACCATCACAATCAATTAGCATAATTAGTCAAACCCATGACAAGTTCCAATATTGGGTCAAGGGAGGCCTGATTTTCATCTTAGGTTCTTAGGCTTAGTCCCACCTTGGTGCTTTGGTTTGTCTATAGGCTTTTATTCCTCTCTAATTTTCCCTTAAATCTTCAAAAAAAATTCATTATTTCCTATTATTAATTACTTTATTCTTCTCTATTCCTTTTCTAATTCCTATAAATTTTTTAAATATATTAATAAAAATATAAACATATGCCACCCTAAATTATTTGGACATTAAGTCTTTAATAGACACATTATACAAAAGAAAATAATTTATTTTAATAGGTATTAAACAAAGTCATGCCTTAATTTCCAGGAATGGCCTCTAGGGGCAAAATATAAAAGAGTCATCTTAGATTGCCCACCTTTTCCTTAGACTTCCTCCAAAGGAAAAAAAATAACTACCAAAGAAATATATCTATAAAATATGACTGCAAAATATGACTAAAGTAAAAATATGACTAACAAATATGATTAAAGTAAAAGTATGACTTAACACTCTTCTAATATATTCCCCATCCAAATTTCTTCACGCTGCCCTAAAGGAAAAAAATGTGACTATCATAGAAATTTGACTACAAAATATGACTATTAAATATGACTATGCGTTCCTCAAACATGTTCCCCATGAAGCCCTATGAACTATTTTGGTGTTCCAAACAAATGTATACTATAAGCCCATGATGTACAAGGTCAAAATATAACTAGCAGTCATATTTCTCTCCAAAGTATTGGCCTCCAAAAATATTACTACAAGTAATCACCAATCATCCTCAATCATATTTTCAGAGTCATAAAACATCCATTTTGTTTTAGTATTGGATAAGACAACTAATTTTCATGGACTAGAAGCCACGACCTTACATGAAGACCTCATACCAAAGACACCCATTATGTATGATGCAGTGGAAGTAAAGCTCAATGTGGTTGCAACTGCATTGCAACGTCTGAGACGTGATGACATAGAAACAAATGACATACAATACTTTGATGCAGATTATAATTGATTCCCCAATCATGACTACAAGTGTTGTAAATGAAATTGTCTTTCATGTTTTAATTTGAATTTTGTATATAAAATTCTCTTCAACACATCACACAGAAATACACCATGTAACCATGTTGGTCTTTGTAGGAAAATGTCAATGAAATGAATAGCATTCATCATATGATACATCAAGCACCAACGTTGCCATTGCACTCTCTTGCAAGATTGACCATCTTTTCTTGACCTAATGTGTATATGAAAGAATAAACCATGTATGTAATGATAACAAAGTCTATGTTTGGAATACTACTTCTAAGGACTACCACTGTCACCAAAAGTGTATGTGAACCCTAACATCAAAATACGTTTCACATGCATTTGGAGACCCTTCCCCAATCCCTTCCTATAAGATGATTTGAATATGAACCCATCTATTGTCTCCTACAATTAATTGATTTATTTTTTTATAATTCACTTGTAAAATCTATAAGTAATATAAATGAATGAATTGAAATATGAACATGTGGCACCTAAATTTATTAGACACCAATTTTGTTATAGACAAAATACACAACAAAAAATTATCTTTTTTTTTAATAGAAATTAAAAAAAGAAGTGATGTATACACCCCCAAGGGATGTCTCTATGGCCAAAATATGAGAAGGCCATTTTAGATTGTCCACCTTTTCCTCAGGTTGCCCACACACAAAAAAAAAAAATATGACTACGAAATATGACTGAAGCAAAAATATGACTAGGACCTCTCCAAGCATGTTTCCCACCCAAATTTACCTTGGGCTAATCGAAAAGAAAAAAAAGTCACAACCATAAAGATATGACTACAAAATATGATTGTCTGCAAAATATGACTACGAAATATGACTGAAGCAAAAATATGACTAGGACCTCTCCAAGCATGTTTCCCACCAAAATTTACCTTGGGTTGCCCTAAAAGAGAAAAAAGTCACAACCATAAAGATATGATTGCCAAATATGATTGGTGTAAAAATATGACCACCAAATATGACTGGACATTCTCCAAACATGTTCCCTATCGTTCCCTATGAAGTATTTTGGTATTCCCAATGGGCGTATACTATACGTCCTCAAAATACCACACTAGAACATGACTAATTGTCATATTTGTAGTCATATTCTTTTCCAAGGTCTTAGGTTCCAAAAATATGATTGTGAGTAGTTGCCAATCATCTCTAGTCATATTTTCATAGTCATAAAACACTGGTTTTCTTGTAGTGACAACATTTCAAGACTTTTGTTGGCAAGATTAGAGTTTACTTCATCTTGCTTTCTACATATACTATCACTATTTCTTGAAGTTTCTTCAAAGAAACTAAGAGCCTCTAAGAAGCACTAAGAAATCATAGGGATTACTAAAAGACTTCAAGAAGCTACATATCTAATTTAAAAGAGTCACTTGAAGGTTTAAAGTTGCCAAATAAAATATTATAGGAAAACCTGAGATACTAGATATATAAACCTAACATTGAAAGAAGATTTGACTTCTACAAAGTCCAATATAGTCAGGAGAAGTTATCCAAGATGATAGAGGGCATATGCAGAACAACTTAGTTCCTAAGAATATCTATATTCTAAGCTACACTTGATTATTTGGCTAGATGGAAAAAAAATCTCCACTAGTAGAAAGTTACTTTAGTTGCTATGTATTACAACATATTAGTACTAACTAATGATGCATACCAAAAAATTAAAATAAATGAGGATTCTAATAAAGTCACACACCTATATACTAGTGTAATTAGAATTTGGTAGGTCATAGATGACAAGAAGTAAATTGGCCAAATTAACCCCTCACCACTGAAGGGGACGAAAAGTGCCCTGAAGAAAAATTCAAAGTATTGTAACTTTTGCATCTAATGTCCGAATTCAATAAAACTTGTTGGAGAATTTGCGCTCTCTCTTCTAGTTTGTGTGGTAAAATTTTCAGGTCAATACAAGATTTTCTGAATTTTTGGAAGCCAATCAAAGTTCACAGGTTCAATTTTAGTTCTCCAAACTCCATTTGATGGTTGCAACTTCGGGGGCTTGTATCTCCTTCATCCAAAGTTTGTTTTCAATAAAGTTTGTTGGATTATGTTCCCCTTGAAGTCTAGTTATTGTGGTAAAATTTTCATGTCAATTGAGGTTGTTTTGAATGTCTGAGAGCAATTTGACGTTCAAAATCCCGACATTTTTGGACTACAGTGAACTTCGGCAACTTGTTTCTTCTTCATACAATGTTTGTTTTCAATATTTTTTTTGGAAAAGTTGCGCATACTAGTCTAGTTTGTTTGGCTAAAATTTCATATCAATCCAAGAAGTTATGAGCGACTGAGTTGCATTTTAGTAGAAAGAGGCTCAGTTTTTCATGTGTTTTTTGCAACTTTTCTTGCTATTTTTTGGACATTTCAAAGCCATATTGTAAACACAATGAGTCAATTCAATGAAATTTTTTTTCATCAATGTGTTTGTATGTTGATTTTGAATCATTTTATAGTTTCAAGTTTCTTCATTTGAGTAGATTTAGAAATCAAATTTCGCCTTGAAATGTGTTTTTGGGAAAATTTCAGCATCCTTTTTCAACACTAAAAACATTATAATCTTGCAATCTATGCAGTCAAATGACACCAAATTTGATGCACCCCATCTACAACAAGTGAACTACAAGATCGTATAGTTGAGATCTCTATAACTAAGTTAAATTTATATCTATAACTCTTCAAAAGGAATGCTGTTTTTGGACCTATTTAGACCTTCAATGGTGAGGGGTTAAAGAGCTCCAAGATGAAGAGAAGTGCATTCAAATCAAACACTTCTAGGGTGAAACTTCTAGGATGAGTGCCCTAAGAGTCTATTAATAGACCACTTCAAAATGTGTTAAACTAAACAAGTTTTGATATAGTTTAACAAAGTGTAATAGAAAATTGTCAAAAAAGAAATTTCTAGAAGTAGATTGTGAAGTCTATCATTACTATGAAGGGCAAAATTACATGACCTTCTATAAATAATTTGTTATCAACTCCTAACAATAACCCATTAGGAATCTACCCCCCCATTGCATGAGTACTATTGCAATATTGTTGCAATAGTTGAACGGTCTAATATGGAAATTGTATTGTTACAATACTGCAAATACTATTGCAACAATACATTTCAATACATTTTTAATAGGTATACTAAAAATTTATTGTTGCAATACTATTGCAATTCTATTGCAATATTGCAACAATCCAATTTCAATATTGGTCTATTCAACTATTGCAACAGTACTGATGCAATGGAGGGCTTTTTCCCGATGCTAATCTTTCGTAAATGAAGGGCAAAATTGATATATCTTTGTGTTTTTTAGAAAAAAGACATCCAAATATTCTGTAAATAAAATATTTTTCAAAATAATAATTTTTCCATGCAAAATAACTTTTGAAAAAACAATTTTCCAAACAATTTTGCAACTAGTTTTAAAGTGAAAACACCCCAAACCACCCATGTATCCATTCCTAATGAATAGACTTCTATTGAAAGTATACCCAAAAAGTGCCATTAAACCATTTCCTTACATAAGTGCTATTGGTTGAGTATTGATTCTTTGGATTTCAATTTCATGACCAAGCCATGTAACAACTGTTTTAAAGGCCTAGGGAGCTTTCACTTTGAAAATTCATAGAAATTGCATGTCTTATCCAAAAATTCTAATTTTTTTTCCTAAAAAATATAGAATTTTCAGTCCCTAGCACTATGGTGCCTCCAACCATTCTGAATTTTGCTTATTTTGACGGTTCTGGGTGTTTTCCCCTTAGAATGTGTTCACAGCTCGCTGACTCATTTCCCTGACGTCATTGATGTCGAATCAGGCCAATTAGAAGACGCCACGCGTCGTCGTATGACGCCACGTCATTGTTTCGGCGTCTCTTTCGAGGTTTCACTTCCACTCGCATGTTCAGAATGGAAACTTTGGTCAGAGTTTGAAAGTTAAGTTGGCTTTCTTTGCGACGGAGTCCATTGACTGTGCATAATTTTGCATGATTAGATCAAGTCGTGGTTGGGAAACTCGAGCGACGGACGGACCTGCTTCTGTTTCTAGGGTTTCAGTGCTGCATCGTGTTTGAAGGTATAGTTGGCTGGATTTTCTCTGTGCATTTTAATTGATATGAATTTTGTTGGGTACGGAGTGGTTTCGGCATTTTGAAATTCTTGCATTCAGTAGGAAGGAGAGGATGTTTCTTTTGGTGGGTTTTGGAGAATTTTTGGTGAAAGATCGCTGTCGTAAACTTACATTTGGGGTTTAGGAAGACCTAATGGCTCTCTGTTTTCTAATAAAATTTTGAACTGCGTTCTAGATTTTAAGTTGGTTGGGTGAGTTGTAGCCTCAGTTGGTGTTGCGCTGTTTTTAGGTTTTTGACAGGTATGGTTTTGCCGCTCGTTCTCTTGTTGTGGATTTTTAAGAAAGTTTGTTCAGAGTTTTCTTTTAGGTTTTGCAGGGTTTGTTTGTTTGCTCGCTGGTGAGGTGCAAGTATAATCTATGGCCTGGCAACCGGGACCAGGCTTTGAACAGTATGGTGCGCAACAAGGGATGCCGCCGGAGATGCAAAGACAGGCTCCAGTCGGGCCAAACAATCCCTTGAATGACGTCTTTTATGGTGCAAGCTCGGGCTTGCTGGGCACTTACCTGGGGAACAGCAGAGACTACGTGCAGAGCAACGTAAGTTTGACTTGAGTTTTCATCATTCCTGCTGTTTGTTCACCCCGGGTTCTTGTTAGCATAATATGTTTAATCTGGTGGCAGAGTTAAGGTCGTCATTGCTTTTTTGCGTTGTGTTTTACAGGTCAGTCGATATTTTGCAACTCATGACATTCAATACTATTTCCAAGTGACGGATCAATATGTAAAGAACAAGCTCAAAGTGGTGCTCTGCCCCTTTCTTCACAAGGTATGTCCCTCTGCATGCGAAGTTTCGTTGCAATTATCTGGAATTTGAAGCTTTCGAGAAGTGTATTTGAAACGGGGCGCAGAGTATTGACTGTCCTCGAGACCCGCGACCATTTAACCTACATTTGCACTCAATATTTCAAACTGAGATTTCAAATTGCTCAATTCTCAAGCAAACCCGAGCTTAGCTGACGCTGGTTTGTGATATTGTTCCTTTGCAGGGCCATTGGACAAGAATAGCAGAGCAAGTAGCAGGGGGGTTGAAATACAAACCTCCTCGGCATGACATCAATGCTCCGGACCTCTATCTTCCTCTCATGGCTTTTGCAACGTACATCGTGCTCTGTGGTTTTACGCAAGGGCAGGCGGGCAAGTATGTAATTTCTCCTCTTTTCCTTGTGTCCTTTCGTCTCAATCATGAGGATGACAGCTAGAGCTGCTCATGTCTTTGCCATCTCTTTGGATTGCACCTGCACAGTAGTCCAGATTTCCAGGGTTTAGCTGTGCATGTAAGAATTAGTTTTTTACTTTTATGATATTCATGGTTATCACCTTTTGCTTATGATGCTACAGGTTCAAACCAGACGTGATTAGTAGCTTAGTTACGAAAGCAACGATTGGATGGGCAATAGAAACGGTGATATTGAAGGCATCACTCTTCACTCTAGGGAGCGGAGATGCTCCAACATTAGATGTGGTAGCATATGGAGGTTATGCTTTCATTGGCGTTTCTCTGACTGTGTTTGCGCACTTATTATCGACGTATGCCTACTACATCACATGGGCTTATACCAGTCTCTGCATGGCGAACTTCTTGGTGAAGACGATGAAGCGTCTGTTGTTTGCGGAAGCAAGGAGGTATGACAGAGATTCAACTCGTCATCACTATCTTCTGCTTCTCATGGGTGTGGCCCAGTTCCCCTTGTTTTACTGGTTAGGAGTTTAGGTTAACCTGGTCCCTTGTACAATACACAGCTCCACAGCGAGCTACTGATTTATTGCTAGGGAAACGAATGAGTTTCGTTGTAGTATAATGTAGTGGAGGGCAGGATTGCTGTCGGTGTTCTTACTGCGCTCCGCAGATGGTGCCCCACCCAATTTTGGTCCAAATTTTCTACCCAAAGCTTGGGGATCGCATTGGTGGTCTGTTTGGTTCTAGCTTATTTACTCAGAATCTTGAATTTGACTGATGCCTGTTGGTTACTTAATGGAGTTTGATTCTCTTTTATTTGAAAGAGATAATCGAATTGTTAGATTTGCATATTCTCTACCGTATGCAACGGTTTGACTCTATTGGGGACTGTTGATGTTCAGATTAGTAGCTCAGTGAATTTGAGAATGTTTTGGCAGTTGTGATGGTGAACATGAGATGATGAAGGTCGAGGATGCTATTTGCATCACTTTAAGCAATTTTTCATAGGTAGGAGTGTGATATATAGGAGCTGCATTGAGCTGTCGAGAGAACTTTGGATACCCAACCTAAATCTTTCGAGATAAATTTTTCATTATTTTTTATGAATTTCTTATGCAATTTCAAAGTGAAAGGGTTTATACTACTATGTGATGGAAGACAACATCACTTATCTGTGGTCGTAGACATTTAGCCAAGTCGTGCTTACTGCGCTTGCAGTCTCTAATGGTTCCTAGTATCGTATAGCTCATGAAATGAGTGAATCCTTGCAATGCATTTTTATTTCTAATCTTTGCCTAGTTACAATCAGTACAACATTTTAAGAAATGATAAATTCTTTAACCCTAGAAGGTTGCCTTGGATGAGAGAATTCTTCTATGTAAGATCGAAATGTAGATGTTTATCTTTGGAATTTTGTGTGAAAAGTCAAGGTCTAGTACAACAATTTGACCTCCAATGAGTGTTCTTGGGGTTTTTTAAGCAAATAATTCATACAATATCCAAAAAAAATGGTTTCTATGGTAACTAAAAGAACCGACCCATTACTAATCCTAGTTTGGCAACATAGGGTGGAGTAATTTCAATAAGGAGGTGACTGGTAATGATTAATGTTGGCACAATTCCCGGGCAGTTATAGTGCATTATGATTGGTTACAAGACTCTCAAAATGGGAACCAACCCTTGTTGGATTTTGCAACCAGCCTTTGGTTGAAAATAAGAAGGTCAACATAACCAATATGGGTAGAACATAATCTTTAGCTTAAAAATTTGTAGTAATTACTTTTTGAGAAAAAAAATCTGAAAAATTATGGAAACCTTATGAACTCTATTTTTGCTCATGGGAAAATTTCTCCACTATTGCAACCTCCCTTGCAAGTATTTGTATTTGCTTAAGTGGTTAGAATTAGGTTGATTCCCTTAGTTTGTCCATCTAGTGTTAACTTATGTATTCAATTTGTAACAAGACTTGGAATTGACATATGTGGGAAGGAATGCTTATAAAAGGAATTGCTCAACTCACAATGTCATGAATCTTTGGTAACCACTATTGTTTGATGCACCATTTCTTAGATATGATGAGGCTAAGCTAGGAGGTTTATAAAGTGTTCAAGCTCTAAAATAATCCTCTAACATTGAGGTACATTTTGCTTTCTCATTGCACCAATAATGTACAAACTTTGTACTTTTGAAGAAGTGGAAAATTCTAGTGATCATTATGTTTCAACTTCAAAAATCCATAACTAAGCTCCAAGCTCCAAGTAATATGAAACAACATGGATTACATGTCAATTCTATGTCTTTCTAGGAAATTTTATCGAAAAAAGTTACAAGTGTAAATTCCCCAAATTAATCTTCAACTCTTAAATAGGTGCTTTTATGGACCTCCTACCTTATTGTAGTTAGTAGTAGGTACTCTGTATTTTGCAACTTTCATTACAAACCATGCTTTTGATATCCAAACCCTCAATGCCTCAGGCACCAAATTTTGGTGCTATCAATACTTCAAAGTCAAATAAAACGTTATTCAATTAAAAATTTTAGTAGTTTATATTCTTAGAAAAAATTCTTTATGAAGTCTAGTTTTATAATCAAAAATCTGATTACGAAAATGAATGATCACAATTTTTCTATCGTAGATTTTGTGCAAGTATATCTTGATATTCAAGTATTAAGGGCTCTTGGAAAGAAGATTGAAAGACTTCAAATCACTTTCATGGTTTTAACACCCTGATGATCAAGCATTCATAAACTTTCAATCCATAAGTAATTTATTGTGTTTTCTTTTCCCATGTGATCTCTAACATGTCTAGTTTAAATTTGTACAATTACAATCCAATTTTTTTTACATAATTTATCAAAATGTTGGTTTTTTATTCAATTTAAAGCAAATTTCAAGAAGGTTAAAAAGTCCTTGGGTATTTAGGGGTTAACCCCTAAGCACTCCGACGTCCATTTTCTACACGATGAACAAATTGAAACTCAAGTTTCATCCTCCTTACTGCTTAGATGAAAGTTATTCTAATTTGTAGAGATATGTTATCAAGTTGTTGTCCTATCTAAAGGTTGGATTTGGTGTTACTAGAATAAGGTAAAACAACCCATTGTGGTCAAATGACCCATAGTGGACACCTATGGAATGACCCCATTATGGGTTTTTTCAGACCCCATTATGGATTTTATTACTAAATGAGATTTGGACCACAATCAATGTCTTACCTAATAGTAATGGAGTGATTAGTGACTGCATTAGGAACTTCTAAGTTTTTAGTGTAATTTCATTATAGGAAGTGACTCTTTTAGGCCTTTCACATTAGAAATTATTATGATTGCTTTAGGTATGTAAGATGAGCATGATGGATACAGATTTTGTTGGTTCTGGGGTAGTCTATAGGCTCTTTTGGGCCATGATGGGCTAAACACTTCAAAAATTCATAGCAAATTCATACTTTGTCAAAAAAATATAATTTCAAATACCCTCATTGTTTCTCACACTTGTCTTTATGTGGGAAAAAAATGAAAAAATTTCAACAATGGCATGTATACAAACTCCTAATTTTGACCACAATGGGAATTTTTACCTTACATATTTTTCTAAAATTTACAAATGTGCAAGTATTTCAAGTGGTCAAGCTACATTGACTTTAGTTCAAAACTAGATTTACCAAAATGAGGTCATAGATTTGAAGAACACAAAAATTTCAAAAAATCACCATTTGAAGAAAACCTCATTTGAAATCCATTCCAACAAATTTTACTCAAAAAAGGATAATATTTTTCTTGCATTCAAATTTTGAAGGAATTTTGGAATTTTTCTTTCAAAACTGAAAAAGAAAAAAGATTGGTGATAGTACTTGTGAATATAATTGTATAGATGGAATCTATAAATCAAAATCTACAACTTTTATTTGTATATCAATTCCTTAAGTGATTTTTTGTGGGGTTTTTTCCCATATTATCTCTAACATATCTAGTTTGAATTTGTATGATTAAAATTAAATTCTTTTTACATAATTTATCAAAGTGTTGGTTTTTTGGTTCAATTTAGAGCAAATTTCAAGAATTCCAAAAAAGTCCTTGGGCATTTAGGGGTTAACCCCCAAGCGCTTCGACGTCCATTTTCTAGACAATGAATAGATTGAAACTCAAGTTTCATCCTCCTTACTACTTGGATGAAAGTTATTCTAATTTGTGGAGATACGTTATCAAGTTGTTGTCCTATTTAAGGGTTGGATTTGGTATTACTAGAATACATATTTTTCTAAAATTACAAATGTGCAAGTATGTCAAGTGGTCAAATTGCATTCACTTTAGTTCAAAACTAGATTTGCCAAAATGAAGTCATAGATTTGAAGAATACGAAAATTTTTAAAAATCACCATTTGACAAAGAAAAACTCATTTGAAGTCCATTCCAACAAATTTTACTCAAAAAAGGATAATATTTTGCTTGCATTTGAATTTTAAAGGAATTTTGGAATTTCTCTTTCAAAATTTAAAAAAAGAAAAGAAAAGATAGGGGATAGCACTAGTGAATCTAACCGTACAGATGGAATCTAAAAATCAAAATCTACAAATTTAATTTGTATATCAATTCCAAAATATGCTTCCAAGTAGTATTTTATAAAGATTTTTCTAAAATCATCAATTGTGGAGATGAATCTATACTAAGTAGTGAAATTAAGTTGCTCCACTCTAATTTCTCAACATTTGATACTATATAAATATTTACTATTATTCTACAAGATCAATAACTTTTGAATTACATATTGTTGTAATTGGGACTACTAAAACTTCATGTGTACAAATGGAAATATACAAAAAAAACACTTTTTGTTGATTTTGATGGCTTCTAAAGTAACTTTCTTTGGGATAAGGTAACCTAATTGTTAAGGCAACCTAATTTCACGTTTAGGGATTAATGTCAAAATTGTAATTCAAGAGTGAAGTTTTTTCTTTTCATTTCCCTATTGATAGTTCCTAACAATGACGTCATTTTGACACCCATTGTACAGTTCTGTTGCATGTTTAATTTAGTAGATTTGGGTCTGGAAAAGTCTTCCAAAATCTACACATGTCAGTGGAGTAGTATTGTCAATGTGAACAGAAAATGTGGCAGAGTCAGTGTACCTGCCAAAATCATACCAATCAGTCTTTTTTGGAAAGAAGAAGAAAATTAATGTCAATCAATCATGCGAATATGGGATAAAGTAACTTATACCAGCCCCATGACAGGCAAATTGATATTGCTGAAATTTTTTTAATGTTTTTTGCATGTATGGACGAATGTGAGAAATGGGGAGAACAATTGAAATTTTATATTTCTAGCAAATTATGAAATCGATATGAATTTTTGAAAAAGAATCTCTAAACTCTCCTGCAACCAACAAAAAGTGTATCCATAATAGTCATCTTACTCACCTAAAGCTGCAATTACAACATTTCTTGACATAGCCACAACACAAAAAAGGCAAAAAAAAAGTCACTTCCTCTGATGAATTTACATGAAAAAGGTGGAAGTTACTTTTGCAATCACTAAATCACTCCATCACCATCATCCAAGACATTGATTGTGGCCACTAACTCAACCTAATGTAGCCCAAATCTCATTTATTGAATTGTTTTTGTCATGGGTTGATGCACGACTATAAAGGATCATTTCCTAAGGGTGTATCACAAGCCTTTTGTGTGTCATAGGCATTATGTCTAAGGATTGTTCCTTGTGACCATAAATTGGTATTTTTCCAAGGGGTGCACCCCTCAAAACAATCAACTTTTTGAAGTCCATATTCCTTGCAAGATTATCAAGGAGAAGCTAGAATAAATCTATTTTTATTCTTAATTTCTCCACTTTCTGAAATTTGTTATGAATTTATGGAATTGGAAATGGAGATAGGCTAGAGGTGTTTTTACCTTAGGTTGACCCATAAATGTTATGAATTGTATTGTTGTATCTAGAATGATGGTTAAAGTAGAATAGCAAGTACAAATGTTTCATAAATATCTAGGATGCTAATGTCATTGTTGAGTGTTTCTCTTTACATTTTGAATTGCAATTCTATGTGATTGTTCCAAACCATATGTGTGGTGTGTGATATGTTATTGGGAAGTTATTGAAAATGTAGTTCAAAGATGAAGTAACAAAAATATGATCTTTAAAGAGCTCGTTCAATGTGACGTGTAGTATGACCAAATTTTGTAAACCGGATATCTCTCTATTTTTACTAGATTCTGGCGAAAGAAATATACCATCATGCTTAGATGTACAATACATGTACATGAGGACAGAATTGGAATTCGGGTGGTAGTAGTTTGGTTCACCTTGAATGGATTCCATTTAACTATGAAGGATAGGTCTATTTTTACACCTTATGTCAAAATTTTATGAACATCCAACCAAAATTGACTTCAAAGGAACCTACCCAAATTTTCAATTGTCCTTTAGGGGTTGGTTTGAAGCCTTGTAGCGTCACTCTATTTGCTACCATTTTGCAACTAGATTTGAATGAAAAATTTTATGTTTATTTTTTAGAGATGAAATCATATGTCTTCTACAAGTTAAAAAGTTTTGAAATTACTATAAATTTCTTAAGGAAGAAATGAGGAAAATTCGAATCAAATATAAAATATTCTCAAAAAATCTGAAATTCTCACCATAAATGTACATTATAGTGTATAACATTATAATAAAAAACAAAGTTATAGTGCCATTCTAAAATTTAAAAAATCCACAAGCCATGATTATAGGCCAACAACACATATTGTTGTAAAAATTGAAATTTATGAATTTTTCAAAATTTCCAATTAGAGTAGAAACCACACTTGATAAGCTTCATTTCATTAGTTGAACTCAATTTTTTTTTAAATCATATTTACATCTAAAATTCACATCAAGAATAAATATCTAGAAATGACCTAAATACACTAAAGGATGATTCGTGGATTAAGTTGATCTTTTTCACTAGAAATGTCAATAATACCATAATGAGGGAATTTTCAATACTATCCATTGAAAATATACTCAAGCAACTTTTCAAAAAGGTATCGAATGAAAAAAAGTTTTTTCCATCCTACAATCTCATTCAAATGAAGTCATCCATCAGATACTTAGTGTCCACAAAGTCCTTTTAGGATTAACCTTAGAAGGACATGGCCCTCTATCCCCAATGACCAAGGTAGTCACCAAAGTACTATGATTATTAGACCCGTAGGTGCATTCTTTGTTTTTCTAGTTAATAATGAAGTTATCTATTAGAACTTCATTAGGTATACATCGTCCTTCCCAAGTTAGATTATGGGTATGTTTACTTTACATGCATTCCTCCATTGGCTACAAAAGTACTTCACATCATTCATTCATTGGACACTTTTTGTCCTCCGAGGTTTTTAGAGGCTGAAGGTGAGTTACACTTTTTGTGCAAAAACCTTCATTCCAAGTACAAAATGTTGCATCATTCACTCATTAGACACTTTTTGTCCTAAGGTTTTTTACAAATTGAACAAGAGTGACACTTCTTGCACAAAAGTCTTGAGTTCACTCCAAGTGCAAAATGTTGCATTCAATTCATTCATCGGACACTTTTTGTCCTCTAAAGTATTTTACAAGCTAAAGGTGAGTTACACCTCTTCTTGCGCAAAATCCTCCATTTCATTCCAAGCACAAAATGCTACATCCAATTCATTCATTCAACACTTTTTGTCCTCCAATGTTTTCATAGACTGAAGGTGAGCTACCCTTCTTCTTGCACAAAAGCCTTCATTTCATTCCGTCCAAATGCAAAATGTTGTATCATAGTCATTCATTGGACACTTTTTGTTGTCCAAGTTTTGTACAATTCTTCTTCTTTCTTTGCCCCAAAGCCTTGCATTCCATCATTCATTCTGAGTGCAAAACTCCATTGCAACTGCTAACGTAACCCTTGAAGGACGGACTCTCGACCGTGAAATTAATCCCTTGGGGGATTGTGGGACATCATCTATTTTAGAAAAAAAAAAAAAAAAAAAAATACTCATTGGAGGTCAAACCATTGTGCAAGATCTCTCCTTTTTACACAAAATTCCGAGGATGAACAATTGCACTTCTATCCTACATAGAAAGATTCTTTGTCATCCATTGGACAAAAAAACATCCTTAGTGTCGTTTATGGGTTAACATACCACTTTTGTGGACTCGCAGCTAATGAGAACTTTTTCAGCTTATTGGTCAAGTACTTAACTTACACAGTGTAACATAACATAACATAGTACGCCACAAAGCTGAAGGACTTACCTGATGTCAGTTCTGCCACTCAATCATGATGTTTCTTTCCTTTGACAATAAGTCACAAAAGAAGATCACTGTTTGTTCTCCGCTTGGGAGCCGCTCGTCTTTGTTTTTAATTGATGCCATTCAGTTCAGTTGGAGCCACTCGAAGTCTTTGACAGACCTTACCAACCACCTGAGTGAGTGAGTAACTTAAAAAAGGGTTGAACGACCCCTAGTCCGAGTCCGACACCGAGGCCAAACTTGTCGGTCCTCCCCACGCCCCCCCAAATTGCGAACCGGACATTGTACTCCCCACATACATACATCAAAGAAAGGTCCAATGTGGGAATGGTTGGTACGGGATTGCAAAATGATGATGAGTATGATAATTCAATTTATTGGGAGGCATATGATTTTTGACATGACATGTGCCAAAAAAAGGGCTCTCGGTCAATGATTTTTTTTCAATTGCGACCTACAAAATGAATTGGGAGGTGGATGTTTTTTGGAATACCATTGCAACAGGTTTTGGGAAAATATCAATTGTGAGAGATAGCTTAGCATTCTTCTAAAGGACAGGGACGTGAATAGTCCCTGCTAGCTATATATTAATAGTCCACAATGGGAAGCAATTTGATGTTGCTTTGACCACATGTGATACCTCTCATTGTACCTTTTAAGGTATCAATAGTAGACATTGTACTCACATGTATGTATAGAAAGGTCCAATTAATGTGGAATAGTTGTTGTATGGGATTGCGAGATGACTATGAGTATGATAATTTAATTTATTGGGAGGCATGTGTTTTTTGACATGTGGCAAAAAAAGGGCTCTCTCATTTTCCCTCAATAGTGACGGAGACAATTGGAAGGGATGTCTTGGGAATATCATTGCAACAAGGTTTCATGTAACATTGAGAGAGATAGCTTAGGATCTTAACGGACAGGGTTATGAATAGTCCCTAGCTACTAATTATAGCCACTAATAGGAAACAAATTGATGTTGCTTTGACCACCTATAATACCTCTTATTGTACCTTTTAAGGCATGTAATGGACATTGCACTCACATGTACATAGAGATAGGTCCTACGTGAAATGGTTGGTATTGGATTGTAAAATGAAGATGTATGATTTCAATTTATGGAGGCATGCAGTTTTTACATGTGACCAAAAGGGTTCTCTCATTTTCTTTCAATTGCAACTAAATCAATTGGGAGGGATGTGTGGAGAATATCATTACAACAATGTTTTGGGAAACTGAGAGAGATAGCTTAGCATCCTAAAGGACAAGGTGAATAGTCCCAGCTATAGTCTACAATGGGAAATAATTTGATGTTGCTTTGATCACTTGTATTACATTATATTGTACCTTTTAAGCTTTGTATTGGACATTGTACTCCCATGTACATACATAAAGGTCCAATGTGGAATAGTTGGTATGGAATTGGAAAATAACAATGTATCATTTCAATTATGGAGCCGTGCTGGTTCTACACGTGACCAAAAGGGTTTTCTCATTTTCCCTCAATTACAATAGAGTCAAAATGACGATGATGAATTGGGAAGGATGTTTTTGGAATATCATTGCAACAATGTACAAAATTAAGAGAGCTACCCTAGCATCCTAAAGGATAAGGTGAATAGTCTTGTCTGTAGTCTACAATGGGAAGGAATTTGATGTTGCTTTGACCACATGTAGTACATCTTCTTGTACCTTTTAAATTTTGATGGACTTGTGAGTTGATGTCGAACACTTAGTTGTTGTATACTAGAATTATAAAATTTATAGATAACTTTTAGTACATATATATAATAGCTGTGTATACAATTTTTTTTGAGTAGAAATGTCCATTTTTATTATTTCATCCAATTTGTCAACTAAAATGTGGCATCATTCAGGTGCAAATTTTATTTTTGAATACACATTATGCAAATTCATTCATTGAAGATGAGAAGTTTGAGACAAGTTCTTTAGATTTTGATTCGATGAAGTAAGATTTTGGCCAAAAGATTCCAATAATCTTTGAACATAGGTATCGTAGGCCACATTTTATAATTTCTCCCCCCCTTCCCCCAAATTTGCTTTTGACAAAATTTTCCTAAAGACTTCTTATGAAAAAATCAATAACTTTTTTTTGCAAATTCCATAGCGGAGAATGAATTCATCAAAATTCTACACAATTTATTAAAAAAAATGAGTATTAATTTTCAAATTTAAAACCAATACAATGAATGATAGAAAATATTGTTGTTAGGGCATCATTAATGGATCACAACAACAAAAACTCTAAATTTATTACTATCTTTTGATTGATATAAAATTAGAACTTGGAGAATACAATCTTTGTAAGTTTGGAAAAACAACTTAGAAAAAATACAAGAATATCTAGATTTGGAATATTGGGCAACACATATAGAAACCATCAAAAAGCACCGAGAACCATCTCAAAATAAAATAATGTCGAAAAAAGAAAAATCATAGAAATGGGACTTCCAATCATCATAGTATGGCCCAATTGCGACATAAAGAAGTTTGATTATTTAATTTTTTTTTCTCAGGATTTTCCAAAAGTAGCAAGTAAAACGTCTTGCCCTTGATTGGTGTTCCAATTCCAATCAAAGATTGCCATGTGGCATACCCCCCTCAAGATTTGAAAAAACAACAACTCATGAAGTGTGGTGGACCACTGATTGCTATTCGTCCTTCATCCCAGCAACCCTCAAAAAATCACAGCTGGCCGTACAAGGGTACCACCGTCCCAATAAATTCTGGAATGAGTGCACTCAGGTAGCCTGGGGACTCCTCATCGATGAAACATTCATCCATTTTCAAAGCAGATTTCGTGACATTCATCCATTTCAATATCGATGGATCAATCATCGACGCACCATTCGTCCAAATAAGGGAATTCATCCATCGAATTTTGAATCAATGTCCGCCGAAGGGCATCGCGATTCCAAGAATGTACCCAGAAGCAACATCCCCGCGATCAAGGCGTTACGCGTTTCCCGAAGCGCTGCGGTAATAAAGATCCTTTTTCAAACTGAAGGCCACCACGTTCTGGCGCCACACGCCGTTGGATGGTGCTACGGGCTCATCGTGTCCGTCGACGCAGAAAGAAGCCACGAAAAGAGCCCCCAAATTCTTTCCGGTGCCTGCGCTCTCTCTGGCATGTGAACAACAAAGGGCCGCCCCTCCCTCGATCGGGGCTCCGTCGCACTGCCGATGCTGCTGTTGCTGCGGCGAGGACGACGACACGGTGATGGTCGTCTGTCGCTCGATCCGTCGTTCCGGGCTCGGTTTTCGGTGGACGGAATTGCGCCGTGCGCTTCCGTCGAGCGTCTTCTGGCGGAATTTGGCTCCGTAAAGAGCCCGGGAGGTAGGGGAGTCGGTTTTGGTGCAGCTTCGAGGAGCGAGGAGGCAGCAGCAGCAGCAGCAGAGCCTGCCTGCCTGCCTGGGAACGTGGAATTCGGAACGGGAATTCCGATGAAGCGTGTCTTACGATGTGATATGTTGTGGAATTGGCTGTAATTTAGGTCGTTATGGGAAAGTTTTAGGTGGACGACAGAACAGTATGTGGACCTGGAGTGATTGCTCGTCTCCCGGGTAATGTGGAGCTTAGGTCTGGGGAGAGGTGCATCGATATACTGTTTCTGTACATTGATTGTGCCGATCTCGGGGTTGGAAGCTTAGTGATTGTTGTTTCTGAAACTTTTGGTAGGTAGGTAGGATAGAATGACCAGGACTGTATGCGGCACATTGAAATCGGGCCTCTTTTTGGTACGAGGCGGGATCGTGACTTTAGATTCTTGCTGAGTAGAAGAAACCCGGTGTGCGATTGTTGTACAGTACAGGGGGACGCTTGTTGAGATCTTCGAGTGGAAGCCGCGGGATCGAATTGTGACTGACGCTGGCTGGTTATTTTATATTGGCGCTGGAGCGAATTCTTTGAAAACAGGGAGAGCTAGACGTGGTGCCGGTCGTTTGTTTGTAAACAAGAGAGCTCTGGCCGAATTTTCTGAGATTGAGCAAATTACTGTTGGGACAAATATTTCGTACGGATGCACTTTTGTATTGAAGTGGAAGGCAGTGCTTGTTAGAGCTGATTAGATTAGAACTAGAAGACGAATATGCTCAGGCGGGAATGGGGACCTGAATGGCGTGAGTAGATCCCGGGTTCGTAACGCACACCTGGGACTCTGTTTCGATGTGTGCCACGGGTTATCTTCTCTGAGCCAGCCGAATTTGCATAGCAAGTTGTACCGTATTACACAAGTGATATTTGAAACCCTTACATTGAGCCTTAGTGTATTAGGTGAATTGAGATACGGGATGTAGCTTCTGGACATCTGCGTAAATCTTGTTGTGCATTTGTACGCTGTACACAGCCGTGCGTCGTTAAGTTTTTTTTGGCTGCCTCGTCCCTAGTTGGCCATCCCGTTGGCCTGGGTGACACTTTGAACTGCGAATGGATGCGATGGCCCCTCATCAGCAGCGCCGGCGTCGTCGCTCTTCAGTCTCGAAGGAGTTGGCGCACGGTAACAGGTGAGATTGAATGTTTTCTCTGAATTCTTGAATTTTATCTTTTCGGTCAATGTAATTGCTTCCTCTCAGTAAATCATTGTAATGAATTCATGTTGATGCGTTTGAGATGTAGACGGTTCCGCTCCTCAAGGTTTAGTTTGCTCAGCGTAAATCTTGTCGAGATTCGTATGCTTCTGATAGTTTTCATTAGTGCTTACCATTTGGTATGATAACACCACGAGCATTTCTTGCACAAAAGAAGGGCATTGGAATTTCCAATTTTCTTCCTTCTGAGATGAGTTGGAGTGTGATTTTCTTTTGGTTCTTAGGAATTTGGAGGTATTTTAGAGACTCATTTTTTATTATGAAGGGGGTGCTCTGGATACGAAGCTGCTTTTTCATAATTTGCTTTTGTTGACTTTTCTTCTTCTTGTCCTCTGTCAGGAAAATATATGATCCACGAAGGTGGCATAAGCGGACAAATAGTGGTTCAGATGTAGGTGGTCAGCCTCCTGCAGGATGGGTCCTTATTTGGGCTGGAAGGTTTAAGCGTTGGCGCCGACGCTGGTTTGTCGCAAATCCTCCTGGATTGCTTCTTCACTTCAAGAATTCAGATCAAATTGGTCGCCATGGATGCATCAGTCTTCTTGTACGTGTGTTATCTTTCCTCTGTCATTTGTTAAATCTTAAGTGAATTATATGACGCAGAAATGCTTAATCACTACCGGCAGTTACGATGTAATCATTGTGTGTGAAGCTGCAATGCACTGTGTTTCACTACTGATTTGGTCTGTTTTTCATTTGACATGAGCAGGGGGCCACAGTGGCTCCTGCCCCAGGGAAGGAGCGGCAGTTCAAGATTATGAAAGGTTCAACGGTATACTATCTACGGACAATCAGTCGTGATTATCGGCAGCCGTGGTTGGATGCAATTCATGAGTCCATACGTGTGTATCAAAATTCAGTTGAGAAGGCACAAAGTGGAGCTGATTATGGATCGGGGTTATTGCCTCAATCTTCCGTACCCTCGGTAGAGTCAATAACTGAACTGGGACTTAGTTATTGGTGGAGAGGTGTATGATGTTGACAGTGTAAATATATCAATCATGCTCCCGAGTTGCTGTTTCCAGCCGAGCATGATCATGCAACTGTGATATTTGGGGTTATGCGATTTAACGAAGGTCCAATCACGCTCTTGCATCATCGCTTCAGATGCAAATAACTTCATAACTCGGTTTATGACAGGTCTTGTCAGTACTCGCGGTAGCTCAGTTATTTTCAGGAGGTATGAATCTTCCATGGATTGTTTATGGAATC
The DNA here is from genome assembly GCA_963920665.1 of Straminergon stramineum. Lineage (NCBI taxonomy): Eukaryota > Viridiplantae > Streptophyta > Bryopsida > Hypnales > Calliergonaceae > Straminergon > Straminergon stramineum. Next base: position 26,307,379 of record OY987265.1, on the reverse strand, counting down.
TGAGACCCTATCTTTTTTGGCAGCATGAGAGAGAGGATTGGGACGCTCAAGAAAGGGAGTTTAAAAGAAGAGTTAGAGAACGTATGAGGGACCTGGAACCCACACAGAAGGGTACAACACGATCCCTCAAAACTCTTCTCTTTCTGGTTCAATCTCTAATTCATGTGTCTTTTCTGAAATGAGAGATTCAGGTGTAGGTTTTGGATATGATGCTCCCTATCAGGATTCTTGACATCCATGGGTCTTCTTTTGAGAAATGTAGCCTCAAGATGTTGTGAGTGAAGCTGCTTCTTCAAGTTACAAATCTATGATCACATTATCTTACAAACTATCGACTCCCATGCCCCTGTTTGTGCAGCTTTCCTGGATCAATTGCAGACTCTGCAACAATCACTATCGTCTATCTCAGGTGTTCTTGGATTTGCTGACCATTCGGAGGTGCCTTCAAAACAGATGGCAAACGGGGTTCCTGCATTGCCGACGTTGCCTGAGACTAATTGGAGGTCAAATGGGTTGTTCATGACGGAGAACGAAACTTTTGACTCAGATGTTACTCAGCAGCCGAATGTTACTCCAGCGACGGGAGATGACAAAATATCTTCCCCGGAGATAGGAGTATCAAATACTTTCCAGAATCATTCTGGAGCCACCTCACCTCGAATGTTGCAGTTACAGGAAAATGACCCCCATGGCAGAAGTGGTTCTCGGTCTCTTTTCAAGTGGAAAAGCGACTCCGAGGCCTTGCTGCCTAAGGAGTTTAATAAAGATGTAACAAGTATCAGGTGATTTTCTGTCTTGACCATGCTGACTCTGAACCTAACAATGCGCGAAAATCAAATTCCTGTATCCTGAGCTATATCCGAGTGTTCCCTGATTCCGAAATTTATGGAAAACGCACGTGCAGCGATATGCATATTCTAATTAGGAATTGTAGATACTGAGATATCCAGGTAGTGTGCAGTGTAGTTGTTACTAAAGTTTACATATGTCGATGACTGGTAGAATTGTACCATTTTGAATGAGGCTCAGTGGGTTGAATTAGTTGATTTGCCTTCAAGATGCTCAAAATTGGCCTGTAAATTGGCAGTTCTATAATGATAATACGTTGTATGCAACTTCAATATTCTCTTTTCTCTTGTAACTCTTTCAGTATTATCTGAAAGCTGGGTATGTTCATTTGGTCTGCTAACCAGACCGTGCTTGTTTGCGCAGGCCTCAAAAGTCGGCGCCTGCGCCCGCTTTCAACGTGCGAACTGATAAGAAATTTAGAAGGGACAGGCGGAGAAGTTTATCTTTGTCGCTGGATGAGCGGTCTGAGGATGATCCTGACTCTTTTCCCCAGGATATGAGCTGCATCGGAGCTGAATGTTTTCCAGGAAGGAAGCGTAGTGTTCATGGAAATGCATCGGATACTGAATTAGGATCTAAAAAACAGACTCTTAAGTTTAGTGGTCCTTTGCAACGGAAGAGAAATGGAGATTCCGTCTACGGTTTTACTCCAACATCTAGCCAGGAACTCGATCCGAGCCTTATGAAGAAGTTAGAGCGAGATCTCTGCATACAAAATAAAGAATCAGATGGGTCATCACACGGATCAGCTTCTAGAACAGGTGGGGCCTCAAGTCACGGAAGCAAGGAAGTCAGGTTTGGGACTGCGCAATTCAAAGCGATCGACAAGGAGGGATCTACAGGTCCTGGGAGGAACGGGCTATTCAGTCAAGGGCCTTTACATGCCGCATGGAACAATATGCTGGATACGTACACGGAGGTCAGTTTTCACATTTCTCTTTTCCATTGTATTTACGTGAAAATACATGATAAGCAGTTTAAATTATTTTTTTGATTAGAATGAATTTTGCACGAAACAAAATATTTCAAGGTTAAATCAATATATATTCTACGAGCATAATATTTAGGAGTTGTCAGCAGACTTCAAGAAGTTTATTGTCAAGTCATTGAGTACTCTACCCTCTAGAGATAGCTAGTGGCCTTCTTTTATTTTCTTTGAGTAAACGGTAGAATCCTCTGAGCATAAACCCTAGGTATGTGGTATCGACTGTCCGAAGCATATATTTAATTTACCTTCCGAATTCGCTATGTCATCTGTACTAATGTCGATGCTTGGTGTCCTTCAGCGCTCGTGGTGATGTCCATGACTCATTTCGTCGCTAAATACATAATACTGTTGTTTTCTTGCGGGCTGATGTATCCATGAATGACTTAGTGATGTCTTATGATGAACAATCCTTGTAGGCTTTGAAGGAAGAGATGTATCGAGTGCTTGAACTTGAAGCAGAGAATGCCGTATTACAGCAAGCAATGCGGTCCCTGCCCCAACTTCATCACGATCGAGCCGCTCTATTGAGTATGAGGGAAAGACAGAAGGTCCGTTTGAGCATTGCATGGTGTAGGTGTTAGATGCATCAAGGTGTTCAATTTCTTCTCGTATGTTGGGGTCTTGTCCTGGTGATCAAAATGCAGGAAATAGTTAGCATATGTATAGACATCTTCAATGAGCACAAACTTCTGAAAGTTTGCTATTTCTTTTGACTGAGAGATAAGTTTGTTTGGAAGGTCAAGATACATATTCAAGCGGACAGTCACTTGCGAAGAAATGCGCTTTTAATTGGTTTTTGTAGTGTTGCATATGTAATTCTGCACTTTCGTACCCCCGGTGTTCATCCTTTTTGGTTGCTCAGCAGAAACAGTGTGATTGTGGTCGCAAAAATACTTCTGAAGAGGATGTTGAGGAAGATGGAGACGATACTGAAGAGGACATTGCAATAGTGCGTCCTGATGTTGGTAATGAGGTATGAAGAGTACCAGATGTGCTATATGATTTTACCTCATAGATTTGTTAGGTTTCAACTTTGACAAGCAATTGTACTGAATAATGGTCAGGAATATCCGTACCTACAGAGTTTAATGTCTTAATTTTAAAAATTAACTTACATTAGCATCTTAGCAAATTTTTCAAATACGGATCCTAACTCATTTGAACTTGAAACATGTTTAATTGGTAAACCCGGTTGGGTTCATAGTATTAATGAAAACATCCATACAGAAACTTACATAATTGGGTCAATCCGTCCAATCTTCTCTTTGGGCAGTTTAGTCATCCATTCGCTTCAATGTTAATTAGAAATAGAGTGTTCTTTTATTTGTTCGGATATCGTTGTTGGAGAAGATGTACTGCATCAGTAGCTACCAGGGGTAAAAAGGAATAAACTCTTTTGCTTGAGTTTCGAGGTTTGAAATGTTTGAAATTTGATGCTTTGGTGTGACGGAATATTGTCGCATGGGCAGTGAAAGGGTTACTTGCTGTTGGTTATTCAATTTGACTTCTTAAGTGTTGATTTTCCCATGGGTTCTCTATGACTATCTAAAGAAGCGCTTCCTGATACAATTTATATATCATCGTTTTGATCCTTGAAGCTGTGTGCTGGTTTTATTAGTATGATAATTGGAATCACTACCTGGAAGGATGAGAAGAATATACCAAGAATATGCTAAATTTAGGCATGTGGTGTGTGTATGGCAGGAGTACTTTGAGGCCTTGGAAGTCTTGAATCATTATGAGTTTGCGGCTCGGTCAATGTTGCCTGACGAACAAGGAATTCTAGCTGAAACCGCTGACGGTAATCAAGAACCTCCTGAGGAAGCTGAAACAGGGGATGCCGAATTTTTGTCTGAAGCTGAAGGTGAAGAGATTGATCAGCCGAGGACGAGGTTTGTTGCTTGTTTACATTCTACATCCCAAGTAGTATTCATCTAGATATGCTTGATACTATCCTAGAGTATTATTTTGCTTCTACGAATGTGTCCTCACTATTTCCCTTTGTAACTACTTACAGATTACCAGCTCCTAGACCACTTTCACGAGGGTTTACTCTGTGGACAGTACTGAAGAATGCAGTGGGCCGGGATCTTAACCACATCACCATGCCTGCTACCATCAATGAACCCCTTTCAGTACTTCAAAAGTGTGCAGAGGAACTCCAATATCGGTAAACACTCACGTACCGAATTCCCTTCCTGGTGAACTTTATGCATAATTATAAAGTTAATTAACTTCGTATTTTTTGTTATAAATTCAGTCAATGAACACGGCACAATTTCAAACGCCATATATACGAATTAGAAGGTTGAATTTCGGTTCTGCCTTGACCATAGTTCAATTAAATGGTGGTACAAAAACGCTTCTTTGATCTTATTTTTGCAGGCATTTATTGGAGCAGGCAGTTCAAAAGACAGACTCTTTGGAGCGGTTGCTTTTGGCCACTGCATTCACTTGTGCAAGCTATTATGGGAGCATTCATCGTGATGCGAAACCTTTTAATCCTTTGCTGGGGGAAACTTACGAGTATCAAGATAATCAGTACTGGTTCCTGGCGGAGCAGGTGCGATTCTGTTTTGGTTGTTCAAGCATAGACTAGGATACTTCATACATTAATTATTGTATGATCAAGCGAGTCTTCTGTCCATGGATAGTAATAAATATTTTTTAATATCGGTGTAATGATGTTACCAGTAACCAAGATCATCCTCAGTACTATGGTATCATTTCTAGATGTTTCCTGCACCTGTGAAGCTGACACTGTGATTGATTTCGTGGCTGCAGTCACACGGTACTGATTTATTTAGTTATTTTACGTCTTGCAGGTCAGCCATCACCCTCCAATATTAGCCTTCCAGAGTGAAAACACAGGTGGGACTTATCAAATTTATGGCGAGATTGAGATCAAGAACAAGTTTTGGGGGAGAAGTATTGAGGTTTGTCCATCCATATGCTCTTATCACGTTATCATCTCAGAAACTTCTTGATGCCACTGCAGCACTGAAATGAGTGCTTTTTGGCAGGTGCTGTGCAATGGAGGAATGCATGTTAGAATTCCCAAGTACGGAGATCATATTACATGGAACCGAGCAACGCTTTGTATTCACAACGTTGTCCTAGGTAAACCATGGATTGACAATTATGGAGAGGTTTCTGTGGTAAATCACAACACAGGGGAAGTGGCTCGTGTCCGCTTCCACAAAGCAAGCAGTCGAGAGCAATGCCGCATTACGGGAAAGGTTTGTTCTCAATACTTAATGAAACCTTAAATTTGACTCCTGCAATTGCTACGGGGTTACTCTCGTTTTACTTTTCATGCTTTGCGCGGTTATGTCCAGCTAAATGTGAAATCGAATCTTCACTGTGAGATTAATCAGATTAGAGGTTTGAATTTGATGGTGATGCTAATATTGTTGATCTCGATGGCAGATCTATGATGCGAAGGGAGTTCCTCACTATACGGTTTTTGGTAACTACATGGAAGCTATTTATTCGTGTCCAGAATCGTGCACTAACTTTGATGTCAATGGTCCGGATGTGAGACTACTTTGGAAAGCACCTGAACAAATTGAAGATTATCGTCAGCAATATTGCTTCACTCGATACACTCTGGGTTTGAATGGTGAGTCCGATTATCCTTTCTGAGGTTCAGGACGTGATGGGTTTGTCAGAGGATCAGATGTTTGTTTGTTTGGATGACTATTTTTTTATGTTGGATTTTTTTGTTATTCTCCACGTGATAGCCTTATGAGAGCACATTAAGTTCATGTTGTTAATGCCTCATCTGTCAACGCACCACATTGCTGATGCTTATGCGCTACATCGATGTATTTGTCAACTGCAGAATTGACACCGAAGTTGAAGGAGGCACTTCCTCCCACTGATTCCAGGTTTCGACCTGATCAACGTGCTTTGGTAAGTATGATTCGATCGAGGTCTTTAGTATTGAGAATACCATTGAACTATCTTTTCTTGTCGTATCATTTTTGCTGAGTACTTCATATCTGCTTTTTATGAATATTGAAGACACTAAAATTGGCTGTCCGTCCTTCAGGAGGATGGCGACTTGGAGAAAGCTACACCAGAAAAGCTGCGCTTGGAGGACAAGCAGAGGCTTGCTCGACGGGTGCGAAAAGAACAGGGGATCGAATGGCAGAACATGTGGTTTGCCGAGGTGCCGTTTCTTCTCAACTCTTCATTAAAGCACCTTTCGCACGTGGCGTCTAATGGTTCTGAAAAAGCAGTGGTATCATGCCATGAGCTTATCTAAATCTTGCCCTTCCAGAGTCTAGTCCATAGGCATCATTTTTAATACTCTATCTGTCAGTCAGCGCATCAGTAACTGAATAGGATCCGAGTTGGAAGATACGAAGTTGCTCTTCTTACCCCCCAAAGTTGAACTTTTTTTGTTGCAGCGAGAGCCTGGAGTATCAGAGGTGAAGCCTATTGACGATGGTAACAGCGAGCCATCGTGGGTTTTCAAGGGCTCATACTGGGATGCTCGTGAGAATCAAGACTGGGAAAATTGTCCTGATATCATGTAGGCACATGCATGCCGAGTTGTGAGCGCTTGGGGTTGGATACCTGACCCTAATATTTTTCCTAGGCTTCATTGCTCAATGCGCACAATACCATTCTTTGATTTGAATGAGAGTTCATTATTGCACGAATAAACTTGTATAGGAATTACGTAGCTTGAGGCATTGATACAAAGGATGTAGATGCCAATTCATGTGCTGTGGCTTGGAAAAGGATTAATGCCACCATCCAATTATAACCAGTCTATAAGTAGGCTGAGAGAGTTACTGTATAAATAATTTGCGGAAAATTTGTGGATGCGTTGGTTCTTCACCTTTTTGTAATCCATAACATTCTTGAACAGAGACTATTCATATTCCGAAAGGTATCTTTACGGGCAGAAATTCTCCAATAAAAGAGCCTCTTGGTTACAGGTTCTCCATTCTCTCGTAGCCATTTGATTCTTCCCCCATCTTCTGTGCTATCAGTCATTCTAGTAGCTTCACACGAGTCTCCGGTTAATTTTCTCCAGAAAGAATGTCTTCCAAGCGGGTTTAGAATAGAATGTTTCATTTGCATTTTTGTGTTAACCCCTTAACTCTTGAACCTCTAATTGACTAGAATGTGGTTATTATCGGTCTTCTGCTAAAGATCCAATTGATGGATTTTCACCTTATTCTGTTGTTTTTCCTTCTGAATTCAAAACTTTGTAATGTAAGGCCTTCGTTTGGCCTTTATTTTTGAGGTGTGAGTATTTTTGAAATTTGCTTGAGTTTTCTAGTGTAGTGTGTTTTGTCATTCTTGGCCTTTTTCATGCTCCTGGCTTGGTTTTGGTCTTGCATATGATTTCAATTGATCAGGGTAAAAATTTGGTCTCTAAGCTTGTTCTAAGGGAAACTTTCAGCATAGGTTGGTGAAGTTATGGCTTACCAAGTCTAGTTTTTGACTCGCTTCATAATTATAAAAAAATTCTAAAATTAAGAAATGTATTAAAACTGCAAGTTGAGCATGTACAGTACCCACCAACAAGTTTACGATCACAGAAGTCAATTTACAGAAACAGAGTCCAAACCTCCAATTTCGAATTGACACCACATGCTCAAAAATGATCCAAATCACAAACTGCAAAGTATGTTGGAAAGAGAATGAAGTATACGTTTCTGATGTCTTAAGAATTTACAAATAACTTATAAAATTATGGATAAATATAGCATTTTCTAACAAACTATCTACCATCTAGTGCTACCACCATTAGCTTCGATTATGGCCTTCATATTGTAAGGCATGCTAGCAAGGAGAACTTCAATCATTTCTAGAGACACCTCTTCCCATATACTTTGAATGGTGTTGACTAATTCTTCTTTGTTTTGCGGTAACACCTCATTTTAGATAATGTCTTTCACAATCTTTCATAGGTTTTTGATAGGGTTTAAGCTAGGAGGGTTTGCTCGCCATGAAAGCTTTCTCATGACATGTGCTTGCCTCCAATTGCCTAATTCCCTATTTTGGTGCATTGGAGCACCATCTTCCATGAGTATGAATGTCTTGGGGTGATTATGGAGAAAGTAAAAGCCACTCAATTGACTTTCATAGACAACAACAACAAAGTCTCTACTTCTTCATCTATCACATGGCATTCTAACAAGGAAGCACTTATTGAAATTGGTGAATAATTCCATATCATCATTGATGAATGACTAGATTTTTAAAATGGTGCTAAATAATCCAAAGAAAAACATTTAAATGACTTTTGTCATACCTTCACTTGTGTAGATTTTTTCTAGTTTCAAATGAAGATTTGTTTATCCATATTACATTCTTCCAGTCAAATGCAATTTAGTGTTGGTGTTCATAGCTCTAAAGCACACTTTATACCATCCCTAAAGTTGCTTGTTACAATCAAGAACACCTACAATCTTGCACAATCTGATATTGTCTTTAGAGATACACCTACTCATCAAGATACACACATAATGTGTTTATAAGCTACCAAATTGCTTGGACCAAGCATATTTTACATTTAGAGGTTGTTGGAGCTCCATATATGAAGCTCAAATTGACAAAAATCTGAATTGTGTTGGTGCAAGAAGCATTGATGTTGCCATTATAGTGTAGGAGCTATAAACACAACTTGAAGTGCAGACAATGCAATTCGATTATTCTTAGACAAGTCAGTTGAATTAGCATCTAAATGACACCTATAATGTAGTTAACTCGTTTTTGAACATTTTGGTGGCAATTTCATGAAGTTTGGAGGTCTAATGTGGAAGGTATGATCAATCAAAGTTGCACTTCATTTTCAGTGGCACTCACAATTTGAATATTTGAATGTAAACTTGTTGGGTATTGTACATCATGGAAACATTATGAAAGCTTACGTGAAGACAAAATCTGAAAAAAAATTCAATTGGTCATAGGTCAAGTGTTTTAGGGTTGAGATAGTTTGTCAATGCAAATTGCATGTGAATATGCTATACCCCTATGTGAAGGTCTGTTTTAACATATATTAAGTACTCCATAGTTTTTGTTAAAAAGTGACCCATAGCATCTAGTGATTGGTGCAAGGTGATTTGGACTTGTCAAAATTTGATGAGAAAATTCCATTTTGGCACCTCTTTGTTGAATCTAACTTTCTCTTATGGTACTAGAAATTATGCTTACATAGATTAGTATATTTGATAAATTACTAATTTGCAAAGTTGAAGGCGCAAATATCATACAATATTGCATTTTAGTGATTGTTTTTGGTTGTATTTCAATAATAGAGACTAAAGCATACTTTAAATGAAGAGCTAAAAGGCAAGATAGAACAAAAATTAAGCATTCTTGTTGGATATTTGTAGTAGAATCTCCCAATCTAACTTTGCTTTAGATGAAAGCCATAGCCTTCAAGGAAATTTGGAAAAACAAACATCTAAGCAACACCAAGGTGGCCAAGAGGAGGACACAACTTAGCTAGGGTAAGAGAATTAAAGCATCATCACTTGTCTGCCAAAATGTAAAATTGATTTGGTTGGAAAAACAGGAGCCATCAATTTTGTAAGCAATATTGCATGTCCACATACAACTTGCTAACAAGTTATCATTTTTTGTAACTTCTGCGAACTTCTACTTCAAAAGCAAAAGTTGATCCAACCAATTGTAGTATGTGCTTGTGGGGAAAGTACCTAGTACTTGTTGCATGCGGTTTGCAAGCCACCTAAGACTTTTGACTCGGTCTCTTAACAAGTTCATCCGTTTGACAAGAGAGGTCGGGATGCTCTTAAACCTTTGAAAGATAGAACCCAATCTCAGACTAGAGATGCTACTCGATGTTTTGAAATCACATTGCTCATCAATAAGGTTTATTCTTCTTTTGGCCTAGGACCTCCATCCAAAATGAACTTAGGATCTCTCACTTCTAAAAGAAGAAATTAAACAATATTTCATAATATAAAAAGATATGGTACCAAATGAAATAAAACATGTTAAAAGCATTACTAGCATGTCAGGGAACATCATTCCAAAGAAGTATTTTCTTCTTGTAGGAAATGGCAGCATTTTTAGATTGTCAATTAAGGTTCTTAAAATTTCTACTAGTATAATGAGTGTCAACTGAAGTAACAATTTGACATTTTGAAAACTCATTTGATCCATTCTGGAGCCCGTGCACAAATCTTAAACAATGAATGGACTAGAAAAAGGACAAGTTTCTCATCCAATATGAGATGTAAGCATTATATAATTTTGCAAATAGTCCTGTATACAATGAATCATAATTACTCGAATTGTACAATTTAAGTCAACGAAATCATACATTTGAGATTCTTAATTTGCAAGAACATGTCACAGTACTGATGTTCCACAAGCTGAATATGAGATTTGAAATATTAAGTACACGGTATTGCTATGAATTTTACTTTTACAACCACAGCTGGTTATACAAAGAATGTTTCCCTACGGAATGAACACAATGCTACGTGCTGTTCCGTTTTGCTAAACTCTTGGATGGGATGATAGGTGGTGATTGCGTTGGTGTCAGTGTCCCATAAACAATTAAACGAGGTACCAACATGCGCACCGTGTTGATGGGTATGGCGAAGTTCACACCTGATGATATCCCTGAGCCTGCAGAAAGATAACAAAACATGAATTAGTTGCTTTTATAGGCCCTGCCATTACTCACTTTTCATGACTTTTCATGATTCGGTAAAACTGAAATTAGGGGTGTCAGACCTCGCACTTCTTACTCCGCAATTTGGATGTTTGTTACCAAATTAGACACAATGCAATTCTTCTTTCTCCAATGGACTAGCTCTTTCTCTAAAGTGTTGGTCCATTTAAAGAGATTTGTAACACGATTATGAAATGACCTACTTCTACAGGACTCTGACACCCCTTTCTTGACCTTCAAGGTATGAAGCTCACATTATCTTGCAGGTACCATATCTATTGTAAAAACAAGAAAAATGTAGCTCACTTAAATCTAATTTCATAATTGTCTTGAGATTCACAATCACCATCCTCTACAAAGAATAATTTTTCCCAGAAAGGTATGGTTTTGGCTCCCACAAGCTCTCCTCATTTCTTTCCTAGACGTTGATTCTTCCACCATCCTCTCTATGGGTTTTTTCATCATTCTTATGGCTCCACATATGCATAAAATGGTTTCTTCCCCATAAGGATGATCTTCCAACTGACTCCAGAATGTTAAGTATGTGCACACGAATTATAGGATTTCGACACAGACCAGCGCGAGTGAAGGTCGCGGTATTCACTCCAATGATACGTCCAAACGAGTCCAGCAATGGGCCTCCTGAGTTACCTGCAAAGTCCATCCTAAAGGTGTCACAAGCAGCGTATATCTCAGCACTAGTGCGACTTACTTCTGCAGCAAACTAGAGCAGATTTCAGTAAAACTCTCGTGTGCAGTAACTTCGTTTCAAGTGAGTGGTAGAGAAGGGAAAGATGAATTAGAATCAATAAATAAAGCTATTCTCGACATTCATGAAACACGTGTTTCCCTTTATTCAAATAAAAACATGAAGATTGACAACCAATCGCATGGTTCAACCAGATATATAACTAGGATTAGAGCCCTTTCATCCATAAGTTGTGTGAAATACATAGATCCCCAGAAATAATGCCACCCTGATAAGTGGTTGGGTTCTGTAACTATGTACATTTACTACAAACTTTCAATACTATGAACCTAACTACTTTCCCAGTTGTTGCTCTTGTCAATGACAGAATATTGCTAGCACAATGGCCGGGCGAGGGCATTTTCAATCTAGAGTTAAGCATTTACCAGCATTGATGGCAGCATCTGTCTGGATAGCACCTGGAATAGGTACTCCAGCTGGCGATGGAATCTCCCTGCCTAATCCACTAACTACCTGCAGTAACAAGGCTTGACATATTGGTTAAAAGAAAAGAGAAATCACAATCTATACCAAGAATAAACCTGCTGGTGCCAAGGGAGCTTAAACTATGTAATCAGGGCAAAAATGAGTACCCCAGTCGTAAGAGTATGCTGGAAGCCATAAGGATTGCCAATGGCGAAACAGTTTTGGCCCACACGAATATCTTCAGATGTCCCCACAGGAATTGGAGTCAACCTTTCTGCCGGTGCATCAATCTCAAAAAAAAAAATCACTTCTTCGTTAATTCGACATGGTAGCGTGCACTAGCGTGAAATAACAAAAGGACGCGGAAGAAAGCATAAGACGTATGATATCACAGCTTTTCCTGGTAATTCATGAACTCATAAATAAACTGGCTTCGTATACCTTGAGAACAGCCAGATCGTGGCTTGAATCAATGCCAATCAGAGAAGCATCATGCACTGTGATTGTCCCATCCTTTCCGAGAACCGACACCTGGATATTAACAGCAAACCCGTGAATTACCCAGATTTCCACTTGGGTCGCTCACTACAGAATAATTTAAGAAATTCGGACCCCTAGAGTTCACAACGCCTTCCCTGTAAGATTGACCAAGATAGAATTGAATATGAGTCACAATCCACTACAAGTGGAAAATGGAAGCCCGCCTTCTTGTCTTCTCATGGACAACCATTAAAAACTTGCCTAGAAATTTGGGATGATTTGAAACGTAAGGAACAACACAGGCAACTTCATTGATAGATTATCTATTAGATATCTCCACAAACTATTACTCATTGCACAATAATCGGTTCCGTACCTGAGCTTTCTGTCTTCCTGAAGAATCCATGGCCAATCTGGCTATCACGTGATAATTGGTTACCTGCAAAAGACGAGCAGAATGCGACCTCAAATCAACCCTATTTCATACAAAAAACTGATCCATAGGTTTTTGTAACTCATACTAGTGGGATCCACAAAGGCATCATTTCGAACATATATGGTAAAAGTACATAATCGAAACAGGACCTATTGGTGGAAGTCTCATGAGCATCTATCAGGACATTGTTTCATTTCGACTTTTGATGCTAAAGCAAAAAATGCAAAGCATTAACTACAAGGTTTTGGAGACGTACAACATGGCCAAACTTGTCCCAGATGAACCCGGAACCTATACCTTCCACCTTCACTTCCTCTTCTTCACTGACAGGTTGCCCTACCACTTTGGTGCCCAAAGTTTGCACATTCTGAACCGACACCACAGACCTAGTTGCATTCTGCACTTTCCAAACACACAAGACACTTGGTTAATGCTAGTATCCACCTCAAGACGCAAATAAAATTGGTCAGAAATGGTGGTAATGTGGCTCTTTCTCTATCTTTGTAGCACTCCGTCCACTATTATAGGTCAACCAAAACTTTAAAATAGTGCATCAGCAAGCTAGTCTCCACTCCAATCGTGAGCACACGAGACTGGTTTGTTCTATTCGTGGTGTCACGAAGTGAACTTATATATGCTTATAACTTTTGCAGGGGAGGAGTATTTTTACCAATGATATTTGTGAAGACTTTTTTTTCAACTTGAATAGCACTAGGACACCGGCAATGACTTAAAACATTTATTCTTCCCCAGCAAAAATTTATATTCACATGTAAGTTCATTTAGTAGCACCCACCAATAGGAAAAAGAAGTTTAGCCCTTATCTTGATTGTAGGGTCATTTCCAATACCAATAGAATTTGGAACCCTCCTAACTTTTGCATACAGTGTCCCAAACAATCCATCCTTCCGTGCATTCGATTCCCCTAACAAAAATCCACTACAATCCCACCATTCCCATATCCATGCTCCAAGCAAAACATTTCAAACTCGCGTTCCTTCCGCTCCCATACAACAAAACAATGCACCTCAATTCACAATCACCAAGATCCCAACCACACAACAAATCACGCATAATAACAAGAAGGAACTCCTCACCGAAAAAAGCTCAATCATGCTGTCCTCCTCCTGATCGAATTCGTCCTTAGACGCCGGAAACTCCAGCGCCCGCGACATCAGCGGCGCCAATGTCAGAACGGAAGGCGCAGCCATGAAGCTCGCCACAGCCGCCCTCCGGCTCAATTTCGAGGAAGCGCTCACCACCACCTGCTGAGAATTCCTTCCATTCCAATATACTGAGCTTCGGTGTTGCTTCAAATTCAAACGAGAGGAAGGTGAACTGCGGAGCCCCACGTTCAAGGATTCGAGACATGCGGAGCTTCGACAATTCGACATCGCTGGGGTCATGGCCATGGCCAGAAACTTAAGGGAAAGGAATTCGCGTAGTTGCAATGAAATCCGACATTGATATAAAATTTGAAAGGGAAACGGAAAGTGAAGCAGAATTGATGAAATGTTGGCCGAAATGCAGAATTCTGATGGGGAGGTGAGAGAAGAAGCGGGCGAGGGGAGGGAGGGGCTTGCCAGGGCACGGGCATAGGGGAGGAGTGGGTTTGGGACTTAATGCCGGGAATGGATATGGATGAAGGGCCTATGACCGCAGTTTAAGAATATTCTTAGGGTGGGCTTAGGTAGGTGGGTGCATTCACGGATACCAGAATATAGGAAGCATTTTTATGTTTCTTTTAGAGTGTCGACTGCACTAATATTGGGGGAATTCATTCTTTTATTTTCATGCTTATCAATGATAAGCAAAACTATTCTTATTTTTTAGAACTTTTCTGCCTATCATAATTTACATGGAAGCCCACCTTTAAGAATGAAACACCACTACAATATGGCAACCAACCCACTACCATGTTAGTGCGCCCTAGCAACTTTCTCAAGGAGCATTTTGTATAGTTTCATCAACAAAATTGGCTTGCAATATAGAAAGAAATGAGGTCTCCATGAATATCAAAAAAGTCTTTTTAGTGGGCCAATAAGGTGTAGAAGGTCAATTGAAAGTATTTCACGGAGCTTTTGGGAAACCGTCTTTGACCATGCATACTTGTCTTAAAATCTGACCCTTTACATAATAGTGCAAAATGGTTGGTTGGGAGGTTCTTTGCTTACTAAATCTAGGCAACGTACAAGAATGCATTTGCCCACCCATCCACCTAGCATGTAACTAAAGAGGCTCTTAACCCTAGAAGGAGGACACTGAGGATTTTTTGTATCCTTGGATGGTCAACTAAGTTTTCTTTAAGTTTTTTTTCCCAAAATGATCTTTTTGGTGCTCAAAAATGATCATTTTTATTCTTGAAGATTCAATGAATGGATAACAACTTCATTAAAATATTTAGAAATGGATTGAAATAACGTTAATTTTAGTCTAAATTCCAAACATTTTATCCAATTGAAAGATTGTTTTAGAGCATTCACTTCAAGAGAAAGGGGTGTTTTAAGTGAGTTTTTAAGTATAGTCCTAGACATAAGATTTTAAGCAATGACCTTTAAGGAGATTTTTAGTAAAAATTTATTAGAATTACATGTGTTTTTAGTAAATTTTTACTGAAAATCTCCTTAAAGGTCATTGCTTAAAATCTTATGTCTAGGACTATACTTAAAAACTCACTTCAAACACTTCTTTCTCTTGTAGTGATTAATCCTTAAACAACACTAAGGCCAAAAAGTAGCTAACAACTGACTTGATTGTTTATTGTAGAAACAAAGAATGCACTTATTGGGCCATTAATCCAAGCGTTTTGGTAACTACCTTTTGAGGGTTAATATCCTAACTCTAGTCTTTGGTGATGATTGCCACTTTTTAGCAACAAAAAAAATTTAGTAGAAATTTCGTTTCCCCTTGGGATTCCTATAGTCTACAAGCACACAAATAAGAGCTTTGTTGTGGACAAGAATAGACTTGCCCAAGGATAAACAATGAGAAGGGCTATATATTTTTGCTTTGCTCACTTATAACTTGTCTTTTTTCTTTTTTCGAAAACAAATTGACCAAAATTCATGTGAAAAATTCTCGAATTTGCCATTCTACTACCCCAAAAATTGTGAATCCCAAAAATCTGAACTAGTCCAACAAAAATTGGGCTAAGAACAAACTTCCCTATTGTGTCAAAATCGGAAATAGAGTTTTGGAGTTTTCTAGAGTTGAAATTGTCTTTGCTACCTTCCATGATGCTTTCATGTAGGGGAATTTACATGATTAAAAGTAGCTTTGCCTTGTTGTCTAACTAAAAGCAACCCAAAAATTGAAGTTCAATGTTTAAAAATAGTTTTTTCAGAAGTTGCAAAAAACTTGCCTCCTAACATTTTTTGAGCCTTGTTTCTTCAAAAAAATTCCAAACAACCCTTCTAATTCTCCTCTTGTAATCATTACACACATCCATGTAGGATTTCAATTTTATTTTATTTTTTTAATGGATCTTTTATGCAAGGTTTTCCCAATTCTACATTCACGGAAGTGCACCCTAACCATGGGACATCCTACTTTAGGTAAGCTTAACCACGAAATGCCCAAGGCCTATTTTGAGTTTTTTGGTATTTGGTCTCAATTGAAGAAAATCCCAACATTTTGATAAGTTGTATCATTTGTTTTTGAATTGTAACTGTATAAATTCAAACTAGACATGTTAGAGATCATATAGGAAAAGAAAACACAACAACATTACTTACGCAGTGAAAGATTATAATGTTTGACCATGAGGGTGTTAAAATTGCCAAAGTGATGTGAAGCCTTTCAATCCTCTTTTCATAAGTCAAATCTAAAAAATTGGTGACCAAAAAAACATGAGGTTAGAGGGCCTAACATGCATAACCCCAATCAATTTATGGCTTCTCAAAATCTACTCTACAATTTTTTTAAATGAATTTTGAATGTGATTATTTCTCTGAGATCTAATGTATTTGAGGCTCATTTCCAAGAGCCCTCAACACTATGGAAAGTCAAGATTACAATGGGTACCCTTGCACAAAATCTTGAATAGAAAAATCACTATCATTCATTTTCAAAATCGGATTTTTGATGCTAAAACTAGACTTCGAAAAGAACTTCTCACAAATACAAATTACTAAAAATAGCAAATTGATTAGGTTTCATTTAACTTCAAAGTTTTGCAAACACCAGATTTTGGTGCCTTGGGTTAAGTTAGTGCCATCCCATCCATCAAGCCCGGCCGGGCTTTGACAAACTCTCTGCCTGGCATGTGCTTCTCCCAGAACGTGCAGCAAAGAAATTCGCAGCAGCTCAGACAGACAGCAAGGAGCATTTCCATGCGACTTCGGGATTGGGTTTCGGAGACAAGACTTACTTACATCGAGCTCAGACCTTAAATCTGATCATTAGGTCACATTCTTTCGACATTTCGTTCTGTCTTCATCGTGGGTTCGGAGCACAAAACGAGGAAGATTTCTTTTTGGTGGAGTGTAATAAGTTAGGGTTTAGGATCTGGTTGCAATGGGGGACAATTTCGTGTACAAGGATGTGGAGGGTACGAGTACTGAGTGGGATGACATCCAGCGCAAGCTAGGCAACTTGCCGGAGAAGCCGCCTCCTAAGCCCACTCCTGGCTTTGTGCCGGATTCAGATCGAGAGAATGCCCCGAAGGATGCCGCCTGGCTGCAGGAGAAGTCCATCGAGGAGCTGGAAGATTTGGAAGATGATGCTCTGTTGGAGGACGATCGGTTTCTGGAGCAATATCGGTTTGTTTCAGATTTGACTCTGTTTTTGTTGATCAGTGATGTTGTATTTTTGAGACTTGAGCGTTGAATTGTAGCTGATGTGTAGACTTATGTAGCACTATGAGCTTGGAGCTTTCGGTGGAGTGCATTCCAGAGTGTGTTATTGTTTTTTTGTGGAAGAGGTATAGGGTTTACCGTTGAGAGTCTGTGTCTGGTCACTCTTATTTTGGTTTTGCAATTAGGGTTTGGTCATGAAGTTTGTGAAGTGAATTTTCTGTGGTGGACCAGGTTTACTTGCCACTGTCATGGTCCTCGTAGTCTAAATCTGTTTGGACTGGGAATGGGTCTCCTTGACCATGTTTGGTAGTACAACAGTAATGTTCCGTTGCACTGAAGATTGCATACCGCTGATTATCATTCGACTAATGTGCCGATTGGTTAGACACCTCTTGTTGTTGTTTCCTGGTGTAGTCTAGTTTTATTTAGTATGATTCTAACTGTACTCTGGGAGGACAGGGTTTCTTGCTGCTGATTATTGTTGCATGCTGGCAGAAAGCAGCGGTTGGCAGAGATGAGGGAAATAGCCAGCAAACCACGTTTTGGCTCCGTGCAGCTGATTTCTGGTTCTGATTATGTAAGGGAGGTCTCACAAGCCCCTGCCGATGTGTGGGTAGTAGTCCATCTTTTCAAAGACGGGTGAGTTTCCAATCTGCATCTGAAGAAATCCCCCCATTAGTTTGACAAAGCTTTTTTTGCTAATCTAATAAGACATTTGATCGAAAGTATTATAATGTTAAATTGCTATCAAGTTAATGTTGACTTAATGTACTAGTTGCCACTGTATTATCTCACTAATGTAAATGATACAGAATCACATTAGCTTTAGTTGCATTACTCTAACATGAACTCAACATGAGGACTATATGAGTCTACTCCCTGTTAATTTAACATATATGACCTTTTCAATCTAAGGGGGACTTATTTTTTATTAGTCCATAGTGATGATTACTCCCTCGATTCTCTTGCAAGACACGAATCCTTGCTGCGGCTGTGACGCAATTGTAGACAGAACTCTAATTATATGATTTTGAAACCATTCCTAGGATAAGTGTTGTTCAAGTTCATGTGTGCCCTAAATGAAACGTGGTTTTACTTAAAACGATCGACCTACTGCACCAACAGGTTAGCAGAATGCGAGTTGCTGGGGCAGTGCTTGAATCAGCTGGCTGCGAAGTACTCAAATACCAAGTTTGTGAAGATCGTATCCACGGACTGCATTAAAAACTATCCTGACAACCTCCTTCCCACTTTGTTAGTCTACAACAGTACAAACGTGAAGGCTAACTTGGTGGGCCTGCGGAGGTTTGGAGGTCCAAAGTGCACTCCTGAAGGTGAATTCTTCAACCAAGCTTTTCCTTTACTCCTTGCAATGAGATCATGTCATGCAAATCCACTCAAAGTGCCCTGACCCTGACCCCTGAATCTTCGGGCTGATGCAGACGTGGCGCTAGTGCTTAGTCAGGTCGGTCCTGTTCTGGGTAACTCTGGTGAGACGGACAGTGATGCGGTCAGGCAGCGGGTCCAGAGAGACTACATTGAAAAAATGGTTTTGCGGCATGCAACCAAAGGAGGAAACAACTCTGACGAAGATTCATGAATTGCAAATCCCATATTGGCTTTTTCATCAGAAGGTCTTGGAAGGAAGTTATTAAACTGTGCTGAAAGGAAGTTTCGACACTACTGGAGCAGCAACCCATGCAGTTATTTACCATGACCACAGAACTGTAATGCGTGTACGTCTCTAAGAGCTTGTTTATAGTTTATAGTTGGATTTCTTGTCGTCCAAGTTGTACTGTTAGCAATTTACATTGGGAGAGTACGATCAGACTACGTTAAGTTACAGAATCGGCTGTGCCGAATTGGATGGTGCTTGTGTCGCTGTCCTGCCGAACCTTACATGTGTTCACAACTTAGAGAGAGCGTGTGGAATGGAAATACTACTGGGTCCAAGTTCTTGCAATTTCAGTTTGGCATTTGGGGGAAAGTAGCTTAGACCATAAACGTCGACACGGACGTTTAGTGTCCGATGGATGACAAAGAATCTCTGTATGTAGGACAGACTTGCAACTATTTATTCTTGGAATTTTGTGTGGAAAGGGGAGATCTTCTCCAGTACTTTGACCTCCAATGAGTATTTTTTATTTTTATAAAGTAGATGATGTCACACGGTCACCAATCCGTCCTTCAAGGGTTAGACCCGGGGCTTGCATCATGCAGAAGTTGATTCTTGCATGGGGACTGGCACAGTCAAATCCTACATAAACTTTAGTAGCAGCAGGAGAAAGTCATGCACAGCCTTGAAGAAGGTGAAGGGTTAGAAAAGTTGCTAAGATTGGGACCACAGCACCAAATACTTGCGATTTGGACTTCCCTAAAACTGTCCCTTTTTTTTTCAAGTTGATTCGCATGTATACAACTAAGCTTATAATCAGAGGTTATTGGGGAGTTGCAAATCATAGAATAAAATAAAATAAATACTGTTTGGAAAATTCTTGTGATTTCTGGGAATTTCTGAAATTGAGACTTGAAGATGTCCTTAAAGTGTCGTATAAATGCATGCCTGAATTTTCTTTAAAAACAAGTGTCTTGAAGGCGTAATTTTTTAGTACTTCAATGTTGCTCCACGTGCTAAGTTAACCCCTAAACGTCCAGATTCATCCCTAGAATTGACGATTTGAGAAAAATCATTATAAAGTGCTATTTGGAAGCATATTTTGGAATTGATATACAAATGAAAGTTGTAGATTATAATTTATAGATCCCATCTGTACGGTTAGATTCACCAATTCTATCACCAATATTATTTTATAAATTTTGAGAGAAAAATTTCAAAATTCCTTCAAAATTCGATTACAAGCAAAATATTATCATTTTTTGAGTAAAATTTGTTGGAATGGATTTGAAATGAGGTTCTCTTCACATTGTGATTTTTTGATATTTTTGTGTTCCTCCTATCTATGACCTCATTTTGACTAATCCAATTTTGAACTAAAGTCAATGCAATTTGACCACTTGACATACTTGCACATTTGTAATTTTAGAAAAATATGAACTCTAGTAAAACCAAATCCAACCCTTAGATAGGACAAAAACTTGATAACCTATTTTCACAAATTAAAAAAACTTTCATTCAAGTAGATAGGAGGATGAAACTAGTGTTTCAAAGTGTTCATCGTCCAGAAAAATGGACGTCAACACGTTTAGGGGTTAAAGGCATATGATATGTCAAGACAATTTTTTCAAAAGAATAGGGTGTATGATGTATTTCAGGAAGGTAACACAAGATTGGGAAGTGTAATGGAGATTTCCTTTAACCCTTGAACGTCGAGTTGGTGACCGTGGAAATCAGCCATTTTGGAACTGTGTGACATCATCTACTTTAAAAAAAACAAAAATACTCATTGGGAGTCAAACTACTATAGAAGATCTCCCCTTTCCACCCCTAATTCCTTGGATGAATAGTTGCAATTCTATCCTACAGAGGATAATTCCTTGTCAGTCATCAGACAAAAAACATCCACTATGTTGTTTAGGGGTTAACTCTTCAAAGCCCAAGGCCTTTTTGGATTCAAAAATATCATTGCTTTTGGAGTTTTATAGATCTAAATGTCACTAAGTTATAGAGATCTCAACCATATGATCTTGTAGTGCATGTTTTGTGAATGACATGAATCAAATTTGGAGTCATTTGGCCACATAAATTGCCAAGACTAAAATGTTTTAGTGTTGAAAAAAGGATGTTGGAATTTTCCTAGCAATATATTTGGAGTGAAATTTGATTTCTAAACCTACTCAAATGAAAAAAAATTTAACTATAAGGTGATTCTAAACAAATACACATACATCGGTGAAAGAAAATATCATTCAATTGACTCATTGTGTATGCAAAATGGCTTTGAAATGTCTAAAAATAGCAAGAAAAGTTGCAAAAAATACATCTCAAGATGAGCCTCCTTCTACTAAAATGCTTCTCAATTACTCATAACTTTCTGGATTGATATGGAATTTTAGCCACACAAACTAGACTAGTATGCACAACTTTTCCAATAGAAAAGAACACTATATGAAGAAGAAACAAGTTGCCAAAGTTCACCACAATCCAAAAATGTCCAGATTTTAAACTTCGAATTGCTCCCAAACATTCAAACAACTTGGATTGACATAAAAAAAAATTATACAATAAATAGGCTTCAAGGGGAACGTAAATCAACAAATTTGATTGAAAACGAACATTGGATGAAGGAGATACAAGCCTCCAAAGTTGTAGCCATCAAAGATAGTTTGGTGAACTCAAATTGAACCTATGAACTTCAATTGGCTTCCTAAAAATCAATACATCTTGGATTGATATGAAAATTATACCACCCAAACTAAAAGAGAGAGCGCAAATTTCTCAACAAGTTTTTATTGAATTTGGATATTGGATGCAAAATTTACAACACTTTGAATTGTACTTGAAACTATGTTAAGACACTTTTGGTCCCCTTGGGCAGTGAAGGGTTAAAGTATGCACATCTTTAAGGTAGTCTGCTCTTAAAGCAACCTTTTAAGAGCTAAGTGCATTTAAAAGGAAGCTAAACTCCTTGAAACAATTTTCAAAAAAATTTTGTAATAAAAAAAATGGAATTGGCATCTAATCCAAGGTGTTTCATTTTTTGGACCTTTGTGGAATTAGCTAAGAATTTTTGAAGTTGAAATGAAATAGTTGCTAGAAATGATCACCTCTTGAAATGTACACCACTAGTACATTGAAGAAAGCAAAATGTAACTTTTTGTTAGTGGTCACTTTTAGAGCAAGGTCACCTTTAGAGCACCTACCTTAATGGTCACTAATAACAAATTCATAGGCAATCAATGGCATTATAGCATCTAATATTTAGAAGAGACAAGTGCAAGACTACATTTACTAATGACATTTCCAAAAATTTATTTGGATGCAAAAACTAAGATTTTTGTATGCTTGGGATATGCTTGCATTCATCTATTGTTTGAAATTTGAAGGTGTGGTCCTTAAGGGGTTAAAGTTTCATAACATGAAAAAGACATTTTTTATAAAATAAGATTCCAAATATATTGAATTTTTAGTTCTTGACAAAGGCAATATAGTTTGTTATGTCCTACTTTTAGGAACAATCAAACCATTGTATAGAAAAGCTACCAATTAGTTATATATAGATGAGTTGATCATTTTTTTGCATACCCAATTCCAAGTGGCAACTTCAGAGAAGTTATACACCTAAACTTCAAAAAAATATTATTTCAAAGAAAATGAAAGGAAAAACAAAAAAACATACCAATATATCACAAAGTAACAATAGAGTATTTTAGATATTAAAGTAATTTCATCTAAAATTGTTCAAATAAGCATTTGACAATACTTCTTGGAATTGAATTGTTTTAGTGTTTGTTGTATTAAGCGCTCAACTAAATTCTTGCTCTACTTACTTCCTTAAGAACAATTGTCCCCTACATAGACATTTGAGAATTTGGACATGTTAAGAAGGGGTGAGGCATTAAGGTAGGTGGTTCAAGTTGGTCACATGTGGTTGCCTTTGATGTCAAGTGGTTGCAACTATTTATAGAAGTCTTGAAATTATGGGCTTGAAAGGACTCAATATATGGTAGAGTGACTTGTTTTTTTATGCTTAGACTAGAAAGGAAAAATCTTATGCTAATTGTTTCAATAATACATTTAGTGAATCATTTACCACCACAATTCAAACTAAAAGCATAATGATGTTTTTCAAAATCAGATTTTCATCAATGCATTTGGTTATAAAGGAGCTTACAATTTTGTGGAAAAAAATATCTATGACTAATTTCATGGCTCCTATGCTAATTCCAACCTCTTCCAATGAAAACCACCTAAACCTTCTTGAAATAAATAAGTTGTAGCCTCCACTCTCTATCCGTTCAATTTGAAAAATGCAACATGCAGATAATCAAACCAATGTCTAATCCACCACCAACTACCATTGAATCAAGACCACTCTCCACATCTTGGCAACTCAAACATAAGGCACCAATACAATTTGATGCAATGGAATTTTTTTTTGAGAAAGACTTGAGCATCAAGAGAAGTTGGGTCACTACAAAAAGTGTGGTTTTAAAAAAAGTCAAGCATTGGTTTGGATGAATGAAAAGTTATGTGGTCCCAAAATCCTTTGGAACCTCTCTATTTATCATCTAGAATTTAGACTTCAAAGTACTAAGGAGTTAAGGAATAGAAGTTGTAAAATCAATTAGGCTAGATATTGATGGCATGAGATGTCACAATCAAGACATGAGCACCAAAAATATGCACTTATTTTTTAATTTTTTGTTTGAAAAAAAATTGCATATTTTAGGTGCAAATCCTAATTTGCATTTTGCAAAGGACATATATTGCCAAAATTGGGAGTGCAATGTGCTTTGATAAATGTGATTTGTCCAAAACTCTATAATTTTTGTCTTTTAGCTAGCTTTTGAAATGATTTATTTCATTATCCAATGTTTAGAATTTGAATTTTTGTGTACCTATAGAAAGTACTTTTGGATGTGTTTCCAATGAAAGAAATTTCAAGTTCTAATTATAAATTGGTAAAAAATTAGAAATTTCTTTGGAAAGGCACATTCTGGAGTTGATTGAGATGCCCTAAGAATTTGAGACCACAAAAATCTCATTTACAAGCAATATTCAATGCACGATGCTAAATCCAAACCATGAAGTGAACCTTGCATGATGAATTTAACTCGAGTAAAAAAGCATTAATTTTTTGTTTTCTACACATAATAAATTTGAAAATTTTGATTTGGCATATTTGCAATCAAAGGCCCCAAACTAGCTAGAAGAAGTAGAGAATATTGAATCAACATGATACAAAATAGGAGGCTTTTATTTTACAATTACTTGCAAAAAACAAAACTCACTCTGCAAGGCCTACTTTAAGGGATGGGTTTAAGGTCTTGCATATTCAATGAGTCAAAGCCTATATTCAAATGTTCTCCAAAGTTTATAAATAATATATGAGTGTCTATCCACAAGAGACAAAAAGATAACTTTGAATAAGGTGACCTAACCCATTACCACCATCCTTTAAAAAATTTCTCTCATATACATGCAGTGCACATTTTTCCCTCTAAAATGTATCCTTTGGAAATATGAGGGCAAAACTAGGAAGGGTGGTGGTAATAGGCTAGTTCCATGGCTTTTTTTTGGATTAGTGTCCCCTGTGATGGCTTTATTGTACATAAAAAATTTTGGAGGGACAGATTCATAGTGGTCAGATTCTAATAGATTTGGCGAAATTTCGCCAAAAAAAAATTGTTCATGCTTTGAAAAATTGTTTTATGATTACTAGAGTGGTTCTCAAAAGTATTTGTGCAATTCAAAATTTTCATAACTAAATTTCTCTGAAAATGGATGCCAAATTCTTTTAAAATCTTACAAAAAATTTAAAAAATGAGAGTGAACCAAAAAAATATCGCAAAATATTGGTTGAGTATTCTTAGATTTGTTAGATTAAATTAATATTTGATAAAGAAAATGCCAACCCTATCTCATTGGATACAATAAACTATTGAATTAATTGCATGAAAATATTGTTGACCAAAATGTGACCCTAAAACACTTATGTCTATAATACTTTATTCCAAAAAATTCCAAGCTTTCTTAATTTTTGAGAAAATTCTAAAGTACATAAAGATCTTTATTTTATATTTCGTGAATTCTTGAATATTTTTGGAGTAAATTGTAAATTTACACATGTTTGAAGTAATATTTCAATCAAAACTATTCTACTTGATAAAATTCAATAACATTCTATTTTCTCAATTAGTTACATAAGTACAAACTTGGGTTGCATAGACTAGGGCAATGATCTACAAAAAAAGTTTGAAAGATGAACTTGATTACTAGTAGATCTTCTCATAGTTATTTTTCTAAACTATGCATCCCTAGTTTCTACTATACTAAAATGGTTATTTACTATGGGTGAATAATTAGCTAGCATGAGAATTAGGATGTCAATATAACAATGCCACCATTACACACCATGAATGTTATAACACCACAACTAAAATTGGTGTTGAATAAATATATTCTTTTGATAAATAATTTACACCATACTACATAATCATTTTGGTGTACAATGATAACAATTTTTGAAGTCTTCAAAACCTTTAGAGAGCCATGACATATATTTTTTGAAATATGATGACATTATTTGATATAACTTTGATGTGTTTCCAAAATATTCCATCATTTTCACTTATATACTTATATATAGATATTATTTTTTTATTTTTTAAAGGCCAAACCATTTATGAAAATTTAGATTGGTTAAAAATATATATATTTTTTAAATTAATGAATATTTGGGATACAATAAGATCAATGTCTTGAAATGACATTGTATTTGATGGTTAAGGTTGACATTTCTTAGCATATAAATAACTAGGGCTTTGTTATTCTTTGTACTACTAATGACGCTTGACCAAAGTTTTTGGGCCTAGTTTGAGGTCAAGAGAACTTTGCAACAAAAAGTTTTACAATAATATTTGAGCTTGACAACAATAGATTTCTATTGGAAATCACTTTTTCATAGATACTCTTTAGCTATTCATTTGTAATTATGCTTAAAATACATATTTAAAAAAAGTATTGATCAAATTTTGGAAAATTAAATTTGCAATCGATCCAACTAAGGAGTGTTGATTTTTTAATGATGCAATAAAAAAAATATGTACCTTGGTGTTTGACACTACATTAAATGATTTTCAATTAGTAGAAGATATGTAATTACATCTCCAAAAGTATATATAAATTACATTTATAGGTACTTGCAAAATGAACTTTGAAAAAATAATTATAGGCTCGTCTTTTGAGGGTTGGAAGTTTCTAAAATTCAACTTGACATGGAAGTCTTAGCAATGGCAAACTCATTATATTGAACTTTAGAAGTCTATGTTGCCCAATAGCTAGTGTTGAACTTTATATTTGTTGATATAGAAACCCTAAAGATCCTTCAACTCTAATTCAAATTTTCTTTCTAAATTATAATTTATTCAATCTTTGTTTGAGAAATTAGTTAGAACTCAAAGTTTCTATTGGTCTCTCAAAAAACTCTTCACTCGATCAATTGAAAAGATATAAAATTCTCTTTGGACTTCAATTTTAGTTGTTTTCATCTTGTCTTCACTCAACCACATTTTTTAGTTGTGGCCCCATGGTCACAAAGTTGACTCAATATTTGCTAATACAAAAATCCCAAAGGTAATTCCAAAAATTAGCTAAACTTGTTCTAAAATAAAGATTTTCATTGGAATATTATAGCAATTTGAACTTTAGATCTATAACCATGGAGTACTCATTTTCTAATATTAGAGTGACATATTAAAAACTTTGCATCATATTGTTTTTCACTATATTATAAACCTATGAAGAAATTTTCAAATCCTTTGAGCATCAATTGCACAGTTTGAAATGAATTGTTTCATTTTTATTTATAATTTCAAGGTAATGTCACAAACAATGCACATTTTTTACAACTAGTGGAAGACATGAATCACATTTCCAAGAATAAAATACAAAAAACTCTTTCATAGTTACTTGCAAATGAAGTTTGAAAAGGTAATAATCTTTTAACCCCTCATTGCCTAAGGCCTCAACAAGTTCAAAAACAACATTCTTTTTGAATTGTTATAGATATAATTTTCACTAAATTATAGAGATCTCAATAGTGCAATATTGTAGCACACTTTTTGTAGATGACGTGCATGAAATTTGGTGTCATTTGATTGCATAGATTGTAAGATTATAATGTTTTAGTGTTGAAAAAGGATACTAAAATTTTCCTTAAAAACACATTTGGAAGCAAAATTCGGTTTCTAAATCTACTCAAATGAAGAAATTTTAAACTATAAAGTGATTCAAAATTAGCATACAAACACATTGAAGAAAAAATTATCATTCAATTGACTCAATGTGTGTGCAAAATGGCTTTGAAATGTCAAAAAATAGGAAGAAAAGTTGCAAAAAACACATCAAAAACTAAACCTCCTTCTACTAAAATGCTTCTCAGTCACTCAAAACTTCTTGGATTGATATGAAATTTTATACACACAAACTAGACTAGTATGCACAACTTTCCCCAAAATAAATATTAGAAACGAACATTGTACAAAGAAGAAACAAGCCGCCAAAATTCATTGTAATCCAAAAATGTTGGGATTTTGAACTTTGAATTGCTTCCAATTATTCAAAACAATTTGGATTGACATGGAATTTCTACTATAAGAAATAGAATTCAAGGGGAACATAATCCACAAAATATTCTTGAAAAAGAACTTTGGATGAAGGACATACAAGCCCCGGAAGTTGTAGCCATCAAATGTGGTTTGGTGAACTGAAATTGAACTTGTGAACTTTGATTGGCTTCTGAAAATTCAGTACATCTTAAATTGATCTAGAAATTTCAACACAAAAATGAGAAGAGAGAGCACAAAATTTCCAATAAGTTTGATTGAATTTGGATATCGGATGCAAAAGTTATAGCACTTTGAATTTGACCTAAGGAAACTCTTTGTCCCCTTCGGCCATGAGGGGTTAAGGGTTAAAAGTGTCACGACCCTCATCACAAGGCGTGCCCGTGCCACCTTGGTGAGCAAGGGGGACATTGGGGGTGACTCCCCAAGCCTTGCAAGAGATGAGGTGAAGGGGACTAGGAGTCCCGAGCGATCAGAGCGTGTTAGCGTTCTGATCCGGATGAATTTGGGGGCGTGTGATACATGCTTGGAAAGGTCTTGAGAAGACGCTTCAAGCCGTCCAAAGAACGCGTGATTTGGACTGGCGAGTCAAAAGTTATGGGCGCTCAAAGTTGAGGGTGTCCCGATCGCGCCGGGAGTGCCCTGGCCGCGCCAAGAGTGTCCCGAATCTTTGGAGGGCGATAACTTTGCGAGTGCTTGTCCGAATGGAGTAAGTGAGTAGTCCATCGCCATCTACGCGTCGCGTAGATGTCGAAAATGGGGTCGCATGTGCGATTGGGATCCCGGACCGCAAAGTTATGCTGGGTGGAAGTTCGAGAGTCCCAAACTAGCGCGAATCGGGAGAAACGGGGTGGTCTTCCAAAACCAAAGGGTGTTTGGGAGTCCCCCCTTGACATACAAGAGGGGGTCTACCGAATCCCATAGAAAGTACTATAGGAGGGGTTGGTCTCCCTCCTCACTCCCTCTTGGAGCCTTGGTGAGTCCCGGTGACTCAAGGTTGATGGTGTGGGGTCACCACCACTCCAAGGCACCATGGGACACTTGGGTGTGTCCCGTGGCACCGGTTGGGTGGAGTCCCACTCCTTGCTAGGCTATGTGAGGTGTTCCGAATGGTGAGTCCCGATTAGTGATGAAGTGGAATGTAGCAAATATACAAGGAGCCTAGTATGGAGTTGGGGTTACACTCAAGGGCGGTTAGCACCATGGTGAGTAGTGCCACCATGGGTCCTTGCGCAATAAGATGGAAGTTCCGCCGCATGTTACCAAGTAACATGCCCCAGTGTCATGATGTGTGTGTGTGTGTGCTAGTAGTCCCGGTGACTGGGACTTAGCACAAAGAGTTGGAATTGGGGACTAACATTGGATGTGCGTGGCATGTGTAGTGTTAGAAGATCGTGACCCTTGGTGCCACTAAAGTATCAAGTACTTGAGAAGCATTGGAAGGGAACTTAAGGTAATAAGTGTCACTAAGGGGCACGACAAAAAGTCTACAAAGTTGATATGGAAGTCTTGAAAATTGTTTGTTATGATGAACTTCAGAGGTATATATTGACCAATATCCAATGTTGATTCTATATTCATTAATATAATATCCTCATAGATCTAAACCCTATTGATTGATTCAAAAACCTTCAAATTCTTACATATACAAATATAAATATAAATAAATATATGTATATATATAATTTGAATTCTATTTTGGGGGCTTTTGTTTTAAACTCCCTCGATTGTAAAGGCACTACAAGCTCTAATTTTAGTCTTGGGATTTTGAAATTCCATTATTTTTTATCATGGCTTCATTCCATCATTTAGGTTATGGTTTCAATTTTCGTTGTAGCTTCAAAGGTACCCCATGGTTGTAAAGTGTCCCTTGTATGTGTGAATACAAAAATCTCCAAGGTCACTTCAAAAATTGGCTAATTCCAACCCAAAATTCATCACTTGAATTTAAGTTGAAAAAAGTGATTCAAGAGATGCTTAAATTAGAAAGAATTGTTTCTTCACATACAATTTGTTCTTGAATTTTTTTCTAAAAATTCCAAAATTTTAATTTTAGAAATATTTTTTTATAAATCACAACCACCAAGTTTTTAATTTTGTAGGGCTCCTTGTCGCCATTTTCAATTTTTTCTTACTTTTCCAACTTCAAACATTCATAACTAATTTAGCATAGATTCAAATAACATGATCCAACTTCGGTTACATGCACCAAACTCTCATCTTCGGAGAAAATTTTACTCTCAATTGTTCAGAGGGTTTAATCACTTCCCAAAGAGGGAATTTGTTGCATTAGAAACTACTATTTCCCACCTAGCTATCCTATGGTAGGAATACCATAAATGGTGCCCCCTCTCTAATGGCACAGTAAGGTGTCCTAAAACCGACAATAGCTAGGTCTATTGTTGATTGAAAAAGATTCGATTTACTCAAACTTGATTAGGAACAGATTACAAAGATAACCATTTTAGGTGAAGCTATAGGTCTAGATGTAAAACCCACATTTATATTGAACAAAATATTAATTCTTGAAGAAAAAAATTTCCTCTTTTCGCATTCTTCCTCATCCTTATTTTCACACACGTTGAGCTCAATTTTTCAATGAATTTCCCATATCCTATAGGTTGAAATGCTTATTTTAACTATTTATGATATTCCTACCTTGACCCTAGAAGGGCCTAAAAACCTTTTGCGGCCACATAATATATTATGTATTTGGTGGTATTTGATCAAGGAAACATTGACCAAATACTTTTCAGTGCAAAGTAAATAAATGATCATGATAGTTAGTAAATAAAAATGTATCATAACTCATAAAATATGGGTCGTATAGAGGGATTCCAAGGGCCTTCATTAGGAACTTCAAGGCATGTGAACATGGTGCCATGATGGTGCATTGAAATGCAATTAAGTTGATTTGGTGTCAACCTCCATACTAACCTAAAATGACACTAAAATGACCTGTATGCAGCCTTTGGTGTCAAAATGGCACCAAAACAATCTGGCCCAACTTTTCTGATGTTTTCAAGGGTTAATAATTTGTTGGCCTCCCCCCACCACCACCCAAAAAAAATACCTCCATAGGAAGTCGATGCATATTGCAGGTGCCATCTCCTGTAAGTAAAACGTGTCAATAATCACATGTTTCTTTCAAAATGGCAACTGCCAAGAAATCATTACAATTTATGACAATTCATGATTCATGAAACATGAACAAGACTGACTGAGCCTTTTTTCTGACTGACAAAAAAGAAAAAGAAAAAGAAAAAGAAAAAGAAGACTTTCATTCTACTGAATAGACCTCCCCCAGTCCAGTCCCCAGAGGACCCTAAACCCAAAATAAAATCGCTGATTGGTCCAAGAGATGGATGAAAGTAGAAATACTGGATGAAAGTCGGTACGGTACTCTCACCTACTCACTTATCATTTATTAGAGATCCTTCGCCTTCTTCGCACTTTCCCAAGAGAAAAGTGCAAACGAATCTCCGCCACTCGAACCGTCCTACTTGGCACAATCCAGGCCCCTGTCCCATTGGTCCACCTGTACACGGACCCCCAAACAAGCCACCTGGCACTCTCCCCCCCACCCCCCTACCCCACCGAGCTTCGTCCCCCCTGGCCCCGCCCCGAAGTCCGGCCTGCATGAAACTACACCGTAGCAGCAACTTCCGGAACTCTTGCGATACCAACGCACCTTGGGAGTTGGTATCCATCACCTCGGAGTGGCGGGGTTGCAAGAAATTGGGTCGCAAGCGAGAAATCTCTTCAAGAGATTTCGCTCTCCTCTCTGTGAAAGTGGAGAATTTGGAGGTTTGGAGGAAGGTTTTTGGTGAATTGGAAGTGGCAGACGCTGGGGCGGGATGAGAACTCGCGGTGGGTCCGTAGAAACAGTTCGAATTGGGCGATGGGGGTGCTATGTACCGTGCCAGAGCCGTTGACTCCTGGGGGGTTGTGGTCGTAGAATAGGTCTTGGGGATTGGGGCATGCCCGATCACGCTCTTGAGTGTTCCATGATTTCAGGTTGTAAGATCGAAGTAAGTACGAGGAATGAATTCGTTCTGACGGAGGTTAAGTTAGATTGGGTGTGACCTCACAGCCCGCTTGTTCGGTAGAATTTCATCAGAAGTTATGAAACTTTGAAGCTGCGAAGGTTAGGAAGATTACTGTAGAGAGCAGCTGGAGAATCTGAGAAGAAGAGGGTTTGGGGTGGTTCGTTTTGTGCGCTTGCTTCCCGTGGATTCTCTTTCGCAAGGTTTGTGAAACAGAGTTTTGTGTGAAGCATTTGGTATGCATTTTACTGTAGGTGTGAATCTTTCGCGGACGTGAGAATCCAAGACGAGGAGGGTTAGCTGCGGGGTTTACCTTGTGCTTGGATCTCGTGAGCGCTCCCAAGATTGTAAAGCAGTGGTTTAAGGGTGGTTCTTCTTCTTGTGCTTGGATCCCGTGAGCGCACACAATGCAAAGTAGGGCGTTGGCGTCGTCCTTGGTAGACGAGGCGAGCTTACTGAACGGCAGCGGACCTCAAAGCAGTGTTGGTACGTTGCGAAATGGAGCAGGAGGAGGAGGAAAGGCGCTGTCACCCAAGCCTGGCAGCAGTTTGGTCAAAGTGTTCTGCGTCTTCCTGCTGCTCTTCGTGGGAATCGGGGTGGGTTTGGTGTTCGGTCTCCACTTCCAAGGCGTCTTGAACACCTCCATGCTGTCGTCGTACGTGAACGCCGCGGCGGTGCCGTCGCCGCAGCAGCACTACCACCTGCACTTCATGGCTTCCCAGACGCAGACCATGCTGCATGGCATCAGCGACGCGGAGCTCCTTTGGAGAGCATCCATGGTGCCCCAGCGACCGGGACTCCCCGTGCGACGCACACCGAAAGTCGCTTTCATGTTCCTCACCGTGGGGCCGTTGCCGCTGGCGCGATTGTGGGAGAAATTCTTCCGAGGGCAGCAGGAATTCTACAGTATTTATGTTCATGCGCTGCCCAACTATGAGCCCAACGACCAACCCTCGTCTGTCTTCTTTGGGCGCCATATCTTGAGCCGGGTTAGTCCCTCACACTCTCGCTCTCACCACCCGAATTTGATCAAAACTTTCACAAGTCCTCTAACTTACTAGATCTTTCGGAATTCTGTTCTTTGTCCGCGATCCAGTCTCATCTAAGATCACGCCAGAACGGATCCATTCGATTCATGCGAGGATCACTCCAAAATGGTTCCATTCGATTCATACGAAGATCAGTTCGGAACGGATCCACTCGATTCATGCGAGAATCAGTTCGAAATGACTTCATTCGATTCTTACGAGAATTCGTTCGATATGACTCATTCTAGGATCGGCTAGATTCTTGAGGTGAGACGCAAACCCTAACTTGGGGATTTGAGCCTTGTTGGGTTGTTTTTTTGCAGGAAGTGAAATGGGGCGACATCACCATGAACGACGCAGAGCGGCGTCTCCTCGCAAACGCACTTCTGGACTTCGACAACGAGCGATTCGTCCTCTTGTCGGAGAGCTGCGCCCCTCTCTGGAACTTCACCTTCACCTACACCTACTTGATGAACTCCAAGCAGAGCTTCGTGGGCGCCTTCGACGACCCAGGTCCAGTCGGTCGCGGCCGGTACAACCCAGGCATGGCTCCCGAGGTCAGCCTCCAGCAGTGGCGCAAAGGCGCGCAGTGGTTCGAGGTCAACCGGGAGCTCGCCATCTTCATCATCTCCGACGTCTTGTACTACGAGAAGTTCAAGCAGTTTTGCACGGGGATCTGCTACGTGGACGAGCACTACATCCCCACCATGATGTTCGTGGAATTTCATGCGAAAATCTCGATGAGGAGTGTGACGGCCGTGGACTGGTCGCGAGGGGGTTGGCACCCGGGAAGCTTTGGTAGGAATGAAGCGGAGGGGTTTTATAACCGTTTTCGGAATGACAGGACATGTGTGTATAATGGGGAGCCGGGACATGTGTGCTACTTGTTTGCCAGGAAGTTTAGGCCGGACAGCTTGGAGTCGTTGCTAAGGTTTGCCGCCCTACGGAAGAAGTTGCGCAAGCTGATGTGACAAGGAAATGTTTAGTATGGGGAGTTTCTGTGGATTGCAGGTGGGGAGGAAAGGAGAACGAAACTCTAAACCCTAGATCCATGCCGCGGAAGGAGAGAATCTTCACCGTTTGGAAACAAGCCATTGTGAAAACAAGCCTAGACTTCATCCTTATTCCCTTGCACTTCATCCTTGTTCCCTTGAATCAGAAACTGGAGGGCTTGGTGACATGCTCTGTTGCACACTTCTTCATCTTTAATGCTGGATGAATCGGAGTTGAGTTTTACACGGTGTCCCTATTCCCTTGCAATGAAACCGTGAAGGATTGAGAGGCAAACCTAGTACATCCTCCATGCAGCCTGTGTCATTTCCCATTCTTCGTCTCGACGAATTGAGTTTTGGCTGGTTCATTGAGAGAGCTAATTGAAGGACCGTAGGGAAGCCTCGTTCGCTTCATTCATTGAGATGAGGATGGGGAGTGCATCTTGACTCCCTCTAATTTTTTCTTACTTCTGTAAGGGCTTTTTTTATAGGATCTTGGCGTTGTGTTGAATTTGACACTGATGCCGAGTTATCACCCTGCCTTAACTCTCTTCTCCAGGCTTCATTTTTCTTTGAGGGATAGTTGTAGTTTGAAGAGTCGGTATCACGTTAGGGATGCAACCAGTTTTCGACAACGACCAGCTGAAGGGTGCGCGTGATTACAGTCTCTGAAGAACAGCAAAGTCGGAGAGGAGGAAAAATAGCCATATTTATTTTTGGGCGGGTTAGTAGAGCTTGTTAGAGGGTTGACTGATCAAAGGAAGGAGTGATGTAGGACGTGTCTCGCATCAGGCTAGAGTTCCGTAGAGAGCAGTCAACATATTAGTTTGACATCGTAATTGAGTAATTTCATCGCAAATGGTCTTGAAGAATTACCAAGTTCGGTAGTCCTCGACGTGCGAGCAGAGATGCTGCAAAGAGTGTACAGACTTTGACAATAATTCATCAATTAAGGAGTCAGCTCCGACCTGTGTCTATTTGTGCCATGGAGGGGTTCTCCTACATTTCTCAAGACCTGCGGGTTAGTTTTGGGGTATTACTTAACCCTGCAATGTGTTATATCTTGCTCTAAACTGATATTTTGAGTTCAGGAATTGTTCTGTAGTAATTTCATTCTGTGGAGAGCTGAGATCACACAGGCAATTGTTGCATTCCAAATGCTACTACCAAATTGACTTGGCCTGACAGGTGAGGATGGCTTGCACAATGAAAATTCTGCCTTTGGGGCCTCCTTGATTAAGGTATGTGCATGTGAGTATGTGACCGTCTCATTGCCTTTTTTACTGTTCCAGTACGTCTGGAGGGCGAATGAATAGAAGTCATAGAACTGGGCTAACCTGTCTCCTTCCAGTCTCGCACTACGCCATTTATTATTACTCTTCAGAAACGTTGTTGTTTCATGCAGGCGGTGGGCTTTAGTATGTGTGAGCGGTTGTCTTTTCAAAACTTTCAATTTTGAAACTACTCTGCATGTTGCTTATTAACTTACATGCTCTTTTCTGTTGTTGTTGTCCCTACTACTCTTTAGCCTTGTCTTTAGGCCTTTCTATTCAAACAGTGGAAGCATCTCCCTTACAAACATAAATGGAGTTCTGATATGAAGTCAAACCATCTTTTCACTTAAGAGAGCAAGGTTCATCAAATACTGAAAGCATGTATTCATTCAAATTCATGTACTCCCTCTGTCAGACTAAAAACCTCTCAATCAGACACAGTTTTGGTCTCATTAAATATCTCTGTTTATTGATTTTGATTGTTGAGTAAGCGTTTGTCGTGTTGAACGACCTCGTGGGGGCAAGTGAAACGACCTGGTAGCATTCCTCTCTTAGCAAGCTTGGCATTGCCCATATGAGGCACCTTGTACTTGTTGCTTCTGTAGAGAGTAGCATTGACATTGGGTTTGGTGACCATTTATGCACTATGAAGATTTGTTCATGAAGTGGGTTAAATTTCCTTGTTGCAAGTATTTAGGTAGGGGCACATAT
This sequence comes from Straminergon stramineum, assembly GCA_963920665.1. NCBI lineage: Eukaryota > Viridiplantae > Streptophyta > Bryopsida > Hypnales > Calliergonaceae > Straminergon > Straminergon stramineum. The sequence continues at coordinate 26,271,686 of OY987265.1, read as the reverse complement.
TTATGGAATCCCATAGCTATCACCAACCTTTAAATCATCAAGAATGATATGCCAACAACATTCACAAATTATGCTCAAATATGATACTTTCCGCATAGACTTTGGGTGTCTAAATAGTGGCACCTAAGTTGGAGATTTTGTATAGATCGGAGGGATGGATTAGTAGTTTTGAAAGCATGTATCACTTGTACAAAGACTAAAAGTACAATGGGCTACAATTTATTTACAAATTTGAGGATCCTCCTAAGATTAGGAGAATTTTGGGAGGCTAGTGTTCACTTAATAATGAATGGAATTGCAAATTGTGAATTGCATTGGAATCGCACTAAAGTCTACTTCATCATCATCTCAAAGACACACATCTAATTGAAAATCATACAAAGAGTTTGATGTTTTTTGTATACTATGTACTATCTAGTGTTGCCATCATTTGTGAAAATTACAACTTATATTTAATGGTATATATATAATAAATGAACCCTCACAATTGCTTTAGAGATTCTTGTTTTCATACCACTTGTATTGCTTGTATGATTTCTTGCATGTTCTTCATCCAAATGCAAAAAAACTTTGACTATCCTATGGTTCTCATAGATAGTGAATAAAAGAAATTCAAATTGTTGTATCATTTTCTATTATTTGTTTTTTACTTGTTATGAAGTTGAAGTGCACTTCATTGCAATTCCTATGCAATTTACGGTTTCAAAATCAGTTCATTTTTTAGCGCACCAGAGCTTCCTAAAGTTGTTGAACCTTCTAGTGAACAGACTGAAAAATTCGTAAATGAATTGTAGCCCACTATACAATACCCACCAACAAGTTTACATTCACAGCAGTCAATTTTCAGAAATAGTGTCCAAACCTCCAATTTCAAATTGCCACCACATGCTCAAAAATGATCCAAATCACAAACCGCAAAGTGTGTTGGAAAGAGAATGAAGTATACGTTTCTGATGTCTTAAGAATTTACAAAAAACTTATAAAATTATATATAAATATAGCATTTTTTGACAAACTATCTACCATCTAGTGCTACCACCATTAGCTTTCATTATAACCTTTATATGGTAACTAAAGGCATGCTAGCAAGGAGAACTTCAATCATCTCTAGAGACACCTCTTCCCATATACTTTGAATGGTGTTGACTAATTCTTCTTTGTTTTGTGGTAGCACCTCATTTTAGACAATGTCTTTCACAATCTTTCATAGGTTTTCAATGGGGTTTAAATTAGGAGGGTTTGTTGGCCATGAAAGCTTTCTCATGACATGTGCTTGCCTCCAATTACTTAATTCCCTATTTTGGTGCACCAGAGCACCATCTTCCATGAGTATGAATGTCTTAGGGTGATTATGGAAAAAGTAAAAGCCACTCAATCGACTTTCATAGACTACAACAACAAAGTCCCTACCTCTTCATCTATCACATGGCATTCTAACAAGGAGGCATTTATTGAAATTGGTGAATGATTCCATATCATCATTGATGAACGACTAGATTTTTAAAATGGTGCTAAACAATCCAAAGAAAAACATTTATATGACTTTCGTCATGCCTTCATTTGTGTTGATCTTTTCCAATTTTAAATGAAGATTTGTTTATCCATATTACATTCTTCCAGTCAAATGTAGTTTAGTGTTGGTGTTCACAACTCTAAAGCACACCTTATACCACCACTAAAGTCACTTGTTACAATCAAGAACACCTACAATCTCGCACAATCTGATATTGTCTTTAGAGATACACCTACTCATCAAAATACACACACAATGTATTTATAAGCTACCACATTGCTTGGCCCAAGCATGTTTTGCATTGAGAGGTTGTTGGATCTCCATATATGAAGTTCAAATTGACAAAAATTTGAATTGTGTTGGCACAAGAAGCATTTATGTTTCCATCACAATGTAGGAGCTACAAACACAACTTGAAGTGTAGAAAATGCAATTTGATTTTTCTTAGACAAGTGGCTTGAATTAGCATCTAAATGACCCTTAGAATGTAGTCAACTCGTTTTTCAACATTTTTGTGGCAATTTCATGAAGTTTGGAGTTATAGAGTAGAAGATATGATCAATCAAAGTTGCACTTTATTTTTAGTGACACTCATAGTTCAAAAATTTGAATATAAACTTGTTGATGGGTACTGTATAATGAATCCCTCATGAGGAAAATTTTTGGAGTTTTTTAGTGGGATAGAAGGAGTATTCAATAAGACTAAAATTTACTTGTGATAACCATATTCCCAAAACTTTTGCATGTGTTTCGAATATACAAAATAAATGTACAATAAGGTGGGTGAACTAAAAATCACACCTTGCCTATAATCGTCATCATCACTAACATATACATTTCCAAAATCAATATATATGTATGTTGAAGAAACAATTTTAGAACATCTACCAAAAAACAACTTTGACCCTTCATAACTTTTGCACATCATATATTGTATCCAAATGTCACATTCTCATAATGTCCTTTCACTTGCCAATAAGAAAATATGAAAATTTGACTGGTCTAATCATAGTAACTAAACATAGTAGCAAAAAATGGCAATTTGGGGTACCCACTTTACATGCCAACTTGGCCCTTTAAAAGATGGGTTTGTGACCACAAACTAAAACTCCAAAATCCTTTTGTCTATATCTTGTGATGTTGCAAGTATTTTATGAATGAAATTTTCTATATTTATTTTTTGGAGATGAAATCACATGTTTCTAGAAGTTAAAATAATATAGGTTATACTATTGAATATTCAAAAATTCATACAAAATATAGAATTACCTCAATAAATCTAAAAAAAATTCTATAGGGATATCATAATAATACCCAAAACATCATGGTATAAACCAAATTTTTGTGTCTTTTTATAATCAGAATATCAATAGATTGTAGTTCACATTGTGGTTATAGGCCCTAAGTTCAAATTGCAATAAAAATATTCAATTTTTTTATTTCTTCAAAATTTCAAATTGGAGTAGAACCCCAACTTAATAAACTTCATTTCATACCTTGACTCAAATTATAATAATATTAGACCAAGAGTAATAAGATAGAAGTTGTTGAAATACACTAAGATATAAGGTGATTTGTTAGAAAAGTCAACAATATTGTACCTTGGAGTCAAGGTTGTCACATTGGTGCCAAATAATTAATTAAAGTTCCCAAAGTAAGGTCGGCATTTTAAAATTTAATGACTAAAAATTCAACATTGTGTTAGTACAATTTTGTTGCATTCAACATGTAGTTTCAAAAATCACTTCACTTCATTCGAAGGAGATTGAGTATACAAGTTGGGGGTAGGAAGTGAAACAATCCATGTCGGATATGTAAATTAGGATTAGTAGGCACTCAACCACTCATAGTTAAGTTCTCATCTTTAGATTATCCCATATCCTTCTAGGATTCATGATGGACAATGGGTTTCATTATAAAATCGACCTCTCCACCCTCATTTGCTAGTAAATGATCATGAATTATGCCTCTCACTATGCCATCAAGAACATTCATGATGGCAATGGGACTTAACTTTGGCCTTCTTGGTTAATATTGGATATTCTTTTTGTTCACAACAATATGATCATTTAATTTTTCCTAAATTTGGCAGTTTCTTCTTTCATTTTAATCGTTTTTTGGCTTTTTGAAAAATAATTATTTTCTGCCAATCTTGCCCCAAAGGTAATGTCCAACCATGAGAAAGTTTCTAGTAGAATCTTGTGCTAAGTGCATTGAAACAACTCCCCTTAATAATTGTATCTCTTATCATCATAAAAGGTCCTTGAAGTCATGTAAATAATACAAATAAGCGCATAGGTTACTTTGGGGTTAAACAAAAATATTTCCTTGTACATAATAGTACATTATGATTCAAACTTGGTGATCATAACTCGTGGTCAATAGAAGAAATACAACCCGAACTCTCAATTTTGGTACATGGTAGTAAATTATAAATTATACTCTCTAATTAAACATTACATTTGCTTGTACATAATAAGACATTGTACACTATATATAATTTTTAATGATCTTGTCTTGTTGTCACTAGAGGAAATAAGAACTTAATCCCTTAGGAGTTGGTACAAAGGAATAAAAAATACATTGTATATTGTATATAGTTATTGTTTCATATGATTTTATATGATTTAGATTTGGTGATTATTCCTCTTTGTGAAGATGAAAAATAACTATAACCCCTAAGATTGGTGCATAGGAATAATTAGTATATTACACACCATATATATACATGGACATTGCTTCTTGGTTAAATATAGCATTTGATTGTATTAATTCATTGTATACATTACTTGATTATGTTTTGGCCTCTTTGTCTCATTGTGAGTAGAAATGACATGACTATGCCTCTAAAGTTGGTGTATGAGAATTAATGGTTGATTGCACACTATATATAGGCATTGATCGAGGATTAAATACAAGATTTGTTTATAATAGTACATTGTATACTTTATATGATTATGTTTGGGTGATCATGTCTTGTTGTAATTAGACAAAATATTGTATGATTTTGGCCTCCTAAACTTGGTGCATGGGAATTAATAGTACATTGCATATTGCATATGGATGTTGTTTCAAGACTTGTACACTTTATATGATTTGATCCTTTGTAATCTTGTCTTTTTGTGAATAGAAGAGACATGATCTTGCCACCCAAAGTTGGTGCATTGGAATAAATAATATATCATACTTTTAATATGTACTTTGTACATATAGTACATTGCACATTTTATATGATTCGGATGTTATAATCTTGTCTTGAATGTTGTGATTATAGGGAAAATGATTTTGATTGTTGAGGTTGGTAGTTAGTACATAGATATAAAGAATACATTACACACTACATGGGAGTTGCTTTAAGGTTACACATTATTGAGATATGTTTGTACATATTAGTACATTGTACAATTTATATGATTTGGTTTTAGTGATCCTATATTGTTGTGATTTGTGACTTGAGAAAAATTGACCTTGATACATAGAATTGGTGCATGGAAATAAAATTATTGTACATAAAACACTATACGTGGACATTGTTGGAGGATTAAACATTAGATTTGTTTGAAAAAATTCTTTGTATATTTTATATGATTCTATTTTGGTGTTTGTATCTAGGTGTGCTTGAACAAAAAATGCCCCTACCTCCGAAATTGGTGCATGGGAATAAAATGTGCATTGGACTTTGTATATAGACTTTGTTTCAAGATTAAACATAAATTTTGTTTGTACACTTTATATAAATTTGGATTTGGTGGTCCTCTTCCATTGTGACTAGAAGAAAATTGAACTTGATGCCTAAGGTTAGAACATGGGAATAAATGATTAATTGCACACTACCTATTAACTATGCTTTAGGATTTAAAATCAAACTTGTTTTAACATACTAGTACATTGTCCACTTTATATGATTTGGATTTTGTGATCATGTCTCATTGTGAATTGAAAACATGACCTTAATCCCAAAGTTTTGTGAATGAGAAGAAAATGTGCATTGGACATTGTATATAGACTTTGCTTTGGGATTAAACGTAAAATTGTTTTGTAATAGTAAGTTGTACACTTCATATGATTCACATTTGGTTGGTACATGGGAATTTAGTAGTATGTTGCACACCATATATAGGTGTTGCTTTAGAGTGAATATAAGATGTTTTTTAATAGTACATTGTACATTTTATATTATTCTATTTTGTTGACCTTATCTTGTTGTGACTTCGATAAAAAAAATGACACTAAACCTTAAGGTTGGTGCATGGGAATTAAGAATACATTGTGTAACAGTACTTTATATGATTTGATTTTTGTGATCCTATCTAATGGCGAGTAGAAGAAAAATATCTTGTATCTTAAGGTAGGTTCATGGAAATAAATTTGTATTGTAGGAAGTCCTACTAACCACTAAATGCCCAAGGCACCAATTTTGTTATTGAAATAACTTTGAAGTCAATTACAATCTTGCCAAATTATTATTTTTAGTATAAGTTTAGTCTATAGGATTGGAAATATTTACCTTATAGAAATGATGACTTTTGAAGAATACAATATCTACTAAAGGCATCATGTAGTTTGTATACAAGAACTATGATTGAGATGTAGTCAACAAAATGTCCCATAACTAGAGGTTCTTTAGTGTGTATTTGTATTTTTGCAATCACTAAGCATTTGTACAAAATATGGAATTATTCTACTATAATAATCATCATTGTAGTAGGATTGATTTTGTGTTAGATTCTTGAACACTATTGAAGGCTAGATTCATTCACAGAAAACTCATATTGAGTTCCTTGTTTTAAAATTCCCAGTGAGTCTCACTTCCCCCAGTGTGTAATACACTAGGAACATTGTAAAAAGTAAGACTCACCGGGAATTTTAACACCGGGAACCGAATATGAGTTTCCTGTGATTAGTTTGTATCTTTTTAAAGTCTCAAAGTTGCATTACCTAAAAGCAAGCTTGTTTATTCTATAAATAGGGTATATTTATATTTGTAGCACATACAATTTTCACTTAAGATTCTATAAGTAATTTTTGTGGTGACACTATGTTAAGTAAAAAAATATTTAATGTATTTTAATGGATCATCTTCTAGTCCTCCAAGCCTCAAGTTCATGCAAAAATTACCAATGAAACTAAAATAATATTAATTGCTAGAAATCATTATTGTATAAAGTGTACAACAACCTAGCCAATAGGATTAGTTGCCTTGATATGACCTCTTTTTTAGGTTCATTTTTCACTATTTCACATATAGATTAAGCAACTAGCTTTCTATGAGTTTCCATTTGGTTCCTTTCCTATAAAGTTGATATTGTATCCTGAGTTGGTTTCAACACTTGTGTGTCTTAAATAGTTGGTTGTTAAATTCAAGATGTGCAAAAAGTCATCTTCAAATTTTGAATTTTGAAAAAACTACTAGTATTTTTACAAGTTTTAGAGTCTATGAATAGCCAAAAATTTAATAGCTATAAATTTTTTTTGGATCTAGAATTTTGATGTCATATTTTGCAAAATTTGAGGAATGTAAATAGGATATTTGACTCAAGACCATGGTTGTAGGTGAGACCATGGAGAAAGAATGAGGTTGCACATGGTTGCACAAGCAAAGAAAACATAAAGATAGAGTACTCAACAAACTAAGTGCTTGTACTTCATCTACGATAGATTCTTGTCGTGTCCTCCCTCGTGGTCGCCACTTGCATAGATTATTCCATCCTTGTTGTTGTCACAAGATGTACAACTTGGAGGGTTTAGTGTTGTCTATCACGAAGTGATGCATGTTCAAGGTAAGAATATAATATCAATTGTTTAATAAAATGGTCAGAATAACTTTAGTCATTTCCTAAATCAAAGTAAGAGCTAATGAATTTTTACAAGAATCCGAAAGTACAATAGAACTAGGCTTGGTAGGGAGATTTATATAAACATCAAGGCATGAAAAGAAACATTTTTTCTTTTGCTATTGATTCTTTAAATAAATTAGATTTGTACCTCAAATATACCATAGGCTACTAGCAGCTTAGGCATTATTTTTTGTGCCGAAGCTACTACCGTAGTAAAGTACAATATTCATCACTGACAGTGAATATCGTTCACACAAGAGCCTTGAAGGTGACTCCGTAATAGGGAGTAATAGCAGAACAACCTTGTTACTCCGTATTAAATAGAGATTGTTCTGCTGTCGCTCGGGACCACGGTCGTAGGTGCGACCACGCCGATAGGCCCATCCCCCTGGCCGCGGAAGCGAGAGTTGAGTGCGCAGCGGGCTTCGTCCCCCAAAGCGCTGCCTTTGGCTTCCCTTGTGGCCACCATTTGAGCGTGGATCGCTCCATCCTCGTCGTTGTTGTCAGATCTGCAACTCGGGTAGCTTCCTGCTGTCTGTGAAGACAGCTCGCAATTCATTTTCACTCAAATTATAGAGACAATGGTTCCCTCTCTTTGCTTTTGTTCCAGATAGAATCCCCGTGCCCCCCAACCCTACTTTCATGGTTGCACGCGCAACGGAATATGATCCCAAGTGGCGTGCTTTTGTGTGTGAATCCTGGCTTGGGTTGGTTTCCAATAGGTGGATTGCGCGAGGATCCGTGAGATTAGGCCTTGAAAGCCTAAGTTGGAAAATTCAGGGGAGTGTCGAGAGGTTTGAGATGAAGATTCGGAAGTAGCGAAGCGAGGCGGGGGGAAGGAATTCGAGTTTTTGTGGCGAGGATTATGTTGGCAAGCCAATTGGCAATGCCGAGCGCGTGGCAATTCGGATGGGGGGTGCGGGTGATGTGGGTGTTGGTGCACGCAATGGGCGTGGGCGGGTTGTTGTTCTTGGACTCGGATTTGTACAGGCATACGATGGCGTATTCATGGTGGGCATGGTGTTACTACCTTTTGTTGGCTGTGGTAGTGATTCAGTACTGCTGCACTGCAGGATCCAACCCCGGGTACTTGGAAGATGTTTTGCGGAAAGACCCTGGTTATGAAGCGCGGGCAAAGTCTGCTTTGGATGGGTCTAGTAATAATAGGAGTGCGTGGGCGTCGTCGCAATCTTCGCTTTCAGCAGCTGAAGCAGGTCGGAGCTCGTCATACTATGGTTCGTTTCCCGAAATCGCCGGACAGACCGCAGTCTGCTCCCAGTCGTCGTCACGGTTTGCAACAAATGGGAAAGCTGGGGGTGGGTATTCCGAGGCGAGCCCTTTGTTGCTGAACTCGGCGAATGTGAAGCGCGAGGGGGGCGATGGTCGTCACCTGGTGCGCGCTTCCAACAGCTCCTCGTTGTCGAGCGGCGGAAACTATGGTGGGAGATGCCTGTACTGTCATTGCTGGCAGCCATTGCGCACCAAGCACTGTCACGACTGCGACAAGTGCGTGCTGCGGTTCGACCATCATTGCGTGTGGCTGGGGACTTGCGTGGGGCAGAGCAACCACCGCAAATTCTGGTGGTACATCTGTTACGAGACCGCGCTCGTGATGTGGACGATTGTTTGGTATATCACCGCCTTTGGGAGAAGTATCGGCACTACGTCGTTGCCGGAGGAGTCTGTGGTGTTGCTGGTGATTCTGGCGCTCATTACCACCGAGTGCTTCCTCATAACCCTATTTCTCTTCCATTCCTTCTTGGCCATAACCAACCAAACCACGTATGAATTGACGCGGCGACGGCGGATTATTTATCTCAGGTCGCTCCCGGACAAGGTGCACCCGTTTAGCCAAGGCTTGGATGCGAATTTGCATTCGTTCTGCTGTACGCCGAGCTCGGCGTACCCAATCTACGTCTTGCCCAGTGCTGAAGAGTTAGAGCATATGGCCCGACCCACCTCCTTCTTCAACTGTAAGTATTTCAGCTATTGTTGACATGGTGGTGGATCACGAATAGGGTTACGACCTGGTGAGATTTGTAGTAGCGCACAAGCTAAAGGGACCCACTTCTGTAGGTGAAAATCGATTTGCTTGCGTTTGGTAGAGAGAGGGAGAGAGAGTAATTAGGTTATTTGGAATTTTCATGTAATATTATCTAAACAGGTGTAGGGTCTTTTAAGATGAGACCTATTCTTTTTATTATTTTGTACTTCTGTATTGGGTGTCCACACCGGACTGATGATGATGTTTTTACTGATAAGTCAAGTGATTACAGTCCAAGGAATGTTTAGTCCATTCGGTTCCAGAAATCGCAAAAGTGATTTTCTTGGATTTTTTGCAGATTGTGGATGATGGATAGGGTGTAGTGCGAACCTCTTGTATGGACTTGGCTGGTAAGATTGCAGTGATATACTTCGCTTCTTTGGCTAGAATACCAGGTTGAAATGAGTTGCCTGTGACTTTGCGTTGTCGTCGAGGATGAAGAGCGATTTCATGTGGCAGTAGCTTCATTTGTAATCGAAGTAATCTCCGAAGTGCCAAAGCTGAAGCAGAATGTCCACTTTGGAAGTTATTGGTTGATTAGAGTAACTTCCAAATCATTGATTTTTATGGTTCCAGAATGTAGACTACGATTTCCTCTTTCTATTGGTGATCTTTTTTTTACCTTCCTTCAAGCTTCTGAAATGATTTCAATTCAAATCCTATAGACATGGAAGTAGCCACTCTCGGCTATTTGGGCATTGAGGGTTTAAGGTGATAGTCCTTTCTGTCCTATATCTCTCACCCTTCCTTCCCACCTAGTCAATTCTTATTGTGGGTGCGTCTGAACTACGTACATGCCTATTTCTAGTGGGATGGAATCCTGATTCTGAAGATGGCCTCTATAGCCCATGTCTATTTCCTTTGATTCAATTTTTAACTTGTTCAGGATTGGGCTTGACATATGTCCTGCAGTCTTGTTTCATTTTATTTCCAGGCAGTGGCGCAAACTGTAATGCTGAACTGCGGCTGCACTTACTGGAAGGGGACACGTTCACTGCAGCCTCTACTACTCTTCCGTCCCGCTCTCTTTTTCTACGACTGTCCAGGAGATCGACAGGTGATTCCTTTATTGGAGATAAGGGCATTTTCTTTTCCATCTCTCTGTGGCGATTAAATGGGTCTCAAACTCTCAATAGTTTCATAAACTAGGAACTCAAGGTTCACAAGGATCCGGCTTCTGGTACACAAAGTTCGTAAATGGTGATAGTGAATTCAGGAGACATGAGCACTGGGTTTTAGATCTCTCCCGCGTGTTGTGCACTTAATTACTGTCTTTAATTTACTGGCTGTGAGTTGACACTGCAGTGTTCCCTTGTAGTTTTCCAAGTGTTGGGGTTTCATGTTGCATCCATCGATTGCCTGTTGTTCACAGCCAGGCTCGAGTGCAAGCAATGGTTTTACAAACACCGTGGGCAGTGTGGGTTTCCACAAATAAAAAAAGAATTCTAGGCTCCAGTTCCGAATGTTCTCTGAGTTGTATGAAAACTCACTCGCATCGAAACACTTTTACTTAAAATTAGATATTGTGATAACGTCATATATAAGAGCACTTGATACCTCGATTTCTCCTTGATTCAGGTGAAAGCCCAAGCTCGTTCAAAGCTGATGGGGGAGCCTCGTCAGCATCTGTCCAGGTTTTCCGCCAACCAGCCTCCCACAGGCCACAGTATGTAATGGGCCCTGTTTTTCTTGCTGAATATTGCCAGCATCTGCTTTTATTACTTTGGCGGATTCCGTCCAGCCTGAAGTAGGAAACGTGTATGACCTGGAGTCCTAGACGGTGCACTATTTTTTAATTTATCTTTTATATACAAACTTGGTGTCACCCACCTGGCCATTTTCTCTACAGTTGTACCTTAATTTACTGTACTTTCCTTTTTTTCTGGACAATGTTCGACAAGGACACACATGGCTGAAATATCTCCTGTACTGTACTTCAGTGTGATCTCCCTCTTGGTGCTGTACACGCGCTTCCGTGCAGGGGTGTGATCGGGAACACTCAATACTGATTTGTCCTCATCGTGTGACACTAATCTACCCAAATCACACTTTTGAACTAGTGAAGGTTGAAATATAATTGCCAAAGCCATATTCCCTCCGTCCCAACCAAAATGATCTTCTTGTTGGACAAAATGTTTTGGATTAAGGTTAAAAATAACATTTTTACAAAAAAAAATTTGAACTTTGAGTAGAGTTTGATGCACTCTTGACATCCTAAAATTTTGAGTTCCAGAGCCCTTTCCCAAATGTAATTTTGGAAGTATTCAAAAGTAGGATTTTTGAGGAGTATTGGTGGCCACACAATTGCACAATTCTTGTGGATTTAGACGAGTATTTAATTTATCAATTCCTATGCAACAATAATGGTGCTTTGTAGGTCAGTGCTTGTGGTCCTAGGCCTCTGCTTTCACCCTATGGCTCGGGACCACAAAGCTATGCACTTGCCATCTATGATATGACCCATGACTTGATTATAAATGGTTGCTACTATAAAGAATAATCTCAACAATACATCACTATATGATTGGAGTTTCATTTTTAATAACCTCAACAATACATTGTTCTAAATGTTTCAAATTGGAGTTTTGTTCTATTGCTCCAGGAACTACCTCCATACCCTTTCTTTCTATGTTAGAACATGCACCTGGAAGATCATTTTGGGACCAAAAATGAAAGGCAACCAGAAGATTACTTTGGAGGAACAAGGAGTACTATTTTGAATTAGTGTAGGTTGAAACATAATTGTAAGTATCAATTTCTACCAATTTCCACAAATCATTGAAATCTTTTGTTGACATTAACCCTTGAAGTATGTTGAAGTTGAAAAATGGTTGGTGGATGACTTCATTGTTCACAAAGAATGCAACTATTGGTCTAATAATTGGAGCATTTTGGTGACTACTTTAGTCATGGGGTGTTGCATGATTAATTAGTACACACTAGTCAATTCAATTAGTCCTAGAGTTTGATGTATAAACCACTTTGTAATAAGTACTTTATACTCATTTTGGATGAAAAGTTGATTACAATAGATAAATGGATGAAATCTAGATGAAATTGTAGTATTGAAATTGTATGTAAATATTGTGAACCACTATATTAGTACACCTTATAAATTTGCATAATTTTGGAATTAGTGTGAGGCGTAATAATTGAGTTAACTTGTGTAGTAAATATTGATAAACTGTATCCCTTCATTGTCCAAACTCGTTTTTGAACTTTGGCTTATTTTTGCTCTTATTTAATTCTAATGTGTTGGTCATTTGAATTTCATTTCCAATTTTATCAATTTTGTCAAGAAAGAAGGTTGTCTTTCAAAGCTTTATGGCATTATTTTTGAAAAAATAGCCATACTCTAGGTCTCTACTCAGCATTAGGACTTCAAGATGCTTAGGGATTGAATGCCTTGCTTCTAAGGAAATTTTGTTCAATTTTGATTTACATCAATCCAATAATCTCTCCAAGATTTTAATTGTTGTGAGATTTAAGGTTCTTTAGTTTTGTTGAAGGGGAATTAGGTAAAAATAGAAACATTAGATTATTGTTTTTGAATGAAGTTTAAGTTTGCGTGGGTGAAAGAGACCAAATTTCATCACTTGAGTGTTTGAAGCTTATCAAAAAGGTGGATGAAATGCAAGATTTTATTATTTTTTCAATAAATTAGACAAATTGTCTTTAAATGTTTCATGAATTTTTCAACTAATTGAAAAAATTGAAAACAAGAGAATCTATTGTACAGTATCCAATGATGAGGTTCAACATTCCATACTTAAAAATTAATTGAAGTTGGCAAATGTGATTTGGCAAATGCCTAAAAACATTCTTTTCACATTAAAAAAAATCTTACCCCCCCCCAAAAAAAATTGTCATTTATTTAAAAAAATATTTTTCCAACCCTAACTATTAGGTATGCTACCATATTATATTCTTATCTATTAAATTAAATATTTTTCTAAGAAAAATTCAATTAGGCAAATGCCACTAGTTTATTCTTGGAAATTTTCTTCATTTAATTCAGAATTTTTGATTTCAGAAAAATCATTATGAAGTACTATTGAGAAGAATCTTTTGGAATTGTTATACAAATAAGAGTTGTACATTGTGAGTTTTAGACTCCATTTGTGTAGTTAGATTCACCAATACTATCACCAATATTTTTTTATAAATTTTGAAAGGAAAATTTCAAAATTCCTTATAAATTTGATTATTATCAAATCATTATCATTATTTTGAGTAAAATTTGTTAGAATGGATTTGAAATGAGGTTCTCTTGACATGGTGTTTTTTTGAAACTTTTGTGTTCTTTACATTTGTGACTTCATTTTTGCAAATCTAGTTTTGAACTAGACTCAATACAACTTTGGCGTGGTCAACCACTTGACATACTTTCACATAATTTACAATTTTAGAAAAAGAAATTCTCTACTAATACCAAATTCAAACATTAGATAGAACAACAACTTAATAAAGTATCTCTAGACATTAGGATGACATTCATCCAAGCAAAAATGAGAAAGAAATATCAGTTTCAATCTATTTGTCTTCTAAAAATTGGATGTCAAAGCAACAAGGGGATTAACCTAGATATAAAATAATAATTTCTCTAAAATTTTGGCATTTATTTTTGGAATTATGATATGTCAAATCTACTAGTTGTCTATGGTAATTAAGTCTACATCAAACTCCAAAGATTTGCTTGACAAAACCAAAAATTAGGGTGACAACCACTTGAATAGTTGAATCAGAGGATTGAATTTATCAAGCATTGAAGCTGGTGCCAACAAAGATATTGGTTCACGAAAGGCATTAGAAAAATTTAATTCACAGTTCAAAAAATTAAGTGAAATATGATATTTTTGTTAAATATAATTTTAGACTGATAAAACTAATGTAAAATGTTGATTAACTAATTTTCATATGACTATCTACTCCTAGTGTCATGTTTACATACTTTTCATAAATAGAATACTATTTACTAAACAATCCTCTATTAGATTTCTACCTTAGCAAATTGGATTATAGAACAATTTTTACTTCAAAATTAGGAACTTAACCCCTAAAGGATTGAGGCACATTTTGGGCAGAAATTGTCAAAAACTGCCACTTTTTAGGGCAGCAAGAAAAAAATGATTAAAAAAAGTTGTTTTTTCAAAATTGAACCGTCCAAATGTGTACTATACTTCTTTGGGAACATGCGGGAAAAAAATTTAGAAACTTTGGCTGCACGGATCAAAAGATTATAACGTTTGAAGTTAGGTAAAAAAGTTTTTTTCCAACCTTGCTTGACAAGACCTGCAAACTTTAACTACTTCTAGAATGAGATTCTTACACTAAACATGGTTAATTTTTTTTACATTTGCATTGTATATCATGTAAGCTACGCACCCGCCAAATTTCAAAATCATAGGAAGAGTTTTGCACATGCTGCTCGGAGCTACCCGAGCTACCTGCAAAGTTTAGGGTAGCATAATTTTTAATTCTGGGCACCCGATCAGGAAAAAAAATAGATTTTTAGGAAGGAGGTATAGAGTTACACATTATGTCCAAATTTCATGAACATGTGACCAAAAATGACTTTGTAGGAACCTACCCAAGATTTCTTGTGTACGTTGAACGGACACTTGATCCTTTAGGGGTTAAAAGTGGAGGTTTAGAGAATGTGTTCTTATACAAGATTTGTACTCATTTACAAAATTTTATTAAAAAATTTGTCAATGATATAGAGGTTTTAGATTGAAATATGAAGCTTTGGACAATGGTGGTAGCAACATTGTCACAAAGAAAAAAATAATAAAAGTTGGTGTGTTTGGGTGTTTGCAAAGTCTCTTCCTTTGTCACCACTAAATTTTTTTAAAATAAAAATAAAAATTGATATAATCTCTTCTTTGCAACAAAACCATTGAGAATTTTGCTCAACAACGCAAAGCCCTAGTAGTCATTTCTTCATGTTGTAGAAAGTACAATGTTGACTTCTCTCCTTATATAGTTTTAAAGGTGAAATTTTTATATGTGATTGATTGTATATCTTCTATGCAATTGTATGCCCTACTAGAGTTGTTGATTGTTGTCCTATCTTTCTTAACCCTCTTGCTAGTTTCTATAAAAATGAAGTTTCAAATTTTCATACAAATATGAAAATTATTTATTTTTTAAAGAATTCTGAAATTTTGATGAGAATTTTCTTTTGAAGGGTGTGAATTTTAATGAAGAAATTATTCTTAACATTATCTTTTTTGCATATTTTATTTTCAAAACACATTACAATTATTTAATACTAAGTCTATTTGGTGCAAATTCAACAAGTTTAATTTGTAACGATTCCACTTTTTTTTCCACCAAAACTTAATACTTAAGCTTTAGTCATTCTAGTTTAAAATATTGTACTACAAGGAGCCACAAAAATTGTGTATTTGAGTGTTTCAAGGATTGGAGGTTGACTAAGTTTTTTTCCTTGGGAGAGAATTTTTGAATAGTCAAAGGAAGGATGTATGGGCATATATGAACAAAATAGGATAATTTGATATTCAAAAAATGAACTATACTACATGCCAAACCATGCTTTAAGAGTCTAGTTGCAAATGCTAGTATTCATGAAAATATTCTTTCCAAAGTTTGGGGGAACCAAAGCTTATTTGTATGAGTCACAAATTTAGAAAGTAAGGGATGTAGTAGCTCTTGAATGACGTGAAGTCACAAGAGGTGGGGTGCAAGCTACGGTGCACTAATTCTTAGCTAAGCTCATTGTGCACTCAAAATTCATTCAACAATTTTGACAAAATTTTGATTTTCAAACCATTTTTAATAATATTTACAATAACATTGTATTATTGAAAAATTCAGAAGACTAAGTGTTAAGCTTACATATAAATAAATAGTAAATTGAACTTTTCATTTCCCAAAAGAAATTGCAATGAAGATATAGAATTTTGAAACCTCTCATTTAATAATGCTTTGACCAAACAATGACATTACTTTAAGTTTAAAAAAATCCCAATTATATTTCTTCATTTGAATTTTTATCACAAAGCCTAGTTGGGGATTTGAACTCTAAATGTCATACAAAAACCAAACCATCTAATAATTTTAGATTAGAGATATAATGGATCAAAATGAAAATATTAGTATAAAAAATTTATAATTCCAATTTAAACATTTGACTATTAAAAAAATTTAGAGCTGAAAATTTCATCCACAACCTTCTTTTCTTTGGCTTTTCTTGAATTTTGAAGTTCATAGTGGTCAATTACTCCAAGGGTCATTAAAATTATTTTGAAGAGATTTTGTTTAGCAAATTTCCAATTTTTTTCAAATACTCGATAAGATGTTCTATTTTTGTAAAGATTTCCTTGGCAAAATATTAAACCTCATTTTAATGGGTGACATTTTGAAAATTTGAAAATACTACAATACAATGAAAGTAGCACATTGTGACATAAAAACTAGTGCATTGGATCATGCAAATGTTTTGGAGATAGATTTGAAGATCAGCAACTACCAACATTTTGATTGTCCAAGTAGGTGATTAGGTTGAGTGGGTGGCATGGAAATGCTCTGAAGACATTTATGTTTTTGTGTTTAACTAATCAAAAAGTTGAAAGTTTTACCAACTAGTTTCTTCTAATTTCTATTTCTTATGATTTTTCAAGTACCAAGTTTGGTTATTATCTCTATTTTTCACTCATAATAGGAATTCTATAGACTTTTTCACCAATGTTTTCAAATTGCAATTGGAATTTTTCCAAATTCCACTAGCTAACTTTGAACTAGCCACAAGTTTTTTTTGAACACGGATTCCATGACTTCCATTACTTAACTCCCACAAGACACTAGGGATGTCATTTTATGACATGGAGGTGGAACTGCCCTTGATGTCCAAGCGCTTGGTGGTGGCACTAATCTCACTGGTGCTAATCACCCTTGAAAGGTTCTCAACTTTCTACTAAGCCCATACAACCTTACTTCAGAAGTCACCTCGGAACCCACTAATCAGGGTTCATATAGTCATGGTATGACATGGAGTAGAAAACCATCTAATCACTATTACCACTATCAGAACCTTGTGTTTTATTTGACGCTTTATAATTTTTGTTGATGGATTTTAGGTGATGTCAAATAAAATACAGGGTTCTTATAGTGTACAGAGTACCCAAGAGCATTCCATGGGAACATGAAGACACCAATGAGGCTCAATCACCAACCTCATCACCCAAAGCTACTGTAATTCACCAAAACACCATTTAGGAGTGAGGAAGGAAAGCAACCCTTTTCACAATACTTTCTAAGGAATTGAATACACACCTCTTGTCAGTCTCCGAAAAATCCAAGATACACTCTCCTTTTGGGAATGTAGCTGATTCCCGAAGGGTTAACAATTTTACTATTTGGCGAAAATATTGAGGTTTTCATCCTAAACAATTTTGATGTTTTGCACAAATCAATTCAACGTCCAATTTCATCAATCATACAGAAAAAATTAAATCAATATAAAGTGTATTTTTGGTAAATTTCTAAAGAAATTTATTTGAAAATCAATTTAAATTGAAAGAAATCTATAAATATATTCAAAGATTGATTGTATCAATATTTTCTACTCTTGATGCAATCATCAAAAAGGTTAAAGAAGCTATACTTTGGAACACATCTAAGTTTTGTTCCAAATTCATCATGACCTTCATTCTAAGGTGTGATTGTGTTACCTTGGTGAGCAAGGGGGACCTTGAGGGTGACTCCAAAAACCTTGCTAGAGAAGGTTGCTATTATATGAGCCTAGAAGCATGAGCCTATCGGCCTAAAATACTACATACCTATGTTACAGGTGTCTATATTCTAGTATTGTTTTATAATTATAGTGTAATTAAGTTATAGATACCTCTATAATGGGTGTTTATATAATAAACACCTTCAATGGTTGTAGGATATGTACTGAAATATATACTTAGACATTTTGAGGGCTATAACATACTTGATCCTTGATGTATTTGATAAAGTGGGTATTTTACAATAATCTACAAAAATTATAGATTATGAAAATGGTCTTGTACTTTAGAATTAAACTCACAATTAAATTTTATCTCAATGGGAAGATTAGGAGGCCTTAGGAGCTTAATTTGAGGTTAAGGCATGGAAGGACATTTTAGGTTCTGGAAAAGCTACCCCAAATTGGATTTTAGTATCTTTAAATGTGACATGGAGATCATGAAGTCTTACTCAAAAGGCCAATTAATTAAACCTTAAAGGACCAAGGAGCCCACTTTGGGCTTTTTGAGAACTTATGCAGACTTTGTTAATATCATAATTTGGAAGTTTTGCATGAATTTTGTAGGATGTATGCCAATCATTATAATCTACATGTGAAGCTTGGTTTCATATCATTCATTCATTCTGATAAACAGTGCAAAAGTTAGAAGGGATTTTATATTTCAATGTCAAAACGAGCAGCAAAAATATGTTCTAAACAAATATAAAAGGACTTGAATCTTTCAATTCCAAATAATGAGGTAAAACTAGTGGAGAGTTTTATTTTGCAAGCAATCAAGGTAGAAAAAACATACAAAGTCATCTCTTACTCACAATTTTGAAAGTTGTCAAATAAAAATAAATATATAGGGTATTAATATTTTACTAGAACATTTTGACTATTTTGATTAACAATTTTCAATTTCTTATAAAAGTTATTAGCATATTACTTTTTTCTTTCATTCAATACTACCTTCTACTTTACAATTTTTTTACAAATGAATAGGAAAGTTTTTTTGGTTAAATTTTTTTTCATATGTTTATAACCCGTTTTCCAACTTCTTGACTAAAATGCACAAGTTATAGGACATATAAGTTATTTTCTAAAAATGTTGAAAGACAAAACTTCCACTTTTGTAAGGGCTAGAAAAGCCTACATTTTGAACTTTAGGCACATCGATCTTGCAATCCATTGGGAGATTTTCTTTAAAAGTTGTAGACTATATTCTTGAACAAGTCAACTAAAAGATCCTATGGTTGGATTTGTTCAAAAATAATTATTAATGAAGATTTTGACCTTGCTTTGGGGATGAGTATTTTGAAGTGGTTTTGGGCCTCTAAACATGATGGTCCTTGAGGGGTTAATGACAAGCTTATGCCCTCCTCAAGCCAATGGGAAATTTCAAAGCTATTATTTTAATCTCTTGATAGACTTTCCAATGCAAGAATCCTACATTTGCATTGTGGTTTGAAACCCCAAAATTAAGTACACACTAGTAGAAAACTATGTTGCAGTGAACAAAATCTAAGTGACATTTTTGTTCACCGCATCATATTTTTCTGAAAACTACATTCACCGCAACATAGTTTTGAGAAAATTGTGTTGCTGTGAATAAAAATGTCACCTAGTTTTTGTTCACAGCAATGCGGTTTTCTTCTAGTGACAATAGATTCATCTATTAGATATGAAGATCATATTCTTAAGAAGTTGGTATGTGGTTAAGTATTAGAGATTCTATTTTGAAGATTCTTTGAAAACCAAGCCCCTCATCCATGATAAATTCTTTAAAGATTATGATTAGGCAATATTGAACACTTTGTGTTAGTTTCCTTTCTAAAACTTTTAGCCATAGCGAATTCCATCTTGAACAAAAAAAATCTAGGATAACCTAATCTAGAATGCATGATTTAACCTCGTCTAACCTTGATAACCAAGATACCCTCTAAAAATCTAAGATAACTCGATCTAAGCTCCTCTTGAATGGTATATATCTCATCGTTGGATGAATGCATATACTTTTGAATGAGTAATTGTGTTTCCATCTGTACTTTCAGCATGTTTCATTCATGCCCTTGAATGCACATAGCTTCATAAATTGAAAGCAGTAAAAAATCCATACCTTAACCCCTAAACGATGGATTGGTCGTCACAGGGAAAAGGCAGGCTGCATATTGTTGATTTTGCATTATCTGACTGTGGAAGAGATACTATTCACGTTCATGAACAGTATTGAAGAAAAGGGAGCTCTCGTTGCCCTCATGAAAATTGTAGGAGGGCAGTCTACAACCTAACATCGTGCATGGGTATTTCCGTATTGTTTTCTCCATGTCCATGCTCCCTAAAAATATGAATGCATCCAAATTACATGATTTTTGGCCCTCCATGATGTAGCACATCTCTAGGGCTATGTTAAAAAACACGGATGAAAGAACGCATTCCTACATGAATGCAGATTACCTTCTTGTTATTCATCGGATGAAAAATGTCCGCACCGACGTTTAAGGGTTAAGCTAGGCCGTTTATTTTGTTTGTTATGTTGAGATCTCTTGGACCTTGGGTCCCCTGGTTGAGTGCTTGGTACCATCGGAAAGCTCTCTGCGAAGAGGGCTGCATGGCCTCTATTTTGTGGTGTTTCGACCTACAGCGCGAAAGTTATTGACTTTCCAAGGTTTTTTGGAATAAAAAAATGAGAACATTACTTTGACCTTGATTGTAGGCTACGGCACAGGGCACACTACTGTAGTGAAAATGGAAGAATCAAACGCTTCAGTTCTCCCCATCGAAGAAAGGAATAATGCGGATTACTGCACCGACCATGGCGACGTGTCTACCGACGACTGCGTTTCGTACAACGCAACGGCAACATGAATTTGCGGCGTGGATTCCGAGATTCCTGTTCACAAATGCGGCTAACTTTAGCAAAACATGGAGGAAAATTTTCCTCTACAGTAACTTACTGTACAGTAGCCTCAAAAAATGTGAATACTGAATACTCTTGTACGGAGTAACAGCTGTGATGGTCTCCCTGCATTGTTAATTTGTTTTTTTCTTAAAACTCTGAAAACCTCATCAGTCACAAATTCGATTTTCTTACGGTGTCTTCAGCAATTGATCGAATTACGAAACTACCGTTCCCGAGGACGATGCTGTGCTATGTTGTGCTCCTAATCAAATGAGATTATGAGAAGTCCCTGCTATGCAAAAACTGCAAAAGTACGAATATCACAGTATGGTATTCATAGATAACTGTATCTGTATCCATATATAGATAGATTTTTTTTTGGAACCGGAAGAGTATTCCGGGAACATCACAAAGAAGAACTGAACGGCCGAGCAGACGGGTTATTCATATTTCTTGATGCCAGAAACCAGTTTATTGGCAATAAAAGTGATAAATTTAGCCCCATTCGGATGGGACCGTCCCGTCCGATCCGCGTTGTCACGCCAGTCCGGTCACGCCTGCCTTTCCCAGTTACCGTAGCAGTCCACTTGGCAGCTGCGCAAATGAGGAGATTTTTCTGCTCAACTCTCAACAGGCCCTCCCCATTCACCGGCGCCACCGCTCAGTCGCCACGTAACCCCCACATCGGTCCTGCTGCCGCTTTTCCCACCTGCAATACCCCCTCTCCAAAAGCCTGCACTTCGGCCTCTTCCACTGCAACCTCGGGCAGTGAATCCAGCAACTCCACCGTCGCGCGCGACTTCTTCAACGCAAACAAGCCAAGCCATCGAGCAGTTCAAACGTTCACACGCCCCGAGAATTTCCAGAACTATTGTCAATCATGCGAGCTGATCGATCCATTTATCCATTAGACGTGACGCTGACGAACTAATGGCCGCTTTGGTGGATCCACTGGCTCACACGTACGTAGTGGGGAGCTCTGGATCGGCGCACTGACACCATATCCACGGGTTGCTTACAAGTGGAGATATTGTTAAGATGGTTTCGGCTGAATTATCTTGCATGGGGGTTGTCATGGATCGTCGTCTCTGGGTTTGCGAAACCAGGAGTTGGGAGCTTTCGATGCATGGGGTGTGAGGAGTAGCTCTTAGTTCGATCACTGCAGGTAGAATGATTCATACTCTGGGTGTTCAATCACGTTTGATTGCCAGCTAGCTTGTTGAATGTCAGATTAACGGGTGCAGTGTTAAGGAGAGTGTTGGTAGCGATGGGGTGGCGTAGTGAAGTTGTGATTGTGGCGACAGTGGCAGTGGTGGTGTTAGCGGCGACGGCTGCAGCGTCCCCTCAAGTGGGAGCTTTTGGGTTGACAGAGAGAGCTCTGAGTGTCCAGAACAGAGCAGCTTTCGGTAGCTTCGACGAGATTCGTGGTGCAGGTGCTAACCTGTGGATTCATACTAGCTAAGCTTCACTGCCAATTCTGAAATGTAAATGATTCTTAAAATGCAATGGGATCTCCAGTATACAACACTGAGACTTTCCCCATTCTGTCCCAATTGTGTCTTTTCTGAGAGTACTAGACTTGCGTGCAACAGGATATGAGTATGAGGAGCATCGACGGCAGCTGGCGGTCAGTGAACTTTTCACCAGCAAGCCCTTGGCTGTGAAGAGTGACCGACGCGATCCCACCAACAAGTTCCGTCGGTACCGCGGGGGCTTCGACGTGACGAGCAAACATTACTGGGCGGTAAGTGGGATGTGTGCTCTCTGCTCTTCGAGCTGGCTATGGCTACCCATGGCATTTTGGCTTCGCTGGGTATAGCTATGAGCTGATATGAGCTTATATTTGCTTGCTTTCCAGTCGGTGGCTTTTACGGGCGTGTACGGGTACGCCATCGCGGGGGCATGGCTACTATTAGGTCTGCTTCTGGCGCTTCTGGCGTGCTGCCGGCGCGGGAAGAGCGTTCCCAGGGAGCATCACTCGTCGAATTTCTACTTAATCCCGCGCCTCCTCGTGCTGCTGCTCTCGCTCTTCGCCATGTGAGTGCCACATTTTTTCTTCCGTGTGTGTTTGATTAGAGTTTAGATGGTTGAGTACGCAGCTCGTGGACATAACATTTCAGAGATTGCGCACCTGAATTACAGAATTTGTGACGCCTTCAATTGCACAATTTTGAACAGGCGAGAACTTGTCATCTAATTTAAAGTCTCCATTCACAAGCTTGTGGACATAACATTCCAGAGGTTGCGCACCTCAGTCACACGAAATTGAATCCTCGACATCTTCTTTTGCACAATTTTGAACAAGCGAGAACTTGTCAACTAATGTGAAGTCTCCATTCACCACACAGTAAGGGATAGGTTCCATTCACCATACTTATGAGCTTTGACCTTCTCCTACAGCAATCTAGAAACTTGCACCAACTTAAAGTTTGCACATTTATTTTGTGTCAAGCTAAAAATCAATTGAAGAAAAAGTAAATGTCGATAGATCAAGTGTTTTCACACTTACCTCAAATCAAGGCTCGCTTCTATGGTCAATGGAGCCACTAATGGATTGTACGGTGAATGGAACCTCTACCTTAAGCGTCGTCGCCTGTAAGAGTATAAGACGCTTTGATTTGCTCTGATTTAGTATGATTTTGTGCTGGGTTCGCCTCGAGTTAAGTTTTCAAGTGGTCTGTTGCCATATGCACGTAAGAGTGATTGTGATCATGGGTTGTGTGCTGGAAATGCAGAGGTTGCGTGATAGCTTTGTTCGTGCTGAACCACCGAGCCTTCTCCCAAACCAGCAAGGTGAAGACGACGGTGGTGGAGGCGGCGACGCTGGTAACGGATACGATCCACACGGTGACGGCGACGCTGGGGCGAGTGGAAGATCAGATTGAGAAGTATCACATTCCGGGATGGGAGGCATTGAATTCCACTGAAGCGGAGCTCAATGACCAAGCCGGACTCGTCACTGCCAAAATCGACCGCAATGTGCGCAAATTCAACCGGCTCCTCAATGATGTGTAAGTCTGTCAATCACACGGTTTCTCTATTCCCTTTTGTCACCATGGTTTTACCGTTCTTGCAACGATTGCAAGAACATTCAAAAGCTGAAAAGAGCATTATTGGATATGGCTTTTCTTCTAGTAGTAAATTCTCTTGCACATCTCCCGAAATTTCTGCAATCGCAATGTAGGTTTATGGAATTTTATGCTTGCAGTTCCATCTATTGCATATGGCTTTTCTTCTAGTAGTGAAATCTCTTGCACATCTCGTGAAATTTCTACAATCTCACGGCAAGTTTATGGCATTTTTTGCTTGAAGTTCCAATGCATGGGGTTTAAGGTGGTGGTTTTGTGTTCACCGTGACCTGCAGGGAAATTGCGATAATTCTAATCTTATCATTGGCTCTCCTTCTCATTGTCATCGGATTAGGTATGCTTTCTTCTTCTTTTCGTTTTTTCATATTGTATTCTTCTGTCTTGGTTACAATTTAAGTTACTATTTAAGCAATACAACCGATCACTGAAGGAGTTAGAGAGATCACTTTAAAGTGCTCATTGGAGAGCTCACTTTGGGTACTGCAAAAATTAAACTCGCTTTCGAAATTTTCATCTTTATCTCATCTGTTTTTTCAAATACGTGTTGGTTCCATCAAAGCAGTCGTAGAGGAAGAGGGTTTTCCTTTTCAAGCAGTACTTTCAAGGAATGAGGAGTTCTTTGAACGAAACATCACCCCAAAGCACTCTCCTCTTCACCTAGAAAACGGACTTTGGAACATTTCGGAGTTTAAATCTTCAAAATTTTTAGGATACGGGGGGTCGAAACCGTAGTGTCTCTTTGGTTTCACGGTATGCTTGATGACGTTTCTCCAACTGGTTTCTCTGCAGTTGCGTCCTTCATACGATTGAGACGACTTTTCTTCACGTAAGTTGTTCTATTCTATTCCCGTAACTTATTTTATAAGCAACCTATTTAGAGAAATTCAAATTCTCACGGATCATTCTCTTGTGACCCACCTAGACCTCTTCAAATACTACTATCACCTTGTGTTATATCTCAGTCTTTTATCAAGCCTCAGGGACTAAATACACCGATTTCCAAACTCTCTTGGTGTTCTCATTAGTCACTATCACTTCTATATTATGACACAAGAAATGGTCATTGAGGGAGGGGGAAGAAACGCCACGTGAAGATTTCCTGTATGTGCATAGGCTCCATTGTATATAAATCAAGCCCCTGTTTTATGGTTTTGTAAGCGAATGGGAAGCCATTTACACTCGAGCTCGTACTTAGAAAAATGATCAACTCACGGCACATTGTGGATTCTCTCTTATCAGGGTGATCGTGCTGGCTTGGATCTTGACTACCTGCACTTGGCTGCTGTTCGGCCTAATGTTTGCACTCAGCAAGTAAGTTATTTCCTCTCCGAACTATCCCCCCAAATCCAAAGTTTCTCTTCTTATTTCCTCTCGACCGCCGCTCTTCCTTCTGTTTTTGAAACTTTGGGGGAAGCTGAAAGTTTCGCCAAATCCCACCTATGCTTGAAATAAGATACCTGTACAAAAGTCACCTACTAATAAAGGGAAATGTATATAAGGAATGCGCATTTAGAATCTTTACTAAATAATCTACAATGGAGCATGGGACACGAGCACCCCTATCTGACTTAGTTCTCTGCAAAGCCTGCAGCATGTGTCTAGGCAAGTGCAATGGGTTTTCAGATACTGCTGGATTCGCTGTTAGACTGACATATTTACAACTGGTCGTTGCAGTGCTGCATCAGACACATGTCAGGCGCTGAACGAGTTCCTGGTTTCCCCTGTCAATACCACCTTGGACAATTTCCTGCCATGTGTGGACTCCGCCACTTCCAACGCTGCCCTGCAAGAGGTTCGGAAAGGCACCGGCAACATCATTGAACAGGTTTGTTTAAATGAAACTCACTACAACCGAAATGGTTATTTATTTAGAATGGATAGATGGGTAATTAGCTGCTATGAAAATCAGGATGCCCAATCTGACAACGACGCCAACTTCTGCACACCACGAATGCTACAACCCCACAAACTAGAAACTACAAAACTCGTGTTGAATAGTATGTCTTTCTGATAAAATAATCTACACTATACTAAAGTAACCATTTTGGTGTAGCAACAAGCGTCTACGTTACGTACAAGATAATTGGCCAAGTTGTATGGAGTGGTGAGTAGGTTTATGGGACAAAATTCTCTCGTGAAATCCAAATCATCAAACTGAACTACCACAAACTTGATCAAGATTTGTCAAATCTTGGAGATCCAGAGCTCTCTCAAAAAGAGAATGGAGGATGGGGTTATGACTCTAATAACCCCACCCCCACCCCCCTTTTTTGTCCAATCGTCCTGTGCCATGTGGCCATCAAAGTGATTGGAGAGGGTTCCTGGTCCCGCAATGCACACACTTTACGATGAACATTAATAACTTGAAACTATTCCTAACAAGCTCCTCTAACTTCACTATAGATGTAGCTTGTGCTTGTGTTGATGCAATTGGTTGCTTCTCATCTGTACGTAAGAGTGTCAATGCCTTGCAGTATATTTTATACTTTGAGGACTGGTTTGCTTGATGACAGGCCAATTCTACAGTGGTCACAATCCAGAGGCTCAATAACTTTCTGGGGACAGGAAATGGTTCGCTTCTCAGTTTGTGTGACCCTATTGGTGGCCCGCCAGATTATGCCTACAATGCGACTTGTCCAACAGGGACGCTGCCAATCAGTGATCTTCCGCAAGTAAGTTTCTTCAGCTAATTCTAAATGGATTGTCAGTTTCGTTAACTTGACACGATTCTGGACACCAATAATCGTGACATTCATCTGCACTAAAGCTCAAAAAACTAGACTGGTATAGATGTACATTTCAGGTGTAGACCACATTCTGAAAAGTGCTAGAGTTGTGAAATTCCGCCCATATAACAAAATTGACTGTATCCCCGCTCGTCTTTCGGTAAAGGTGTCAGAGCTGGCTTGCAAAAGAAGTCTACTTTCAAAATTTCGTTGTAAGATTCAGGTGATTAAGACTTTGAGGAAAGGAAAATTGCGTTGAATCAGATTTACTAACATGCCAGAAAATTGCTAAACTGAGGACATCCCTGATGTAGAATTCGTTCTTAGAAAATGTACAGGTAGTCGTATTCTGTTTTATTATTCTAAATTCTTTCTATTACCTCACTGCAGGTCCTCGCGCCTTATGTGTGCATGGAGAACATGTCAACGTTTGACTGTCTCAAAGAGGCCCGTTTTGTGAGTGCTGAGAATAATGCAACTCTCTACGAATTCTCAGAAGGTATCTATCTGCTCTCATCACAAAATCACACCTGGTCCTGAATCATTGAAAGCTCGTGGAAGTGCTTACACCCAGACTTCTTGACTATCTGCATCTCTAATAGTACATAGTCTCACCAAATCCTCGCGAATGAACGTAGCTAGTTGAACACCCACTCCATACAGTCTTCGATCATTCTCTGGTAAGAAACGAAAAAGTTGCTTACAAATGCGATAACAAGGAGTTTACTTCGTGTGAAGTAGAGTTATAACTTGTTATCTACTCTTCAAACTTCACACCTCCTATGAGTTTATCAAAGAGATGAAGAAGGTTCATCTCTTCTATCCCATTTACTCACTTCTTTATCGTCACATTTACATGTTCCATCATAAATTCACAATGTTACAAGACTCCATTGGGAATCACATTCAACTTGGTGCCTTCTTGGGAATGAATATGAAGAGATGCAGTTTTCGAATACGTTACTTTGACTTGAAGAGGCTCGAATATTCTCGCTTTGTACACCAATAAAAATGAGGTCCTTGAATCCTATCTACAATGCAAATGTAAGAGTAGAGTTGCAAAGGTCCATATGGACACCAAGTTGATGGCGTATGAGTCTTGAAAACCATACCCTCACACTCTACCTTTGTGCTCTCAAACCTCCTTTCCACTCGTAGTCCATCATGGCTATCTAATTTGAAAGTTATTCATGTGAACATTAATATTTTCTCAAACTATGGGCGTATGGTGTTTCCATTGCAGGAGCGCAGAACATGCTGGACACCGTCCCCCAGCTGAGCAAACTGGCCGACTGCTCCTTCGTGACGGACACATTCAGCAAGTTTGTGAATGAGAGGTGCCAACCTCTGAAATCCGCTCTTCGCCACCTCTGGATCCTCACGCTCCTGCTGTCCATCTTCTTAACCATTCTCACGGCGCTCTGGCTTGTCACCAACCACCGCAACACTCATCAACGGCGCATGGACTCCGTGCACCAGTATGTGGGCAAGCAAGGCAGGATTTAGGGTTTAGCAACCCTAATCCCTACAACCTCTATAACCCACAAAACCCACAAAACCCACAAAACCCACAACCCACTTTTTCCCGAATGTGGGAGTGTCCGAACCGGAGACTCCACTGCAAGACTGAAAGTTGCGAGACTATTTGCAAAACACTGGCCTCCCTCGCATTGCTTGACTTGGAATTGTAATTGTGTGCGAAGTGCGTTGTAAGCGCCAGAAATCGACCATGTTAGGCAAGTTCATCAGTGCCCTAGAGATGGGAATTTCTGTTTGAAACTTTGTTTCTTCCTAGTGAGAATGTTTCATAAGGATGCTTCAGTTGTGTGAGCATCTGAATTTTGCGTGAAGAATTTTTGGGGGTAGTTTTTTTTGGTGTTGGAAAAATATGGAAGCGCGTAATTAGGATAGAGCGCAGGGTAGCAGAGTGTACAATCTTGTAAAGGATCTGTTGACACTATTTTCAAATGATTTTGAGGTATCTGAAAAGTGGAGGTTGTGTTTGAGGAAAGCCAATTTCAATTTTGCAGATTACATTAGTTTCTCTGTCTTGTAAATAGTGTGATTAAATTAGTGACAATTACTAATCGGACAGATTCTTGTGGATTATATGTGACTCCACACATATGCAACTTTTAGTTCAGAAAAGTTTAAAGTTTATTAATAATATAAATGCAGTCCAAAGGAGTTGACATGTGCACAATATGGTTAAAAGAGAGGTTATAGGCCATAACCTCAAGACCTTTTAAAACACTTCTAATGAATGGTGTGAATTGGGAGAGCATCATCTATCTTGTACATTGAATAGGGGTATAAATGGGACCCATACTAATTAATTGACATTTCACACTATATAAATATCTACCCTTCTTGTACATCAGTAGTTATTGAAGTGTCCCAGGGATGTACATCATGTTTCAAACATCTATAGTTTTCTACAATCAATCCCTTTCATTTTTTGGTCCCCTTAATATCCCTATTTAGTATAGAACAATACAATTTTTAGATGTGTTTCCATTAAAGTAGACAAGGAAATATTGAATTTTAAAAAAAAATTATATATAAAAAGTCAACCAAACATAATAGGATACTAGAACCTAATTGCATGTTTATATTAAAATTATTTGAGAAGTAGTGTTGTGTACTCCGTATAATTTTTTGATTAACTAGAATCCTAGAAGGAGTGATGGGGATAAAAAATCATGATGTCATTTAAAAAGACAAAATTAGTATGTCATCAAATTTTCAACAAGTTTTGTCTTTTTTAACCCTAAGATGCTTACAACCAAAAAATGGTTAATGGATTACTTTTCAAATCATTGTACAAATGAAGTGTGCACCTATTGGTCAAAAAATCAAATCGATATAGACAAAGCTCCTTGGTAATAGGTCTTATCCTTTCAAGGTTAACCTTTAACCCTGGATTGCTATGAGCACCATTCTGTGGCATTTGGATGACAATCCAGGGTTCTCAGAAGAGATCAGAAACAATTTTTTTCATCCTTTTCGTTTGGTTGACCTTTCTTGTTGAGTTACAAAGAGTATCCAATTGAATTTTTAGTTTAACTAGGGTTTGCTTTCATGTAGTTGAAAAGTAAGTAAAATAAACGGATGGTTAAATTTGCTATTTTAGTGTATTTTGAGAAGTTGCTGCTCCTTGCTCTAAATCTGAAATTTCTCCAAAAAAATGACATTTTTTGAGTTTGAGACCAGCTAACAAAATGAAGGTCATCTACTCTAGTTTCTACTCCAATTGGAATTTTGGAAAAATTCGTAATATTGAATATTTTATTGTAGTTTGAACTTTGGATGTATTTTCATTGTCCATTGTATTCTAATTATGGAATGACACGGAAGTTGAACTTTCACCATGATGTTTGTCACTGTAATGTACACACATGGTGAAATTTTCAGATTTTTTGAAAAAAAATTCTATTTAATGTGATTTTTTCTTCCCTTTTTTTTCAAAATTTTTCAGAAAAATCATTTTTCTTCAAAAAAATCTAATTTTTTATTTTTAGTGAAGTAGAGGAGACATGGAATGTCATCTCTAAAAAATAAACATAAAATTTTTCATACAGATCTATTCCCCAAATGGCAACAAATTGAGTGATGAGCAACGAGGCTCTGAATTAGTGGTTATAGGTCTGTCCTATAGGGGTTAAACACCAACATCAACATTTTTTTGTTTGATAAACGACAAGGAATCTTTTTATTTAGGCAAGAAGTACAACTAATTATTCATCCTACAAATTTTGTTGTGAAAAGGGGAGGTCTTCTATAGGAGTTTCACTTCCAATGAGTGGTGTTGAATTTTTTTAAGCCAATGATTCACACAATAACCAAAGGGATGATTTCCACAATCACCATATCATCCTTTAAGGATACCAAGAATTAGATATCTAAAAATGAATGCTCTTCAAAAGGATGTCTCTAAGTCAAAGGATGATTTATTACTTAGAGATTATAGTTTTAAACCTTCAAAGCATTTT
The DNA here is from genome assembly GCA_963920665.1 of Straminergon stramineum. NCBI lineage: Eukaryota > Viridiplantae > Streptophyta > Bryopsida > Hypnales > Calliergonaceae > Straminergon > Straminergon stramineum. Next base: position 26,240,846 of record OY987265.1, on the reverse strand, counting down.
GGATACCCACCCACTATGGTATACAATACTCCCTCTGTCCCCCAATGATCTTCCGGTTCTCCTTCATTTTTATGTCCCAAAATGATCTTTTGGATGCACGTACTAATATGGAAGGAACAAGATTGGGGGGCTAGAGGTCATGGGCCAAAGCAAAAAAGGTAGGTCAAAGGCCCACATAGGCTTGGGCTATAGGGTGAGAGTTTAAGACTTGAGCTACAAGCCCTAGCCTACAAAGATTGATATTCTTGCAAGAAAATTGACCAATTGAATATTCATCCTCATCCATAGGGATTAGGCAATCGTATGGCTACCAGTGCTCTTCAAAAATGCCTCAAAAAACTCACTTTTGAGTACTCCAAAACTACATTTTGGAAAGGGCTTGGGAACTCAAAGTTTTTGGATGGTAGGAATACACTGAACTCTACTTAAAACTCCCCCAAAATTGGAAATATGTTACGTTCAAGCTTAATCTAGAACATTTTGTCCAATAAAATCATTTTGGGATGAAGGGATTACTGTAGTGGCATTGTTTGGATGCACTTTAAAAACTTCTGATTCCTTCAATAGTGTGACATTTTGCTTACAAACTTGTCTACTTGTTCATGAAGAATAGCAAGAACTCTTACACTTTCATTTCAATATATTTTCTTGTCTATTTAGAAAATACACCAATGTAGTTTGAAAAATTGAGCCAAGTGAACCTATTACAAAACACTACCTAATTGGGACTCCTTTTTCAAAACGAACCCCTAAAGATTCCTGCCTCAATTGTACTTCCACTATTCATGAGTCTAAAGCTGGTTCTAGACACACCTATTTTCGACTTCAAAAAGTAATAGCTTGTTCATATAATATTAAAAAAAAAATTCTCAGATAATCTAAAATCCCCATTTGACCACTAACAAGACCCCACAAAAACTTTTTCTGATACAAGAATTGGTACCATATGCTGAATTGCGCATTCGGATGCATGTGGGTGTAGTTACCTTACCTGGATATTTCTACTATTACTCAATTCTTGATAGATATTTTGGTTATTCCTTGAATTGTGCTTGAAATATTAAAAAGTTTACAAAGCGGTATTGTGCGTAAGGTTGTCATTTTGAAATAAAATTCACAGGAGAAAGCGGAGGACAAATCCCCAATTGATAAGCATGTTCATAACCATCCGCTTCCGTTAACATGGCACCCACACCAAGACATATAATCGTATCAACTTCCAGTGAGATTCAAATTAATGGAGAACTCCCTTCAAAATCACAAGCAGAGTTACATACTCCACAAACAAATGATCAGAATCTAAGCCCCAGGCACCGGCACCGCCTCCGCAGCCGCAACCTCTGCGTCATCTCCAGCAGGCCTCTCAATCTTAGCACCAACTTCCTCGCTGTAGTCCCCATGAACCTGTCAACCAAAAATGTTCGAGATAACAAGGACGCAATCAGAAATACATTCGCCCGTCGTGAAATTCCACGCGCAATGGAGTAGCAACTCAAGTGTATACAATCATCCACGACCAGCACCTTGCACAAATCCGACACATGCAAGTGCAAAGACCCTTCAAAGCGTTTAAGATCAGCACTTAAGATACAATAAGTAGAAACTAACCTCCATCAACTTCATGAGGTCGAACTTGGGAGCCTTGAGGATCTTCACTTTCCGGATGAAAGTGCTCTGGAGAGGGTAGATGCCCTGCGTGGCCTTCTCGATCTCCTTCCCAATCACCTCGGGGATGAACTTCGCCACCAACTCCTTCAAGTCGCAACTCTGGGCTTCACGCACCATGATCTCTCGCATCTTGCGCCGAATCTGTAGTTCAAAATCGCGAATTTTAATGCTACAGAAACAGTAACAAACGTTTGAATGGCGTGTTCAAGGAGGTTCATCATCAAACCAAGTAACTAGAATATCTACCCTTCCCCCGATGAAAATTATAACAACCACTGAATCCAGAAGACTTTGAGTTCTTAATCTATTGTAGTGGTGTAAGATTAGGGTTTCCGGTTAAGTTGGGATTTACATCCCCCATAAAACGCACAGTTTCGGTTCGCAAGATATACACTAGGGGAATACAGGAGTACAGGACTGGTTTAAACCTGACGAATCTGGCTCGACTGGGCATAGCAAGTCTTCTTGATCTGGTTCGGCCTCTTCTTCGTGAACGCAATGCAGAACATGCGAATCTGGAAGTTGTCGGTGGTCTTCACATCCACATGAGCCTCGATCAAACTCTGCCACTTGCGCACCAGAGAACGCAGCTTGTCGGTCGTGAAGTCCATGCCCTGCACCCACGCAGCACAGCATAAGACTCTCCGCATCGAAATTGCGCCTACAGAACCGTCCCATACACCCCACGACCGCTAAAACCTAGATTTCTCTTCCGGTGTACGTACCCAGAAGTTGGTGAGAACATTCTTGCCCTGCACATCCTCAGCCCTGAGCTTGATCTTGCGGAAAGCCTGGTCCTCATCCTGCTGCAAGTCAGCCAGAGAGACCTCGAATACCCGTCCCTTCAACCCATCGGACGCAATCTGTTACACCCACCAAAAACCACCACACTCGCGTCAAATGACGAAGATTATCACCAAGTGAGAATTTTTCTCCCTCATCCCCAAATACAAAAAACTCTCAGTAGAACCTAAACCCTAAAACAGACTAACCTTCGTTCCTTGAGTCCTGGTGACAAGCGTCTTGCCCAAAGACCTCTGCGTGAAGGTGGTGGGAGCCTTAATGTCATACCAGTCCTTCTTCGAGAAAGGGTCGACACTGCAATCCCGCAAATCAGCATCAGCAAACGAAGTGCAAATTACGATGGAATTCAGAAACCCTAAAATGAAAAATTGCGGGAGCTCATTTTGAGCAAATACTCCCAGGTTCAAAGAGGTGTGGGAATATCGTACATTTTCTTCTTGCCACCCTTTTTGCCCTTGGAAATGCGCTTGTTCTTGCCGACGGCCATGGCTGCAGGTCAAGCTTGTGAGCTCCAAGGAGCTGCTACGGAGCGGTGGTTCGTCTGAAAAGAGAGTCTGAAACATTCAGGCTGTGTCTCATAGCCGCAGCTCCCCAACTCCAAACCCTAATTCGTGGACCCGTTCACACTTGCCATGTCACGGCTTTATTTTGTCCACGTCAGTGCCTACTCAGCATCTTCTTTGTAGAGCTTCGACATTGCTCATGTGCGATTATTATATTGACCCTTAGCACCTTAAGCATTTGAATTACACAAACTAGTGAAATTAGGTTTTGTTGTAATTGGGACTCATAAACCTCCATTTGTACACATGAAAAAAAAATTTAGAAATATTTATTGACTTTGATGGTTTGTAAAGTAACTTTCTTGTTGTAAGGTAGCCTAATTTCATTAGTTTGTGTAGAGATAGTAAGATTACTTTTGAAATTGTATGTTAAATAATTGAAACATCTCCAAAATTTTAGCATTGACTTATGACAAACATTCTTTCTTCTTTCCATTGATATATTACATCATTTTTTTTTAAGCTTCCTCAATTGGTATACTAATTGGATGAAGTGTACTGCATTTCACAACATTTATAATTGACACAACAAATCATTGAGCACTTAGGGTTTCAGAACTTAATCTTTAAATGCCCTATTTTTTACTTGAATTTTTGCATAATTTGGCTTATATATTTGCACAAGTAAAATATCTACTTCAATTTCATCAAATCGGTTGTAAAGGATTTTTTTTGGAGAATCAAGCATTATTTTGAAGGAAGGAAAAGTCATTTGGGCAAAACTTGACCTGCAAAATTTATTGATCATTTAGAATATAGAAATTGGAGTGCTTAGGGTTTAAAGGTCCCTTAGAGACTACATGTATATACACTATTGTAGGTGAATAGCATGTTCATTCCATATGGTGCCTAGTAGGAACAAGAATTTTATCCTATGAGTGTAGCCTAAATGGCCATGTATAGTGACCATTGGGAGGTGGCTAGACTAATGTTTAAAGTGTGAATAAGGTTGGTACGAAATGTTTTTTCCCTTTGGCCACCCCTTAGACATTCCTTTGGCCTTCTTCATTTTCTTCAAGTCTTCTTTTTGTGTGTGTGAAGTATTTTGAGAGCTTAGGAATGGAGTCTCGATAGTTTATTTTTAATGGATGCATTCCCAAAGTATTTAGTGAGAGGTGTCTCTTATTGCTTATATATTTTGTTGGACTAGGCCTATTTGGATCAAAATAGAAGCATGCTAGAAAAATTCATGTCCTAATTATTGGATGGTTGGCATTTATATTGTATTGTAGTGTGGAATTGCTTCCCAAGGAGATTACTCCTTGTAATTTTAGGTATACACCTCAGTTAAGAGGGTATTTGATGTGGGGCTATTTACCTTCATTATTGCATTTAAGACAACTGTATTTTTACATAAAAAGCTATGAGAGTGTATTTCCAATCCCCTATGTTTTTTTTGTAAATTCCTTCTTTCAATTTTTTAAATGGGGCTATCTTACATATAATATTGAAGTGTCTAAATTTTTCCTAAAACCACCTTTCTTTACAAATTTTTTCTAATCTCCACTACATGCATATATAGGCTAGGGATACACTATAAAACCAACAACAATCAATTCAATTCAAGTGTCATTGACCTAGTGATTGTTTTTAATAACAAATTTACCATTGAATACTTTAGAATCCCCATTGAATTAGTTGTAAATATCCCATTCAATATGATCGAGTGTATTTAATACATCCAACTTCAAAAATTGAAGTTAAATGAACTATAAACTCTATCCTCATATTGTATAGTTTTGGGGGCATTGAATCCACTAAGGTAGACCTCCCTATTTGTGCAATGTGACAATTTTTGCCATTTGTAGTCAACATTTTACATTTGCACTTAATTTTTTTGATACATAAGCTATTAGTATTGTGGCAAATTTTTTGTCAACCACCCTTCATTATAGATTTTCTTGCAGTTTTTTTTATTGTGTCCATCTTATCATCCACATGAAATTATTTGTCCTTATCTATACTCATAGTACTATGAAAAAATTGCACAACTCCTATTTGTTCAAGCTAGCTTAATAATAAAAATTCCTACTACATGATGTTTTTATGTAGCCTAATTTATATATATCAGAGTATGTAGAATTTCATGGACCCTATAGTAGCCCTACATATTATATAAATTTTTCCCCCTTTGAATTAAATGGACCCTATCTTTTAACTCACGTAGTTTTCTAAAACTCATGAGTAATCTCCTGGGAGTTGCTTGTAGGTACGCATGTGTTTGTACAATTGTTGTATAACACCTTCTATTGGCAATACAAAGTAATACAACTTCCACAAGTCCCCTTGAAGGAGGTTCCTATGATCTCAATTTTTTGTATTATGTTTTGGATCTTTTTGAAAGTTAAGAAAAATGATTAGATTTGGGGGAATATAAGTTTTATTTCAATCCTTTCCAAGAGCAAAAGTTATATCATCCAAACCAAAATCAAGTAAAGGCTCGCAACAAAAATAAATAAGTAAATAAATAAATAAATGAAATATAGATTATTTTTTGTTTCTATAGAAAGATTCAAATTATCCTATTTGAATAAGTGATATAGAAGATTGTGCAAAAATAGGATGCTCTATATATTTCCAAAATATGATACTTTGATACAACATTTTTTTAAAGAATAAAAATCAAGAGTATTTTTTCAATTTTTCTCCAAACTCACAACTCAATTCTTTAATATAAAAAATTTGAAATCAAAATTTTTTGTATAAATATTTTAAGTTAATAAGATTCAAAGCCTTATAATCTAGGTAGACTAGATGTAGAAAAACTTGTTTTCTTCACTTTAAACGCTTACATCATGTAATTTATACAATCAAAGTTTTTTAAAATTTCTTCAAAACATTCTCAAACTAGGACACTAGGTTCTTGCAAGATCCTATGGTTAAATATGCAAAAATAAAAATGTTTAAAATTTGTTCTCTTTGTATTGAAAATGGTAGTTTTTAGGTATTATTTATGAAAAAATGGCCTTGGGATTCTAGAAATTATGCAAAAACAAATAAACTGATAAGGGAATTATTCATCATCAATACTTTACCATTATTTGGTCTAAGTACATCAAACTGGAAGCTTTAAATCTCTTGAACTTCAAGACAAATTATTTAAGAAAATTTAACTTCAAATTGTTTATTATATGTACACTAAATAGGGATATTAAGGGGACCAAAAAATTAAAGGGATTGATTATAGAAAACTATAGATGTTCCAACACACTTTCTTTAAACTATTGTCACACTTAGTTAGAATTCTTTGGTACATTGATATATAGAATTAAAAAATCATCTTCATCAAAATTGGAAGAACTTAGTCATTTTTATGTTAACTATAAATAAAATATGATGTATTAAATATTATCTTAATATAATTTTTTTTAAAGAATTTAAGCACTTATAGAATAACTTCAATCTAACTTGTGTGTAAATTGAAAACACCATTCCACGTATAGGCAAACTTGTTTCTATAAATCACAATCAAATTTTTAAAAATTGATGTATAGAAAATAGTAGATAAAATTAGATTGCTAGACTAATTAGTAGGGCTATTTTTTGTCCTATTTCAAGACATAAATAAGAATAACCCTTAAAGGATGAGCCTATGACCATTGATTTCAAGCTTCATTGCCCATCACTTCATTTGTTGTCATTTTGCTAGTTATAAATGAAATTTTTTTGCATTTATTTTTGTGAAATGAAGTTATATATCTACTACAAGTTATGAATTTTGAGATTTTTCCAAGAAATTTGAAATTACTATGAATTTCTTAAGAAAAAAATGAAAAAATATAGAATATATTAAAAAAATCTGAAGTTTTCACTATAGATGTATATTGTATATAAACATCATGGCATAAACCAAAGTTATAGTGTCACTCAAAAATTAGACAATCAACAAACCATGGTTATATGCCTAAAGTTCATATTGCTATAAAATATTGAAATTTACAAATTCTTCAAAATTTTCAAGTTGCAGTAAAAACTGCACTTAATAATCTCCATTTCATTAGTTGGACTCAAATTCTTAAAACATTATTTGTATGGTTAAAATTCACATCAAGAGTAAGTGGCAAGAAATGGACAATATATAGTGCAAGGGTGATCCATATGTGGATTAAGCATCTTCTTCTTTAGAATAGTCAATAATACCATAATGAAAGAATTTACAATACTATTCATTGAAAATGTACTTAAGGAACTTCCCAAAAAATTGGATGAAAAAACCTTTTTTTTTTCATCCTATAGTCTTAGGTGAAGTCATCTAAAAGACAAAAAACATCCATAGTATCCTTTAGGGATTAACTCTTAAGTTTTGAACCATCTAGAGGATGGATGTTAAATGTTTGTGATATTTAAGTATAATTCATCAAATTAATATTCATTGAGGAAACTTCAAGAAACTTCCTGTCATATATCAATGGACTTATGGATAGAAGAAGGAAGAAGAATGTTCTATGTGTCCTTTGTTTGGTTCAAAATGTGATTTGTAGAACAAATTATAGACTCTACTAACCATGGCTTTGCTCTCCACTAAGTAGCAAATGTCAACACATATCAAGATTTGACAGAAATTTTTCCTAGTGAATTTTTCCTTTAAAGGTGATTTGGAAATTCAAGACACCTTTGTTTGATTTCAAATTTTAGATTCAAAGGAAATTCAACACATATGTTGCAAGAACTAGCGAAAATCCAAAACAACCACAAGAGCAATGCCATTACACCCTAAAGAAACTACAAATATATACCACTTCTACACAAAATTGAGCACACACCTGACAAAATTGACATCTTATCATAAAAACAAGTTTGACCAATTTCGACTGCATGGAAGTTTGCTCTGAGATGGATGCATCCATTTCCACCACTTTGAGAAAAATTAGCATACTCAGTCTGGGCGAATTTGATAGACTCCCTGTACAAGTAGTTTTAGTGGACTGGCAAACCGATAGTCTATCTGACGATTTTCCAAAAAATGAAAATTACGATTCAGAGTTCGAATGAATTTCTTCAAGTCTCATTGTACTGTACATGGCACCGCACACCAGCGCATGTGATCAGGTATACAAGTATATAATTTCTAAATCGTAGAACTTCAGATTTTCTACATTTCACACAAAATTGATCATGGGTGCATTTCTGAGAATAGGGGTACCCTCTTACAAGTGTTAGGAATAGGAGAAAGCTTACCGGTTGCTTATAGGCGTTGACTGTGAAATAGATGAACCTCGCCATCCTCAAGAAAATTATCCTAACTTAATTAAATGTCTTACGTAAGGCTACGAAAAGAGCTCACCGTACGAGAGAAGTGATCGACAGTTTTAATCAAAGACCAATATGCAAGTATCTCAAGGGCAACTCGATTCAAGATTTGAACTATCAAATTCGTAAAAACATGATCGGATACGTACCTCGCAAGTTCAAATGCGTGTACTGAAAAAGCAAAGAGACAGAATTCAAAGCAGCAACAGTGGAATGCAAGCTAAGTAAGAGTACGACCCAATGCAATCTGTCTGCGAGAGCTGAAGCTCTTGAGCAGGGCGTCTAAAATTCCTTGGTTCTTTATAGACTTGGGCTGCGGTCAGAAAGACGTAATCATTAGGCTTCGTAGCAGAAAGGCTCAACTGAAAAGAGGACTGTCCGTTCTAACAGAAGGGCGCGCGACTGAAGCCAGTCCTGAAGCCAGTCCCAGGTCAGGGAATCTGGTACTGGACTTCTGAAAGGAACAGAATGTGCTGACAGTGACGATCGAGAGTCATCGAGGGCTTGATCAAAGTACCCAGAAGGTAAGCTTAAGAAAAAAAAGGACAGGAATAGACATAAGAATTTGGTAGACTGAGACATCCTTCGCTTGACTTGGAATTTTGAAAGCATGGCTAACCGGTGTCGGAAAAAATACGAATGGACGAGGACTACTAGAGACGGTCGGCGGACCCTCTTCAATTGCCGGCACTTCGGAGATTTTCGAGGTATTGAATACAGCATTAATTCCATGTACTGCAATGGTGGCATCCGTGTAAAGGTCTGGGTCGACGATCACTGCATCGTCCACTTCGTAAGCACTTGCAGTTATATTCGTGACCTGAATCGTATGGTTTGACAAGTCAGTCGTCAGTCGACTTCCCACTTCGAGCCGGAGGAGGTTTGAGAAAGGCATAGGGACTGTAATGATATGGAATCTTATAACGTCCTGCAGACGTTCTTCAGCCTTCGTCTTTTGAAAGTCGGAAAGAGCTTTGTTGCAGGGTGCGAAGACTGTTATTCCCGGATGGATGACCGACTCTGTCATGTTGTCAAGCATTGATGCGAATGTACTATACTTCGTCCCGATTCGCAAAGCCCGCACGACTTCTTGGTGCATCTGACTCTGACCCTGATGTGATATCACGGGTGCATGGTTAGCATTATACTTTCCTGCCGCACCACTGATTTCGAATTCCTCTTTCGTCGAAGCAGCGGTCACTGTGCACGCATTCTCGCAGCAGAGAAGGATCCCAAGAAGAATCAACTTAAGTACAGCGACTCTTGTCTCAACTCTCCGTGAAAACTCCATCAAGAAATAGATGCTCGTCGAACTTTGCAATTAACTGTCACCTAATGAAACCAGCAGGTACAATTATTCATCAATTCATCACTTCTGATTGCGTCTCATATTTGTAAATAAGTTCAAGAAGCGCAGTCACAGCAGTTCATGCAAGGAAGCATCTCCAGACAATTGGAATTAGCAAGCCCCCGATGCAAGGGATTGTAAGCATGCATTTTAGCCGGCGGAAATTATGAGAGGTTCGAGAAGGCTTGCAATCTGTGCGCAGGTGTGGAGACAAGCCAAAAGGAACGTGCGAATAGGGACATTGCTTCTGCTATCTTGAACACAAGCTGCCTTCAAATAATCAAAGACTGATGGCCACTCTTGATTTTCCTTTAAAACCCAGGTGACTATTACTCGTTTCTTCGTTCAGAAGTCGCCATTTCCTAGACTCAATGCTAATCGTTGGCGGATGACCTCTCAGCCTCTTGTCCCAGACACAAATCAAATGCTAACGCGTACTCATTGCCTCCATCAAGACTGTATTCAACACAAATTCTCCATTTCTAACAGAATAAAAAAACACAAAATGACTATCCAAGATCTTGAAAGCATTTCTTCCAAACAAAGGGAAAATGACAATCAAGCGATAGAGCAAAATCACTTCCACGTCTTAAGAACTAATTTCCCAGACGTCTATCGGTCTTAAATAACCTTCCTGCCTACAGTCAATGCATACGGAAAAGATTACAAATAGAGCGGTGGAAATTAATCAACTACCTTTCAATGGAGACCTGAAAGTTTCTGCTGAAACAGATTGAAACTCCGCGGAAGGAAGCGATGCCTGAAGACGCTGAACGAAGGTGCACATGAAATTAGCTGAAATATAAAGCTGTACAAGAAAATTAGCGGCAGCAAGTGAAATTCAATAGCCACGATGACGAGCACAGCGACGGGATTGCGAAGCAGATAAGTGATGAGACCGGATAAGTGAGGAATGAAGGCGATCGAGAGCGCACCAAAGAATCTGAGCGCCAAAGAAGCTTGGTGAAGAGAAGGAGCAGCGATGTGTGACACTGAAGACAGCGCGCGGAAACAGCGAGGTGACAATCGAGGTCTCTTTTGAGATTACCAAATACAAAGGTGATCTCATGTGCCCATACGCTGATAAACTTTATGGATAGCAACTTCAAATTGCAATGAATCGTCAGGCTCATGCCCCTTGGTCGCACTCTAGGTTTTCAACATGAACATTAGATAAAAAATTTGGACAATATTTCTCTAGGATGAAAATATGATGGATTTTATAAGAGGAGTTCAGTTGTGACAAGGGTCATGATACTACATACCTGATATAATAGATGTAAGGTAGAAGCACCTATTACAAAGTAATTTTAGAAATTTGTATAGTGATTTTCAGAAATTGGATGATTACAATAGGAATTTCTAAAGTTTAGTAGCATTTTAAATCTAAAATTGTTCATGTATGAATTTGTACATTTTGTACAACTAACATCTCTATATTTTAAGAGTGGTTTAATGTACAAAGTTGGGAATTGGTGGGTTCACCTTAACTAAATAAGGGTATTGGGGAAGGGTAGCAATAGAATGTTACACTATAGAATTGAGTGATTGCAAGAAACACTTCACATTTTTTGGCCATAGGATTGGTAGTACTATGAAGACCTGTCAAATTTGTGTGTTAGCAGTGCGCTTGTGAATTTGAATAGTCAATTTTGGCGCTTGTGAATCTGAACCATGCAATACTATATAGTACTATAGACTACTGCAAAAGCCACCAGCAATAGAAAATAGCAAAAAATGGGTCTGTTGGCTTTTTATTTTTAGTAATTCAAAAAAAATTCAAAAGAATTCCATAAAAAAAAATATTTTGCTAGAGAAGATTGCACTCCGATTGCACCAAAAAATTCATATAGGAAATTTTTTCCCTCTTTGTAGCCTTCGCACAAAGGAAGGTCACTTTCACCCTATGTGCGCAACTAACATGTTGCTATTTTCACAAAACCTCTTCATCAATCTTTGAAAAGGTAGTACACCTCCAACATATCCAATTGGTGACTTCCAATTCACATTTTTGGGTCGAAATTAGTACTACACCCCCCCCCCCCCCCCCTCCCCAAATGGCCAAAATAGACATCCAATCGGGGGCAAGTTAAAAATAGTAAAATAATTTGAAAAAATTTGAAAAAATTGTGGAATGTCTGAAACTTCCACATCTACCTTCCTTTCAAATTTCACACCAATCGGACGAAGGATGCCAAAGTTATGAGCAAGAAGACAAGAAATAGGACAAGTGTTTCTTGCAATTATCCAATTATTAAATGTTTCCTTAAATCTTAAATTTTATTAATCTATTAGTTTTATTAATATTGCCAAATATTATTCAATTTATTATGGAGTATATAATAGTATATAATGGTATAATATAATCCAAGAATAGTATAATATTATAGTATAATAAATTATTATATATTTTGATATTTAAATCTTACTTTGGACAAGATAATACTATTTGTATATCATTTTTATAACATTTTAATTTTTCACAATGTAATTCATTTACTAAATATTTTTATTCTAGTGGTAATTTGGATGATTGCAAGAAAGAAGGTTAGTACTATTTTGCATCACAATCATTTGGAATGACAAAGTTGTCGTAACTTTAAAGTTATAACTTTTGAAACATGAACCTAATTAACTTGAAATTTTGTTGGAGACATATAACTTAATATCAATCAGATCCCTTATTTATTAGAAATTTTCAAAAGTAATTTTATCTTTAAATTTAAATTTAGCTAATTTGTCACCCTTTGTGATTTAGGAGCTTTTAATACTAGGGAGTATCCAAAATTAATGATTTAGAGCTAAAATTTTTGTGGTCTATTTCCACATTAAGTGAACATATGCATACTAAAGGGAAATTAAAAAAACATTATTTTACAATTGTCGTACCAAAAAATAACAACCTCAAAGAGATTGTCATTTTTATTATACTATAGGAGCAAAGGTTTGTTCACAAGGAATTTTGTAATGGAATAGGAAAGATTATAAATAAAATATAAATTATATATACCAATCCCTAAATTTAATTACACACCACTCAAAAATTCACAATAAAAAAAATTAATTTACAACAAATTGTTAGAATGGATTATAATCACATGAAGGAGTTCATTGTATACAAAAAGCAAAACAAAACAAACAAGAGAATCCTAGAAAAGCATCAAATTGCTAAACTATGTGCGAAGCCAAAGAGACACCCATTCATCTTGAACAATCACTCTTCATATTTAAGCTATCTAAAACACTTTAAATCTAAGATAATTTGCCTATATTATTCTACCACTGTGAAAACAATTTGACAATTGGGCTTGTTCTACAAAGCAAAGGGCACTTAGTCAAAAACCAAAAATACACTACATGACTATATAGCCCCCCTACTTAAGCATTTGATGTCCTTGTCAAATTGTATAGTAAATGAGGCTTCTATTTTTGAATCTTGTAATCTATTAATGTGTGGATTTAGTTACTAACCATAATCCAAGCACCTTTATAATATTTTTATGAATTCTTTTAGACAAGATGTTGTAGTAAATAAATTGAAATTGATTGATAATATAGGTCATAGTTTGAGAATAACACATGTAGATGCTACAACCTCAATTAAGTATAGTCCAATAGCAAGTGAATATTGCAATTTAACATAAGTTAGAATCTATATGTTCCTCATGATAGAGCTATATGCAAAATAGGCTCATTAATTTTATCATCTTGAAGAAGGAATTATATCATTGATTATCTTGAAAATTCTTCATTTGAATTTTTTGGGAGGAAGTGAAGTTTCCTAATTTGGTGTTGACTTAAAATTTTACAATTTAAAAAATAAAATAAAAACTCATATTTTTTTAATTCAATATAAATAAGAGATTCATATGAATCAATTAATACATCTTCAAAATATTAGAATATGCTTTAATATTTTTTTGTCTTTAAATAATTTAATGTATGTTCATATCTTTAATGAATTTAGTTTAATACATCCTTTTAAAGATTTGATTTTGTTTTATTCTTTTGTCTTTAGGAGTCATTATAATTTTTAATTTCCTCAAATTAATCAATTCATTTTTCATCACTTTAATAATTCTAAAACCTCAAAATCCATATTTCTTTTCACTTTTTATTTTCATTTGATTTTACAAACACTTTAGATTCTCTAAGTGGGTTCAATGGTAATTTTTTTTGTAACAATGAATAAAATGTCATCATTTATTCAATTATGAATATACATAGAATTGGAGTTCTTTGCACATGCAACTTCATGTTTTCTATTGTTAAAAGTTTATATGTGCCTCCATAAAATATTATTTTTATTTTATTTCTCAAAACAATAATAATTCAAGTATTAGTATTAGTATTAGTATAAATCAATATAAAAATACATCACCTCTTTATTTTAATTTAATCTTGTATCTTCAAAAAATATACAAAGGCCTCCAGGGTCCCAAATCATTACTAATAAACAATGATTTATTAAGTATGATTTAATTTCATACATATATTTTATTTACAAAAACTTTGGGATAATTATATAATATTGTATAAGCAAGAGATCTTTACACAATAGGCTAGAAGCTTGTTTTCTTAAAATGAATTCATTTGTATAATTTGTCATGTTTGCAAACTCAACAATCATAATTACTAAGTTGTCAATTGAATCCCCTACTACAATATTATTTTCAAGGTCAATTTCCTTCCTTCCTGAATTAATAACAAACTTCTTTGAAACTTTTGCTTTAGATATTGTTTTATCCTTATGAAAATGAATGTGTGTTGTATCAAATTCTACAAGATGGTTAATATTCAATTTTGTAATATTAATCATTTTCACAAAATCTTGCCTTTGAAATATCATTTTGTCTTTGAAACATGTGCCCATTTTTTGTAAATTTTTGAAATATTTTATTTGTGGCAACTTGACATTTGTAAGAAGATAATAATCATTTTGAAAATAACATTGAATTGCTTGGGAGTGGACTTTGACATTCAATTTTGTATTTAGTTGTTGCTTAAGGTTTTCATTGATTTATTTTAATGCTAACTTTTTCATAATCAATATATCACATTGTAGAGCGTGAGAAATGTTTTTAAATATTTTGTGTGTGATTAATTTTGAGTGTTGCATATTGTAGAAAATTCTAATTTCCTTACTTTTTTGAAGTTGGTGTTGAAAAGATGCATTGACAATTTCTATATTCTCCTTATCTCTTATAACCATAGATAAATCTTCTTTAAGTATTACATTCTTTTCCACAAAATGGTTCTTTAAAGATGACACTTCAATGGTAAGATTATTACACTTTTGCTTTAAATCTTCTACCAAACTAAGTAAAGCACTTGTCTCTTTTTTTAATATTTTTGTCAAATCTTTTTGTACAACAAGCTCATTTTCCTTTAACAACAATACTACATCCACATTTCTATTTTGTTTAATCATGTATTTACTAAATTTAGAAATATTAGACAAATTATTTTGAAGTATCTTAATTGAAGCTTCACAAGCTTCTTTCATTTTCTTTGAAGACTTTTCAAATTCTTCATGCTACTCAACCCAAAGATCTTTACATTTTTTTTCCTTTCCAATCTTTTGACTTTCCATAATTGACATTTGATTTAAAGATAATAGAGCTACAATATTTGAAGAGTCACGATGATTTTTCACATCTTTTGAAGAACATAGAGCAATTTCTAATTGCACTTCAATATTTTTTGAATTTTTCAAATTCTCAAATTTTTCTTTCTCAACATGACTTTTGCATTCAAGAGCTTCTCTACAATTACTTTGTATAAGATTGAATTCTCCTCTCAAACTTTCCACTTCATTATACAAAGTAGCCAACAAAGATTTCAATGTGACTATATTCAAATCCATTTTTTTCGATCTTTATAGACAAATTTAAATTTTCTTTTTGTAATTCACGTGGCTTCTTTTCTTTGACTATACCATCAATAATCGGATTTTGCAATTCCATAATGATGAAATCTTGTTGTTGTTGTTGTTGTTCTTCCTAAGCAAAATTTTCATTCTCTTGTGATTCTAATTCAACTTTTGTCTCTTGAAATGATTGATATAATCAATTTCAATTCAATTTTAATTTGTTTAGTTCATTCAATAATGGTTTATTATAATTCTCAAGATATTCCATTTTGTTTCCATATTCAAAGTTTGGATACACAATTTTTGGTTGCACATTCCAACTTCTTTGATAATAATCCATTTTAAAAGTCAAAATCAAGTCTCACTTTCATCAATCCCCTATTGTACAAAATTCCTCAATAGCGGCCCCAACTATTGTACCAAAAAATAACAACCCCAAAGAGATTATCATTTTTATTATACTATAGGAACAAAGGTTCGTTCACAAGGAATTTTGTAATGGAATAGGAAAGATTATAAATAAAATATAAATTATATATACCAATCCCTAAATTTAATTACACACCACTCAAAAATTCACAATAAAAAAAATTAATTTACAACAAATTGTTAGAATGGATTATAATCACATGAAGGAGTTCATTGTATACAAAAAGCAAAACAAAACAAACAAGAGAATCCTAGAAAAGCATCAAATTGCTAAACTATGTGCGAAGCCAAAAAGACACCCATTCATCTTGAACAATCACTCTTCATATTCAAGCTATCTAAAACACTTTAAATCTAAGATAATTTGCCTATATTATTCTACCACTGTGAAAACAATTTGACAATTGGGCTTGTTCTACAAAGCAAAGGGCACTTAGTCAAAAACCAAAAAAACACTACATGACTACAACAACCTTCATACTCATGCTAAAAAGGCTCTCTTGAGCACACACTTTTGAATATTGAAGATGGTTTCAAGATAATTTTTTGGGGAAAATCTCTTTGTCATGAAGTTCTCCCAATTGTCCAATTTCTAGTTTCTTTATAAATTGATTTTCCTATTTTTTACAAATGAAAACTTCAAAGTATCTATTTTCTTGTGATTTTGCACTTTTCTAGTTCTCCTACTTAGAGAATTTTTTTATACTTTTCCTTCCTATTGTACATTCTTTTTATAGGTCTACATGTTGAACATATTTTTAATACTAAAAAAATGTTTTTCTCATTTTATAGTGCTCTCAAAGAAATTGCCTAAACTTTACAAAAACAAGCTAGTCTTTTTTGCAACTAACCTTTTGATGTTCTCATATTGATTTTATATATATATGGTGTTATTTCAATTATTATATAGAACATACCCTTGTCAAATTTTATTTTGTTCTATCAATTATTCCCTCCATCCTATAGTACTAGTCCTTTTTTATAATAATGAAATTGTCAAGGATTTGACAATGATTTTTCAACCCCTAAATGTCCACAACCTTTTTTGTGCTTCTTTGAGTTTGCTCAAACTAAACAAAAAAAAATACTTTTTTTTAGCTTTATCAATCATCATGTCTTAAAAATTGTAAACATATGAATTCAAACTAGATGTGTTATGGATCACATAGGAAAAAGTAAACACAACAATATAATTTATGAATTGAAAGATTATAATATTTGATCAACAAGGAGTTAAAACTATGAAAGTGTTTTGAAGTCTTTCAATCCACTTTTTACATGTCAAATCTAAAATTGAGGTCATAGAAAAAAATATGATGCTAAAGGGTATAACTTACATTACTATAGTTGATTTATAGCTTCTCAAAATCTACTTTAAATTTTTTTCAAATGAATTTCCAATATGATTTTTCCCTCAAGATTTAATGCAACACATGATCTAAATGAGCCTTTAACACTATAAAATCAAGATTTGCAATAGATGGCCACAAAAACAATCTTCAATAGAAAAATTGTGATCAAGTTTTTCAAAATCAGATTTTTAAATCTTAAAATAGACTTTAGAAGGTTTTCAATTAATAAATAAACTACCCCCCAAAAGTATTTTGGTAAGATTTTATATAACTTCAAAGTTTCGAACATACCCAAACATGGTGCTTGGGGCATTTAAGGGTTAATGCATGTTATAATCAAATTGTAATTTTACATATAGTGTGTGCAATGTGTCTAATCAAGTGCAAAACAAGTGGCTATTAATTGCAAATCAAATCAAAATCAAAATGTACCAAGTTGCAATAGATACAAAAGCATCAAGTTAAATAAGTATAGGCTATATAGAGAAGAAAGACTTCTTGTACAAGACTCTTCCTTCCTCTGTAACACAAATCCAAATAAAGAAAGAATGATGCAACAATTATTTATGTTCTACTCAACTAGACATTAACCCTTAAATGCTTGCATTGTCAAAAAGTTGACAACAAATGATTATTTTTTCTTAAACTTAAAATTTTAAAAATGCACCTATTCAACTTTGAGTTGATAAATATTTACCACTTCGTGATAGATTGCATCCTTCCTAGGTTAACACAAAATCTACCTTGTCCAAATAATCTTAAACCATTTAATGACCAAGCTAGTCACATCAATGTACAATAGACAAATATTACTTCTCTCAATACATGGATGAACTCTATCCGTTTCATGTAACTCTTGCAGTCTCAATTGAGTCAATTATGCACTTACTTAGCTCCGTCATGAAAACATTTATCATCCGCCCACCGGATCCCCGGCCGCTCTCTCAGGGGCTACTCTATCTCTTTCCTCACACTTGCATTCAAATTTTTGTGGCCTAACCAGAGAGCGATGGCGATAGAGAGAGTCGCGCAACGAATTATCCTTGATGATTAGAATCGGTTGTTACACTGGAGAATGGTATTGTGGCATTTTCGAAGAATCACGCTGGCACAATTCATTCTAATCAGGTTCGGAAAATATGAGCAGATCGAGCAGCTCCGCATTGCATATGTGAGTTCTTGAGCTCGAGCTTAATGTGCAATTTCGAAGGTGTCTGTGTGTCTACTGGTGTGGATGCTTATGAAACGAGGATTTCTGAATTGCAGTCAAACGATTGCGTCATTGCTGGCCAGTTTCTCTTCCATCAATGACAGTTTTAATTTCAAGACACTACTGCAAAACCCGTCGCTTTTCATTCCTTGAAATTGCAACAAAACGAAGGGTGAGTGAAAAAAGTCACAAGGGACAAATCGTGGGGCCTACTTGGATACTAACAATAGATCATTTTCAGTGAGAAGCGACACAACTCCGGATCTCCTCGATGAAAAACGACGGGGTTCGCTCTAGTGAGAGATTGACGAGCCGCATTCTTGCATGTGTGATATACGCAAATACTGCTGCTCGAGGATGCAAGTGGACTGTTGCAGGTCTTCCAGAGCTTTAACAGAACAGGGATTGACGAGCTGAAGTTGGAGACGCAGAGTCCGCCATCAATCACCTCTGCCATGAGAGGAGTCACGCACCTCATTCTGGTCGGGGATCGTCACCACCTTTTGCCCACGATCAGGCTATATATTCGAGGTGTGGATTACCGACTTTGAAACCCTAAATTAGCACGAGTACATGTATTGCGTGTTCCATTGTTCATGTAGGATTTAATTTCATGGATGTCTCTTTCAATTTGCATAGATATAATGCTTTTGGCTAAGTATCGCCACATTGCGACAATTTTTAGGTCCAGCTACCAGCGCAAAAGGAATCTAAGGTAGACGATACTCAAACTTTAGAGGGCTTTTTTTTGTTGTAATAGAAACTGTATTGTAACTACAAAAATAACAAAAACATTACTCCACAATTGGTAGCCTCATTGGAACCACTTCCCCAGCGAAAAAAGGGACTGGAAATGAAAACCCTGTTGTTACTGTAGCTATTGGTCGCAGATGTCTCTTTCAGGTTGCAGGGAAAACCTACTATACTTGCGGTGGTCGTAGCCCTTCAAGAGGCTGCAAAGTTTTCACAGTTTACAAACATGATTGCGGCCAGTCATAGGTGGGGCGGCAGTAGAACCCGACGAAGGAGCCTGTGCGCTGTCGGTCGCTTCCCGAACTCGCAGTTGCACACACTGTGCTGTCGACGGGCTGGCCATGGATGGGATTCGCTCACCCTGCTCCCTACGATCCCGAAATTGCAAACTCGGAGCCCAAGTGGCACTGGCAGCCAAGCAGGTGGCGGAGATCTCGGGTGGGACCAAAATGGTGAATCTTTTCGGTCAAAAGGTGACCTTCTGTAGCAATGCTGACCATATATCTCTCTCTGTGCAGTTTAATTGGAGGCTTGCATCGAATATTGCCTACAGTAGTTTCCACCAGCGCAGTGGCGATGCTGGGTTTCTCCAGCATCTCGTGCAGCATACGCTCGCAAGGTGGATTATTGTCAGTTTAGTAATTTCCAGATCACTAGGACGAGCATTCAGTTTGAATTTCGCTGAGCACGAATCTGCGTTTGACCGTATTGAGAATCGATAGGCATGCACTCGAAGGTATCCGGGGGAGATATCGCGATCGTGCAATTCTACTCTGGTTGACTTCGGCGAAGTGCATCTGTCGTCGTTTTGTCTTGTGTTGCTGTTATAAAATCTGTCTTGTTAATCTCCAGTTGCTAGCACTCGTTGTCGACGCCAATGGAGTGGACTCTTCGGCGATCGAAACGGGTGCATTGTAGAACTACTTCCAGGTGTCGCAGCGAGTAGAGAAGGGGAGATCGGAGTCCTGAATTTCGGATCCATGTAACTGAGGTAGAGGATACAATTTGCGGCATAACAAGGATTTAAGGATCGCAGGGGTGTGCTTTCATGGGGAGCTAGCTCAGCATCGGGCTGTGGAGAGGTCAATTTGGGTACAAGGGCCAAACTCTCCTAAGATCGAATTTCCTCAATTACTGTATGATGATTTCTTAATCCATCATTCAAGGTGGTCGGTTATAATTAGTTCCGTTTTCAAGGGATTGTGCGTCTGTACCCA
Organism: Straminergon stramineum; assembly: GCA_963920665.1. NCBI lineage: Eukaryota > Viridiplantae > Streptophyta > Bryopsida > Hypnales > Calliergonaceae > Straminergon > Straminergon stramineum. Next base: position 26,220,380 of record OY987265.1, on the reverse strand, counting down.
CCCCATTCCCATTCAATGACCAGTGTCCATAGGCGGTAGTAGCCAAGTCATGATTACCACCAACTTGCTTAATGAGGGCCACGCAACCGAGTGTCTGAATAGATGCGATGTCGTTGATAACACTAGTCATTAGTGGACATAGGATCAGGTCTCTACCGGAGTCAGTATCCTCTACCTTGTGTTTGTGTCAATCTGGTCCTTGCACTTGCAGTACTCTCTCTGGGATCTGGTAGGGACAGGAAGAACTTGATACTCGATGCAGAGAACTCGAAGAGGGATGAAGAGTGAAATCTCGTGATGCTTTGAGTGCGCTATGCTCTAGTTGCACTTGTTTGTGACAGTTTTGTGACATGTCAGATACATTGGGGTACATCGAAGGCATAAATTCCACTGGGAGATTTTGTTTCTACAATTTGGTGTCGGGTTAGTAAACAGATTTAAACATTGGCAGAGATGGATAAGAAGGATTTAGGTTTCCTACGACTCTGGAGGGTTTATCTTCTATGGGCCACTGCGTGCACAATCATGCAGTTGCGATGTGTCCTGTCGCTAAATGAGGAAGGGGAGTTGCTGCTGAATTGGAAGCAAGGTTACCTGGAGGATGTCGACGACAGCTTGAGCAATTGGAATTCCTCGGACACCAGTCCTTGTTTCTGGAATGGTGTGCAATGTACACAGGGTTCCGTATCAGTGCTGGACTTCTCCCCCATCGCATTTTGCAACCTCGCTGGGGACATCCACGCCCTCGCTTTCGGTTAGTGTCTGATTCCTCTAGAGTGGCCTTGTTGTATTACTGTACATGTGTGTCTGAGATTGCTGTCATAATGTGAACTGAGGGATAGTGACTTGGGAATAGTGCACTTACCTTTGCTGACATGGTGTGTGTTGGCATGCAGCAAAGTTTGTCAATCTTACAACCTTGAACGTGGGAAACACGAGTTTGAGCGGAAATTTTCCTGAAGACATCGTGAATTGCTCCAAGCTGGTATACCTCAACCTGAGTTGGACCTTTATTGGAGGGAAGTTTCCAAATGACTTTCCTAAACTCCAACATTTGGAAGTGTTGGACCTAACGTATGATTACTTGGAGGGTACTGTGGAGAACAAATTTGATGAGCTCCAAGAGCTGCGAGTTTTGCGTCTTGACGGAAACTACTTCCAAGGCCAAATGCCATATTCCATTCTTTCATTGACGAAGCTTGAAGAATTGACTTTGGCACATAACAATTGGAATGGTACAATGCCATTGGGCTTCTTCAGCATTCCAAACCTTAGAGTTCTATGGTTAGGGTCAGACTTGGATGTCATGGACATGGTGCCATGGCCGAATGTGAGCTTATGGGAGGGTTTGGAGGAACTTTGCCTGGATGGCGTGAATTTCCCACCATCTTTTTTTCCAATTGGGATATTGACATTGACAAAGTTGAGGACTCTGTATCTTGAGAGATGCCACATCATAGGCCCCATTCCCTCTCTTGATAGTCTAACACATTTGGAAGAACTCCATCTGGGCAACAACTCACTTAGTGGCCACATTCCAGACATGTTCAAAAGTATGCCAAACTTGACGGTACTCTGGCTTTATCAGAATCAAGTGATGGGGCCTCTTCCAACCTCTTTGTTGCAGTGCAAAAAGCTTTGGCAAGTAATTGCTTTCTATAATGACTTGAATGGAGACTTGTCAGGCCTAGCAAATCTAAGGGGCAGCTTGACTTGGCTTGACATTGGATTCAACAACTTTAGTGGAGAGATTCCGACCAATCTAGGAAATTTGACGCTTCTCACACACCTCAACCTAATTGCAAATAATTTGAGTGGACAAATTCCACCCATTTGGGAGACCTTGCCGCTTCTTACATTTCTTTGCTTGGGTTCAAATAACTTTAGCGGACATATTCCACCCATTTGGAAGAGCCTTCTGCTTCTCACATATCTTGATCTGAGTGTAAATCAGTTAACTGGATCGATTCCTCCTGAAATAACCAATTTACAACAGTTATCTGAACTTCGTCTTTACTTGAACCAACTAAGTGGTAAAATCCCATATGATCTCGGAAGAAATATTTTGCTTCAATGGGTGGATTTGGGGCACAACCTCCTTGAAGGTCCTGTGCCTCCATATCTTTGTTGGGGCAACAATGTGTCGTTGCAATTCCTTGGATTATATGAAAACAAACTGACTGGTACAATTCCTGACACATATGGCAATTGCACAAACTTGAGTGTATTGCGATTAGATGGCAATCAGCTGGAGGGTCCTGTGCCAGCAGGCTTGTGGGGAGGTGCCAACTTGGTGAGGATGCAATTGAGTGGGAACCGCCTGAGTGGAAGTATGGATGCCAACATTGGAAACGCAAAGTCTCTCTCCATCTTGTTTGTTGAAGACAATCAGTTTTCGGGCCCCATTCCTGCAGGAATTGGACAGACCAGCTTGGTCAAGTTCCAGGCCAACTCCAATGGGTTCAACGGCACCCTCCCTTCCCTGCTGGGAAACTTGTCGAACTTGACGCAGCTTGTATTGGGTGCCAATTCGTTCAATGGCGCCATTCCTGCCAGCCTGGGCAATTGCTCTGAGCTATTTCAACTGGACCTTTCTGGGAACCATCTGGACGGCGCCATTCCTGACCAGTTGGCCTTCCTCAATAAACTAAGCGTTCTTGATATCTCGGAGAACAACCTTACCGGAAGCATCCCCATGGGCCTCTTCAGCATGGTGAATTTGCAGATGCTGAATGTGGCCTACAACAACTTGTCGGGGGTCATCCCGGCAGAGGGAAATGGTGTGACGTTTATGACGGTGAACTTCACTGGAAATCCGTACTTGTGTTTACAGGGCTTCTGTGGTTCCAATTCCTCTGCCGTTGCCTTGTCATCTCCAGGTGACGGAAAGCAAGCATGGATTGTCGTCGTTGGGGTGTTCGGTGCTGTGGCGGTTGTGCTGTTTGTGTTTGTGTTTCTGGTTTTTAGGAGATGCAAGAGCACCTCGAGTAAAGATCTACACACGGGCTCAGACGAAGTCATGTGGACGTTGACCTCGTTCACGGACAAGGTCTTTCGTGACCATGAGGTCACAGCCCTGGATGAAGAGAACGTGATCGGAGCCGGCGGTTCGGGGAAAGTGTACAAGGTGACACTGAGCAACGGCGAGACCGTGGCTGTCAAGAAACTGTGGAATGTGACGCAAGAGGAGAGTAGCAAGGACCATGGCTTCGAAACTGAGGTTTGCAAGTTCGCTCATTCTCTCGAGTGCATTTGTTGTAGCCTTGGATGTCGATTTTGCGGCCCGAGTTCTGATATTCTGTTGTGACCCTGGTCAGGTGAGGACGCTCGCCAGTCTCCACCACCAACACATTGTGAAGCTTTTGTGCTGCTGTACGAATCGGGACTGCAAGCTGCTGGTGTACGAATACATGCCCCAAGGCAGCTTGGGAGATATCTTGCACGGCAGCAAGGCGGAGACGCTCGCTTGGGAAGTTCGGTACAAGATTGCTGTGGGAGCAGCCATGGTGCGTCTTTTAGTCTCAGGAAGTCGAAGGTCACCTCTCCAGTGTCGCCATATTCTTTAGAATGGCATGATTTTTCAACTTTCTAGATGCTCCTTAGGATGTTGTGATCTGTCCCAGTCCTAATTTTTTGGGTGTTTTGTGCCCTTGAGTTTTTCGATTCAGGTCCCGCTCTTGAACATGGGAGTAGAATGAAATGAATATGAAAATCAATCTTATGTTTCCGAATCGTTTGGGTGTGACGATGTAGAATTGGTTGTTCGGTGCGATGTCAGGGACTGGAATTTTTGCACCACGATTGCGCACCCCAAATCTTGCATCGAGACATCAAGTCCAACAACATTCTTTTGGACTTGGACCATGAGGCGTACTTGACTGACTTTGGCATCGCCAAGCTTGTTGAAACTGCGGCATCGCATACGTTGTCCACAATTGCTGGCTCGCTGGGCTACATGGCTCCAGGTGATTTGCTTTCGTCTGAATTGGTGGCTGCTGCTGAGTTCATGGAATCAGTGGCGCTGTCACACGATTTGGTGATAGACTTTGTATCCCCGAGTCTCATATCATGGTATTCCTTGTTTGTGCGATGATCTTTGCAGAGTACAGCTTCAGTGCCCGAGTGAATGAGAAAATCGATGTCTACAGCTTTGGCGTTGTGCTGTTGGAGTTGGTGACTGGGAAGCGTGCGATTGACCCAACCATATATGGAGAGGGTGGAACCAACCTCGTGCAGTGGGTTAACGAGAAAGTGCAAACTCCAGAGGGTGTGTACGAGATCTTGGACCCGAGCTGTGAGAGGAGCTCCCAGGAAGACATGATTTCACTCTTGCGAATTGGCATGTCGTGCACTAGTTTCGTGCCCGCCAGACGCCCGTCAATGCGCGATGTTGTGACTTTGCTGGCGGACATTGCTCCCAAGTCTTGTGTGAACTCAGACGTAGGCAAATGTGGATCTGAGGAGGGATTCCCTGATTCTTTACAATAGTTTTACAGGAGCACGTTGTGTGCATAATATAAGGCTAACTGTGTATCTTTGGGTTATCTGACTTGCTTCATGCTGATGTGCGTTGAATGGATCCCATGAGACATAGGTAGTGCAAATGTGATAAATTTTGTGCTGGAGTGTTTTGCACTTAGATTTTGTATCCTGTTACCAGAACTCGAGGGTTTACTGATGAGTAACTACGTTTGCACGAGACCTATTCTGCCTATGAATTATTCAGATATTCTGACATCGCTTATCTGCTCACGTTCCAGGCTTGTTCACTTTGCCCGAAGCAGGTATCTAAGTTCAGTTCCACTAGTCAGTGCTGGCCGCAGAAAGAGGTAGATTTACATAGACTTTCGGTACCTTTCAAACATTAAATTTTGGGGGTGGTTGATATCCTTGCGTACAGGAACTAAAGTTTGAACACTGTATGCATACAGATAGTGACTTTGATTTAACCGCAGCCATTGTAGCATACTTCTGGGCGTGTATGACTCGTCAATTGACCTTCTAATTAATCTATGCAGCCAATTCAAGTAAAATTTTTTGTCCGATTGTTGCTAAAATCTGGACTCATAACGAACGGAATATTTGTCTCAAATTCAATAGTTTTAAATGAATGAATTTTGAAATATATTTTCAAAAATTGTAAAATATGGGTGAGTTTTCTAAAGGTCAAATGATATCGTGGATAAAAGTGTGAAACTGGATGATTGTATTCAAATTTCCGTAGCTATGGCTACTATGTGCTTCGATTGATCACATCAATATCAAAACATACAGGAATTGCTAACGAACGTTGATCACTTCTCCTTGGTTGGGAGATGCAGATCTGAGTTGGTGTTTACAGTTTTTGAGAGCGAGACTAGGAAATCATTAATGCTCTGTATCTCGCAACCACATCAATAAGACAAAATAGTGTATGCATTCAGTCTACATTTTACTGCATAGATGGACGATGAATAGGAAGTTTGTATATTCATTCCATATCATTGATTTCGACAGATTTGGAACACCTAAAACACAGCTTGTGGGAGGCACTCCAAAATCGTGTACTCGCTGATGGGCATCCAACTTCAAAAGAGCGAGAGTACATGGCTTAATTTGTATTCAATTTGGCAACTTCAAACTTTGAGTTCCTCATTGCTGCCTAATAGCTAAGGGGCATGAACGTCCACCAAAGTGCATATTAAATAATCAAAGTTTACTCTTTCCGAGCAAGAGTACGAGTCATTTTAAATTACATTGGTCAAAGCTCAAGACACCAATGGTATTCCTCTCTTGGCCATAAGAATAATACTAGATTACACTACATCACTCTCACCATTAGTACTCAGATTAGGATTATTGCTACAATTGGCATGATTTCACAACCTTGGCAAATTAGGAGTTTAAGGGCTCCAACTAAGACCTGGAGATTGGAGCATATGGAATTCGAGCTGTCTATGGAAACCTCATATCCATACCCTGAGTCCTAAAGCTCTATAGGGCTCTTAATTAACTAGGAATTGAACAGGCTTTGAGACCCCCGTCTAGAACTAACTAAGCCACGTCTGGCACTACTTTGAAATCTCAGATTCTACAACCCTCCTAGATTTAGAGCTACGAGGTTCCAACCCAAACCCCATCTTTAAGCACTAGAGAGTCCTAATTTCCAGCACGTCGAAAGTCACGCGCTGGCAAACTTAAATTTGCTAAAGTACACAACATCCCTGAGTAGCGCTGGAAAGATCCTTTTGCTACAATAACCCTTCCCAAAACATCTAAAAGACAAGCTCATCTCTTCTCATAATCCCATAAATCTCCCAGTACAGTAGATGAACTATTTCCACCTACACTACCGATTACTTCAAGATGAGTAATGAATGAATGAGGCTTTTTGAATTGCAAAACCCACTGATCATTTCTACACAAGGCTCCACTTTGATAAAGAATTGGATCCATTGACACTGGGCACCGAAAGAATTGGAACACCAACTAATTCAGCTACAAAATTGACGTTTATATAATTATACAGTGCCGCTGGCTATGCTCCAACCTTAACCCAAGCGGCAGAGCCAGGCGTGCCTGCGTTCACCACTGAGCACAAGTAGTAGCCCGCGGGTGCAATGACAGAGCTGGGGGGCGCTATTGCATTTACGGAATACAACAAGCTCCCTGTCGTGGCGTTCGTCACCAGCACGGGCGTGTCGACCTTCAGCACCAGCAAGCGCTGGTTCGTGGAAAACGTGTGCGTCGTGAATGGCGGCGCGTACAGACGCACAGAAGGCGTCACTGGCGCTTGCGCAACCTGCATTCGATCATACACAGCCATTCCATTCTTTATTAGGCTCAGTATGTTTCGATAGATTTCACAGGAGAACAATCCAATACGCAAATTGGACGATTGTCTTCAGTTGTGTCCAAATTCATAACATTCATCTCATTCTTGAACTTCAAGGCAGGGATCCTTTGCTTTCCATAAATCAAGTCTCCTTTCACTATATTTCACTATAGATCATCTTGAATGTGAGCTTGCGCATGTTTTGTGGGCCATTGTAACACAAATACATTCTTGTTACAGTGATACTTTACGAGAAACTCTCGACCTTCCCATTCAACAATGATATGTTCTTGAATGGGAAGAAGAGGAATCCCTCTGTAGTATCACTGTAACATGAATATATTTCTGATACAGTGGCCCACAATACATGGGCAAGCTTGCATTCAAGATGTTCTGTGGTGAAAGGAGCCTTGATTGATTCATCGAAATAAAAGGGTCTCCTCTATAACTTCAAGAATGTTACGTTCCATGAATTTCCTCGTGTATCCTTACAGTATCCTATTCTATCATCACTGGACATTGACTGTGAAACTCTTCAAAAATTCCAATGATGGGCATTTTTGAATTTCTCCTGTGTTTCATCCATTCTTTTGGTTTAGCACTTGGAGAAAATAATTATGCTTTTTTTCTTTGCTTTCGGGAACATCAGAAACGCTTTCTTAGATGATTTAAGTGCACAAAGAATGGGGGGAAAGCAGGTAAGAGCGTGCGGCAAACACTCCAAACAGAGAAAATGAGTGGCGCAAATTTTCTCTGTCGAAAATACTGTAAACTAGGAATGGCATGCAATCCGGGAAGTAGAGATAATCCCCCTGTGTACCGACAGGAACTTCACCAAAAAATTCCAAAACATCCATATATAGACCCAATTCCATGATGCAGTTTCACAACTTGAGTAAGGAATTTCGGGCTCTATTGCATACGCGTTCAAACTCTGAAGTTGCACGATGGATTTGAGTCTATGGTCTTTGGGGATTTCTCTAGTGGTAAAGAGGATCAAAAATTCAAAATGAGATTATTTAGCCAGATTCTAATTGATAAAAGTTTATTGTAAACCACCATGATTTGTAGCGTAGATATCTGTAAAACAACATCATAATGCAAATCTCCTCAGACTTCGTAGCCTAAACCATACATCTTCCCGGATTTCGAATTCTTCCGTTTTCGCCCCCATCACAAATAACTAATACTTATCAAGAGACTTGAGTATTACCTCAATTACTTGGTAAGAGTGCAGCACCAAGGAGAGACATTGATGTGTTTGTGTACAATTAATATTCAAATCAACAACTTCCCCCATCTAGATTTTTCAAAAACTGGCATCAAATTCAACTAGACTAGAGGCTCCATTAATCATACACTACATTAGATGTTCCATGTACCGTACAGGGGAACTTCCATCTGTGTTAAGATTGTAAACTCTGAGTCTATTGACATTTAGTTTTCTGTAATTGATTTTTAGCTTAACACACAACAAACGTTCAAAAGTGTTGTTGACACAAATTTCTACATTGTTCAAGCAAAGGCTCAAAGTTGAATGGAGCCTCTCCCTAGCTATATGCTGAATGGAAACTTTACATACATTCGCCACCCTCTCAAAGCACAAGAACTGGGAATTCTGAGATCGAAACACTGACCTGGAACGACACCTTGAAGCTCTGATTATACTTCACGCCCGCTGGCACCGCCACAATCTTCGGCCTCCGCATATCATACGCCTTGTTCAGATAAAACGGCGAGTATTTCTCAATCCGAAGCTCCGTCGGAAACACCGGCGGCGCCATCCTGAAGTCATACCCCGTATTCGTATTACTCCCCGCCACAAAGATCTTCTGGTCCGGCAACACAAGCGCCGTGGAATGGTACACCCTCGGGATCGTCGTATTTGTCCACGTAAAGAATCGGTTCCTGGCTGGATCATACGTCACAGGCGTCAACACTGGTTCTAATGCATCCTTCCACCCCGCTGAGCCTCTACCGGCGCCGTTAATAATCAAAACCTCCCCGTGAGCTAGCAACAACATATCCCCCATCACTCTCGGCATAGGCATGTTCGTCATGGTCCACTTGGGAGTCGCCGCCGTGATCACCATCCTTCCACACGACTGCAGCGCCACGTCGAAGATTCCCTTACCAGCATTCTGAAACGCGTTCACATTGCATCCCCCGCAGATGAGAACCTCCGCGGCTTTGTATCCATCCGCAGCTGATAACGGTAACAACACTGCGGATCCCGACGCTGGGTAGTTTCGAGGCCCATCTGCAATCTTGGGGTATTTCTTTACAACCACGTCACGTTTGTAATCAAATAGGATAGAGTCTTGGTTGGCAAAGATGAAGAGATTGCCATCAGTGTTGAGGAAGACAAACGGATACAAGTTGTGTTCGGAGCCTGCCGTGTTGGTATCTTTCAGAAACTGGAACTGGTACTCGCCTTCCTTAGCTGCTCTCGGGACAAACTCATAGCTGAAGGCGCGCCGTCCGCCGACGACAATGACGCGATTATCCGGAAGAATGTGATTCGAAGCGTACCAGCGACTAGACACGAGCGCGTTCGCGGCGTCGGGAAACTCGTGCCAGTCGTCGGTGGGTTTGGGTCCGAGTGTGCGGATGACGTGGGATCCGTCTCTCCATCCACCAGTAGAGAGGAAGGATCCGTCGGCTTCCTGCGCGCCGGAGCTGCACCAGGTGTCGGAGAAGATTTTGAGCGCGGAGACAGTGCTGGTGGCAAGGTCGAGGACGGAGGAGTGGGCGGTGCAGTCATGTTTGAGGCGGAGGTCGCTGGGGTTGTCGCGGCAGTAGCCGTCGGGGTATGTGAGATTCGAGGCGCCGAAGTTGGTTCTGTCATAGAAGACGACTCTGTTTGTGTACATGAGTGTTGCGGACATTGCTGAGACGCCGGCGTTCGCAATCACGAGCTCCCAGGAGTCCACCGGCCTGCCGACTACTCGTTGTCCTGCTAGCAATACCGTCACCATCACTGCGCACCAGTATTCTCTCATCCTGATACACAACTTCATCGCCACCAATTCCAACAATCTAGCAACTCATAGACTGATATACAACTTTCACAGCTAGCTAAAGAGATAGATACACTAGGTGACGGGACACTTATTGATCTCCTTTCCAAGAAACTTATGTTTTAGAAGTTTCCTAGATTATTTGCACTAGGAACCGGGGCAATCAGGGGAGAGCTAGCAGCAAACAATAAAAACAGTGGCATGCACAAATTTTCCCTGATGTCAACATTACTGTGAACCGCAAATTGCAAGCCGGGTACCAGAGACAAATATTCTCTCTCACTGTGATTCTCGCTCCCTAGCCCCTACATCGATCATCCCTGCTGTCACGTACTCACTATATATCGATCCAGTTCGGATCTAGATATCTAAGTTACAGTATCATCATGTATACATCGATCTCCAACACTTATAGCGGTCCATGAAGTTCACCTTCAACACCTTCATTCGATTTCCTGCAGGTCTGAATAACATCAGGCTATGTTGTAGTACAGAAACTCTTGCAGTTATGTTAATTCGAAGCAGTACAATTTGCGAAGTACTAGACCGGAAAATACGTTCTTACGGCATTTCGTAAGTTGCGAGTTTTGAGAAGTTGAGAAGGAGGGTGATGAAGGGGATTATCAGTGAATTGTGATGGCGATGAGGGCATGGATTGGAGGAAACTTGGGTGGTTCACCTGGCTACTAGCTAGTATAGTAATTGAGGGGCGTCTCACACTGTGCTCCCAAGTTGACGGCTCTGTAAAGAGAAAGTGGAGGAGCGCTAATAATAAAAGTTCAACGCATTAATCGCTCAATGGGTTCTAGCTACTGCTACTGTAAATAATAGGATGTATGTTTTACCTACTTTCATGCGTATTCCCTGAGTTGCAGATGCGATGAGATACTGGAATTTCCTCGGATAGGCAGCTTCCAGATGCTGGATGGAGTTTCCATCTTTAGTTCAGTCGTTGGTCCGTGGAGAGATTAGCATCGTTTCTTTTGGTGAAACGTGTTTCATTGGAAGTAAGAAAGAAGCTTTGGGATTTCTCCTTCTATTCTGAAAACTCCTTTCCTGTAAGCTGTAAGGTAGAACCGTAGAAGCACCTAAATGCGACACTTGTTTTGTATCTCTTGATATGGAGGGTGCATACGGTAAAAAATGATGTGAGTATGTCAAGAAACCAACATAATTGGTTTTGTATTTTTTCGAGTTTGTATGAATATAATACGAATTTTTGAAAAGTACTTCGTAGATGCACCTGCTATGGAAACTAGACTAACACCAAAGTGGGCATTGAAATACCCAAAAGCAACACTCTCTAAACTTGGATCAAGTGCGGGTGATTGGTTACTTCTTGGAAGAGTGACAACTTCTGGAAACCCCACATGTCTACTTTGGAATCCTTCTTGTCTACTTTGGGTCCACAAGTGTTTGGATTTAGGTTTTTTTTTAGGTGTGCATAAATGATTCATGTTACATTTGGGTGCTTCTACCTTAGAAGCATTTGCAATTGGCAGGACAAGTGTTTCAATGCCAATCAATTCTTTTTTTCACTTTTTGAGAAAGTGCCAGGATGGCAATCACTTAAAATTTGGTGAAGTATTTTATTTTTACATTCATGCATCTTTTGGACAAAAAAATACTTTTCAATCATATTCATGCAATATTTCATCCAAATTTGGTGAATTCATCGATACTATAAGGGTGATTACAAGAAACACTTCATTTTTTGGCTCAAAACACGATTTCTAGCTATAGGACTGATAATACTATGGACTAGTGGACTACTATCAATTTTACACATCAACGTGCACCTACAAATCTCAATTGTCAGTTTGAGGCACCTACAAATCTAAAACGTTGATTGAGTACTATAAAATACTATGTAGTACTATAGACTACTATGGATTAATATAGAAGCCACTGGAAGGAAAAAAAACAGAAAAAGAGTCTATAGACCTTTTCATTTTTAGTAATTAAAAAAAAATCAAAAAATTCTGAAAAAAAAAGTAATTTTTGTGAACAATCTTGCGCTTGCATTACACCAAAAAATTCTTCAAGGAAAATTTTCTCCTACCACCAAAATGCACACAAACAACGGTCATTTTGACCCCATTTAGACACCTCACACAAAGATTTTTTGCAAAAAACTCTTCATCCATCATTGCAATGCAAGTACACCTCCAACTTCTCCAATTTCTAGCTTCCAACTTGCATTTTTGGATACAACATCAGACCAAAAAAACTCAGAAAAACCAAGGTAGACACTCAATTGGGGGCACCTTAAAAATAGTAAAGTAATTTTTTTTAAATCCAAAAAATTATAGAATGTGTGAAACTTTTAGGTGTACCTTCAATCCAAATTTCAAGACAAATGGACTTATAATGCAAAAGTTATGACCAAAAAATCATGTGTTTGAGGGTCAAGGGACAAAAAATAGGACAAGTGTTTCTTACAATCACCTTTAAATAGAAATGGAAAATTTCTCTCAAAAATAGATTACTTTTTTTTTGGCGAAAAGTAGACCATTATTTTGAAATGGTGCAATTTGGCCCCATGGGACCAAAAAAAAGGGGCTCATGTCAACTGGATTTTCTAAAAAAAATGGTTTAATCCTTAAAGGATATTGCAAGCCCTATGGGCATTTTAGAAGTCAAAACTTGATGTTTCTTACTAATATTTCCATTTCTCTAAAAATATTTTTGTAATTTTTGTAATTTTTACAAAAAAATTTCTTTGAAAATCATATAAAATTCAATTCAATGTTTCTAATTATAAAAAAATGAGATAAAATTTTAGAGATAGATTACTACATGTATTAACTATAAATTTTAAGGAAATGTATGTTTTAATGTGGAAATGAGAAATCTAATGAAGTTTGACCAAGTCCAAACATGAAATATTCTGTAAGGGTTAATTAGAATAAGAATTTTTTGTTGCTCTCATAAAATGTTACAAAAATTTTCATTTACTCATTTACAATAGGTCATAGACTCATAGACTTAATATGAAATATTATGAACCTTACTATTTTTGTCCCATATCTAATTCTTTCAAGATAATTATTTCATGGGTGTAAATTATAAACTTCAAGGTACCTAGTGTGAGGGGTTAGGTTTTTAGAAAACCTTTTAGGGAAACTCCTCCAATACTCAAGTGAAATTCCTTAGTATTATCTTCTTTGGTTGCATAAGATGAATGAATCAATCTAAGTTTTGAGTTTTGGATAACAATTTGAGCTTGTAGTTTTTGCATTGAAAAGTTTGATAAAAAATTTGAATAATTAGAAGCTTTGAAAGGAAGTTTGAGGTTGTCTATTGCCTTAACCCCTAAATGCTCAAGCTTTTTCAAGTGTGTTTTGACTATGAAAAAAGAGCATGAGCTTATAATTATCTCCAATTAAGCAAATAGTTGTTTTTTTTCAAAATCTAACAATATAGATGTTTAGAGAGCTTTTTTATTAATATATTTATCAATTTTGAGTGCAAAATTGAATTGGAGTTGTGAGATTATAACAAGAGAAATGTATATTTTTTTATTTTTTGTATGCTTCCCTTCTCCACAATGTTTCAAAAATTTGCATATAAAAGTTTTTTGGGATTAGAGGTGACATGATTGACAAAAAATTGTGTTAGCGCACTAAAATGCACTTCCAAAAACCTTAAATTCAAATAAAGAGCTATCAAACTCATTATACAATCCACCTTGCAATTGTTGAAACACAATTTTTTGTTTATAAATAGAGATCACAAATAACTCCAAATCAACACTTCTATGTTTAAATTTTCAATGGTGAAAATCATGAAAATACTTCACTCTTTCCACTGGGACCATTTTCAAAAGAAATGAATAAGTATAAATTTTTAGATCTCAAATCAAGCGAAATTGGCAAGCTTTGCTCAAAGCCAAGAAATGAAATATAATTAGCAAGCGACTTTACTCTTTACAAATGGTACATATATGTCTTTGAAGTCTTTTCAAAAATCAAATATTTACCTTTTTCAGTGAAAAATAAAAAATTTCAATAGTTAACCTTCAAAACTACCCGTAGATTTTCTTAAAACACGCAAAGGGATTTAACTGCTCATTTCAAAATGAGCCTGAATTTTTAGATCGACTATATATGGTCGGTTGAGCACTTAGGAGTTAAGGAGGGCAGAAGCTCAATCATTATTGATTGGTGATTTGAACAAGCTCCATTACATGTCAATGTGAACAATCATTGCTAAAAATCACAATTGTAATTGAGTAAGAAAACAATTGATAGTGTTCATGTTGACATTTAATTAGTGTTGGTCGATAAACTCTGATAGTGCTCTTGAAATTTGCTAGCATTAATTAAAGTTTGTAATTAGTGTTCCAAACACTAAATATCAATGTTATTAGAGTAGTTCTTTTTGCAATGACTGAATACAAGTTTTCATTTGCACTAAAATAAATTTCAATTTAAAAATTAAACTTTTTTCTTTTTCTCTTTTTTTGGCTGCAGGTCCTTTAGTACAAAAGTGGATTGTAACCTTGCAATTATAGTGACCTTCAGTCTATTTGGGGTCCCAGTAACTTACTGTTGAAAGAATGAGCCAGGCTGTATGAATACGGTGGCTTCTCGATTTGATAATATCACACCATACATATCCCCCAAACAATGTGATATAAACGAGTGGGGAGGAATTATTAGTTAGGGGGAGTCATCCGATAGGGTTAATTGGGTTAATTAACCCTTAAAGGACTAAGGGTGTTTGAGCAAAGCTCTTGTTTTCTTGACTAGCTCTTGTAACAAACTTGATTTCTCAAATGTGTGATATGATTTTGATGATCACCACTGTTGAAATGAAAGAAGATTTATGTAGCTTTCCTATGAAAAAAAGATTGACAAAATCGCACAATTTTTGAGAAAATGACACCATTGACAAAATTGATGAAAGATATTCAATTTGGCGGAACTTTGTGCATGCACTGAAATTGGAATGTTGAAATCGGAATGCTCAAAAGTGATCCAAAAATTCTGATTTTTTTTCCACAAGTACATACCATCATGATTTAGATGTGTAATTTTTTTCAGATCATTTTGAGATGTGGAAAACAAAATATGAGCACGTGAAGTGATAGCCCAAAGTACTTTTCCTATTCTCCAAAAATTCACCAAAAATTGCTCACTCAATCATTTCTCAATCGGATTGTACTGATGGATTCTACAAAAGAAATCATCTAGGATCTCTTTGTTGGTCACAAACTATTAGTGAGGTTCATATTCCAAATTTTCTACAAATGTAGTTGCAGAAGCCATGTAGTGGCTTTATGGTCCTTTAGGGGTAGAAGCCCCAGTTGTCAACCATGCATGGTATCCAACTTGTAGGGTGCGTTATTTCCAACCTTAGGCTAAAATTCAAGATTCGAATGTGTTTTTCTATCTTGTTTTTTTTGGAACACAAATGAAAACGAATTTCATTGCAAGAGAGGTAAAAATACAAACCCACCAACCACTAGTGGCCTAGTGAGGAATAGACACCCAAGAGATTTCGTGTCCTTTACAAGGTTGGGACTAATAAGGTTATGACATATGTATTGAGTAGTGAGTGAAATGAATGATTGGAATTGGAAGACTCTACATATTGGCTACTAGTGAAATGCACTTTTGGGTTCCAAAAATTTAATTTTGGATATTAAATTCTGAAAATTTTGCTATCCCCGTATTTCCTATCTTCCTACATGGGAAAAATTTCCACCGCCTCATACTCTACATGGTCTGCTCCAAAATTGCTTAAATGATTACCTACTAGTGCTTCTACCTTAGTTCAAACTTTGACATGAACTTAGTGAAATGAGTGATATGGAGAGAAGAGTATGTGCGATGTATTCAAGTTCAACAAGTTAGGAGAAGGAGCTCTATTTGTTATTACTTTGATCACTCTTCTACTAGTTCAAAGAGGGGTTAACCACAATTTCATCAACCTCTGATGTCCAAACACCCTTTTTTCATCAAAAACATTCAAAACTCTCATTTCTATGGCCAAGAAGGAAAAAATTAAATTTTTTTTTTTGTTGGATATCCAACAATATGATCTTGCACTAGACTAGTGTACAAATGTGTAGTAGAAGTTTCATAAACTTTGACCATGTAGATTGCAAGATATTTGCATTTACCGCACCTTTTGTGACTAGATTATAAGACTTTGAATCTTCTCAAGTTAAAAGATTTTGCACTATATATTTTTAATTAAAAAAAAATTATTCTAAAGAATTGATTTGAGAATTAAGAAAAGAAATTCCAAAAAATAAACTTGATTATTATTCTTTAACCCCTAATAATCCAAGTAACCATTTTATAGATTCTATCCTTTTTTCTTGAGCTGCCCTTTTTCAAATTTTGAGGTTTTTTAACAAATCTTTTTTGAAGAAATATATTGCATTATAAATCCAATGACGGTAGTTTCATCAAATTCGAGTTAAACTATGTCTTGTGAAATTTCTTAAATTTAAGTGGTATAGTGTAGTTCAAAACTCATGTTTAACTTTTGGTTTGATTTGGGCTGAAAAGTTAGTCAACCAATGCAATTGTTGCCCACCTCAGAAAGGGAAGATCCACGAAGCTCAAGCAAAAGACAAGTGAGTCCATTCTTGTTTTTCTTACAAACATTACTCGAGACATTACTCTCATTTCAATGACCATCGTGCATTATAAGCTCCACTCAATATTGAAAAATGACCAGAATGTTGTGAAATTTTAGATGAGCATTTTCAACTCTCATATCTTTCACAAAGCTTAAAAACATCATCATTTCAAAATATTCTCACTAAGATATTCTCCTTCAAAGTGCGACACCCCATTTTTCCATTGACCCAAATAAAACTTCAAACTTAAATACCTATTAAACTATTTGGTCAAATAATCTAAATTTTTTGGAGGTACTTACTTTCAATTTGAACTAGAAGTGACTATGGTTGCATTCTATCCAATCCCAAGAAAATATGTGTAAATAAATTGCTCAAGTTCTTGACAATTTTGGCCCATTTTGAAAGTACCCCCCCCAGGTCATTTGGAATTATTTAATAAATAATTGAGATTATGGAAACAGCCTGCCCAAAGCTTCAAGTGTTCCTAAGGCGGCACTTGAGACTTTAGGAATTAAATTGATGTAATTTTACAACTTTGGCTTTTTGGCACTCAACAAAAAAATATAAATCCATATAAATTCAAGTTTGTAGAGTTTTGTGCTTATGAATGTCTCAACTGTTGGCAGCCAAAATTTCGTCAACTTGACAAAAATTTGACAATGTGAAATGTAATGATATTGAGGGATTATTGAAAAACTACTGAGTAGATGTGTTGAAACATCACACAGCACAGTCATCAATTAAGTATGTTAAGTTGAGGTTTCCACATCACATTTGATGAAGAAAGAAATGGGCAGTTCATTGTGGACCCATCAAATTAAAGTTCTCAATGAAAGTTCCCATCAAATCATCTTTACAACAAATAACAAGTGAACAAACATTTTAACTACTGTACATTCTCAACTGCACATGAAACTGAAATTGAAGTGCAAACCTTAAATTGTCTATGACAGCAATTTATCAGTTGACTGGTTCAAGGAAGCACAATTTATATGACTGCTGCTGTCACGTGAACTCAACGAACAAAGTTCACAATGACTGTGTGTAAACTTAAGTTACTTCAACAGTACAACAACTCATTGCTACCTACAAGCCGGCCATTTCAAAGACAAATTTGATAAGGTAACTTAGTGTGTTGTAAAAGCAACCGTGCTCTAAAAGTGAACATGACACAAAGGTACATTTTGCTTTCTTAAATGTTCCAGCAATGTACATTTCTGGAAGAGGTTACTTTTAGTGACCACTGTGTTTTGAGTCAACTACCCATTACGACAATCTTAGCAACCCTTCTTTAGCATCATGCCATAATGCACTTGGGGTGGAACGCAGCATCAATATGTGGTTTAGCATGGGTTTACCCATACTCTACTGATTTATTGTAGTCCCAACACACTTTGAAAAATCACAAAAAATCCATTTCTTGTTGAAATTTCTTGATTCTATTTGCAAATGGCTTCTCTAAGAAATATGTGATTGGACAAATAGCTTCTCTAAGGTACCTAGAAAGCACATTTGCTTTGAAATGGGCATGTTTACCTTCAACTGGAAAATGGGCTCAATAGGGAAAGCAACAATATGTGTACTATAAAGTAACCACAGAGAAAAGACTCATTTAATTAGAGATCACTTACACATGATTTCCGTCACAATCTTTGACACAAGAATCCAGTATTGCAGCAGATCAGCTTTCAATTTCTGGCTGCCTGAGTCTGTTGCAAACTGAGAGACTTATTAAAGGTATGTTCGCACTTGGTGTTAAGGGTGATGTTTGCAATGTGAATCCAGTCCAAAAAGAGGTCTAAATTCGTTCCTAAGATCCTCAGTAATAACACTCTTTAACACCAAGTGTGAACATACCTTATTTGCTTTTCCTGGGAAGATTTTCTTAAGGCCTGAACATTAACTTAGAACACCAAAATATGAAGCAGATGGCAATTACCCTAAACTTGAATTGTCCTTGAATGACAGAGGTCCTGCAACCATTATAGAACCACATAAAAGTGACAGTCTCTGCTTCAAGATAAGGAAGAGTTGCGATAACCAAAACATAAACAAACATAAAGTGATATTCATAAAAGACTGGTGTAACTTGCAGGTAGTTCAATGTCTTCATTTAGTAGTCAGATCGATGGTCTGATACAATGTCAATTGGAATTCCTTTAAAATGAGATTTCTAATTTGTGAAAAAAAGAAGAAAACCCGCCTCAGATCCAGTGTAATAACAGAAGTGGGGTGACATACTAACTTCTAGACTGACTTGGTGTCACTGATGACCTATGAAAGGACTAAGAAAATATAAATATCATTGCATCATGTGACTGATGAATTTCATGCTAGGCTTTGTAATATTGACTTCGGCTAGCAGGACTTTCTAATCAAAGACCAACAATTGGATGACCAACAATGATTGAAAAATCAAGCAAGCGCATAAAAATGCAGCAGTAGCGAATTCTACAACTCAATGATGCCCAGGCCAACCAGGAAGTTAAGGCAAACCCCAGGAGCCATGCAAATTGCCTGTCAAAGTTCAAATCTGGGTTGGCTGTTGAAGCTTGCCGTTGTGAGTCGGATAGAAGCTATCAATATCAAGGGCCTCTACAATATAAGCTGCTTTCTCCAGATAAGAAGAGTGACCTTTCACTATCTCCGTCACATCCACCTGCATCCAACAGATTTCATCGATTTAAGGAAACCAACCCACATGACTGACAGAAGGAATCACAGGAATTGACGACTTCATCTACTAACTGGTTCAAAGAGAGGGTTACAGCTGAACTACAGTACAAGCAGAGGTGCCAGAAATTCAGGATTAAGAGGTCATGGAGAAAGTGCTGCCATGGTGCACCAAATGAATCTAGGATAGTCTAGGACTAGCAACAGCACCAAAATTACAGATAAATTCTTGTCACATACATTTTCAATACCAGGCACGTCCACCGCTTGAAGACCTGCCAGTCCTTGTGAGAGAAAACTGCCAAGATGTAACCACAGCAGTAATGAGTATAATGATCAACAAGGATCGGGCTACTGTGTGCAGATGTAAAACATTGTTTCCACTAATAGGTCACTGATAGAAGAAAATATAATGTAGCCAGTTTCTTGTTCTCGGTGTCAACTTCAAGCATTGCATTGCTAAAGTCGCTAAGAATAATAGGGGAGCGGACTGTTCCCTCCAGAAATCACAACTTGTAAAAATATTGAGATTGAAACCTAATACATAAATCAGAAATCAGAAAAAGTTGACCACTCTCTACCAACAAAATGCATGGTTTATTGTTTGTAAAGAACTAAACTCACTTCGCTCTGTAGACCACACCAAGCATCCAGTCGCTGGTAGAATAACCATTTATGAACCGTCCTGCAACAACCTGTAACCAAATCTACCACGTGAGGAGTTGTATACAATTACCGTGCTTCCAATAGAATGGGCATCTTTAGTCTAACAAAGGAGGGTACTAACATTATACATAACTTCGTACTTAATCTTGTAATGCAAAGGAATTATGGTACAGCGTAACAGATGACAACTATGCAGAGATATACCGGTAAATGGCACATGAGCTGCATATTCACGAGTAACAGAATTCTTAAAGATTGGCTCACAAGAAAATCCATGATTGCGAGAAAATAAAAAATAAACATCAATTTGGACATGAAATCCTGGAAAACGTTAGAAAATCGAGAACTGCAATAATATACCTGCCGCACTGTCCCCCACTTAGCTTTATTGAGGATGAGAGGAGCTCCAAGTAGCACAACGCGCTCAATAATTCCACCTATTTATTCCCAATTAAGTCAAACAAGCATCAGAAAATTGAAACGGTAAAACTACCTATCATGCCAGTTTCTACAAGACCAGTATTTGGCCGATTTGTCAACTCCTATTTGGATTCGTAAAGCAAGTATTCAATTCATCAAAACTCAAAGCTACATATTACCCAATCTACGTCAAGATACAAGTAGTAGAATACCATTGTTTCCCAGCTTTGCCAGTTCTTCTAAGCATGAAAATATAACCCGGGCACCTAATGAAAATCCCATAAGAGTCACCGGTCTGCACAGAAAAATATCACCCAAAATTGTCTGATATGATCGCCGCTCTTTCAATCTCAAAATAAATCTGAATCCAAAAATTCTTAAGTAGTCGATAAGGAGTAACTACTAAGAAAGACCCCGGTTTACAGCTCATCAACTGTAAAGAACGAAGCAAAAAATAAACAAGACAAGAATGTTCTTGCAGAACTAGTACAGGGAGGTTCTGCTCACCTGTTTCCTTGAGTACCTTTCAAGAGAACCTTTGCCAATATTTTTCCAACTTTATCAGACCTACAAAACCAAATCACCTTCAGCCATTGATATTAAAGCTGCGATGATTGAAGATGTCACATTGAAACGATGGACCAGAGAAGAGAAAATTATATCGGTGGATTGGAAAGCATCTCATCAAATGGTCAAGGATCTAACCTGTTAATAGCAATTGTCCACTTGCTGTCAATGAAATCAGTGGCACTAAGCAAAGTGGCAGGCCATGCCAAAGCAGCAACGAGACCGCCAAGAACGGTGTACATTGCTCCCCGTGACATTAGCTGAAGCGCCACATCTAGTAAGCCACAATTCCGTTAGATCTTTTACAATACCACAAGTAAAAATAATAGAACAGCACGCCAACCTGGACGGACAAGACAAATTACAAATCTACTAGTTATTATACTCCAGATCTACGTAAAGATAGAAACAAGATTAGGCCTGGGCAGAAAATGGTAACATCTCCACCTAAAAACATCGCGCCCACGGCGACCATCATGTCAATGTGCTTCTCGTCATGGACCACTTAGACCAGAAATATAAATAGAACTAAGTACTTAATATGTTCATACTAGGGTATGTTGCCAATCGTATGGTATTCATGAATGTGATTAGCACTTTAACATAGACTCGCATTATGTTCCGGGTCCATTTCCACTAATGATACGTGCCGTATATGCAGGATGGGGTTACTTACTAGCTTCTCTAAGAATCAGAGTCAGAAATGAGATCGTGAGTCAAAATAGTTGAATACGAGCAAAGTATTACTTACTGGAGGTGAGCCAGTCCTGAATGGCTGTACTGACTGCCAGAACATGTTCAGACTCCCACTGAAGAGCATATCTATAACACCTCCCCAAGTGATATACAATCAGAAATCAAGCACAGAATTCGTTGTCTACGCAAGCATTGAATGCAGATACTGTTGCTTCACATGAAAGGGTGAAAATAAAACCCGTCGTTTTCAGACAAGTAAAAGCAAACTATATAGCAAGGACTAAAGTGTCAAAGAGGAGAGCAGTAAAACAGTCTCCGGGAATTGTACACTACATAGAAATAAGAACACAGAAAAGTTGAAAATATACTATGCATAGAATTTGCATGGCAAGAGAAGAACCTTTCTAAGTCTGCATCCGGTCCTTCCCATGGTTCAATAAAATCATTGAGATCAAAAGCAATACCAGAAACGAGAATCGCAACAGCCAGTCTCTGTAAAACAGAATAAAAAAGAACAGAATAGACAAAAGATGATTAGTCCCATAGTTTGGGTTTAACTACACTGAAGGTGAAACTATCCAGGTTCGTGCATCTCATGGAAACAGTTGTAAATTTCCCAAGTATGCAAGAAATAACCAACTGGGCAAAACAAACGCACCCCCTGTTGATGGTTATCTCCAATTGGCTCAAACTGAAATTCTTCAATCCCACCAGTTCTTCGGGCCATCTTAAAACCAGTCAAACCAGCTCCAGCAGCTGTGATAGAAGGAAACTTATTCAGATTAACTATGCTATTTTTTCCCACATCTGCTGGGAAAGCCTCCATGAGTGCTTCACTACGCAACTTTCATATATTCTTAAGGCTAATTTTGTGCTTAAGTTACTTACACAGTGCTGGGTAAACTGTGAACTCAGAATTCGAGCGTTTCTTGTGAGAGCTCAGAAAGATAACCTTCTAGATATCAGGTTGGATAATTGGTAGTACCTCCAAAGGAAGCTGCAACCGCCACGGAACCCATTGTGGTACCCGCCATCGCAGCAGCTGCTGCAAGTCCACCGGCTCCAAGTACAGGCACTGCTGTTCCGACAGCTGCCATACCTGCTGCTATTGCTGGAGCTGCCAGCCCTGATGGAAAACGAACAAACTTTCAAAATATAGAACACAGGTAAACCCGATTGTGCAACAAGCTACTGCAGAAAAAGCTCTCCGGAATTATACAGGCAGCAAAGACACCAAAACTAAATTCCGGAAAATAGTAGTCACTAATGAACAGTAGGATCAGTTGTTCCAAAGATAATAAATATTTCATGCCATAAGGTGGAGGGACCAAGAACGAAAGGTAGTTGAACCGGTAGCAATATCTGCAGAAAAGAAAGAGCAGAAGCAGCGAAAAAAGGCTACATGTCACACCATGATAATCCTTACATTAAAACCCAGAAATGATTTATTTGGTCGCATTTACCTCCAGTGATAGCCAAAAGTAACCCTCCAGTAACGGCTGCCCCACCAATTAAACTTCCTCTTTTCAGTCTCTGCCACCTGCTCTTTGCTACTTCCTCATCGTCATGATGGTTTTGTTCTCTTTCTTTTTGAGCGGCCATGGCCATATGAGCCACCATTAGCTCCAAGTTTACCTGAAATCACTTCATCCGTAAATATAGGTCTATTCTAAAGAGAGTGCTCCCGAACGCTCGGGAGCTAACAGTCCGACAAATATGCAACAACAAGAGGTTAACCGCACTTAGGACTTATCACAAACAAACGGGACAAATAATTTCTCTGATAGAATTCTTAAAGGAAATCGCATGGGCCTCATACAGAAATGGAAATACAGGGATCCCAACGTGATCGATAGGTAAATATGAAGTACTACTGTATAGCACTACATAATAGCGTCACTAAAACTGACTAGTTGACACTTCTCTTTCCCATGGTCAATCCAAGTTCATGTCTGAGTTGCGACGACGACAATGAGAGCTAAGATGAATAGACATGGGAAGAAAATGTACACACCACTTTGCTCCATTCAATATCAAGCCAGAGAGCAAGCAAGCGTAGAGCTACACGTTGGCGTGCATCGTACCCATACTTCGGAGTCTTGACTCCTTTGTCTTTAGGAATGTCGGAAACACACGCCACAAGGAGTTCGTGCATCACGGCAATCTTCCGTTGCTTCGTCTTAACCTCAGCTTCACTAAACCTGCTGCTGTACCCAGAGGACATTCCCGATTCCTGTACTCTGTTCTTGTCCTTGGCACCCATCATCGATGAATCTGATATAGCAAGCAAGCAGAACCAGGAGATGAACAGGAACATCACATCAAATATATTGAATTAATTCAGTAGCATCTCTAAATGCACATAAGAACAACCCAACAAAAGAGCAAGATCATTGCACACAAGAATAAGATCGCCATTTCCAATCCTCAAGAAACTTGATTATCAAAAGGTAAATGCTCCAGAAACAGAGAAGAACAGGGGAGAGGGGGGAATAGGCACATTCAATATGATTTACATACGGAGCGGCTGCACCAGCCCTTGCAGAACCAAAGAGAGGAAGGCAACATTATACATGAATACACGAGCAGAAAGGCAACATTATAGAAATAAGAATTTCAGTACCTACATGGCGAGCATCTCCAAATGCATCAGCAATTTCAGCATTTTCCATCGTCCGTTGAACTCCATTGCTTGATGAAGCGTTGCTCTCTTCTTCTGACAGTAATCTCAAGTACTGTAAAGCATTTCTTGATTAGGAAATTTCCGAGCAATACGTCGTAAAGCACTATTTAAACCGGAACAATGACTAGCTACATGCTAAGTACAAAGGGTTGAATCACAAACAGAATAGCGACCTGAAAAGTAGTACCAAATAAAAGAAAGAAAAAATTGAAGTGCTTACTGCTCCAATTTGATGCTTTCCATCAGGAGACATAGATGTAATCTCTAGGCCAACCCATGCCTTCTCATCTACTTGTAAGAACCTGTGTCGTCCAAAGATGCAGTCAGATTCCAAGAATTATATAAACCATAATCAAGAAACCTAGGCATCAACCACTACACATGTGTTCAGTAAACGTGCCTAGTTAATATCCATGAAATATGAAGTGTGATTTGTGACGCTTCCGAGGCCTGTTGTTCCTTTTAATTCTACGAAAGATGGATCTCTTCGACAGACACAGATATGCCTTCTTGACAATTTGAAGAGGTTGAGAGAACCCAATGATTCCAGAAGTAATCTCAATGCATCCTTTCCACTTCAAGTAGGAAATCTATTTTAGTCAAAGAATAGGAGACGATACTGTCCACCAATTAAAAATAGATAAAGTCATGTGACATGAAGCCTAAATCACCGATGGTAAGAAGCTCTAAACCTGAAAACGTGTCGCAACAATCCATAATCTGGGGCGCTCCATGAAGTCGTATCCTCGTCGAAAAGTGTATTCCCAGACTGCCGATCGTCCAAATCAGTATTCCGTGCGAGTTCAAAGGCGGTAAGCTGCTGAATTTGAGATTGGCTCAAGGCTAGGGCGAATAGCCCACCAGCAGCGTATCGATGCACACTACTGAGGTCCGCCATTGCTAATCTTTCCAGCAGTCAAATCCAAATCCTCCTTCAACATTACAAATCTGTTGATGCATAAGTCATGCTCAGAACTTATAAAGAAGCAAATGGCATGCTCTAGACAAATAGCACTCTGGTTAAGGTGTAAGGTAAGAGCACCCAATTGCGTCCTTATACCCAATTGCGTCAGATTCTACAAAGCATAATCATTTCAGGTTGTAAATGTAAGTAGTTAGTACATAGCTTATTTTTTTGACCTAAAATGATAAGAGGTCTACAGTCCAGCTACATTTATGTTCTAGAATGAATTCCTGACGTAGAATCTGACGCAATTGGGTGCTCTTACCTTATAGCTCATTAAGGTTATTTTACTGTCGGTGACAACATGTACTCGAGCTCTCTACTGGTAGAGCGCGCGAAATTTTCCTACGGGAGTTCTCAAATCCGAGGCTGACTTGTAAATGAAAGAACCTCCATGTGTACAAAACAAGCAACCATAGTAGAATGCCCGAAAAATTAGAGAAGCAATCAGTCCTACACCACGACCTCTTTGAGGTGTCGTTTTATCTCGACTCTAACTTATGGTAATGCCTAGGGACCTATCAGGAAAGCTAAACAATCTCTCAAGAACTGCGTCATGTACATGTAAAGATTTGCCCAGGGTCTATCCATAATCACTAACTTTGGAATAATCAATGCCCCAACAAATTAGCCAGGCTCTTCCAAGCAGTGTTCACTAGTGCAAGATATTTCCCAACACCTTGACAATTCACCAGAAGGAGTTTACTATTCACCAGAACAAGAAGACGAGACCAAATTCCGGCTAGAATTAATCGCTTGAAGGCATCTCTCGGTAGAACGACAATCGCAAAATACCCACCCACACTTCACGTTCAGATACAAAAAATGCAACTCATTAATCGATAAGGAAATTCAAAGAAGAGCTTCGCCATGCCTTAATTACTCTGTCCCTTGCAGTTGCGCTCAAGTCCTCAAAATCCTTGGCGCGGAGTCGTACACCATCTCCTAGTCCATGTCTGCTTCAATTCCCTTGAATTAGGTTTCAAAACTCAACGAATGATAATCACAAAACAAGATCGAACTAAACTTACTCACACACGATAGATACGAAGCTTCAAAAAACGAAACTACACTGTAACTTTCCCTAAATCACCTAATTGTCGCTAAAGGAAAAAATCGTTTGATCTTCCGTTCATTTCGTAGAAGTTTCCGGTCTGCAAACCTCAAACTGACGACCGAAGACCTCCGCGTTCAGTTCCCTAAAGTCTCCCACAGAGGATGCTTCCGCGGTACCGCCATCTCAAGATCGTCGGTCGCTTCCAGAAGTTGATGGAATCTTAAGTATCAGGGCGACAATCAAATTTGTGTGGAGAGCTTCAAAATGCATCAGCAAGGAAAGAATTCCTGTACCCAACAAAAAAAATTCAAAATTATCGGAAAATTTTAAGTCTCTCAGTCTCTAATGTGACTCTACTTTCTACTGCGCCATAGCTACTGAAATGAGTGTCACGGGGAAGATGTTGAGGAAAGCAGAAGCAGCTTTTGTACGAGCTTTCCTATGTTTCCTTTTCCAAATTTGCTTACGAATCCTGGTTCCATGTACTTCGCAATCCTCTTGAGTAACTTAAGACCTAATTTTCGACGAAGCAGCTGAAACTCTTGAAGAAGACGGAACCTCCGATGCAAATTCTTTAGTAGAATTGAAAGAAATCAAATGGTGCAAAATCTATGAAGCCAGTACCTGACCCTATTCCTGCCCAGTGACTAGTTGTGACACTCTATGGGCAATGTTTGGGGCAGGTGTTTTTTTTCATTTTTTATGAAGTGCCAAAGTGGCGATATTAAATGTTTTAGTGGTGTTCCAAATTTCAGCATTCATCAACCTATTGGGTCGAAAATATCACTTTAGTATATATCACATATCCATAATTCTCTTTTCATCCACAATTTGGCAATTTCATCCAGGATTTTTTTTGTAATCTGAAGTTTTCTAGAGATTTTATGCCCTTCTAATACTATTTTGTTCTAAGGGTTGGTGTTGGGTCCATTCTAAATGGCAACCAAATTGCCGAAAAAAAGAATGTTGGTTTAGGGAGAATTGCTAGTTAGTTCATTGTTAGCTAATGGAATTGGGGAAAAAATTGGTTGTAATTTGATAAAGTCACGAAAGAATCAATCAAAAAGTCTATAAAATTTCTATTTAGAGTTAATAGAAGAAAGAAAAATAATCAAACTTGATATTTGAAAAAATGGTTCAATATGAAAAATAGCTAGTAAAACTTCAAAAATATCTCAAATGTTGTCTATGAGTCTTTGGAAGGTCCCCTTATAGCTATTCGAAGAGTCCATGTGTGCAACTTTTGAATAAATGAACTCATAGGCAACTAGGCATTGTCAAGGATTTGAGGCATGAGTATGGTGGCAATAGGAGTTGTACCTCTTGGATGTAAATTATCAATATCTAAGGCCAATTGGCCACATTAGGGGCTCAATGTTGTTTGCTTTACACAATATTGAGCCTTTAGACCATTGAATATTAATATTACATCTTGTTAGGTACACTCACGCCAAATTTCAAAAACAAAGAAAGAGTCTACCTTGCTCTAAATCATCTTACAATACTAAGTGGTCAAGTAAACTATTAATACACTAGTCATTTTTTGATGATCTTGTGCAAGAAAGAAATTTTTTGTTTAGAATCCAAATGGTGAAAACTTAGAGACTAACATTGGAAATATGTGGAATTTTTTTCAAGAATTTTGAGATTCTAGATTTCAAGATATTAGCCTTTGTAGTTAGATAAAAATGGATTTTTTTCAAACTTGCTTGGAAGGGTTAGTAATTTTGTGACTCTTTTCAAAATGAGATTTTTGCACTAGGAGTAGTTCTTTTTTGAAAACTCAATGCATATTATATCATGCAAGTTACATACATGCCAAATTTCTGAAGTAGATGAGAAACATAGAAGAATATGCCTAAACTATCCAAATTGTCCATATTGGGGGGGGGGGCAACATTGCTTTTGATATGGGCATCCAATTGGAATTTTTTTGACATTTCCACAAAGGGAGTGAATGTCTCCATCTTGTATCAAATTTTCAAAAACACCTGTTCATTTTGACTTCATCATCACCTACCTTAATTTCAATTGTCCCTTTATTGGACATTTGGTCCTTTAAAGGTAAAGGTTGGATTTTAAAAATTAATTTAGCAAAAAATATTTTCTTAGCTACCCGATTTGAGACTGAAAATACATTTCACCTCATAATTCTACAATTGCTTGGTCAAATTGGACACAAATTAGTTCACTTCAAAATTAATTCAAATTGGTATATATTCACTTTAAAATATATTTAAGAAATAATAAAATTTGACTTTATAAAAGAACACAAAAGCCCAAAATGGGTTTCTAGTCTATTGGACATTAAAAAAGTGATGTGGATAGATTTATTAATACCTAAGGGATCAAATGGTTGTTGAACAAAAAATTCGAAATTAGCGTTCCTATGAAATTAGTTTTAAGAGGACCTTTTTGAAATTTTGACACAAGATGGGACATTGAACCACTTCACAAGAATATAATTCTTTTTCCAATTGGGTGCTCAAATCAAAAGTGTTGTTGTCTAAAGCTTTAGGGTAAGGCAAGCAAAATGTGCAAAATTCCTTTCTACCTTTGAAATTTGGCAAGTATGTCAATAACAAGATGTAGAATGCATTTGTCAAGAAAAATCCATTCATAGTGCAAAAATGTCATTGTAGGAGTTAAAGTTTGGTTAAAATTAGGCAAGCTTAAAAAAAAACTTCTTTTTAACTTCACACTATAATCTTTTGATCCATGTGGTTAAAGTATTTGAAATTTATCCTACACATTTCCATAGTAGTCAAATACAAATTGGTATGGTTGAATTTTTTTTAACTTTTATTATATTTTTTTCTCACCACTCTAAAATCTAAACAAATCTAAATGTATGATTGAATCTTTATGCTAGAGTGTGCTCTAATCATGTAGGGGTTAAGAAACATCTTCATCACATTCTCAAGATTCTTTGATAGAATTGATGAAATTTTAATATTTGAATCCCATATTTTAACTGAAATTAATATATTTTGCATTTGGTTTTAAAATCTTAGCTACATAATTTCTCAAAGTTTGTATTGCCCATTCGACTTTATGTATTGTTCTATCACTTTTTTTCCAATCTAACTATAATTATTCAAAACAAATGTTAGCATTCCACAAATACAATTTCAAACCTCAAATCACATTTGAATTTCAACATTTCCATGTTAAAACACTTTTCCAAATTAGGTGTTGTTGTTTTAATACTAACCCCTAAATGTTTTTGGGTGTCATTCAATACATATGTACAATACATTGCCTAAGTACGTTACACACAACCTTGCATATGAATGGTTTACTGTCCATATTATTTTTTTATTTTTTCACTAAATATATGCGGAAGTTTTCAATTGAGTTGTACACTTACTGACTACATTGACTAAATTAGACATGTTCCTAATTTTGAAAATATTTTGAAGCTTGAGGCTCCCTTTTGTAGGAGGTTGCATCCATATAGATTGTATTCAAAGCCCTCCATTTGGTTCACACAAGTAGACAACGATTCTGATTCATTTAAGGACAGGCAAATAGGACAAAGTACTCCATAATGGTAATTGCTATTCCGGTCATCTTCTTCTTCTAAAAACTTACAAAGCACCTAAAGCTAAACCCTAAACCGGTGTACCCAATCATAGCCGATGTGGACATGAGGGATGGACGGGTATACACGCTATGGAAGTAATTACATATTTTTCTCAAAATACACATTTGATCTTGTTCAACAACCTTTCATTTCAACCAAGAGCATCACGATTTTTTTCTGAAAACATGAGAAAATCAATGACTATTTTATAGTTTACTTATATGACCAATATTTTATGGAATTTGGAGAATAAGAGTTACATATGAATCTAGAGGACACAATCCCTTGAACCACATAGGGGCTAAAGTTCTCTTGCTATCTATGACTACCAAAGTACCAACAATGATGAATATTTCTTTGTGAAATATCAAAATTTGAAATCTATATTATTTTAAGTTGAAAATCTATTCACTTATAAAATATTTTTAAATTTATATGTTTAAAATTAAAAATTTTCAACTCATAATTTATTAATTTAAAAATTTAAAAATTTATAATTTGAAAATATTTAAATTTTGACATTTACATTTAACGAGATTTGAATTTTAAATTTTTTAGTGAATTGAAATAAAATGATTTTTTTTATTCTATTACTTTATATTTTACCGAACTATCCATAAAAAAAATAATTTTCTATTGACTTGGGCCAATTCAACTACAATAATTCTTTTGAAATAGGTTAATATACAACTTGTTGTCACAATCACATTTATGATGCACTACCTTAACCCATAAAGGAAATTTCATGTCTAGGCATGGGCAAACTTCAATACATTTCTACATCAAAACACACATTTCAAAATTTTGATATTTTTTTCATATTGTAATATATGACTAAAATTTAATCTCACTTTTTTTGTAATTAAAAACATCAAATTGAATTTTATAAGATTTTTAAAGAAATTTCTTTATAAAAATCATAGTAAGTACAAAAATATTGGAAATATTATGAATTTCTAAAGAAAAATGGAAATAATAGTGACAAACATCATGGTGCAACTATTGCATACTCCTTGAACTCACACCAAGACAAATTTGATAGAAAAGGTTCAAAAGTGGTGTATTTTGAGCTTTCAAGATGCTATTTTCCAAGTGTTACAGAAATTACAAGTTTAACAATTTTTAAAAAATACAATGGAATAAAAAGTAGATTTTTAGAACTACATTTTCTTGATTAAGCTTGAAAGCATTTAAAACCAAGAAATATGTGAAAATTCAAGTTTTGATTTTTGAAATGACCATGGGGCTCGCAATGTCTTTTATGGATTACCTCATAAAGCCATGACTCATTGGAGTAAGCATTAATTGTCAAAACTACCACTTCTAGAGCAATGAGAAAAAAATAGAAAAATAAATTTGTAATTAAATCATACAAACTTGTAGTAGACTACTATGGGAATGAATGGAAAAGATTTCAGAAACTTTGACCATAAAATTTGAAAGATTATAACGTTTGAAGTTAGAAGAATTTTTATGTATTTGAACTTTTACCTCATAGAATGAGATTTTTGCTCTACACATGATTTTTTAGGGGACAATTCCTTCATATATCATGTTACTTATATACCTATCAAATTTCATAGATAGAGGAGGAATTTTGCACACATTGCTTGAAGTTGCTTGCATTGTTCAAAAAAATTCAGTTTGCAATCCAAGGACATGATTGGATAAAAATTATACTTTCAACAAAGCAATACATCCCTTGTATCAAGATTTCAGAAAGATGCATCCAAAATTGACTTCATAGGAACCTACTTGAATTTTCAATTGGTCTTCTAGGGATTATCAAAATGCAAAGTTGAATTTCTAAGAATACATGCAAATTCATAAATTATAAGGCTTGATTGAAAAATTAAAGCATTGAAGACTTCAATGTTAGGTAGTTTCAACTTTCATACAAATCCTTTTTTACAAAAGAAAGAAAGTTAACTTGAAAATTCTAAGAACTTTATGAATGTATAGGCATAAAGGAAGTTTTTCACTTGAAACCAAGCCAAGATATTAACGAGAATAGTGTAACCATGAAGTTCTATCCACTCCAACCTACCCCAAACCACGTTGTGCAATGTGAATGTGGTTGTAGATAGGATTCAAAAACTAGAGAACAATGCCAAGAAAAAAAATGCGGCACTCTCATTAGTTAAATTGGACCATCACTAATTTCATTAGGAGTATCAAAATTTCTTGGCTTGGTTCCAAGTGCTAACTAAAGTGGCTCTTAGTGAGAAGCATAGTTATAGTCCCATGCATACAAAGATTGGGTGAAATGTAATAAGAAATTGACATTAACCCTTCAAGGATGCTACAACCATTTTTTGTATGATGAATGACAAAGAATCCTTTTGTGTAGGACAAAAGTGCAACTATTCATCTTCAAAATTTTGTATGAAATTGAGAGGTCTTCTATAGTAGTTTGACTTCCAATGAGTGTTTTTGCATTCTTTTAAGCCAATGCTTCACACAATACTCAAATTGGATGATTTCCATGGTCACCAACTATCATTTAAAGGTTTAGATATATCACCTATTCTCACCAATTTTCAACATTTGAGCATGTTAAGTAATGGAAGGGGGGATAATTTTCTCCAATCAAGGGAAAAAAATCATGAAGTTTATTCTATTTTTTGCTAATTTTTCATCAAGTTTAGAATTATTAAAAATTAAGGAAGTGTAGATTACAAATTGCATTGTTCTCGATGTATATACAAATCTATTTCTAAGGAAAGAAAAGCTAAAATGAGTATGTTGTTAAAAAGTATCAATGTGCTATTCATCATAAAAAGTTGAAGTTGCTAATTCACATCACATTCCATTCTTTCACAAAAATAGATTATCATATATTGAACGAATGGGGCCATTCCATTGTTGGAAATAGGTAATATACCTTACAATGAGATGGAAAATTGGACACCCATAACCAAAGATCCAATCTCGATAGCGAAAGGGTCGATGCATTGTGGTACCTAAGAAAGCATGACAAGAGAACTTCTAGAATGGACAACCCAAAACATTATCTTATACGAAGGTCTAATTCAAAACTGAAGTGCCTAAATTGAATTTCCAAGTTAGATTTTCAAGGATCCATGTCGCCTTGTACCAATCGCAAGATGACATGTGACACTTTTCTTACAAAAATGACTTAATTTAAACGGAATCTAACCTTCACATAGGGTATTGAAGACTTCTTATTGCGCCTGGTTTGAAAATGCCAACAAATTGATCGACATGTAATAGCAAAATTCTAACACCATTATAATCCACAACCTGACTAAGACTTGAGAAAAATAATCACTAATGATCATTCTAAGTAGTAGAAACTACTTTTGTATGGAGGTATCAAGAATGTCTAAATTTTTTTAGATAGAGATTAACTTAACTCCAACCAATTGTTGAACCCTTGAACGCTAGGCTCGTGACTATGGAAATCAAGCATTTTGGAACGATGTGACATCATCTACTTTAAAAAAATAAAAAATACTCATTAGGAGTCAAACTACTATTGAAGATCTTCCCTTTTCACCCCTAATTCCAAGGATGAATAGTTTCACTTTTGTCCTATACATGAGAATTCCTTGTCATTCATTGGATGAAAAACGTCTGCCTCAACATTTAGGGGTTAAGTTATTGTTGGACATTTGAGACGGATCCCCCAAAGTGACTTCTATCAAGAAGTCAATTCAAATAACATTTATCTTATACACTAATTCTGTGATATTGAAACAAATGTAAGCTATAAGAGAATGACAAGTAGCATATATTTTGAAGTAGCTACCAATTTCTTTTGCATGCATTACAATCAACTTAAGACAAAAAAAAATTTTCACCATTTTCTGACCGGATATTGCCATCACTTACAAAGGCAGCAATGAAGAAAAAATAAGAGATTACACCTTTCTCCTGCTGACCACTTCGAAAGTAATTCAACTATTTACAAACTTCATTCATCCAGCTCAATTGGGCATGCCAAAAAATTCACCTTCATACCTTTGTATTTCTTTTTCATTTACCAAAATTTGAGGTATCTATACCTTGAGATAGGTTGTTTGTTATGTTTTGTTTGTTTATTAGGTTGAGATCTCTTGGACTGTGTGTCCCCTGGTCAAGTTCTTGGTACTGTTGGAAAGCCCTCAGCTAGGAGGGGTGCACGGGCTTTGATATGTGGCGTTTGGATCTATGATGTGAAAGTTATTGAATTTAAAAAAAAAATTGAATCAAAAAAATGAAAAAATGAAAAAAATTCTTTCACTTTTCTTCTGACTGGCAACGGCACAGGCCACACTACTGCTGCGTTAAAAACTCCAAAGGGTCTGGACCTCGATCATGACGCCCCAAGAAAATGGATGAATGAAAAATACTTGCTGTCTGAATACTGCCACGGCAGTTCAAATCTCTTCATCGTCCACAATATGGATGTCAAGGAATTCCAGGGTTAGATGTCAGGCAAAATACCTGGAATGAGGGGTTAAAGAAAAGATATGTACAGTAGTTTCAGGATTAGTCCAAATTTATTCAGAATCCTCAAAATCAAACGTTCTTACGTACCCGTAGCGATGAAATGAATAGTATCCTTTTTTCTTCAATACAAAACTATATACCGAGGTCTAGACGTCTAGACAACGAGATATGGCGATTGGTTTGCAAGTTCAAGTACGTACTGGCGACCTACTGCACAAACCCAAGTGCATATTCCAAATCAGAGTCAAATTGCAAAATATGAACTGAGAATGTAAGAAAAAGCATAACCAATTGAGCATAATAGGTGCAATAAAACTCAGTCCAGTTGACGAGGTAAAATACAATATTAGCATCCTTCATTGTTGAGCGAATGTGCGTTGGGCATACCTGATTTGTATTATCCGCAGCCTGTGAATGTTAGCCTTTCCTTCAAAATCATTTATCCTTCCCTTCCAGTTCCCAACTTCAGAAACACCCGTGATATGATTCAAAACAACCAGACCTCATGCAAATGGCCAGCGACGAGGTACAATGGTCGTTTACTCTAGAACCAGGCGAGAGAACTGGAGGACGTTAGTCAAGAGAAACCTAGCTAGTTGCTCGGAGATTGTGCTATTAATACAAGCGGGAACGCAAAAAGAGTGATCGAGGATAGGTGCTTCCTTTAACTCTTCCTGTTCGCTCATAAGTTGTGAGCACCTTCCTGAAAGCTAAAGAGAAGTCACCGAAGGCGACACTTGCTGTCCCTGAGCTCCAACAAAAAACGATGTTGCCGACACCCAGTTTTTCATAGGTCTGTCTTGGAAAAAAGCTGCTGTGCGAAAAAGCTGGACTGGGCAACAGGAGCTGAGATAGCCCATCATCATCGGCCACAAATAGTTGCTGCACTGCAATATGAAGAAAAGCGAATTAGGACAAGACATTTGAAATGGCAGGCGAAGGCACGAGCAGCGTCGCCATGGAATGAGTCGGGATGAGCATGGCTGTAGCAATTTGTAGAAGCAGTAATAGCGCCCACGTGTAGAAACAACTGACGACTCAGGTCTCTTCTTCGGAGAAAAGATGCGGTACTCGAGAAAAAGATAGGACGAAGTCGATATTTGTCCCAGCAATCTGCCTCATAGAGTTCCAGATACATAAAGGCTACGTACCAGGAAAATAAGTGAGGCACACATTATGCCTAGAACTGGATCCGAGGCGAAGCAGGAGCCGATCCACCACCAGTGCTTGTGTTTTCTTTGTCAATTGCGGCGAAACTGAGAGGGGCGGCATGTCTGATTCGTTCACGTTTCGAATCTTTTCCATTCGAGGGTGCGATCCGTGAGTTAACGTATCCATTACGAGAAAACTCTGGAGTTGCTGGCTGCATAATGGCATTGCCCAGTGACAGCCGCCTGCTTGCTGGAGTATGTCCATTAGCTCCAATATTGCTGATCCGAGGACCTCTCTCCACTTTCCTGGTGCTTAAAGCACCCTTAGCAGGACTGGGCCTCGACCCGAAGAGAGTCTCCTTTTCAGTCTGAAGCTGCTCCTGAACTTTCTTGTGGTCCTGGAAAGATCAATGATAACCACTTTAGTGACATGAACGCCGACAGTACCTGTCAGAATCATCTCATTTCAATAAGATGAAAAGAAACACGATGTGCTCAATAATTATGATGATGCTCATTCACGAGATTTGCATTCTCGGGCAGTGGGACGAAAAAACAAAGTGTAGTAAGATCAAGCAGTACCCTTAGACGGCGCTTTTCCTCTTCCTTCTCTCCTCTGAGATTCTTGTATTCATTCAACATTGATAGCAGCCGCACCTGCCACCATTGTCATCAATGGTGAGATCTGGCCATGAATTCAAGCCTAGAAACCAAATAGAGACAAGTGCTCAGAATCATCAGTAGCAACTCATTGTAGATGAGAAAGATTTGAGAACATACCCCATCGAACAAAAAAGGATGACCTCGTTCGTCCTCCCAAGATTTTGTCCGTTGTACCAAGGAATCGACCATTGCTGTTGCAGTCAATTCAGTTCAGCTTTTTTTAATCAAGATCCGAAAGAACCAACGTGTACTTAGACCTCGTGCACCTAGAAACACTAAAAAAGCATTGGCAAATGTCTTCAAACAATCAGAAGAAAAGGTGGTGATCGACTATACCTGGAAGTTTAGCGATGGCTGCACGTGCCTTCTCCGCTCGTTTGAGGTTCAAGTGGGCACCTTTGGTGGCGAATCTATTCTCATCCTGAAGCACGTACAAACCCAGTCCTCAGAGTCGCATTAGGAAGGAAACCTTTCAACTTGTTCGGACATTATCCTCCTCCTATACTGTGGTACTATACATGTATTTGCAACCTCCAGCAAATGGGATCCAAGTACCTTATTGTAGTCCTCCAGCCATCCCTCCTCCTCACAAGCTAACATCCACTTCTCCAATAGAATCATAATATCCTTCCTGCTAGCTACCTCTTCCTTCGCTTTAACGATCTCCTCTTCAAGTGTTGAGAGGAGCTCTGATGGGTCCACGATCCCTGCGTTTCAAAACTTGACTCCATCAGGTATAAACTCAAGATTAACAGATACCTTACAAAATACTAATGCTGAAACCGAAATTGTCTCACAATCTCCAATGACGCCAAATACCTGCATCTATCACGGCAGTAAGCTTGTCCGCAGTTGTGTTAGCATCCGGCTCCAAGTGAGCACTCTTGCACACTTCCTCTAGATCCAATCTTTTCTTCAGAACAAGCTCTTTCATCTTGCTGGTCTTCAGTAAATCCAGTCGTCCTACCTCAATCTGAGCCTGATGTACACGTAAAAAAACAGAGTAATTCTTGTAAGGAGCTAAGCCAAGGTTCAGTAGCATCCGTGTCACTCAAAGCTGTTATTAACCTGTCCGGTGAAGAACTGCCAAAGTTCTATTATTGAGTGCTCAAAACCTTTCAAGATGAATTGAAACAATTATAATGAGTCACCGCTTGATCTTACAATTGTGGTGATATCAAAAGAAGATAAGTACTTTCAATCATGTTCTGAGGCTCGCAACAAACCTCTTCGATAGTTTCTATGGAAAGAGAACTTGGGCCCACAATGTCGTCCTCACTAGCTGAAATGTGGCGAGTAACATGTTGGAAAACCTGCTGCTCTTCAACAGGAGTGCCCATCAAGGTCCACAAATCTAACATTGACGTTCCAAGATCTTTAATCTGCAAAAGATAGTACATGAAGCACATCAAAATTAGCGTCCAAAACGAAATGGTAAACTTGATAAAGCAAGAATCTTCAAAATTGTACCTGTTAGGCATCTCCGATCAACTCTAATTCATCACTAAATTACTTACATAATTGAGATGATTCCTGCTCTATCTGGTTGATTTCACAAAACATGTGCAACATCCAGGTCGGTAAGCACCTTCAGCACCCGTTTCTTCTTTTCAGCTTGCAAGGAATGAATTTTCTTCGCGAGGCGCTCAAGGGTTTCGTTGCTGATGCTTTTGGCAAGTTCTTGCGAGTCATCCAAGCTAGGATGAACTTCCGTAACAATTCGGAAGTAGTCCATGCCCATGGCCGAGGAGAGTTTATGCATTAGGTTCACATACTCTAGCACTTTGTGCAGACGCTCGCTCTGCCAACACCACAGTAGACCGACTCTGAGCACCAGTTCATGCGCACATGCAATCTATAGCCGATCCCGCTTCACTCATGCGAAATTGGCAAAACTTTACAAATCTAGCTCTCCATACCTGGAGACAACTCAAGTTTTTCATATTTGAGGAACAGAATTGAATCGTATCTGGTACTCCTTTGGATAATCCCCAATGAGGTTGAGTGAATTATTAACAATCTCAATCACTGATACATGAAGTATCGTTGAAACTACGGAGGTCCTAAAAGCATGCAATGAGTCATAAAACCACCACCTAGTGTAAACAAGGAACTGAATATGAATATTTGGAATCAATCTCGAATGGCATGGAATATTGTACATGGTACAGGCACTGATTCTGATTATGGTCGAAAAATAGTCACTGAAATCAGTAGTGAGCCTCCATCAATTTGCAATCTGGTCCACCAAAGACCATATGATCAAGTTCATGCCTTCCACACTACCAGATTTTGATTTTTGATTTTGACTCTGTTGCTGTCCACGAGCTTCCATAGTTCGTTAGGTGCCGGGTTTGGAGCTACTTATCTCGGTAATGACGACTGATTCAAGGGTGTCAAAGTGCCTACCTTTTCTTTCTGGAGTGCTGCCAGCTGACCGTGATACTCATCCAAACGCCTAAGTGTCAAATCCTTCTCTTCAGGAATATATAGTTCTCCATAATTTCCAGCAATTTCCTCACAAATCTTAGCAATCTCCGTCTTGACCTCCAAAAACTGTCTCGCCCGATCTTCTTTCCTTCGTCGGAGTTCTTCCAATTGAGGTCCGATGGCGGCAACCTGGTCTTTCAAAGTGCCAGACCTCTTCTCTTGCTGTGGTGCAGATATTGTGGAATTAATCATTTAAGTTGCATGGAACAAGAAATCGGTTCCTAACTAGCTACTGCATAATTTATGAATGTCAACCCATCAATGCTCATGCTTTTTCATGCGACTAGATTCATTTATCTTATCTACTTGGGATAAATTTGAAATTTAACAACGAGCTAGATCACATAGAAGATTCTAAAAGGAGTGCAACCTCAAAAAAATTGACGACTCTGGCAATTTTAGGCAGTGTCTAGCTTGTTCTACAGAGACTTGACTTTTTAGAGTGTGATATAAGCATGACTTGGCTTGGATAGAAATGGGGTTGTCCACTGTCACGTATAGTGATCTCTAACCTTCCTTTTTGAAATTGCATTCAAAATTTACTTAAATTCAATAGCAACAAATTTGGCTCTTGCACTCAAGGATCTCTCCACACATCTACACCAATCTCCCTAAAATAATACTCCATATGTTCAAATGCTTAAAGTGAATTAAACTTCCTCTAACTTTTAGCCCAGTAATGAGACTGCAAATATGAGCAAATGAGACAATACTACCACTTACACGTAGACTTAGTGTAGGTTCCCCAAGAGCAGAAAACAGTGCAGAAAATTCTGCTTCCGCGCTTGCAAGAGCATGATGTAAGCTAGCTCGAGCATGGTTGGCCGAATCCACTTTACGCCTGTAAACCTCCAAACACTCTTGCTCCAGTTGCAACAGCATCTTGTCCCTCTCAGTGTCGTTTTCTCCTACTTCGTCCCAAATGCGCTGCAATAAGCACCCCGAACTAGAGCATGAAACAAGAACGTCGTGCAGTAGGTGCTGACATTCAAAAGGAAAAAAAGAGATTCGATTATTCTTTTGAAAGTCGCGTCATGTATGTTTGGACCCAAGCAAAGAAACGGACCTGGAGCTCGCGAAGAAGTGAGCCGCATGTTGTCTCCGCAATGGCCTCCGCCACAGGTTGCTGAACCATTTTGACTTAAAAAACTGCATAATACACAACAAGCACCATTTCAAAACAATGCAGACAATTCAAGCTCCAACAGGACACAAGAAGTATTACTACATACTCCCCAAACAGGTAAGATGATCCAGCAAACGAGCTAATACGAATTGCACTTCCTCTCACGCACTCTTACATCAGTCTCTGGGATACATCTCGCGACAACACATCGGAGCTGCATAATAGGCAATGAGCATGTAAGTGCACCGTTTCGAAAGTGTAAAGACACTTCAAGCTCTAAAATTAACCACAGAATTATAGACACAAACCAGCAAGATAATCCAAGAAACGAGAAGAATGTGATTCTTCATATAATCTGGTCGGTTGACCTATTTCTAGCAAAATCACGCAATTTCTCAACAAACTGTAGGAAAACTGTGATACAAAAATACAAGTACAAACCACGATCCCGATCAGCAACTTTATTCCAGCTACAATACAGACTACCGCTCGCAACGACCGAGTCAGCCAAAAACAAGAAACTGCAGTGAAACCGAAAGAACATAATTAAACTACAGCACTCGGATGGTAGCGCATACTCCTAAAAGAACTTCAGCATAACACTACACGTCAATGGGGAACTTTACGAACCACTCAAGATCGCCTCGAAAGCGAAAAGTAAAAAAGAAAAAGAAAAGAAGAAGAAGCTCAGCTCACGAACCTTACCTGTGCTTTGACAATCGACGAGAATTGTACACACTCAGACCAAAATTCCAAATAAGCATGTGCACCTTTTCGAAGGAATACAGACGTACACTTTAAGCTCTAAGAAAACCGTAGAAGTATGCGGTTCATACATACTCTCCAAACCAGCAAGATAATCCAACACGTACTTGTAAACGCGCGATTAAAACATGATTCTTCTGGACAGCCTAAGCACACTAGTTAACCTCTCCCCCACTCTCACAGCAAACCTCTACATAGGATATATCTAAGCACAACTAAGAACCTCAGTACAAAACATAATCAGCTCCCTTTACTCCAGCGACAAACGACGTACACAGGCTGCGACAGACGAAGCCAGAAAACAAGAAACCACAGCTCAACTGAAGGAAACGCACAATAAAGCACTCCGATGGCCGTGCAAACTCGAAAACGACCGTCAACGCACCATTAAAACGTCAATTAATGCCAAACTTATGAACCACTCCAGATCATCGCCTCCAGAACCAAATATAAAAAACCACAAAAAATTTTAAAAAGTCCAAAACCTCAGCAGCTCGTCCACGAACCTGCTCTATGGATTGATAATCGATCAACGGGATGAAATTGAACGCAGCACACGACGGCTAACCGCTCTTTCCTCGGCAACGACCTAACTTTTAGCTCGCGATCATACTTCTAACACTCCACCAACACAGTCACGCACCAGAGAAACCACGAGCTACCTGTCCGAATGAGTCACTCGGGAAATAGCACCCGAAGTGACTGACAGCGCACAATGATGGACAAATTCTCTGCAGCTCTGCAACTCTGCAACTCGCTCTGCAACTGACGCTCCCTGCCAACAACAAGAAAATGCTTGTGCTGCAACCTAAGGTACCTTAAGCTTAGTCATTTATCAATCACTCTCGTAGACTCGTGCCTAGCTACCACTGCCCGCCCAAATGTCTCTGCCCCCCTTCGCTGCCACCGAGGCCGGTTCCAGCCATCTCATTGGCTCCGACCCGTTTTCCACGTCGCCAGCTTCTGCTAATACTGGCGCCAGTTGAGTGCTGCTAGCTGTGATAATACCGTGATCCATTTGCCTTCACTGTTACCTCGTCTTTTTCTTTTGATTGTTTAGATGTTTGCTGCTGCGAAGACTGCGACGCAGCAGGACGCTCGAGTGCGAAGGGAAATATCATAGTGACGGAGCTAGCTAGCTGCATTGGTTTGAATTTGGTTTGAATATTGTGCATGAGTGGCGGTGGGTACGCAATTTGAATTGCGCAATGAGGCCGTTACGTTGCGGCAGCATTGAATTGAATGGCGATTAATCGCAAGCTGTTGCACCGGACTGCAGGGTGCGGCAATGGCTATGGCTACGTCGGTGAATTGGTCGCGTACTTAATTCGTTGGATATTAGATGCATGCATTACGAGCTTGCTGGTGGATCTTGGCTTCCTTTTCCGCTGATTCAGGGGTTTTGCAATTCCAAGCGACGACAGTGAGCAACTCGACCTAACTTACGTAGAAAAAACTAAATTGAATGTGCGTCTTCCAGTAACATTCGTAAATTACCCTAATTAGTAGTCTTTGGTAGGGAAGGAAATCAGTTGATTTGGAGTTTTGGGGGGCAAATAAGGTGGGTACACCCAAAAGTGCCACCAATTGGTACTGTGTCTAGTTACTATTATTAGGCTGTTCAGAATTTCATAGTGTCTTGTTGGCAAGTGAAAGGAGTTTCTAATGCACCAAAGAACATGCCATTTGGATACAATATGCAAAAGTTATGGAGGGTCAAAGTTTGTTTCTAAAAGCATTTCTTCCACATAGGTACATAATTGGTTTTGGAAATGTACACAGTCTGAAGATGGTGGTTTAAGGTTAGGTGCCATTTGGGGGGTGCTTACCATAAATGATGGTTTGCATTGTGAAAACACTAAGGAAGTGAGTAACCTAGTTACATCCTTGAAGAGCGTTTTTAGAGAATATTGGGGTGTACATCATCCATTTCTTGTAGCTACCATAGTAAGCTCTTGAAGAAATTCGTGATTCTTCGATGGATGTTAGGACTTGACAGGTTAATTTTAGCAAGAGGAGATCATCCATTGATGTAGTCAATAAAAAAATATCAAATTCTTGGATGGATAGAGGTATTCTTTGTTTCTACAGTTTATTTGAAAGTCTTTCATTGGATAGGTGTCTGTCCTCTATAGAGTTTCACAATTGATTACTAAATGTTAGGCCTATTACCATGGAATGAAGCTTTCAATTTATAGTAAAGTTTTGCAATTTAAACTTGTATTAAAATCCAACCTCATG
This sequence comes from Straminergon stramineum, assembly GCA_963920665.1. Taxonomy (NCBI): domain Eukaryota; kingdom Viridiplantae; phylum Streptophyta; class Bryopsida; order Hypnales; family Calliergonaceae; genus Straminergon; species Straminergon stramineum. The sequence continues at coordinate 26,177,742 of OY987265.1, read as the reverse complement.
CTTTTAATAGATGAAAGTATATATGCATCCTTTACTAATAATAATTGGTTCACAAAATTTTGGAGAAAATTTGAATTTGTTGTGGTCTAGGGAGATATTCTTGAAAACTTCAAATCGATTACAAAATATACTAAAAGAAAGTACGTATCCTTACCAAAAATGCATTTTTAAATGAAAGACATTGTTGTAAATGAAATTTGCCCCTATCACCCAAATTAGTAAAAATCACTACTCGTGGTTATAGATGTGGAATCTAGAATTATAATACAATACTCATTATTAATAATTTTTTGGAAATTCAAAATGAGTGAAAATTAGCCTTTGGGAGCTATATTTTATGTGTTGAAATCCAATGCAAAAAAGATAATTTTGTTACCCTAATTGTAGTTTTGGCCAAAAAAATGATAAGAAAAGTCAAAACACACTACTTGGTGATTCATTACCACTATATTTTTACATATAGGATCCTCCATAGGTTCCAAAATAATTCAAATGACCTAAAATTAACTTCAAAGGCTCTCAAGACCACTATTAAAACCTTGGCATCCATAGATGGATGAAAATCATCAGTCATATATGGAGAAATTAAGAGCCATTTTCATTTTGGTACTACAAATACATCAATGATATATGTCTTTGGATTATGTAGGTTAGGAAGACTCACCTTGAATTCAAATTGGAAAAAAAACTCAATCATAGTAGGTGGTCAATCAATTAATAACAACATGCTCTTATTTAGCAACAATGAGAATCATAGTTGTTTGTGTTGATTTGACATACATCAAAATGCTATGCTATAAGTTTTTAGTTTTTTTGTCCTATCAAAAGTTTAATTTAAATTTATTTTAACCCCTAAAAGATCAAGCATTCAAATTCTTATAAAGAAATGAACACAAACAAGTCTCAAGTATTTAGGATTTTAGTTTATTCATCCCTCAATTTGTTATAGATTCTTAAGTTAGTTATCTTTCATTTCATTTGTAAGATAGAGGTTTTCAAAGATTTTGCTTTCAATTGCAAATATCCTAGAATATAAAGGGTGCAAGTATGGTTCCATTTTCTTAAGTATCTTCAAAATTTTGGAAATTTGGACTACCCTTGATCCTTAAGGGGTTGAAGTTTTTGGACTATAACACCACTTTTTCTAACCTTGGAAACTTGTCTTTTGTACTTTTAGCCCTTGATATATGATGGTTATTCTATTTCTTTCTTTTGATTTTGTAAACAAAAAGCCTAGTTGAATAATGTTGTAGTACCTTTTCTATATGATATTCACAAGTGGAGTTAAGAAAATTCAAATAATGCAACAATAAGTCTAAGCAATAGTGCATTGTTGATATTTCTCCAATTTGACATTTTAATTCTTTAGAGTCCATGGTAGGAAGGTGGATGTAGATTTTGAGCATTATTACCAAAATATAGTGCAACATGAAAAGAACCTAGATATCTAATCTTCATTTCTGGAATTTTTTTTCTCATCCCTATATAAACTCATTCAAAACCTTGCACAATAATCATGAAGTCCCTAGTGATCACAATGATCACATTATTGAAAAATAGACAAAAATTAATTTTGCAACATAATTTCGTATACATTATCCATTGTTTGTAGCTCCCACATGATGTTTCTTAAAATTACACATACTCCACCCAATGGTTGTCGTCTCTCTCAAGGGTTACATATATGAAATTAAAAGAGGTCATTATTTCATCCACCATGTCTTTGTCCGAATCAATGATCACATATTCATCTTTATAAATTTTCATCCAATTTTGGAAAGAACTATTGAATTTAAGATCTAGTTCTAGGAAAATACAAAAACACTATGATTTCTTATACAACAAGGATTTTTTGCAAAAGTTGTACTATACCAAAATGGTTATTTAATATGGTTGAAACAATTTGTCACAAGGACATACTTTTCAACATTAGTTGTAGTTGTGGTGTTGTATCACTTGTGGTGCACAATCATGTTGTTGTTAGATTGGGCATTCTAATTCTCATGCTGAATAATTATCCACCTATACTAAATACTTACCCATTTCACTGTCAATACTATTGTAAATGAATAAGCAAACACTAAAGGTGAAAACACCCCAAACCATTTGCACACCCATTCTTGACAAAATAGACTTTTGATTGAAAGTGTCCCCTAAAGTGCAATTAAATTGTTTTCATACTTAACAACAATTGGTTCACTGCTAATTTATTTGACAATTTTTGTGGTCTACAGACTTCTACTTTGAAAATTCATAGAAATTATGCATTAGATGTTTTTTCAACAACCCTTGAGGACCATTTCAAGCTAATTCTCTTTGATAGAAACCAGCTAGTCCTAGCTAGAATTTAAAAATACAAAAAAATAATGAAAGTAATGAAAAAATATTTATTTATTATTATCTCATGTGGTTGAACCTCAGCCACATCAGGCAGCTACAGTGATTGAGTTCCCAAAGTCCAAGAACCTTTTAGGTACTCGCAAGAACTCATGGGAACTCGTGGCCCTTAATAGTAGCTGAATTTCATCTTTAGTGTCTCATCCAACCATTCTAATTTATTTTTTGAAAATTCATGATTTTGCAATTGCTAACTTAACTTAATTCTAAAAACTTCTCTCTCTTGAGGGTACCAAAGGTTAGCCCCCCGCAGCAGCGTACCTGTACTTTTTTCGTTGCAGCAGGTGAAAGCAGAAATCCCTGCAAGTCTGTGGCAGACTCCTTGGACCAGGCATCCCCTGTTAGTAGCTTAGCTCTGGGTGTCAGAGGGACGACGTTGTTACCTGCTTCTCGCTGTCTTTTGTTCTTGGGTCTCTTCGCTCAGCTTAAGCTAAAGTTAACTTATCCGTGTGTCACCAAGTAACTTAACTTACTGCTCCGGAGAAACCTTTCCTGCCTAACTTACTTACATGCATGGAAGACCGATCCTTCCTCTGATTATGAAAATTCCGTCCGAGGCGGTCTTCGAGGGAAACTGAATGCTGCAATTCAGGTCATGTCAGTTGGGGATGAAAGTTCGCACATGGTCTTCAGTTCTTCCATTTTTAAAGTTAGGCTCTTTGTTTTGTTTTGTTTTGTTTGTCACAAGAAGGGGTGTACGGATTTTGTTTCATGGCGTTTGGACCTACAGTATGAAAGTTATGAAAGTTATGAATTATTTTTGGATTAGGAAAATTACTTTTACTTCATTCTGACTATGGCAATTTCATAGAACACACTAGTGTTTGATGAAGAATGTTGTCCTCAAAGTCTTCTATTAGCATTGCATGCCTCTGGATCATCTTGTGGTGAACATTCTTCATCTTGAAAGGTGAGCACCTCCAAACTGACATGTTGTGCTATTTTTTTTAGTTTATAATTAGAGTGGTTAAATTTTCATTTATATTCTTGTTGGCAAGTAAAAAGAGGTTTTAATGCACCAAAAAGAAAGCAACATTTGGATACCATATGCCAAAGTTTTGGAAGGTCAAATTTTTTTGGTAGATCTTCAAGAATCTTTTTTTCTACATATATATAGAGTGATGATGGTAGTTTTGGATTAGTGGCGCATTTGGGGTGCACACTAGGGTTTTTTTTGGTTTTTTAAAAAAATGAATGAAAAGGCAATATGTCATTCTCTATCAATGCTACAATGGTGATTTCGATGATGTATATGAACATTTTGGAGGTGGTGACAACATTCATCTTTCAGTGAAAATAGTGGGCGAATTTTTTTCATTTCTCCATTGTTTTTGGCATTCACAAATGATCACAAAAACTTAGTAATAGTAAATTCAACATTTCTATGTAAGCAAATTGGTGAAGTGGAACATAACCTCAAGGTCACTTAGGTGAAATCCTCATCACTAATTTTTGTAGCTAGGTTGGCGACATGCAAGCTAGGCAATATATAATATAGAATACTTTCACAAACAACTCTAACTACATTCAAATTCATGAACAAATGTAGATATACAAAGTACTTTCAAAATTATAAACTCAAAACTATAAAAATTAAGTTGAAATTTCTTGGAAGTCCCAAACCTATTGGCCAAAAATATATAGTGTATGCAAGTCTAAGAGCATGTGTCCTTCTGAAATCTTCAACCTGGATTTGCATCCACCCAAAAAAACCTCCAATGTTCAAATAAGTAAAACAAATAACATGAAAGCAATGACATACACTCCTCCAGTTACCTGCATCCCTCTCACAACCCCACTCCAATGCCCAAGTTAAGAAATGAAGCACTTGACAATGTTCCATTTATAAAGCAAGAAAACAATACATTAGCAAAAACATAGTATTTAGATGCAAGTATCAAATCCATTGCAATTCATAGTTTGATTCCAAATTAGACAACAAACATTCTCTATACTACACATCTCTATAAACTATGGTAGCCTACACATCATGCATCTTAAGTCACATGAACAATTGAGATGAAGAGTATAGGTTATATCTCAACTATTGTGTACTCAAACCAATTATTGCAATACCTGCAAACTACTCTTACAAAACCATTGCAATATCTCCCGATTTACTACGGATACACTCTGAGCTACATCCTAATTGCCAGTCATGTATCAACTGTGTCCACTAGAGACAAACCGCTTGTCAAACACACCATGGTAAGGAAAGTCTTTAAGGTTGTAAATATGCTAGGAGTACGTGCCAAGAACAACGTCAATGTGTTCATGTAGATTATTTTGTAGTTTTGACTTGAGGAAGCCAATGCTAGAAAAAAATGCACTTATCTTCGAGAGAGCCAATGACTTGCACCATTTCCATTTCAACAAGTTTCAAAAACTCTTCAAAGCTTTGCGTGAGGTTGTTGTTACTATCTAGTATACGACTATGCGCCATACTTTAGTCAAGGGATTGACATCATATGGGGGTAGCATGGCAGCTCGAGAATTGGACTTCATACAAGTTTTGAAGAGGCCACATTGAGATATGGTAGCATCACAATCAATCAACAATTTTATGAGCATCTTGTTGTTACCATGCCTCAAAATCTTGCTATGCCTGTAGGTGTCCATAAGAATTCACAAATGCTTGTTGAACATCTCCTTAGTGCTTTCTTGATACCAATATTGTTGATATAAAATGCCGAATGCATTCATCACATCTCGCATCACATGGTGCATTGGAAATCTATCTTCCAACTCTTCCATAAGCATCTTTGCAACATTTGCAGAGCACCAAACCACAAGGACAGTCAAAATGGCTAGGGATTACATTCCATGTTTGCATCGACTCCAATTGATTTGTGCATTCTTCAGCAATTTCTAAACATACCTTGAGCATGGAAGCACCCCAAGCACAACCCAGCCATCAACGTACAACTGTGAATTTTTATTGTGAAAAAACTTGTGGTGACAATTGCAGAAAATTACAATCCCTTAAGCTTACAAATCACATGCCTGCAAGATAAGTAATGGATGAATTATAACTCATTATTTGACAACTTCAAAGGGCACTATTATTAATCTACATATCCAAACTTAGACTGTTCAATAGTTTCTCTGAGTATCCAAAGCACCAAACATCCAATAATGAATTTGAAATCAACATTCACATAAGAAAAGAAGCACATGAGTATGAAAAGATTGATTTTCACTTGTGCATTCTCCTTTTACTCTTGACACCAAAGCAACCTATAGCTCCCGGTCCACAGGGTGTTCCTTGTATTGAACATAAATTTTTTTGCAGTGACACACAAAGCAAAGAACGATATAATTGTCATCCAGATTTGTAATCCACTTGATGAGGATCTACTCATGGCTAGCACCAAGTAGGTTCTTGAAACTCCAAAACTTGTCCGTGCTAAAGGATATTCTTTTGTCTTCATACATCCTATAGAGTGATCCTAGGTAAACTTTCATTGCTGCTACAAAATTACAAATGGAAATGTCTCATTTTTTTGCAAAATTGACCAATGTGTCAATTGCCTCCAACAATGGTAGAAGGGCACACATTCCCAACATTGGATAGGGATCAAGGAGCAACACAAGGCAAGCTTGAAACAAACATAAACACCATTAGTTTTCATGAAGGCACTACATACAAATCATGTACAAATCATGACTTGAAAAAAACCCCATATGGTACTATTAGAAAAGGGGGCCCTAATCAACATAAGATCAACTAATTTGTGTTCATTGTGGAAAAAATGGAATTTTGTGTGTTGATCCAGTGGTTGCATTTCTTGACAAAAGTAGCAATCGACATAAATGTGTTGATTGTGACCAAAACCAAGATTTTCTCACTTGATTCAGTAATTTGTTAAGCATGCTTGAAATAGAATTTCACAACTCATTTTGGCATAGTAAAATTATTATTTTAAAACTTTGAACTAAAAAAATATAGGAAATCAAATCAAATTTCATTTCCAAAAATCCTTTTGACATTTCAAGCCTTCAATCAAAAGTTATAGGCAAATTTTAGAAAGGGGTTGGAAAAGACATTTTTTTTAACAACTTAAAACTTCCTCTTTGATATTTGTCCATAACTTCCAATTGGAGGCTTGAAATGTCAAACAAATTTTTGGAGATGAAATTTGGTTTAATTTCCCACTTTTTTCGTTCAAGGTTTTTTGAAAAAAGTTGTTCTACTATATCTAAATGAAGTTTGAAATTCTACTAGTTTTGACTTATCTATAAGTGGTTGAGATCGTACTCATCCTAATCAAATATATCCCATATGGTTTGTTCTACCTACTACTACTACCCCACTTGTGTAAAGAGCTTGTCTTCTCTTGGTTTCAAAAATCTTGGTAAGTATGTGGCACATATCCTTCATGGGTTGTTTAACCTCCTATCACCCCACTTGTTAAAATTGTTTGTCTCCTTTCTTCATGAAACATCAAGGTAAGTGACATTCTAAGTTATTTTGCTAAATGAATTTGATTGTTTTGAATATAGTATATAATTCTTTAAAATTGGATAATAAAGGATTTTATCTTTGAAATATTTAATTAATTATTTTTCATCAATGTGCCCTATACATCAAAAAATTTAGAACCTGTCGTTTGTCAATAGTTATCATGTGGTTATCATTATTTCATGGGTTTGCACGTTAATATACAATTTATCGTATCATTACAATGCATTACTTTACAATTTATCACATTGTTATGATGCATTACTTTCAATTTGGGTCTCTTTAACGAAGAGTTTATTAGTTGTATTCACTCAAAAATCTACATCAAAATGCATAGTAAAAAAGCTACAAGTACAAGACCATTCCCCTTTTGGAAGGTAGACTATAAACAATTGAAGTAATTTTGTACTAACTAAAGGTAGGAGGTCTATAAAGCCCCCCTTTAAAATTTAACCTCTAAATGACTAACTAAAGGATGTTTTCGGACTTTTATGAATTTTGGGCAAGCAATTGTAATTTCAATTTTTTTGTCCAACATTTGAGATTTTGTACATCAATGCACACAAATATTGTCTTAAATGCAAGACAAATTTTTATAGAATTTTGAATAGTAATTACAAATTTGTATCCAATTTCATCTTCTTTTTTACAATATGGGTAGTTGTAGAATAAGAAAAACTCTTTGTATGGATCTCAACTAAATTTTTTATGAAAAAATTTCTTAAAATTTTTTCTTGAAATTCTTTTTATGGATTTCTACTAAATTTCAAAGCAACTCATCAACTTGAACAAGTTGTGAGACAAAAAAACACAATCCACCTCATAATTCTTCAATTGCTTATTCAAATTAGGTACAAATTAGGTACAAATTAGTGTGCTAGAAAGTTGATAACATAATAAATGTTATTTTAAAATCAATTTAAAAAAATTATCTTTTCTGAAATAGCAATGACTTGTCTACAAAATGAAAAAGTCCAATATAGGCTTCTTAGTTATTTAGGGGTTAAATGACATCTCTTGGCTTGGGGGGCAATTCAAGGGAGAATAAAAAATCTTCATAAAATGGGCCATGGGGCTTGCACCTTGTCAAAGGATTAACAGCCTTAATCAATGAACAATGCTTTGCCTTTATAGCCTAAATGCGGTGTTTGACAAGCCTTATTCACTATAGAAGAGGGTCTAGTAGATTGGAGCATTTCAAAAGAAATCCTAAAGCCACTTTTTGTCAAATATTCATGTGAAACCAAGCACGAGGGACTTAGGGCCTCTTCACACTATGGCCATCCAAGTCAAGAGGCCGTGGGATTGAGTGGCCAAATTTTGGTGAGAGTCCAAGGAAATGAGCAATAAATAGGCCCAAGAAACTAGGAATTAGAGCCTTCGGCCGTCCATAGTGTGAAGCCTCCAAAGGCCAAGTTGAAAGTCCAAACCCATACCATTTGTTTGGCTTGTATCCATGTCTCTTCATTTGAATAGTCCATCCAATTTCTGTAATTTCCATCTCACATTCTTTAACCATGGATTCTAGAAAGGAACGCATTCTTGTACTACTTTCAGTTTTCATGGTCATAAAGTACGTCATTGTGGGCATTTTGGCATTGCAAAAACTTGCAATATTTCAACAAAATGCACTAATGATGATGATGGCAATTTTTATTGCCCAAGGACGGAGGGTGAATTCTTGAAGGAATTGTTGGCAATTTCAAAGATATGGAGGTTTCTTGGAGCATACACTTATGGGGTCATTTTCAGATCATGATTTTCGGAAGCGAATGAGGGTGAGTACATCTACATTTCAATATTTATGTACTCTCTTAGGGCCTGTTTTGAAGAAGAAGGACACACATCTTAGGGCAAGTATTAGTGTGGAGCGAAGGATGGCAATAACTCTTTCTCGATTAGGAACGGGTAATTCTTTGCAAATGATTGCTAATTTATTTGGCATTGGATTGAGTATAGCTTCTATCATTGTGAGGGAATGTTGTGAAGCTATAAGGATTCATTTGAGACCATTGGTTTTTAAGAAACCAAGTCTTGCTTGGATGAAGCAAATAGCAAACGGTTTTGAAGCACTCCACGGCATTTTGCTTATTATAGGAGCAATGGATGGTAGCCATATCCCTATCATGGCACCTTCTCATGACCCTGTATCATATTATTGACGAAAGGGATATTATTCATGTTTACTACAAGGACTTGTAGATGCCGATTGCAAATTTTGGAATTATGATTTTGGATGGGTTGGACGGATTCACGATTGGGCTTTATTTTAGAAATCAGAAATTGGAAGAAGGACTATGAAAGGTGCGTTTCTACCTTATAGATTTATTGGTGATGCTGCATATCCTATGAGGCCTTGGTTTTATTTACCATTCGAGGGTGAAAAAGAAGGATTGCCAAGAGAAAAAGCACATTGGAATTTTATTCAATCGAGCACTCATATAGCTATGGAAAGAGCATTTGGAATTCTTAAAGGAAGATGGTGTATATTATTGAAAAGAATTGACATGCCACTTCGAAATGTGCTTGATATTGTTACAGCTTCTTTGTGCCTTCACAATCTGTGCATTCTAGAGAATGATAAGTTTTCTATGGATTGGGCAAAAGAAGCAGAAAAAGAGTTGCAATCTAAAGCAAATATGGCCTTAGGAAAAATGCAAGAAACGGATATGTTTCATTCCCTAGAATCATCATTAAGGGAAATGAGGGAACTACAAAAGGGAAATCCACAAGGCGAAGAGACTTCGTTCATAGAACCAGAATAAGAAGAAGAAATCAAAAATGAGGAGAATCTTGCTTGTGAAGAAACGAAGAAAAAGCGCCAAGAGAAAATGAAGAGTATGTTAGCTAATTCAACTCGAATTCATCTATAACTAGCCAAGACTTTTTACAAAAGTCATTTGGCCAGAAATTCAGACATTCAATGGGAAAATTGTGCCTCCAATGATGATGATTGTAGTGACAATGAAGAGTAGCATAAACAAATCTAGAGCTTATTGATCAAACGATCAAATTGGTAGTCTACTCTTTCTAGCAACTCATTTGTTCTTTCAAAGTTTTTCATCAAACCTGTGCTAGTTTCTACCATTTTTTCAAAGATGTCAATGGCTCTATCTTGAAAGTTTTGTTTACCTTTTGATGTTGGTGTAGAAGCGGTTGTTGATGATGGTGTAGCAACGCTTGTTGATGTTGGTGCACTCTCCTCATTTGGGGCCAAATTGGTTTGGATTTGTACATTATTTGTGGTTGTAGTTGAAATGTGCTTCATGACTTGTCTGGCTTGGTGATACCACTCATCTAGAGCATTGTAGAATTTTCTCTCTTGCTGATTATTGCCCGAAATACTGTTGGCCATCTTGTTTTCCTTGTAAGCGTAAAAAATGGACTTGAACTTCTTACGGCATGCCACAACAGTGCGGTTGAAATTTGGTAGTATAACAACCATTCTGGCATGAAGCCTCACCCAAGAGTCAATTCCTACAAGCAAAAGATTAAAAAAACATGATTTGGAGTCAAAAATGGCATTGAAAGAACTATCACAGCACAAGCTCTCACTGTCAAACAAAGATCATGTAAGTTATAAATGAGAAAAGAAGGTGGCAATGGTCACCGGGGAAAAGTAGGTGGAGGGTCTTTACAAATCATTCATGCAAAGTCTCACCATTGTGAAGGTGGAGACTAGGGCTCAAATCCCACTGGCGACATCCTATTTACATATGCAATGGGGGGAAAGGGGGGCTGTGGTGGCTGGGTACGGGCACGCGGCAAAGGTGAAGGCCTTTAGGCCCCTAATTGGCCCCAATCCTCAATCCGAACATTTTTATAGAAACCCTAAATTAGGGGAGAAAATTCTTACCCTGTTTTTTGCCATTTCTCATAAATTCTGGCTCCATTTCCCCCTTCAATGCAATCAACTGAAGCACCTCCGAGTCCTCCCACATTCGATTCACCTCTTCTCCTTCGGCTTCTCTTTCAATTTTCACTGTAGCCTTCTTCTTCGAAGTTTTTTTTTTCTTTGGAATAGCCTTTTGCTTGGGAGCAACTCTCTTTTTGGAGGATCCTATAATCTCACAATCTCCTCCCTCAACGACCCTCTCTTCTACCCTTTCCACATTTGTCTCATGACTCTCTTCTACTCTTTTTCCTCCAACATTAGATGAAAAAGGCTGAAATCCTTCATAAGAACTTGGAGTCAAAAAATTTTCCACCCCCAATCAAAGGTGGTTGGCTACAAAAGAAAGGGTTTTCAAAAAAATTGTCCATCTTTCCTACTTGCAAAAAAATTAGAGATCCAATACACACAAAGAGTTGCAAAAACAAGAGCGGCTTCTACCAAGATGCACAAAAAAGAGAGAAGAAGAAGAAGGTGCATCCTCCTTTTTGCCTTGTGGAAAACAATCCTTCTAATCTAATGGCAGAGATCTTATCAGTTTTTGATTTTTTTGATTTTTAAAAAAGAAAAATTCAACGGACTCTCGATCAGAGTTTGGGCCGGCCAAAAACGGAGACCCAAACTCTGATCAAGAGTTCGTCGCCATGTAAGCATTTCGATGCCATGTAGGCTGCCATCAAGGCGACAGACTTTGGATTGTGCCACCTTATGTGAAGGGTCAAGAGGCCAAAGTCTTAGGTCTTTGAAATCTAATTGGCTAAGACCAACGGACTCTCGACCTTGTGCCGTAGTGTGAAGTGGCCCTTAGCTTATCATTTAAGGATTAAGAGCTAATTTGCAAAAGGAGATTTGACTTATTTGAAATATTTTGTAGTAAATTTTTTTTGAAAGACAAATGGAATTCACATCTAATGCAAGTGGGTTGAGTGGTTTCTTGATATTAACCCCTCAATGCCCCACTCTGTTCTAGAGTTCTTGAACGCAACAAGGGCTCTTTGATTTCGGTAGTGGATTTTGGAGCACTTTGAGTGATGCAAGGTATCCTAGGGATGATTTGGTTTCAGAACTTTTTGCTCCGTCGAATGATATAATTTGTGCCATGTTCCACATCCGATCATAATGATTGAGAGGGCTAAAGCTGCTTCTCTACGGGGACTTTTTTGCGGGGTCCGGGCACTTCCACTAGTAGAAAATTCAATTTTTTTGTTGATTTGGTGGTGTTGATCTAGTCACTTTTTTGTTGATTTTGATAGAATTATGTTGAAATCAACAAATTTTTGTCAAAAAGTGACTGGATCAACGCAACCAAATCAACAAAAAAACTGAATTTTCTACTAGTGTTCCGATGACTGTCGTGAAAGCCACACGATGCATGGGTCTGCGAAAATTTGTGAGGTGATAGGTCACTTCTTTTTGCATGCCCTTGTGAATTTTCAGTGACTTTACTCCATCAATGACAACATATAGGACAAAGAACTTCACGGTGTTTACATGTGACATCTCAATTTGACCGGCTATAGGTGGAAGCGCTGTACTCGGTTATGGACACATCACCGATAGGTGATGCAATCCCCACAACTTCATATTCCCATGACATGTAAAGGCAAACGATTCTCTTTTACCAAGCGACACAAAGCAAGGTGGATACTAGACACCCTAGGACTCAAAGAACAACATGGGCGGCAACCCTGTCACATTGTTTGATCATCAACATTGTCAATTCATCTAAAAATTTAAAATTTGCAATGAGATTTGAGTACAAGATTTCAAGAACACCCTACGTCACATAACATGCACCTCAAAGTCCTACATCTTTGACCCACTTCTAATAGCTTTAGAAACCGATCCTTAAAACTTGCAATATTGACATACAATCCAAAATAAGCTATTTGCCAAGAGTACTACAAAACTTCCGTAGGATGCAATCACCTGCCTAAACCTAAATAAAACCTTGAGTTCTTGGAAGCAATGAAAGTGGATCCATTGTTGGGCAACGAGCTAAGTGCGTCGCAGCTGTCTTCCGAGGTCGTCAGTGTTTTGCAGTCGACTAGCTAGTGCTCCCCACAGATCGTCCAAGCTCTATATTGATGAGCTAGACTACATGACCAACCTACTTTTAAATTCTTGCTAGACGCATTGCCCACTTCCGAGACCTATGTACAAGCATGAAATATGGCTCATCGCATGTGAATATGTGTCACGCCTCTATCTACTTGGGGTGCTTGAAGTGCCTTAGTGAGCAAGGAGGACCTTGGGGGTGACTTCTCAAGCCTTGCAATAGGCTAAGAAGGGAGGAATGAGAGACTCCTGAGCAAACATGGCACAATAGTGCCTTGTTTAGGAAGGTCATTGTAGCATGTCATACATACTTGGAAAGCTCTTGAGAATACGCTTCTAATTGTCCAAAGAACGCGTGATTTGGACTAGTAGGCTAGAAGTTATGGCCGTTCAAAGTTGGGGGGGCCCGGTGGTGCTAGGACACTCAAAGGCTAGGTGTGAGGGGCTCCTACAAAATCACTCAATAAAACATGGCATGTAGCATATCATTGGAAAGCTACAAAGACAAGGAACCTAGAATGCTAAGCATTAAGAGGTTCCAAGATATGAGCCAAAAGTTATGGCTAAGAGAAGGGTCGTGGTGAAGGCGTGACGCCACTCCCGGTGGACCTGAATCTTTGGAGGGCCATAACTTTGGGAGAACTTGTCCAAATGAGACAAGTGAGAAGTCCATTGGCATCTAGTTGCGTAGATATTCAAAATGGGCTTGCATGTGGGATTTGGAGCTCTAGCCGCAAAGTTACGATGTTTGGAAGTTCTGGAGTCCAAACGAAGGTAGAACTTGGGGATTTTGGTCGAAAACGAGTGGTCTTCCAAAACCCAAGGGGGTTTGGGAAGTCCCTTTGATCCATAAAGGGGGATCTACCGAATATTACAGAGAGTACTATAGGAGGGGTTGGTCTCCCTCCTCACTCCTTCTTGGAGCCTTGGTGAGTTCCGGTGACTCATAGGTGGTGATGTAACTTCACGACTGGCTTCAAGGCTCCTTGGAACACTTGTGTGTATGTCCTAGGACACCAGTTGGTTGGAGTCCCACTCCTTGCTAGGCCTTTGGTGATGTGTCCCGAGTTGTGAGTCGCGATTAGTATCGGTAAGAGAGTAGCAAATGCACAATGGGCCTAGTATGAAGTAGGGTGACAACCAAGGGCGGTTAGGACCGTGGTGAGTAGTATCATCATGAGTCCTAGCACAATAAGATGGAAGTTCCGCCCCATGTCATCAAATGATATGCCAGGTGTTACGAGTGGTGTCGTACACATAGCGGGCAGCAAATACCATTTACAACACCAAAACGTGTAAACTAACTCGAAATATCGTCCCGGAGGATTCTAGTATGCTGCTGCAAGCTTAGATTATCCATTTTACTCACTTAAGCACTCTCTTTCCGGAATCAAATTCGGATTTCCAATCCTTTTTCGGATTCCGGATTCATCACTTCGCACACACACACTGGTTTTTGGTACCTTTGTGTTACCCTTAGAGGGTCCACCTTTGATTGTATAGAGGGGTAAGGACTCACCACTCTTATTCGTCATACTCTCCTCTCTCTCTAATTTACACAACACACACTTTCAGGGTTGACGAAAGTGAGCGTCCCGGGCAAAATCGCGTCCAAAAATCGGCCGTCTAGACCCTGCGGATGCTGCGTCTCCAGGGGGTAAAAAACACCATCCGCAAATTTACCCTGGGTAAATGCGGACAGGTGGACGGGCTGACGGGCGGGCAGACGGCTAGTGGCTAGTTATTTAATACAAAGCTTCAACTCTTTCAAGTAAACTTTGATTCCTTGAATGCTTTTTACAATAACATATGGAGTTATGAACTATCCTTTGTAGTGTAATCAACCAAAGAAATTGTACACTATAATTGCAATTATGAATTATCAAGGGAAAGGATTAAAGAAAAAATTCCAAATTCTCTTCACCTTGAAAATTACCAAATCTATGATTCTATGACAATCATGAAGTCAAAATTGTTGCATTCTATATGTATCTTGCAATGTATCATGCTTCATACAAAGACAGAGGAACACAATCAATTTTGGGGGGACTTCTTCTTGGTTTTGCAATTAAAAAAAAAATAATCATATTTTCAACATTAATATTTAATAAGCAAACTCCAACTGCAATGGAAGCTTCAAACAATCAATTGCCATTACATGCTCAATGTATCATAAGCACCTAAACACCTAAGCCTACATTTCTTGAATCTCTAAGGCTTGTAATCACTATCTCCTTTCACCTCAGCCCCGCTACTCTCACATCTAGTTCCCCATCGGTCGTCTTCATCGCTAGATGTCTCTTCCATGTCGTTTGATGAAGATTGTACAATTTTCACTCCTTTTTGTACTTGGGTAGATGTCAATGATCTCATTGATCTACCGGTCTTCTTCTCCATTTTGGCTCTTAATATAGCCTTACCAATGCCTTCCTTAAGGCTAGGGATTGTTTTCATTTTCTTCTTTGACCCCACTTGATAGGTATCAAGTGAGGTTCTACCCACATTCGGTCTCTTCCTTGAAGAGGTAGCAAAGGGTTGCATCATTCTTTTTTTACGAGCTTTAATGGAGTCTTCACCCTGTGATATCTCTGCTTTTGGCGCTCCTTGAATAATTAACTGCATTGCATTCAAAGACTGTGATGTGTGGCCTAATGATTTCAAGGAATGGCATAGTGGATGGCCCCGATGTTGAATAAACATTGAAGCCAATGTCTCATCCTTATCATCATCATCATCGGTACATGATAAAATAATTCGACTTGGATTGCCTCCGGAACTCATCTCTTTCGTAGAAGACAAATGTCTTTTTCCAAGCCATGATTTCCTTGAACCATCCAATGTTGTGGCATCGCTTTTAAATAGTGCACGTGGAGGAGTGCTATGTGGTGGTTCGGGAGAATCTTCCATGAGGTGCATTTTGCCAACACCATTGTTGACAAAAATTGGGCTGCCTGACTCCATCGAACGTGCTTCAACATTGTCTTGTACTTCGTGTGGTTTGGCATTTCCAATATTTGCTTCAACACATTTCTTGCTTGTCGATACTACTATTGACGCAACAATTCCATTGGACACGTTCATTTCAACGTTCACCTCACATCCTCCTTTGTCTTCATATTGGTCATTTTTTTCTACCGCCATTATCGGGGATGGAGCATCGAAAATGGGAATCACTTCATCCTTTTCAAGACTCCCATCATTTGCAATCGTTGTCCTATTGGTCGCCGTTATCTCTACATACGTATCCTCCACGTTTGGTAGAAGATTTCTGCTACTCATGAATCCAGTTCCATCCACAAATCTAGCTATGGAAGGTACATCATCATCAAGCCCGCAATCATCTTCATCTGATTGAAACTCATACATGTCTCCATCCGCGACTCCGAAGTCTTCATTGTTTTGATTAGGAATCTCAAACATTTCTTCGTCAGAATTGTGCATATCATAATTCATAGCATCTCTATCATCAAATACAGATTCATCATCCTTGTCTTCCGAGATAGGCCCTTCCGAATCTTTGGACTCCACGTTGTCATGGTACCACTTCTTTTCATCCTTCTCCTTCGATGCGGCTATGACTTTGGAATTGGTGTATACATACACCAAATCGGTTGCTCTCTTTGGCCTCAACTTGTTTCAGGATTTGTTGTGAACAAAAGAGTAGCTACTCCAATTTCGTTCACATGAAGATGATGACACTAGTTGGGCCAAAATCCTCTTTGCAATTGGAGCAATGAGCTTGCCACATGCACCTTCAAAATCCCACCAAGCATGTTCTGACAATTTCTGCTCAGCTGGATCCAACATGTCGTGGAACGGAGGATCTCGATGTCGAAATGCTACAAATTCCTTCACTACGTCAGGATAAGTTCCCGGTTGACATATTTTCCTGATAACGCGCTTGCATGCATCTGTTGCATCTTGATCGTCAGCTAGTTCTTTATCGTGAAGAAGATAAGGGTTCAAAAGAGCTCCTGCATAATGTAGATCGGTCTCTACCATTTCCCGTCGCTTACCAAACGCCTTTTCGATAGGAATGGCTAAGTCCAAGGACAAACCAAAGGGTTCTTGTCGTAAAGACAAGACATGCTTCTCTAAATTCCTCATGATGTGCAACACCTTGCCCATGCATGGTGTCTTTGCATCCAAATCACGTAGACCAAACACCACAAGAGCCATCAATTCTCGGAAATTAGTGGCACGGGCCCAAAAATGCTCATCTAAAATTGTCTTCTTCACCTCCTCAGACTCTATACGAGATTTTGCGTTCCTCGTGTCCCGTAACTTGAGGACATATTCTACCCATTGTGGATCCACAACACTTTGTTGCAATCCAGTCTTGACCTTCAACAAACGAGAAATCATGAAGAAATTGGAGGCAAATCTTGTTTTCACCGACATCAATAAGCTATTCTTCGTTTCGTGCTTCTGAAATATAGCTAGCGGCATATGCTACAATCGGAAGAACTTCACAACGGTTTGGGCCTTTTCCACTAGCTCCTTCAACCATTCTTGCTTCCCCCAATCTTGAAGTAACAAATTCAAGGCGTGCACCACACAACCTTGAAAGAAAATGTGCGGATATTTACTCGACACCATATTCCATGCTACTGGATTTACAGGAGCATTGTCTGCAGTCACTTGCACAACATTTGTGGGGCCTACTTGTTCTACAAACTTTTCCAAGACAGAGGCCAAAAAAGGAGCATTCTTTTCGATTCCACTTGTATCCACCGATCCTAGAAATTGCTCACCTGCAGAAGATACAAGCATGGCATTTATCAATGGTCGATTGGTAACCGAGCTCCATCCATCAATAGACAATGTTGCTCCAAACTTCCGAATGCTATCTTCGGTCCAACTATAAAGCTTTGTTTTGATGTCGGTCTTCGCTTGGTCAAGCAATTTATGGCATAAATCATGATACGATGGTGGAGCGTAGGGCCCATAGTACTCGGCTGTTTTTTTCACTGCTTCTTTAAATGCTGGATTTTGAGCTACGGCAAATGGTATGTTTGCCGCATAAAAGAAATTGGCCCACACTGCATTCAAATTGTGTTTTGCTGCGGAATCAAAGCCATCGACTAGACTACTCTGTCTTTGAGGTCTACTACCTGATGCCCTTGGAGTGTCACGATCACTGGATGTTTTTGTAGTTCAGTTTACTTTGGATCCTACACCAACAAATTCTTCCGGTGCTGCGCACGAGTCCTCTTGAGTAGAACGCACCATATCCTTCTCATTTGAAAAATCCCTCCCGACCATATGCATGCTACCAACATCTACATTGTCAATGATCGGTCTCTGCGGGAATGCCCCATTAGATCAAAGAAATAGGATTCGAACATCCGGCATCAATTACAAACAAAGACTCACTCCTGTATCATGAACACCTGATGGGCCTTCATATCCTAAATGGCTCAACATACGGTTTATCTTCTTCGCAAACACCAAGTTGCAAGCCTTGCACTTTACCTTACCGGTTGATGAGGTACCATACAAACCAGACCAATCCTTGCTCATAGTGGCAAGGTACAAATTTTAATTCCGTATATTGGAATCAAATTCAAAATGTGAAGACCAAATGAACAATGTCCAAATATAATAAAAAATGAGTGCACAAAGCCTTGAAAATCAAGGCCCTCCCGTCCATTGAACTATACATTACCAAGCAAGGGACACAAAAATTGCAGCTCCTAGCCCTTGGAAATCTTAGCGTTTAGTTTTCAAGAGTGCTCTCAAATGAATTCTTTCCTACAGTTATAGTCTCCCAAACTGGCCTGACCGCTGCAGACCATTTTTGAATCCACAGAACATACTATCTGTCGTCGCCTGATTGCGCAGCGGACGGGCGGTCGGGCCCACGGGGGGCAGGCGGACGGACAATGCGGACAAGCGGATGGAGTGACGGGAAGACACGCGGACGGGCGGACGGATATTGCAGACGGGTGGACAGGCGGACGGGCGGGGTAGGTCGTGTTCAATTGTTCAAATGTTCAATGCTTCAAGAGATGTGGGACAAAATAGGGATTTATGGATGGAATGAGCCAATGAGGAGATTTTTAAAAATTATGGTTTTATCAAAGGGTCTTATAATTTAAAATTTCTAGATGAGCATGAAAAAAACATACTTCACGAAAAGTTGTTCTTCATAAATCACCATAGCATGAACTTAAAAGAAAGCAAAACAAATGATTAATTCAAAGATATATATATATTGATATTTCATATTTGGATATATAAAGAACTTCAAAACAAATCAAAATTCATCATGAGTACAATGAATTACTAGTAGTACTCAACCCTTATAACATTCAAGCCACATTCACCGATATACTTCTATACTATTAAACATTTAAACATAATAAAATAAGGAAAGCCTCTCTTATACTTAAGAACCACTACCCTCTCCTACATCGTGAGATGGCCCCTCCTTAGCCAAAAGTCTTGCACTCATTCGTCGAGTATTTGACCCAGGACTGTAGACAACACCTCCTCCGGATCTAACCTCCATGTCCACCGCTATAAACTGTCGTTTGGTTTCCGGAGAGTGGTCATCATCATCGTCATCCTCTCTCTTCTGTTTTGAGCTTCGCTTTGGAGACAAATCTACTTCTTCAACCTTCAAGGCCCTCAACGCAACATCCACTTGATCTACGAACACATTGACCTGTTCGTCATCAGCTTCGATGGGTAACCCTATTGGTCGAAAATCGGCCAATAGAAACCCCCTCCATTCAGCTATAATGTCACCTATCCTCTTGTCAAATGCCCCAGCTACCTCCACAAATGAATGCCCTGTAGTTGTTTCCCCATCTATTTCAACAAGAGCACGAGCTTTAGCAGCTTCTTCCAACTTTGACAAGAAAAGGGCCCTACCAATCAAAGTGTGATTATAAGCCCCGTATTGCTCATTGAATTCTTGAGCATGCTCCACCTCTACCCAAGTTTTTTTGGGCCCTTTTCGCACTTCTTTGTCGGGAAACCGAAAAAACTTCTTGTGTTGCACACTCCAATGGCCCCCCATGTTGCGACAAAACAATTCACGAGCCTCGCCATCTTCAATACCCCGAGCCCGCAACTCCACCTCTCTGTTAACGGTCATCTACATGAAAGTATCCATTGGCTCTCCAGACTCCTCATACAATCCATGTCGGCATTCAATTGAATCCCATGTGAGAGGTCGCCCCCAATGCGAGAAATTCTACGACTGGTATGGCCCTTGATCAAGAGGAAGGGTCCATCGGTTGTATTCGTGGTCGGGGGGCATATCTTCCAAGATCCCAAGCATTTCATAGAACCGAGGGCTCAGAGGAAAACGACACTCGGCACAAACCGAACGAATGAGTGATGCTTTCACGATGCATGTCACGTGAAAAGTGTGGCGACATTGGCCTATGGTTAGGGCTCCTTCAAGGCCAAAAGGACCTTGGCAAAGGCTACAATGACTCTTCAAGATTCCTGGGGCTGGATTGCAAGCATGCACTACTGTCTTCTCTTTCTCCTTGATGTGCCCTGAAAGCGTGTTGTAAGGGACCCACCCTTCTTCTACTTCCAAGGCCCATTTGATGTGTGCAACATTGTCCTTCTTTGCATGGTTCAATCGCTCAAACATATCATCCATGTCCCCCCAACATGTAATTTCCGTGGAATCCCTTGGATGTTCATCAAACACTTTCTTGAACCGAAGCAAAGAGGTCTCCACGGCATTGCATTCTTCATCCGACTTCATTGCCAATTTCATAAGCCCTTTCATTGCTTGAGATACTACAGAGGGTTTGTCTTGGAGTTTCTGTACCCATGCCAACCATCGAGACTCTAATCCGCTCTTCGGCATGCATTCCTCGAGGCCCATGATTCTTTGAAATCAGTCCAACTCCACCTCAACAAGGATTTTCTCTTGAATTGCTTCATCTAATTTCAACTGTAGCTCCTCCACCTCACTGCCTTTCATTTGTGTCGAAGCATCTTGCAATGTACGGGAAACATTAGGAATGATGGTCCATACTGCTTGTTCACATTTCTTGTCATTCCCAACCTCATCCAAATTCAAGATGATGGACATCTCCACCGCTTTTGCCTTCTCAAAAGGAAGAGAGAGTTGATCGCTCTCTTGACTTTCTTGCACAAATGGAATGATCACGGAGTCCATCGTAGGCCTACCCCTCTTCAACTCTTGTACTTTGAGCTCCAATTCTTTGATGCGCTTTCTTTGAACCACCTTGTTACAACGTTCCTACTCCATGTTTTTCTGCGACAGCTGCAGCTTCATTTCCAAGTCCTCACACTTCATCTTCAGTCGATGAATGTCTTCCTCTAAGGCCATCAAACTTTTTAAGTTCATCACACCACCTTCAAGAATTGGTGCCACTTTCTCAATGAAATTGCAAAAAGCCAAGGCACCAGTCAACAATTTAGGTGCCATTTTGGAAAATTCCTCTGCCACGTCCCTAACCCAAGGAGTAATTTCAGCTACCATTTGAGCTGAAGTTCTCAATCTGTATGCGGTTTGCGAAATAGTACCCTAGCCACTTTTTCCTACGGGCTGACTAGAACTGCCTGCCTCATTTTCGGGATTAGAATGAAGATGTTGTTTTGCTAGTACTCGCCAATGACTACAACATTCTAACAGCTTTTCCAATTGATTGGCGGTGGGTATGGAACAAAGAATCTCCAATTGAGCCGAGCTTAAAGTTGCCAAATGTGGATGCCCTCCAGTTCTTGCGCTTAATATTTGTCTTGGGCTCAACCTTTGACTTGGGATAACGTTTTGATGCGGACTCAACATTCGAATTGGGCTCAATGTTTGGCTTCGCCTTGGCGTCGTTGGCAGCTAAGAAATCGGAGTTGCATATTCCACCAAGCTCTCAAGAGCTTTACTATCTATATAACCTTGAATTCTAGCATTGGTCCTTGCAAGTTGTTCCTCATTGACCTCTCCATCTGGCGAAAAAGGTGACCCACGTTCTTCTACCAATGTTTCCTTGTTTGCAGCCAAGTCTAGACCGCCCAAGGTTGTTTCATTCGTTGTAGTTTCCTTGCTTGGAGCCATGCTTTGTTCACCCAATGTTATCACACTCGGTGTGGATATGAAGCATGTTGGAGGAGTTACAAAAACCTCTTCATCGACACCTCCCGAGGAGACATTGCTCACTTCCGTGTAAGGTTGCGCCAATTCTGCAGGCCTTAATTGTACTACATCATCTAAAACCTCGGAGACCTTTGTTGTACGCGTTGTAGTATTTTTCAATACTTTTGGGGTCTTCGTTGATTCACTTGGTTCTGCTTGAGAATCGTACAAATCGGGAATGTCTTTTTGATTGGGTTGCAGTAAAAGTGGAGAATCCACCTTGGATGGATAAGTGCTCCAATCTACTTTACAGTTTAAAATGAGTTCTGCATACACCATAGACGCCACACTATAATTTATGCATCCCTTACTCCTTGGCTTGTCCCCAAATAGCGTCCGCCACACCTCCTCCGATTGATGCACAAAATGTTTATTGTTGCAATTACGTGGCTTACAACAAAAACCATGTGTATGCACCACGTGGCAATCCCGAGGCCACAACTTGTCAATGTGGTACATTTTAACATACTTCTTGCATGTTTTGAAGGTCCAATATTCCCCTTCCTCCTCCTCCCAACCGCTCTCCGCTTTGATGTTCGGGTCATCTAAAATCTCATAGTGAAGCCCATGAGGGGCCCCCTTCGCTTTAGTCCCTCTCTTTTTTTCACCTCCTGAAGTCCTCCCGTTGTTGGTAGGAACACCTTGATCCACCATGATATATGATTTGAATTTTTGAGCCCTTCGAAAAATAGTACCACGGCACGTGAATACCGTGAGATGTGTATAAATAAGTAACAGCGTAAATCAGCAATAGTAACAAAAGCTCAAGGACCCCTACTCTCCACCCTGTAGGAGCAACTGACACATAAAGCAGCAGTAGCACATCCAACCTGGCGCCGAAGGAGAGTAGAAGTGAGAGCAAATGAGGAGGCCGTCCCCCCATATACCCATCCGCCACCAAACCTAAAAAACGTCCGCCCCGAAGCGGACTCGGACCTGCCGTCCGCCGCGGCAGACACGGGGTGACCGCTAGGATTGGCGGACGGGCACCTATCCACCCGCTTTGGTGGCGGACAGCCAATTGTCCATCCACTCCGGACCGCAACCGGACCTCCCGTCCACCAATCGGAACTGCGGGCCGCTCCTGGACCATCCCGTCCGCTCAAGCCGTCCACCATCCCCAACCGGCCCCGCACTTGGCCGTCCGTTTAGGCCGTCCCCCGTTGCCGACCAACCACATCCAACACTGTTCACCTCGCTTTGGAGCCCACCTAACGTCAGTCCACCGACAGTCCTAAAGCATTGAATTTTGAGAAGGATAGATTCATGTACAAAAAATACTCTTGAATGCTAGAAGTATCCAATGTAGTATTAATGTAAGAAAAGTTAATTCCAGATATTCCTTCCCACATTTAAACATGCTCTCCAAAGTCCAAACCCTATACCCTAAACCCTAAACCCTGACCCTCCAAAAAACATCAGAATTATACAACCCTCAATTGTACATATTGAATTTATAACATTGCACAAATTTTCAAAATTATTGATGCGATGTGTGAAATATGTTTTACCTATAAGACTATGATTCCTTTGCAGTTTGGAATGCAATCATGACAATATAATGCAGATGTAGACCTTTCTTACTTTGTCATGTACTCATGTGAGTACATTACTTAGGTAGGTTTCAATTTTTCTTAAGATTGAGCACCTCAATTATCACTTTATTATGAGCCATTAAATAAATGTGGAACATTCAATTATAACTTGGAGTGTGTCTTCAATTTTTGTTGTCAAATGTATTCATAGTTTAGAACACCAATATGAAATTATGAATAGACTAAAAGAAATTATATTATCTCGTTATTCTATTATAACATTTATCGAATGTATGGGATGGTGCTAAAATGATTCAAGCATTTTAATGTAATGTGAAATGTTGTGGACAAGATTAAAGTAAGCATTTATACAACAAAATGAATTGAAAATTCATATCATATATACTTTGACACTTATACCTATGTATACTTGTGTGCATCCTAAATTGTAAACCAATCATAAATTGATCACAACCCCAAAATTTTAGAGCTTAGGTAATGTACAATGTGATCGACCTTCAAATATGATGAGTTTTCAATTACAAGAAGTTAGAAATAGTCATACTTCAATGATTACAAGTGTGTTTCATCTCAAAACTTTTTTGCAAATGATTATATAGAAAGGTTCATAATATCATATCTTTTAAATTATAAATTTACAATATTTATTGAATTGCTTATGTTAATTTTGTAGTTATGTAGGCCTAGGATTTTCTAAAATTTGGAATCCCTAAAGCCTTCATGCTTTCTTTCCCATCAAATATCACTCAAAACTGCCATTTCGAATGCAAAGAGACAAAAATTTTAAAAATTGATTTTTGGGCATATTTTACCATAGGAATTTATACTAGACTAGTATAAAAGTTAATTGAGTTATCTTGTCATCTTGAAAACTTTGAGTACATACATTGCGCATGGTAATTGCATTTAAAGTAAGCCCAAGAAATCTTTTCTTCCATCTTGCTATACTAGATTGTTGGGCTTCTCATTTTCTTCACTTTAGATTTTTTACATTAATGAATTTCATTTTACAATATCTCGTGTTGAAAAATTTAACTCTTGAGTGAAGAATCTTGAACCAAAAATTTAGAAATAAATCATTTAATTGAGATCACATATCACAAGAGTCTCGTATAAGAGTGTAGCTGTGTAGGGCCTTTGGGAGTTTAGGGATTCATTATTTTCCTTGAAAGTTGAAAGGCATGAAAAAGAATAATAAATATTATAAATTGAACCACGAAGGCTTTTGTTACGATCTTAACATCGAATTTCTTTTGCTATTAGTCAAAAAGTAT
This sequence comes from Straminergon stramineum, assembly GCA_963920665.1. NCBI lineage: Eukaryota > Viridiplantae > Streptophyta > Bryopsida > Hypnales > Calliergonaceae > Straminergon > Straminergon stramineum. Next base: position 26,152,973 of record OY987265.1, on the reverse strand, counting down.
TGTTGACATCACAAACTTGTACAAAAGCACCAATGTAAAACAAAATTTCCTTACACACTTATTTGAATTCTTGATTTACAAGTCAAATGATTTTTCAAACAAGGGACTTTGGGATTTCACTTTTGATAGTTGTATCAATTTAAAACCTTATGACATAACATATTAAAAATAATTTCTCTACTTTTCTTAATTCACCATATAATGGAAGCTCTCCTACTAAACCGTCCGTCCATCCATCTCCACATAGTTCACAACACCTCTCCCGCTCGTCCGCCCGTCCACTAATTCAGAAATTGAAAAACTCCTCCCTCTCTCCCTCCCTCCCGCCCAGCTCTCCCCTCCCCTCCCACGCTTCTCTTCGTCCGCCCGACCGCCCGTCCGCCCAAGTAAGGATTCCGAAATTGAAAAACACCTCCCTCCCACGGTCCCGCCCACCTCTGCCCTCTGCCCTTCCTCTCCGTCCGTCCTCAGTCCCCGTCCGTAGTCCCCGTCCACAGTCCCCGTCGACGCGTCCGCAGTCCTCGTTCGCATTTTCCGTCCGCCTGTCCGGAGTCTGTCCACATTTCCCATCTGCGTCCGTGCTGCTCCGTCCACTTCTTGTCGGTGACCGTGCGATCCAGCAGACCGTGATTTTGGACCGCCCGATCTGCCCGTCCGCCTTTGTGCCGTCCGATGCGGACAGCAGCGTCCGCATACCCTAAAGCGCCGACCGCATAAATGGTGGCGCGGAGGGCTCATTTCTTCACAATCGTTTCCCTTCCGGAGTGGGTGATCCAATGCCTTCGGGAATCTGTGTGCCCCTTCCGGCTTGGTGCGTGAATGACTGTGTTCGTATTACTTTTTTTTAATCGGATTGGTTTGAGTGATTAGGGGTTGCCCCAACTTATAAGTCTTGAATTTTACGGAGTTCATTTGAGTGTTCTTAATTACTTGAACCGTGTTTGAGTTGATTGGGTTGTCAGAAACTCAAGGTGTTCAAGTTTACGGTTGATTTGGTTGTCAATAACAGTAGGTGGAATTTGTTTTAATCCAAATTCTGACTTTTCATTTGGTACATTGGGCCAAAGCGGGTGGAAATTGGATTTAAACTTTGTAATCCTTTTGGTACATTATTAATTGAGGTTTGGAGGTTATCATGTCGCGCGGAAGTGGTGGAGGAAGTAGGAAGGGGAAATCACAAGAGATCAATTGGAGAGATTTGGAAGACGTAACTTGCGTTGCGGAGAAGGGATGGGAAAAGGAGCCCAAAAAATATGGGATTGCACAACATGCAAGAAGTACGTCAAAATGATGCACCTCTCCAAACTATGGCCACATGATCGCGTAGAAGTACAAGTTCGTCGTTGGGAGGGACAAATGTCCACATGTAAGAGCGAACACTTTGTTTGCCGATACGAGGAGATAACATCTGCATCAGGTTTACCAAGCTCCAAACCAAATGTCATGAACTATTCGAACATGGCTATGATTTGGGCGGAGATAGTACTCCATAAAGAAGTAGATTGGCGCACGGTTGCAAGGCGCAATGTTAGGAATTTGACTCGTGAGGAAGCCATAATTCCTACTAACTAGGTTGGACCAAGCAATTGCATTCCGGAGTGGTCCAATCGAGGCTATGGAGGACTTCCTTCGGTCATCTTGAAGGATGCTGAAGATGATTGGTCAGATGAAGATGATGATGATCCAGCACCCGTGACATTTGGTGAGAGACATGAACGTCGAGAAGATCGGGAAGACATTGAGTACCAACAATAAATACAAAAGGCCATGCGTCAAAGTGTGGAAGACCGGGGTCGGCAACATGATGGGTCCTACTACTGTGACCATAATGCACGTGGATCACGAGATGGGACAAGTGGTTCAAATTATGGTAATGCCCCCCAAGTTGGCTCTCAAAGTATAGGAGGAAGCCATGGAACGACGCACTATGGTGGTTCTAGCCAAAGAGGCTCTCAATACTACTCTGGATCGACTACACATGGTTCATATGGGCATCAGGGAGGCCCTTATTATGGCCGATCAAAAGAAAGAGGGTCCTGGGAGAGTGCTCCAATTCCTCCTCCAACCTTTGGAGGTCCTTCTTATGGAAATGAATATGGACAAGGAGGTGCATCAAGTGGATATGGTTACAACTATGGGGGTGGACCATATATTGGGGTACATCCTTCAAGCCCAAATGACAAGAAGGATTCCGATTCGGATTCGGATTCCAAGTAAAGTAGTTAAGTAGAGTATGGTATTCTAGTCATCTTATGTTTGTTTTACTGTATGGTTCATTCATTGTAATGTACATAGACGGTAGAGTGCAGCAAATATAGCACAATGCTCTTGATGAGTTGTAATCACGTTTTTGTGATTTTGATACAAATACATTGTATTTTTATATTTTAATAAAGCGATATTTCTGTCACGTAATTTGTAGGATTTAATACCATTGATGTATGACTATGGGTTAATGGATATTTGTGAAAATGAAAAATGTATTGGACCACTTTCTATAATTTTCTCATTTCAATCATTCAATGTGAATAGGTGAATTGCAAATGCAAAGGATGTCCCAAATATACAATAGAGGTTTGTAGAATAGTGAGAACCACCATTTTAGTTTCATTTGCTATTAGAAATTGAACCCTAAACCCTAGAAGTCCAAAGGCTTTTTTCCATCGAAGACAATTTAGTGATTTAGAATTGCCATTTCAATTACAAAGAACTAGAAAATGTAGGAACAATGTTTTTGGCATGTCGGATTGTACGATTTTGTACTTTAGCAATTTATGAATGTGTAGAAGTAATTTCAAAAACTTAACCCACATAGATTGTAAGATATTTGGCTATTTGCATTCAAGGTGACTGAAACAAATGATTTTGCTATTTGCTTGACTAGATTTTTGGCTTCTAATTATTGAAACAATAAATATTTCCACTTGTAAGTACGATTTTATAATTTTGTATGTTGAAGACTTGAAGAATTTATATGAGAGCATGAGAATGTAGGAAGAAAAATTCTCCCAAAAGATGTTTAGTTTTTATTCATAAGAGAATTGATAAGTTGAGTATATTCAAGATAGATACTAGAACATTAATAATTTTAAGATAGAATTATGTAAACATGAGAATCTCAACGGTGAGAGTATTTCAAACAAGCAAACGTCACTGGCTATTCCTCTATAATTTTTTTTCATTTCCATGATAGATGATTTACTTGATTCTTACTTCGGTTTGAAACTGAAATGTTGAATATGATACCTATGTTTGACTTAGAGATGTTCAAGAGAAATTAAAATCTCCGATCGTGCAATTCATCTCTTCTGTCCGCCTCGTTTCATCCGTCTACCGTCGCTGGACGGGTTGCCGCATCCACGCCATCCACACCGTCCGATTCTGCGGACAGCCTGCCGTCCATTCGATCGGACGAGGTTGCGGCGTCCGCGACAAGCCGGCCGTTAGATCTAGCGGACGCCGATCGTCCTGCTGATCGGTTGGTTGGCTCGAGGCTGACGGATGACCGTCCGCACGGTCGGATGGCTGGCTTGGGGCGAACGGAAGACCGTCCCCGGAATCGGACAGCCAGGACAAGGCGGATGATCAGACGGCCACAAGGAGGCGGACGGCCTGTCCGCAATCACTTTTGTCCATGGTTGTTCGGCCGAACAACTCGACAACATGACAAACACGACGTCCAACACGTCTAGTAGACCCCCTTGTCCGTCTAATAAAGTCAACTTTAAGGTTGACTTTCAAATAAAACACTTTCTATTTCCAATCTTAACATATTTGAGTTTCATTTTATTGAAGTGTCTCAATTTAATAATCACTTATTCCATTCTTAATTATGGATCATAAATAAAATGAGATTTCAAATTATCTCTGTTGTTAGGATAAGGCTTTATTCGTCAAAATTGTCATGTATACACGACACTCGTCTTGTATGACACGTGACATCAGACGAACAACTCGACACCCAACCCCAAAATGTGTTCGATAGAACAACCCTGCTTTTGCCTTGCCCCTTGCGTTTTGCAAGTGGAGAGTAGAGAGCTTGGTGGTTCATCCTCCATTGGTTCCTCTCCTCGGGAAGGCGGAAGTCTTATTTTGGGGGTCCCACTATTGCCATTTTTTGTAGCGAACTTCGAAGTTTTAGTTACAAATTTCAAGTATTAAAAATTTATCACGATGCCAAGATCGAAGAAGAAGGCGATGGGAAAACAAGTGGTACAAGAGGTGGAAAGTAAGGAAATTCCATCCGATGCATGCAAAGCATTCATGACCAAATGCATTGCAAAATTCTATGAATCGGAAACCACTATGTCTCTTGACACAAAATATGTAAGATATGGAGAAGAGTGTCCATCCAAATTCAAGGTAGACATGACGTTGAGAATGTTGGATGCCTTATACGTTCCGCAATGGCAACATGAGACGGAGAAGAGGGGTTTCAACAAATGTTTGGAGAACAAGGTGCATGATGCATTGTGGAACACTGATGTGGTTCTCGGAAAATACGGGAAACAACATCATGCAAATGATGAAGCCTTTGAGTAAGTCATTGTCAAAGCTCCATTGTTTATTAGGCGTTGCGCCCCATTTACGAAGAGGCGTAATAGACGAGGGTCATTGGGTTGGTGGACTAGCGATGAGGGTCTTGCTCAATTGGATATGGGTAGACGTCATCTTATAGCGCTTCCGGACACCGCACGGGTGATTCCCCAAGATGGCTTAATGATGAAGGGAGGATATGCAACGATTCAGAGGATGAGAATTGAAGGATGTCCAGGGATAGTTCCATCTTGGGAGTTCGCAGTAAAGATATCCAACCACCACGGTACGCAACCTCAGCTTACAAAGTTGAAACATCAAAATGAATCAATGGCAGTGAGGATTCCACATTCAGGAGTCATACGGTTTGTTGTAGTTCATGCAAGAACAAATGAAGGGTACTTGTATTGGTGGAATGGCAGAACACTTCGGCAAATGTTGAACTTGGATAACGATTATCCAAACAACATATATGTTCGGTTACAGTATTCAAACCCAACAGAGTCTGATGTGACTAAAGCTTTTCATCTCGCTCGATTTTGGAAGAAGCGCGCCGAGCTTGCTTGGGCATTGGTGCATATCATGAATGCAGTACATGTGTCTGGACATCTACACAATGATATTTCTCCAAACAACATCATGTTTCATTTTCCTGATGATGAATCACGTGTCTACATTGGAATTTGCAATTGGGGCATGACTACTGTAGCTACCGAACCGATGAAATCCTTGTATACGTTCACATCTGCAAGTGAAATGAACGAAGCTTTAACAAGGAGGTGGTGGGTGGATCTAAGCATTGCATATTTGCATAGAAAAGATGCAAATGTGGAAATCATTCCACATTTATCACGTGCATCGGAGGAATATGCGATTGGTAAAATAGCTCAAAGGATCAATAAACAATGCATGTCAGAGAACTACAGCAAATTGCAATGGGAAACAAATGCAATGGCCATGTTTAGCCACCACCAATTGGGAATTGTGTTTCACCAATACTTGGACCGGCTTTGTCAAAGAGGTGATGGTTATCGGGGTGGTTTGGCCCACATCATCAATCGGTTCACTAGCCAATTCAATTGGCCTATGCCGGATGAACACTTCCGACATTCATATTAGTAATATAGTGCAAGAGTGTACTATATAGAGTTTTATAAATATTTAATAAATGTAGAACTTTGGATTTATGCATGTAGATTGCTTAGTATATATGCACCCCTAGAGTATGTCAATATATGTGAAATTGGACATACATTTTGAATTTTTCCATGTATTTGAATTGTTTTTGAATGAGTATCAATTTTTGACAAATAAAAAATATCTCTTGTTTGAGTGCAAAGTGCAATATTTCTTCTTGAATGTAGATGGTTATTTAGTTGACAAGCTTGTATGACAAATTACATGATGTATGATGTGTGGGTGCAAAAGTTTTTGAGCCCGTTCTATTTCATTTGGAATAAGTCTTGGAAGAAGACCATTTCATTTATGATATGGAATTACTTGGACCTTCTTAGAAGTTGTGTTCCAACAATTCCACTGATATTTGAATTATGATGACGACCCGTTAACCCCTAAAGGACCAAGGCCATTTTTCTGTCAAAAACCACTCAAAACTGCCATTTCTGCTGCGTTCACCCATAAAATCCCAAAAAAATAGTTAAAAGAAATCTAACCATTGGATCTTGTACTTTATTTGTCTCAGAACATGTGGTAAAAATTTCATGAATTTTGACCACACAGATTGAGAGTTATAGCATTCAAAGTTGGAAAAAGAAGTTTTTTTGAACACTGGCCTGCAATTTCAGATGACTTTGACCACCTTTTGTTGAAATTTTTTGCACTATGGACTGTGAATTTAAAATTTTCTGTGTTGAAGAATTGAGTTGATGTTCTAGGAAAAAAAATTCTAAAGAAAAACTCTTGATTTTCATTCTCTAAAAAATTGTTAAGTAGAAGTAGGTCTAAGATTACATGAAAAACTAAATCATTAATAGCTCTAAGATGGGATTGAAACTCAATAATCCCAATGGTGAGATTGTTTTAGCAAACAAATTTAACTTTGTCAAACAATTTTTTTGAAAAATTGTGAAAATTGCATTCAGAAATGAATCCTATAAGTTATTTTTTCAAGAAGATGCTCATATTGCCCGAAAAACAATATTGTTCATAACTTTCACATTACTAATCCAAATGGAATGAATCAAAGCTTCACATGTAGACAAAAATATATTCTATAAGAAAAAAGAAATTTTAAATTAGATTTCAATTTTTTGTGGATTTATTTTTCTACCCAGTGACATGAAAATTATGTTTAAGATGGCATAACTTTTGCTCCCAAGCACCAATTGAAATAAAAATTATATTCCCACGAAGCTTATCAGTTTTTCTATCTTATGAGAAAGTTTCAAAAAGTTTGACTAAAAATTGAAGTCATAGGAACCTGCCCGAAATTCATTTTGTCCCCCGAGGGAACAATGGTCCTTTAGGGGTTAAAGCAATTGTGGTTTTATTGTTTTAGTGTGTATACTTATAATGAATCAACTATGAAGAGACATAATTAGCAAATTCATCACAAATGAGAGTGATTCAATTTTAGTGTTTTTTCAAAAAGGTTTAGGACTTTACGGCACTTGGATTTTTAGAAGCCTTTGGGTTTCCAATTTAGACCCTCAATTTTTTTTTCATTGCATTGTTTTCATAAAATGAACAAAGGAAAATAGGAAATTAAGCTCTAAATGAATGGGTTACAAAATGTATGTGTGTCCAATATTTTCCTAAACCCGAAACCATAATTAATTTGTTATTTTGAGTACCGGTTCTTTGTATATTTATTAAAAAAATCCTTTGAAATTCTATTGCAGCACTCAAAAAGGAATTACGAAAATAAATGAATTTTCTCTTTACAAATTTGTAAAGTGCAATGTTCTTTTTGTTCATTGCTAAGGACTCTTAGAAATGAGCATGAATTGTACCAAATTTCAAAAATAAAATCGCATTAGAAATTCTCTTAGAATAAAAAAATAAAGATAGAGACTAAATTCGGGGAGTCTTAAGCGGTCGGACGGGTTGGTAGACGGGCTCCAGAGACCACGGACGGGGTTGCGGACGGGCCGACGGATTGGCGGACGGGCTGCAGAATCCGTGGACGGGGTCGCGAACGGGCCACAGAATCTGCGGACGGGGTCGCGGATGGGCGGATAGGCCGCAGAAACCGCGGATGGGGTCGCGGTCAGGGTCGGGGATGGGCGGATGGGATGGCGGATGGGGCACAGAAACCGCAAGTGGCGGTGTGGACAGGATTGTGGACGGGAAATTACCCCAAGGTAAAAACCCGATTTTGCGAATGTCACAGGACATCCGGGGGGTCTGCAGACACGGACGCTGGCGGCTGCGTCAGGATGCCCTGTCAACCTTGCACACTTTAGACCAATTGTTGCATTAGATCAACCCAGAAATACTCTCACAACTTTCCGGATGGCCAATCCAGAAGGCACGTCACATAGAGCCACCTCTAGACTTTTCCATTACAATGATAGACCAATAGAACTGGAACTAAGATAGGAATTGTAAGTCGTTTGCTAAACTAATCTTAGGGTTTGGTTGTCCTTCCGGTAAGTAGTATGGGGATTTCTTCCTTTGGCGGTTGCTTATCTTCGCACGAAACCCTCCTTGGCATTCTGGATCTGCACCCACACCACTCCTAATCGGATTCCTGTTCTAGGAGTTTAAAGACACATGCTCAAGACCGAAATTTCTAGTCTAGACTACGTCACAAATGTTCCTCTCAACTCAGCTCCAAATCCTCTCAGAT